>JAQSUU010000120.1:23920000-24520000 GCA_038087645.1 Saccharum hybrid cultivar R570
TGCCTCTGGCTAATCTTTTTTCCAATCTCTATCCAGTTTATTTTGCTCGGCGCTGTTCCTTTTCCAAGTGATGTTCCACGATTGAAGCAGCTTGGAGTTCAAGGGGTTGTAACGTTGAATGAACCTTATGAAACTCTTGTCCCAACATCTTTATACCAGGTAACTATTCCATCTTATGCTAGTTATGTGACTCCATTTGCTTTAAAAATTTGATAGAGTTGCCATGTTAGAACCCTGGACTCCATTATCTACTTATTTTGAGATTCAGCACTGGCCAAGTCTATCCTTTTGCATTATATTATGTTAGTTCAGAGTTCAGGGGACTCAGTTGAACTGTTGTGCATATGCAATGAGAAAACATGTACAAATAACAGCACATGCTTTCTTTTACCAGGCCAATGAGATTGAGCACCTGGTAATTCCAACAAGAGATTACCTCTTTGCACCTTCACTCGAGGATATTTCTCAAGCCATAGATTTCATCCACCGTAAGTTCTTGCCCTTCCTTGCTTATTTTTAAGGACAAAAAATACACGATAGCAAATTCATACTTTTTTTTTGAAACATAACCCCAGCTCTGATCAGTTTTCTATGATTTTCTTTTCCTTGCGTCCGTGGTACCTTTTCGTTATGGATTTTTTTTTCTTCCAAAGAGTAACCATTGAATCATAGGTATGAGAGTTAGTGGTGGTTGACTCAAACTTAGGGAAGCAAAGCAGGTAGCAGTTAACTCAGAAAAGGAAAGCGGGTTATTATTTTGATCACTGGTCAACTAATGTTTATGGTATTAGGTATGTATTGCCAATTAGATTCTGATGTGGTAGGTATGGTTACAAAGAAGCTGCAGCACTATCTTTTAATGCACAGTCCATCCCAACCTCCGGATTAAGGTTCTGTTAGATGTCGTTGTATATGACGTCATGCATGACAATTATGTGAAATAACTGTAGATTTGCTATTGAAAAATATTGAAATGAGCCTAGCCATTACACAATGTCTGTCACTCATTCAAACAAACTAGAATCATAACTCATCAAAGCATGTCTATAATTTAAATTCTTGATTTCTGTCAAAGAGCAATCTATGACAGGGTGGGCTCAGCTAAATTCATAGGTATTTTTGCCAAAAAGTTATGCATATATAGCATATACTATGTACATGTATTAAAAAAATAAAGATGACACAAAATGATAGGCTATTCAATCATTCAACCCAAAATCAATTATACAATTAGTACTATGTGATTTTTTTAATCAATTATACATTGCCAGAAACTAGGATGTGCCAAAAAAAAACTTTTTTTGCCTTTTGAAATTCTGAATACACGCTCTCAAATTGGTAGATTCAATATATAGCTGCCTTCTTTTCAGGGAATGCATCACAAGGCGGTACTACGTATGTTCATTGTAAAGCTGGAAGAGGACGAAGCACCACTATTGTATTGTGCTACTTGGTAGGATGAACTACATTTGTATTTGGACTCAGTATGCATGCTCCTGTTTAATTTCCTGATAATCCTTGTGTTGCAGATTAAATACAGGAACATGACCCCTGAAGCAGCTTTGGATCATGTCCGATCCATTAGGCCTAGAGTGCTTTTGGCACCATCGCAGTGGCATGTATGGAGTCTTTGGTGATTGCATTCTAAGTTATTAGTACAATACTACTGGTGTTAAGACACTTTATGACAATTCACACAATTTTGCAGGCTGTTAGCTCATTTGGAACTCTCACCACTGGACAACTTCCGGTACGGAGTACAAACCTGGGCTGTTTCCTAGAAGCCATTGAAGCCCGCCGTACGAACACAGAAAATGATGATTACCACGTGATGGAGTTTGACTGCGAAGATAGTGGCTTACCACTTTCTCAAATTATGCTATCTAAGCCAGCCAGCCCCACTGGGTGCACCGATGCAGTCCTCATAACTGAAGCAGATCTTGAGGGCTATGATACTTATATTGGTACTAGGAAAGATGCCGTGTCGTTGATAGTTGCCACTCGCAGGCCCATCATGAGGAGATTGTCCTGCCTCTTTGGCTCCCTGAAACTTAACAACAGCAATTGTGAACCAGCTTCAAGCCGGTTCACTGAGGTTCGCGCCTGCTAGGTAGTGTCTTTCTCCAGTTTTCCATGTTGAATCAAGAGTGTATCTCTAGATAGGCAATCATCCAAATAGGATTTGTAGAAGCCTAAGTTTATAGCCATGGCAAGTGCCATCGGGAAGATAGTTGTGTGCATAGCCAGAGGGGTTGTTTAGTTTTTAGAGTGTAGAGCTGTGAACGCGTCAAATATCCTTGTTTTTCCTCAAAAGCATGTGATTCATTGCAATTTGCATCATTGTTTACTTGAAATAAAAACAGGTCTTTTCAGCCAGGGGGGCGGCATCGACCCCAATTTGATTGATTATTGACAAATTTGTACTACGTGCAACTTAATTCCTTCTGTCTGTACATGAAATTGTCGCGAATTTTGCTGACGTTATTCTCGGACTGCTTGATGCGTGGTGTTGTACTGTGAATCTGTCATCCTCGCTTCTTTGCTGATTTCCCAGCTGTTCACTTTCTGGGGACATATTCCATGGAATATCCAAACAACTAAGGCCTCGTTCGTTTGTTCCAGATCCAAAACAGGCCTGTTTTCTTCCTAGGCTAGATTGAGTGAATCCTGCTGGTACACTAGATCCTGGTCACTAATGGATTCAGCCCAGGAATCAAAACTCTCTACACTATGAAGCCCGTTCGTTGATCCTGGTCACTAATGGATTCAGCCCAGGAATCAAAACTCTCTACACTATGAAGCCCGTTCGTTTCAGCCAGGAATGAAAACAAGAGACGTATAAACACTTGTTTGACAGAACTCAAGGCAACGTTTCACAACAATTCAAGGTTTTGACAGCAACTCAAGGTCACGTTTCACAACAATTCAAGGTCACTTGTTTCGCAGGAATGACTTGACAGTATACATTAGCAGATTGTTAGACAGCAACTTGACAGTAAACATTCATCAAGATATCATCAACACAGCAAATCACTCTGGAAAATGAAAATATCAAAACGGAGAAGACGGCTCTGTGCTATTGGTTTGGAGACGCTACTTTTGGATGGCCTGGTTAGTTACAACTTCACAGTTACCTCCGTCCCTCCGTTCGAAATTATAAGACGTTTTGGCTTTTCTAAATACATTGTATTTACTATGCACATAAATATACACTATGTCTAAATACATAGTAAAACCAAACCAATGTATCTAGAAAAACCAAAACGTCTTATAATTTGGAACAGATTTAGTATAACCCATGTGGTCACAGCTCGGTGTATCTGACATGAATGAACCTGTAACATCCTAGATGTTAAAAAGCAGTTAAAACTTAATTAAGTAATGATCATGCATTATCATCATGCATTAAGGCATGAGATGCACTTCATATTGCATTGATGCATGTCAATGTTGCATACATTGCATAGTGATGTTTATAATATTGCCTATATTTCAAGTAAAGTATTGAGGTGTTTCATATGTTGCATAAGCAATGTTTTATATGTTATCTTGTAATGTTTCGTATGTTTCATAAATGATGCTTTAGATGTCATTAACAATGTTTCATAAGATCAAACTATGTTTCACATGTTCTAGGTATGTTTCATATTAATATGCCATGTTACATATATGTTTCAAATGTTTCATTAGTAAATTAAGGTCATTAATTATTGTTTAGTTTAATTATTATCACAAATTAATCAACAATAGTAATTTAAGCTAATGACATTTCAAAACCCTAAACTTTGTTGCATGTGTTTCAATAATGAAAAGTGATGTGTCATGCTTTTAAAAAAACATATATATCTCCTTCTTCTTGGTCCTTCTCAATGCCACCTCTTGTTCTTCCTGATGTTTCTCCATATTACTTCCCTCCATGTGTCATGTCTTAAGTGGTAAAGTTGAGCAATTTGAATTTCTCTTCTCTCTTTCTCCACCTCTCTTTATCTCTTTATTCCTCTCTGTTGAACAGAGCAGGGCAGGGCAAGGAGCAGCAGGCCGACGTCCCTCCATGTGCCGTCGCAGAGCCCTCCTTGTCGGCCAAATTGGCCACCACCACAGCAGCTCAGCACAACTCCTCTCGCCCACAGCTTCGCATGCTCCTAGCGCATCATCTTGACTCGATCACGTCATCTCTCTCGGCCAGAACCGCTCGTGCACCGCCATTCCGCCGCGACGGCTCACCATGGCCGCGAACCATGACCTCACCGTGGCCAAGATGCCTCGGAGCTTCTCTCACCACTCCATCTTCCATTCCAGCTCTTCCTTGACTCTGTGGTGCTCATGCGTTTTCATTTTCGGTCTCTACTGCAGTGACTGAGTCGGAACGCCGTCGTCATCTCCAGTTCAGGCCGCCGTGTTCGCCCTCCACGTCGACGAACCTGCTCCGTCGCCTCCCCGGCTCTTATAGCGTGCGCATCATCTACACGGTGAGCCCCTGGACCTAGTACCATCTCCAATTTAACCGCTACTGCACCCTGTTCACCGGAACGCGGTCGTGCCACGGTGCTCTCGGAGCTGAGCCGCCATTACCGGGGCGAAGCTCGCTGCGGTCCGTCTACCGTTCGATTGAGTCCTGGACTAGAGTAGCGAGGTCTTGAGGAACGTGTAGAGATAGCTAACATCACGAGAATTGCCTCCGAAGGCCATCGCCTTCACGCCGGAGCATCACCAAGCCGCCGGAGACGATGCCGCCATCCCTACCGTGCAGTAGAGGTTCCGCTGATGTTCGAGGATGGTTCGCCCTCTCACTATGGTCGTGTTGAGGTCGGTGCCATGGCCGGCGACCTCGCCGTCACCGGGATTTCACCGGTCAGCCGCCGCCGTCGCCGTCATGCGCGGTCTGAGCAGGGAAGAGGAGGGGAGAAGGGCAGACCTGGGCCGCCTGTTCGGCCTTGGGCCTTGGCCTGGTGCTGGGCCGACTGGGCCGCGCCCGCGTGCGCCTGCTTGCGTGCCTGGGCCGCGTGTGCGCGCGCGCTTGAAAGTCCTATGTTTGGTGTTGGTAATTAGTGACAATGCCTAAGTATGAATCCTATGCCTAAGTTGTATGTAGCATATGAGGATTAGTACATTCCAAGGTTGGTGACAAGATGGACATGGTGATCATGATGGCCACACTTGGATTTGAACGCAACCCTACGTGATCAAGGCAAAGGTATATGCTTAAGGGTTGTGTTTTAGTAACCAAGACACCTAGTGGGTGTGGTTACATTATAGGATAGATAGTCGTACTATAAAGAGGGGAATGACGCGGCTATTGAACTCCTAAGTGCCTCTAGGTGTGCATTTCATAATCATATGCATTTGGATAGAACTAATAACGCCTCGAAAAATGTTTATGAAAATGTTAACACACTCGCACATGATGTGATCACTTGGTGGTGTTAGCACATTTGTGACGGCGTTGGAGTTTGAGCGGTAGAGAGGGTTTGGGGTCCTCTCTCCCTTTCGCCAAGCTTGCGAGGCGGGATTCAGGAGTTTTCGAGGATTTAAAACGACTATTTTCCACTACGCTGGAAGTCGGAAAAAGAAACGGAGGCGAACGAAGGTCACAGTGGTGACCGGATGCTGGACCGGACGCGGTCACTGTTTGACCGGACGCGTCCGGTCAGCGTTCAGCGTCTACGCGAGTTTCAGTTTGTTGATCGGACGCGCGGTGCGTCCGGTCACAGTCGACCGGACACGTCCGGTCGATCAGGGAGCTTACTGGACTCCAACGGGACGCTGGCACTGTGGCGTCCGGTCAGTTCTCCAGCGCGTCCGGTCGCTGATTCGTTGTGCGCTGCTCTGGCTTGATCAGCGCGTCCGGTCCGGTACGGGACCAGCGTGTCCGGTCGAGCCCGGCGCGTCCGGTCAGTTGGACCAGCGCGTCCGGTCAGCGCGACTGCAGCTGTTTCAATTGAGTAACGGCTATATTCGAAGGGGTACGTCTATAAATACTCGTTGGCCGGCTCAAGGCTCTCTCTCTTGGACATTTGACATACTTGTGAGCACTTTGAGCTAAGCAACTCCCCTCCCACTCATCTCTCTTGCTTCTTTGCATATTCGAAGTGAGATTGAGTGATCCAAGTGCATTTGCATTGTGAGATAGCATCTAGTTGGCACTTGGTGGTTGATTTGCTGCAGGATTCTTGTTTCTCTTGGTGGTTGCCGCCACCTAGACGGCTTGGAGCAGTTTGGAGGCGTTGGCAAGAGTTGATGATTGTTCTTGGCCACCTCCGGTGATTGTGAGGGGTTTGTGCCTACCTCGGCGAAGCGCCAAAGGCAACATTAGTAAATTGCTCGTGTCATTGCAACCTTTTGCCATTTGGTAGGTTCTTGTGGCGCCTTTTGAGAGGCTCGGTGTGAGACCGATTAGCCACCGAACCACGTGGTAAAGAGGGACACAACGGGGACTAGCGTGCCGACAAGCACGTGAACCTCGGAATAAATCTTCGTGTCATCACTTTCATATTGTGATTGATTGATCCCGGTGTTCGGTTGTTTTGGTATTCATTGTTGATCATATTGGTTGGCTCAATACTTCGCCCCTCGGTGAAACCTTCCTAACTCAACTCCGCATTACTTTCTTAGTTATCTTTGCTAGCTAGTTTGCTTTGCTAGAGTAGCTCTTTTGTGTAGCTTGCTAGTTGTAGTTTCCTTCTTGGTTTGACTTGTGCGGTTGAGTGTCATTATACTAGAATTGTGAATTGGATAGGTGGCTTGCAATCACCCCGTAGGCTAAGCAAAACTCGCATCTCGCTATTTGTTGTATTGATAAACTTGTTTAGCTTATCTTTGTAGAAAATTTTAAAAGGCTATTCACCCCCCCTCTAGCCATCAAGACCTTTCAGCGCTGCGTCGCGCTGAGCTGGGCCAGGACGGGCCGCTTTGAGCCCGGAGCCTTCCTTCCTTTTAGTTGTTTTTTATTCACATGTGCAATATCTTATGCAATTTATATCTTAAGCTAGAGAACTCCAATTTGAGTGAAACCACCTTTGTTAGCTTTGTCTTGATGTGCTCTATGTAGGAAAAATATAAAATAGTCATTTTCAGTACTTTTGCTGTGGTACAAAAATAGCTCAATTAATTAAGAAATGTATCTTCCATGATTTTGATAGATTAATGTATAAGTCCAAAAAAAATCATGAAAATTTATGAGTACGCTGAATTTGATGTTGTGAATCCACACAAAAAAGTTTAGTACTGTTTTGATAATTTTTTAATTAAATACTTTATTATATGCCTTTTCTTTATTAGATAATAAATGCTTATATGATTAGAATAAATCATAATTTAGGGTTGGTATGATTTTGGGATTGAGTGATGACCTTGGGTCATTAACATGTAAAGACCCTTGGCATTTTAATTAATTGTTTGAGCTTATGATTAACTTGTTAACTATGATTTGTTAATGATAATTAATGTGTTTAACATAGATCATTATTGGTTAATGATTCCTTGTGTAAGTAATTAGTGGTCTTGTGGTAGAATTACTTGTTATTAGATGCAACATCTTGGGTAAAAACAAAGTTACGGTTAGTTAACTTTTAAATTAACCTTGTTAGCTTGCAACTGTACCGCGAAGGAAAGTTGTACTCAAGTAGATAACTAATGTTTATCCTTTCTAAATGTCCCTTTTACACTATGCCTTGTTCATCATCACGCATCATGGCATGCATTCCATCATATTAAGCATCGCATCATTTATCTACGTGTAGTGCTTACAAGAGTGAGAAGGTTCGTGTTGAACAAGTGTTGACGAGATTGGTGTCGATCAAGCTTCAGAAAAGGTGATCCATCCGTGGTGTTGGTGTCAAACTTAACTTCTACGAGAACTAACCACAGCTGCAACGCAGGCAAGCCCCGGACATATAACCACTCTTCTATTTTATAAATACTTTATTACACCTTAAGTCTAGTGTAATGTGCATTATGTTAGTAGGAGTTGGTTGATACCGTTGCTGCATGATTATCTTGATCTACATTTATATCCAGATGATATCCCACAAGTATATGTAGGTCGATCTTTTATGCTTAGTAATGCTTAGACCTCGGTAGAAGTCGAATAATATTTTCTTTGATCACAAGAACAGGCTTACTCCTTGCTTCTCCTGACCTAATGACAGGTCATGAAAGCAAGTGGAAATGAATATGAGAATGAACTTGAGACCGGACGGGGCATGGGAATCGTCTTTGGTGGTTGGTCCCGTCTGTGTCGATTAAGGACCGTACGTTGTTGGCCCTCGAGTCAAAGAGTTTTGGATAGTACTAGTCGCATACCCAATGGCGGGTAAGCCTTACTTCGGCTATTCCATCACGAGAACGTCTAACCTCGCACTGTGAGTGAAGAGATGGCGAGAGTAGCGTGTACCCTCGGGGCTAGAATCGGGCTGGGTTCGAAGAGTACTGTGCTCTCGGATGGCGATGGACACGTTCTGGTTTTGGGCGACCCAAGTAAGAGTTGATATATGCAGGTCAAGGACTTGCATATGTCGTGTGGTTAGGAAGCCCCAGCTGGGTAGATCAAGCGGTTCGAATCGTCATTGCTTCACAAGAAAGGAGTCTTGACTGTGTACCACATCGTAGCAACAACTGAAACATGATTACTGTTGGACTTGAGATGGAAAAGAAATGAATAACTAGTGTAATACTTATATTTATGATTGAGATAGATACAGGTGCAAAAGTTAGCTATAATTAGGCTATACTAAAACTGGAGCCAAAACTTAATTAAAAGTTTGAAAGCAAGGATGCACTGGTAGTAAGCTTTTCTGTAAAACTTATCTTTTCTAGCTTCACTACTTCCCTTAAGCCAGCATATCCTTGGAGTCTTTTCTTTTCGTCGGGTAAGTCTTGCGGAGTACAATTGAGTACTCAGGGTTTGTTAACCCCTGTTGCAGGTGCTGACCGTTGCTGCTCATCAAGTCATGTCGGTAGGCTCGACATGATTTGGTTGTCTTCCCATAACTTAGGTGCTCTACCTAAGCTGTCTTCTGTAGTTCTACTCCACTTCCGCAATACAAGTTAAGTTTGTAAAAAGTTAACTTAATCCTGATTTATAAATTCATTGTTGTTATTCTTCCGCACTTTGATGTAAAGTTTTGTACAAATGTTGTAATGTTGTAGTTACTCCTTTGTTGATCCTGGTATGAGTTGTCAAATGTAGTTGAATCGGGGTCCTGTGAGGGCACCCGGCAGATCTTCTTAGGTTATCTGGTGTACATGCATAGCCGTCAGAGGTCTTAGAGACAATGACAGGTGCATGTGGGCCATATAATTTAGGAGGTTCTGCTACATAACCAAATTCATACTGACCATCATCAGAACCGGGTATCACCCTATTCCAGCTGCTTCTCATTACTACTTTCCTGCTTAACACATATACCTTGTAATCTGCTGGTTTTAAGCTATTATCTCTTGCTTTTTGAGCCAACTGCTTCACCACCTCAGCAATTATACCAAGTCCCTTCTTGTCTGCATCCTGCAGCAGTTAGAATTTCTCCAAAAGAAGTACCAATTTAGAAACAAGAGAAAGAACACCTAGGAAATATTTGGAGTACCTTACCGAGGGACTCCAAATAAAATCATCCATCCATGACCTGTTACACTGAGGGACTTTTCGAAGAGCAAAATCTGCAGCCTGCGTATCAAATAAAGACATATCCAATACTGCACAGCACAAAAGAAATTAATAGAATATACAGTACAAATAACAAAAACAAACCTAAGTGCAATAGAATACCAGACCAAAAGGGAGAACCCTCAATTACCTTGATGCCAAGATTATTAATAGATATTTTCTTTCCACCAGAGGTATCCTGCAGTGGGTTCAGTTCACCCTGCAACCTGTGGATTAGAATGAAGGAACTTCATAGTTAGAAGTAACAAAGGAATTGGTACCGTTCCACCAACGACTAGCTCTGTAAATCACAAATTAGGTTAGAAACATATTGACAAGATTGTCAACACGTGCATATACTGTCAAGTAGTAATGAGGAATGGTCTGTTTCGATGCTAACAAAAAGTTTACAGTAATCTGAAGACACCAACAAATCAAAACATTCTCAGATTGTCATCTAATATGAAAATGTTGCCTAACATTCTTGCCATTAACAAGAGAGTCAAACATTATCAGGGCTGCACTGCAACTAACAAATTAGGATGATCTTCATGTGGAACCAAGGAGAGAAAAAAAAAGCTAGCGTTGTATCAACCAATGGTGACATGCTAGCATCCTATCCTTCCCTGGGGTCTGGGAGGTAAAAGATGAAAAAAAGAGGGATCAAACCAAAGCAGTCAACCTTCAATTCAAAGAGATAATATGGTTACGCATATTCCATTTTATGATAGAAACAAGCAGTGATCCGTGCTACATCTAGCCTTGCATAAAGAGATAATATGGTAAATCTCCTACAAACAAAGGGAATTGGTGCCTTGCATAAAGAGCTTCCAAAATCCTGTACTTTGACTGGCAGCAGTGATCCGTGCTACATCGAAGCATATCATTTGGCAGATCCAACTGATGGCAGAATTACCCTACATCTAAAGGTATAACCTGATTGATGCATCTTTGTCTATGCTATTAACTTGAAATGTACTTCCCAGTCACGATTACTGCTAATGCTGCTTTGGGACCTCACATTCTAATTCTGAATTTAATTATCCTAATGTTTCTGTTAAAGCCACAAATAGACAAAGTCCTGAACTAGTTGATATGATTAATTTTCGCATACAAGCAGACGAACTTCAAAAGAAAGTGACCTTGATGTCCTGAATCTGATGTAGTATTAACTAAAACAGTTATGACAGAATCAGTGCCTAACAAAGAAACGGGCATAGTTCAATACTTCACTAGCAACGGGCGAGCGCCCGTCAAGCGGAATGGCGGTGCCTGACAAAGAAAGTTTCCTAGCCAAAAGCATGCCGCCGCCGCCGCGCTACTTAGCTCCCCACCATGGCATGATCCGGATCCCAGTCCCAGTCCTAGGCGGACCTCAAGAACAAGAAACGCGAGGACCCGAGAGAGGAAGGAAGAGAGCAGTGGCGGATTCACGGCCCGGGCTGGGGGGGCTGCAGCCCGGGGCGCGGCCCAAAATTACTGGGAACAGCTCCTCATAGCCGCGCAGGTCGAAGCCTAGCCTCGAGCTCACCAGGTGCCCGCACTCCCGCAGGCACAGGCCGCATCCGCTCAACGCATCCTCTGGCCTTCGCTCGCCGTTCAACGCATCCAGCCGGCAGGGCCGGCAGCCACCCGCACGCCACGTTGCTCGTACCCACACGATTCTCCACTCTCCAGCTTCTCGTACTCTCCATGGTGGCCGGCAAAGATCTGGGGCTCCGTTCCTCCGTGAGCTGTTGATGCCGCGCCGTGACTGAAGCGGGCAAATCCTCCGTCACCGGCCACACCCACGGCCACAGCGTAGTTAGCCCGGGGCGTCGACCGTTCCTAGATCCGCCACTGGAAGAGAGGGCGGCGTCTTACTGGTGAGAACGAGGCGGAGAGGGTGGACGCCGGATAGGAGATCGTCGCCATCGGTCCCGTGCCGTGCCGCTGCGCCGTCGCCTCTTGCGCCCCGCAGCTGCACCGCACCGTCACCTTCGCTAGGGTTCAACACGGGACTTCGTTCCGAAGGGTAGGACACCAGGCTCCGATCCGGGCCGTTCAATGTTGGGAGAAATCCAAGCCGGGCCTGTTTTCTTTCCCTGCCAGGCCGAAACGAACGGGCAATCCAACACACAGCTGGTTCAGAAACGGGCCGCAGCAATCCACCCGGATTGGGCCCCGGAACGGACCAAACCGGCCGAACCGAACGAGGCCTAAGCGAGCACGCGAG
This sequence comes from Saccharum hybrid cultivar R570, assembly GCA_038087645.1. Lineage (NCBI taxonomy): Eukaryota > Viridiplantae > Streptophyta > Magnoliopsida > Poales > Poaceae > Saccharum > Saccharum hybrid cultivar. Next base: position 23,931,856 of record JAQSUU010000120.1, read on the forward strand.
CAGAACAAAGACGCAACCTCCAACTAAAACTGGAATACATGTACAACAAACGCCCAAGCTAGTGTAAAAGTGAAGATCCCATTTCATAATTCAGAGAGGTGAAGGTGTGCGAGCAAACCCTGGTCCGAGGAAACATGTTCCGTACGAATCAAAACTGGACGAGCCAAACAAACCATCCAAAGCCCTGTTCCATCCTCCTTCTCCCTCTCTCCCGCCGCCACACGACTGGCGGCACGGCCATGGCGCGGATCGTGTCACGCGCGCTCCCGTTCGCCTCGCGCTCGTCCCTCCACCTCCCTGTACCGCCGCCCTTCCCCGGCGCGGCGCTGCTCCGTTCGGCCGCCACGGCGCCGCCCCTGCCCCCCGCTGCCGGGGCTGCACTCGCGGCCTCGCTGCTCTCCTGGCGCGGGCACACGGGCAACCCCGAGCCCTCGATAGCGGCGGCGGCGCCGTTCGCAGGGTTCCTCGCTGGAATCCGCGGGTTCCGCAAGGGACGGCGCGGACAGGCGTCGGCGAAGCGGTCGCAGCCTCAGGACGCGCCGCCGCCGCCGCCCCCACCCCCGCCGAAGGAGAGCGAGATCGAGCTCATTGCTCGCATCGGCGTCGAGGAGGACATGCCCGACGATCCAGAAGTGCTGGTACACATCACGCTTTATGGAACTTCTCTGTATTCTTATTATTCCTGCTGCTTTAGAAGTGTTAATTGGAAATGCCGATCAGAATCCTGCAACTGTTATATTTAGCGCATCGTTATGTACTTATGTTGCACCATGTTTTGTCCTGATATTGCAGAACAATTTAGACTGTAAGACTGTTGCCTTTTGTTTTGATCAATGCAGCTGTTCATTTATGTTACTGGCTGATTAGAGACACCATGTTTTGCCATTTTGAACTGGTTATGTCTCCATGTACTCAATAATATGAATGATTAGAGTGGCACATCCCGAGAAGTACCTAATCAGTAAGGACGTACATGTTTCAGGTCTCTCAGCACATGTTTTAGTAGAGATCTCTTTCACCGGTAATATGTTGTCTAGGACAATGTAGGTTCTTTCTAAGGGAAAAAAAAAGAACTGTATTTGGCTTGTAATAATGGCTCAGATTTGTGTAGTTGATGCATTCTGGTTACTCAAGCTATTTCACCTATTTATGTTTAGGTATTGTGGATTTCCGGTATTATCTGGCTTTTGAGCTGTTTGTTTGCTCATGGTGAATGGCAATTGATTGTTAGATATGTTTGTATGTTTGTTGCAGTTTTTGTTAAGTTTTAACATGGGTTTCTGGTAATGCACATCCCAAAAAGATACTTTTACATTAAATGGAAGTATGTGCTTCTAATAGCAGTCTTGGTAGAATTTTCTTTGACCAAGACATGAGTAACCTGGGAAAATGTAGGTCATACCTAAGTATACCTGTAACTGATGTGTGATTCTGGCTTTTGTTTGGGTAGTGGGTAGTTGGGTACCTATTGGTTACCTAAATTTAGCTATTTATGTGTGTACATATTGTTTTTGTGTTCTGTTGTGATTAGGCTTTAGCCTATTTCTCTCAGACTGATGAGTTGTTCATATATGTTTGTAAATTTTCTGTCATATGCACATGCAGAACATTGTAGAAATCCTAAAGTTAAATGTCCCAATGGCAATGAAGATTGCACTTGATGGACTTCTGGATTCCAGCTACAGCACCCGAGATACATCAATAAGTGATGTTGGGAAGTATGATAAGGTTGAGGTTTCTGTATTGCTATGCAATGGTAACTTCATCCAAGATCTTAACAAAGAATGGAGAGGCGAGGACTGCACTACTGATATGCTCTCGATGTCCCAGTACATTCCAGATCTTGATGTTCCCATTGTAAGTAGGAATACTTTTTTGAATATTGTTATGCTCTTAGCTTTACCCATGCATCTTATTTTCTTTTCCTTCTCTGAATATCTTTTTAATGCAGCTAATGTTAGGTGATATAGTAATATCTGTTGAGGCAGCTGCAAGGCAAGCTGAGGAGAAAGGTGTTACACTTCTTGATGAAGTGCGGGTTCTTGTGGTATGGTTCTTTTACTTTTCTTCCCTGAATTCCTCACAGTTCCTTTGAAATTGATTATAGTTTGTGTATTCCTTATGGACATCCCAAGCTCTTCAACTCACAGATCATTCCCTTCAATTCCAAAATAAGTCCATATAGGCACCTTTTCATTTCACATTTCCTGTTTTACCTCTACTTAAATGCACCATTATCAATCTAGTAAGGTATTGCAAGCATACCATCTACCTCAATTTGTGTGCACAATTCCAAACTGCATAACTGCACCGACTCTTACAACTACCGCTTCAGATATTATTCTACACATTACTTGTTTACTCTATTAGGTTCGCGGCATATTGCATCTTCTTGGTTTTCATCACGAGTCGAGCAATGAGGCTGCAGCAGAATTGGAGAAGGAGGAGCAGCTCATTTTTAAAAGTCTAAGGTGGAAAGGAAAAGGTCTAGCTAAGAGTGCTCTGGATTCAAGCAAGCCTCAAACAGATTCATTGGATGGTATATTCTTAATGAATTTTCTAAGTTAATATGTTATAGAAATGCCCACCACACTCATGATCTAATCGAGCTCTTGGTGTCTAAGAATGTTTACAGGGCAAGTGACAAATGGTCTAAAGAAAGCTGGCAGCCTAAGATTTTACAAACCAAAATTCAAATATATTTTTTGTGATATGGATGGTATATCCTTTGCTCTTTTCACGTCTTTACAGTCTAGATGTGCTATAGTTTTCACTATTATTGTTATTTCCTTTGAACAAGGCACGTTGCTCAACAGTAAAAGTCAAGTTACAGCAAGGAATGCAGAAGCTCTAAGAGAAGCCAGGTCAAGAGGAGTAAATATAGTTATTGCCACTGGAAAGGTATTATACATTCTTTGCTCTTGTTCAACTAATCTATTCGAAGAGCAGAGGTGCTATATGATTTTTTAATTATTTTAATTGAAACCATTGCATGACCTTGATATAGCCTACTAAGCCTAGTGTATCAAGATGCCAAAAGTGATCATCATAACTCTTGAGGGGCACTGTAGGGGCACTGTAGTCTACTAAGCCTAGTATATCTAGAATCATCATAGCGGGCACTGCACGGCACTGTAGCGAGGAGATTGCAAAAAACATCCTAAGCGATAATCACCTAAAACCAAAGGAATGATCTGACCTGGGACCACTCACACTAGGGCATCAGGCATCACCCGTGGGTGGAGGCAGCTTGGTTTTTAGGTATTCTGAGGAATTCCCAACTTCTTTTTGCAAAAGATCATCTGCGTACCAAAATGATTATTGAGTTTTTAGCAGCTCATCAAGCTCTAGATATTCTTTACTAGTCCTGCACTCCTGCATTAGTATGTTGGCCATCCTCTAGAGTATTAGGTAGCCTATGTCAATAGCCTTGTCATAAACTCATAATATGATAGAGGACTCTAGGCGTGTTTGGAAGCTATCATGCACTTATCCGGCCAATGTGTTGGGCCGAGCATTGGCGGAGGATTTGGTCGTCTAAGTTTAGGCGTGTGCCGATGTTTTTTTGTCTTGTGTGGGTGCACCAATATTTTGTGCCAATCCAGATGACCACACTGCCATCAGTCAACAGTTGCAAATTGGTTGGACGAGCTGGAGGCAACATCCAAACCTCAATCTCTCTCTGCCTCTCTAGTCTTATGGCCCATCACCTAATTTGTTAAGTTTTTTTTTTCCTTGGACATAATTTGTATGAAGTTTGAATGGAAATTATTTGCCTTGGTTGTCTTTTTTTTTGGAGATTAGATCTTTTCAGTACCGCTGATGATTATTTTGCTTCCATGCTCATTCTGAAATCAGGCACGTCCTGCTGTAATTGATGCTCTTAGTATGGTGGACTTATCTGGAAGAACTGGCATTGTTTCAGAATCATCACCTGGTGTATTCCTTCAGGTTGTTATGAAGTACATTTATTGGAAAATGCAGTCATTTTAGTCATTAGTTGTCTTGAGTAATGAAAGTGCTGCACCTCTAAACATCCTGATCATTATCAATACATTCAGTTTACTGAAAACCTTGTATTACTTACAACATGTCCTTATTAGGACCCTAACTACATCTGGGGTGATAAACCCAATAGGACAGATTGTCGTGTATGTTTTTGTACTTTATGCATTTTCTGTGTACTTGCAGAATTCACCAGAATTGGGAAAAATTTTAGGCGAAACAAAAGGTTGAGAGACCTTTCTAACTAAAATAGTCATGGTCACCCTCAATCATAGGTGAAGGTTTCTATTGTCTATCTATAATCTATATACTCAAAACTTCCAGTTTGGGTCTAATTCATCTCCACACCACTCCACACAGTCCACTTGGGTCCCTATTAGCTGGCTGAGATGATACATGGATGGCATTGGACACACAAAACTTATGTTTGTAATTCCATGGTGCTTAGTGCTTCTACTCTTCATCCAGTGTCCTGCTATATTTGATAGTTGATGTCCCCCCAATTATGTATGTCAATGTAGTTTATTGTTCTATATTTCTATTATAATTTTAAAGAATATTGTTGTATTCTTATCGCATCACATAAATTACGCATCATTGACTTTCATTGTGATCATTATCCCCACTCTCATCGAGTGCATACTTCCACTTGTAGGGTCTGTTGGTTTATGGTTTGGAAGGAAGACAGCTTTATAAAAGAAATTTGGACCAAGAAGTATGTAGAGAGGTAAGCAACTGTTTTTGTTTGAGAAAAAAAATGTGGACATAAGTCGCAGTATAGATAGAAGGGCACTGCTCTGTTCAAAATCTTGTGGTTTTTGAAATGCACTTATTTTCTTTATATTTAGTTGTGGTCTTGTGGATATCTTCTTTGGATCCATATCAACAGTCATACTATAATTAGCAAATATAGCACATAAACAGATTGCATTCATGCATCACAGCAACCATAATTGATGGTACATAATTTTCATGTTTTTTCTTGCACACTGGTATAATGTCTTATATGCTACCCCCTCTATTCCATTTTTTTCTCGAACATGTAGGAGAGCCGCGTATCATTATTAAGAAGAAAAGGGGAAGAGCCCTTACAACACACTCCACTCACACCAAGAACTAAAAATAATATGCACCTTTTCTAGAACAAAACACGACCTCGACCAAAAAAAAAACTAGACCAACCTGGGAGGAACTAGGTGGTATTTCGTTAAGAAAATAGGCACCCAAATTCGCCTCGATGTGGACTTGAACCTGAGTGGTCTGGGCATGCATCCACACCCTTGGCCAACTGAGCTTCCTCTCTGTTCTAAATTATTGTTCATTTGGTTTTGTTCTAAGTCAAACTTCTTTAACTTTACCAAGTTTATAAAAAAATGCACCAAAATTTGTTATATTTTCAAAAGTCCATTTATTTGAACTTGAAGATGTTAATACATTTTTCTAAATCTAAAAACTTGGTCAGAGTTAGAGAGTTTTGACTTAGGACAAGGCCAAAGCAGACTATAATTTAGAATGGAGGGTTGTAGCTAACTTATACTCCCTCCGGTCCATTTTATCTGGCGCAAGTTACAATGACACGGTCTACTAGATTACACTTTGACCATTCATTTGTTTTATATTATATTATTTATACTTACAAACTTATAATCATTGGATAGTATAATTCCTTACAAATCTAATCATATAAGGTTGTATTATAATAGTTAAAAATTATAAGCCTAATTTTTTGTCAAAGTTTTTAAAGTTTGAATCTTGATATGCGTGTGCGCCAGATAAAATGGACAAGAGGTAGTAGCTGATTAACAACACTCTTATGTCTGAGATAATACCTGAATGCTCAAGAGAAAGAACTTGCAGAATTTTTAATCCAAATAAACTAATCTTACTCTTCATTGTCTGTAGTCTACGCTGCTTGCTTGGTGCTCCTGTATTACTGATTAGTGACATATTATCACTGTTTTCTTTAGTGTGTTAGGCAACATATAACTATTCTTCTACGAATATGATATCATTGGCATTCATGCAGGCACTCTTATATTCTTTGGAGAACAAGATACCATTAGTAGCATTTAGTCAGGATCATTGTTATTCTATGTTTGACCACCCTTTGGTCGATTCTCTCCATTACATATACCATGAACCAAAGGTATGATGTGGGTTGGCAGTTTGTTCTTAATCACTTTTTGGGTATCGTATTCCTGTCCATTCTGAATGTAGTTGGAATTTCTTTTGCAGGCTAAAATAGTGCCGTCTATTGATGAGCTTTTAGAAACAGCTGAGATACAGGTAAGTATGTTTATTATTTAAGTATCAAATGAACTTTCTGAATAGTTTATTCAGCAAATGCACGAATAATTTTAGTGCTCCCTCCCTTGAAAACTATATTAGCATCAGAATATCTGTCTGTAGGTATTTTGTTACTCTAAAATCCATGCTCAAGTAGCAAGTTTCTAAGGTTATTTATTTAGTTGATATAAACATAAACAAGGTTTCTTACAGATGCATGGAGGAGGTTTAGGGTTACCTTCACAACAAAGACCAATTTCTGTTATAAAAAAATGCTGATTTTGATTGAATTTTCCATTTTGTATACAAGATAGGTACAATTTTATGGAACATCATTGGATCAATTGCACTTTCTTATGCTATTTGTGATGCTAAGACAAGTTGCAGCTTAACATTCCCATATTTTTCATATTCAGAAAGTATTGTTCCTTGAAACTCCTGTGGGAATTTCGTCTGCATTGGGACCGTACTGGGCAAAGGCGATAGAAGGAAGGGCCCATGTTGTTCAGGCACAACCTGATATGCTTGAACTTGTACCACCTGCAACTTCGAAAGGCAATGGTGTGAAGATTCTGCTGAACCACCTTTCCATTAGTCCGGATGAGGTACAACCAATCTAGTCCCCAGCTAATATATTTGCATTGCACCAATCAAAACTTGCTAGCCTTAGCTGTGGTAGAACGTTGAAGTAGCTGCAGAAAAATTCAGTAAGAATAAGATACCAAAACATTATTCCAGATCAACGAGATCAGTGTTAGCTCTAAACCGCTGTGACAAATGATTGCAGGACAAGAATTATGGTGGTACCTGATTTCTGCAATCCACATTATTTACCTTTTCTTCCAACATTTCTGACCATGGAGTTTTGCATTCGACTCCTGGTCATTCAAGTGTTTGTTCATGAATCATGATAAATATTTAGATACCAGTGAAGCAGCTGTGATAATGCTGCTGATGTTAATAGTGTGTCATGCTAATTGATCTTGAGGAGATGTGTTTGGTTTGAGGAATGGGAAGATAAATGGATCTTTCTAATCTATAGCTCTGAACCTAGTCTACATGTTTGTGTTGGAATATGCCATTCTCTATTGCAAGGGCTAACCCTAGAAGGGTAGCTAAATAGGTTCCATACATGGGCCACATGGGCCTTAGCCTCATGGGCCTACATATACTCCAACACCCCCCCGCAGTCTGAACTACCGACGCAGCGGAGTTCGAGGCTGAACAAGAAAGAACACACACAACCCCCCCACAGACGCAACTAGCCACTGGTGACGTTGAGGCTGGAGCGAAACTCGGCGAAGGTCGATGACGGGAGGCCCTTGGTGAAGATGTCCGCGAACTGAGAAGTCGTCGGAACATGAAGGACCCGCACCTCGCCCATGGCCACCCGATCACGGACAAAGTGTAGGTCGATCTCCACATGCTTCGTCCGCTGGTGCTGGATGGGGTTGGTGGAGAGGTAGACCGCACTGACATTGTCGCAGTAGATCAGTGTGCTCCGGGAGGGTGGAGCGTGCAGCTCCGCAAGCAGCTGCCGGAGCCAGGCGGCCTCTGCCACACCGTTAGCAACGGCGCGGTACTCGGCCTCGGCGCTGGACCGGGAGACCACCGGCTGGCGCTTGGACGACCAGGACACCAGGTTGCCGCCCAGGAAGACGGCGTAGCCGGAGGTGGAGCGGCGAGTATCCGGACACCCGGCCCAGTCAGCGTCGGTGTAGACGACGAGGTCGGTGGAGGAGGCCCGGTGTAGGAGGAGGCCGTAGTCGAGTGTACCCCGGAGGTAGCGGAGGAGACGCTTGAGAGCCATGAGATGAGGCTCCCGGGGATCATGCATGTGGAGGCAGACCTGCTGAACTGCATAGGTGATGTCCGGCCGGGTGAAGGTGAGGTACTGAAGGGCCCCGGCAAGACTCCTGTACGCAGTGGGGTCGTCCACCGGTGGTCCCTCAGCCTCAGACAGCTTGCCCTGAATGTCGACCGGGGTGGAGCAGGGCTTGCAATCAGACATCCCAGCCCGCTCCAGGATATCCCGAGTGTACTGCCTCTGGTGAAGGAGCCCAGCAGGACGGTGCTCAACAGTGACACCGAGGAAGTGGTGGAGCTCACCCAGATCCTTCATCGCAAACTCCTGCTGGAGAGCTGCAATGATCCGGTGGAGAAGATGCTCGCTGGAGGCGGTGAGGACAATGTCATCAACATAGAGCAACAAGTAAGCAGTGTCGGCCCCATGGTGGTAGACGAACAGGGACGTATCAGACTTGGCCTCCATGAACCCCAGAGTCAGCAAGAAAGCAGCAAACCGGTGGTTCCACGCCCGAGGTGCCTGCTTGAGGCCATAGAGGGACCTGTTGAGCCGGCAGACCATGTCAGGACGGGTGTTGTCGACGAACCCCGCCGGCTGACTGCAGTACACCGTCTCGGTAAGAAGGCCGTGGAGGAAGGCGTTCTTGACGTCCAGCTGGTGGACGGGCCAAGACCGAGCAAGTGCCAGTGATAGCACGGTACGGACGGTAGCCGGCTTGACCACCGGGCTGAAGGTCTCATCGTAGTCGACGCCAGGGCGCTGAGTGAAACCCCGGAGGACCCATCGAGCCTTGTAGCGCTCGAGAGAACCGTCCGCTCGGCGCTTGTGAGTCCAAATCCACTTGCCGGTGACGACATTGGCGCCCGGCGGACGGGGCACCAACTCCCACGTCTGGTTGGCGAGTAGCGCGGCGTACTCCTCTTCCATCGCGCGGCGCCAGTGAGGGTCCAACAGGGCGTCGCGGACGGAGGAGGGTACCAGAGAGACCACCGCGTCGCGGGTCGAAGCCTCGAGGACACGAGGCGGCAGGGTGCCAGCCGCGTGTCGTGTCACCATCGGGTGAACATGCCGCGGGTGTCGGTGAAGTAGCGGCGGGTGGTAGACCAGCGGGACACCACGGGCCGGCGGAGACAGTGGCGGTGATGTCGGTGTCCCCGGTGGAGAAGGGACCACGAGCGGCGGTGGCCGCGGCCTGCGCTGGTATACCCGTACCGGCGCGGCGAACCTCGACGGAGGCGCCGGGGCAGGTGCCGAGACAGGATCCGGCGTCGGCAACCGGCACGACCCCCCCGGGGCAGAAGCGGGGGACGAAGGCCCCGGGGCTGCACCCACTGGAGAAGACGGGGCCGCGCCGGAGGACGAGGGGCCCGGACTCGCAGAGGAGCCGGGACCGGTGGCCGGCTGAGAACGCGGCGAGGCGGTACCTGCAGGAGACCACGAAACAGGTGGCTGGACCACCGGGTCAGTGGGAAACAGATCGGGTGGGTCAGGGACCGGAGGTGTGGTGGTGCTGGAAAAGGGAAAGACGGACTCATCGAACACCACATGGCGCGAGATGAGAACACGTCGGGAGGTAAGGTCAAAGCAGCGATACCCCTTGTGATCTGGGGAGTACCCGAGGAAGACACAGAGCGTGGAGCGAGGGTCCAGCTTGTGAGAAGAAGTGGCAGCAGTGTTGGGGTAGCAAGCACACCCAAACACGCGAAGGTGATCATACCGAGGCGGGGTACCGAAGAGGGCATGGTGAGGAGTGGGAGCGGGACAAGCAGCGGAAGGAAGGCGGTTAAGAAGGTAAGTGGATGTATGCAGGCCCTCAGCCCAGAAGCGAGCAGGAAGAGAGGCCTGAAACAGAAGAGTACGCACGGTGTCGTTAGTGGTGCGAATCATCCGCTCGGCCTTGCCATTCTGCGAGGAGGTGTATGGACAAGACATGCGGAGCTGAACACCGTGAGAGAGGAAGAAATCTCGGGCGGCGGAGTTATCAAACTCGCGACCATTGTCACACTGGACGGCCTTGATGGTGAGGCCGAACTGAGTGGACACCCAAGTAAAAAAGTGGAGGAGCGTGGTAAACGTATCAGACTTCGCACGAAGAGGAAAAGTCCACGAATAATGCGAAAAATCATCAACAACCACAAGGTAGTACTTGTAACCAGAAATGCTCATAATAGGTGATGTCCATAGGTCGCAATGTACAAGATCAAAAATGCGGGCCGCATGGGAAGTAGAACTAGAAAAAGAAAGACGAACATGTCGGCCCAATTGGCACGCATGACACAGTTGCTCATCATGAGCTCGAGTACATGGAAGACCAGAGCTACGACTGAGCTGTATCAGGGCATCACGTCCAGGATGGCCGAGGCGCCGGTGCCAGGTGGTAGAGGAAGAAGAAGCGACGAAGGCAGCTGACAAAACGGGCGGCGAAGAAGACGAAGGAGCCGCCGGGAAGCGAAGTGTGTAAAGGGGCCCGGTGCTGTCACATCGGAGCAGAGGACGCCGGGAAGCCAAATCCTTTACAGTAAGACCAGAAGAGTCAAATTCCACAGAACAAGAATTGTCAGCTGTAAAACGTCGAATAGAAAGAAGATTATGAACCATAGAAGGAGCAACAAGAACATCAGGAAGACGAAAGGAACCATGAGCACCGGCGGTACCCACAGACGAGACAGGAATACAGGAACCATTCGCGACCATAATGGACGAAGGAAGAGAGGAAGAAGGAGAGTGAACCGACGAAAGTATACCGGGGTCAGGAGTAGTGTGGTAGGTAGCCCCCGAATCAGCGATCCACTCGGGACTGACCGGAGGTGTCAGGCCCATGGTGCTGAACGAGCGAGCCAGGGCCGCCTGATCCCAGCCGGCGACCCCCGGTGGAGTCCCGGAGGGTGGAACCCACGACGTAGCAGGGAAAGCAACAGGCGAAGGACCGGCAGGAGGAGCCCCGGTGAGCATGGCCATCGGTAGGCGAGGATCGGCGCCGTTGGTGTGGTAGGGCCACATGGAGATGCGACCGGACCACGGGTTCTGGAACGAAGGCCACGGTGCCCCCCCGTGTGTCCCAGACGGTGCAGGAGGTTGGGGTTGACCACCCCGGCCACCCCCGCGGCCCCCCCCACGGCGACGACGAGAGCCACGACCCCCCCCCCCACCTCCGCTCGGCCCGGAGGGAGGAGGGCCCAGGAGAGACGACGATGGCGGAGCCGACGACCGCGGTGGAGCAGGAGGACGCGGCGAAGTAGCAGCCAGGGCCGTCGAGGAGGACGAGGAAGTGGTAGAGCCCGGCTGGAGGCCCTGAGTGAGCTCCTCCATGACGAGATCGTCACGGACCTCCAGGAAGGTGGGGAAAGGCCTCTGGCGGGTGATCCACGTCCGGAGGTGGGCGTAGCGGTCGCTGAGCCCCCGGAGGACGTTGAGGACCAAGATACGATCCTCGACGGGCCACCCGAGATCCCCCAGGGAGTCAGCCATGCCCTTCATCCGACGGCAGAACTCGCCGACGGAGAGGTCACCCTGGACGAAGGTGCGGAAGCTCGCGTCGAGACGCAGTGCCCGGGCCTCAGCGTTGCCCAGGAACTGGCCCTCGAGGGCAAGCCAAGCCCGGCGCGCATCCGGAGAGGTGCGGACGAGGTCGTGGAGGTCCAGAGAGATCGTCCCCAAGATCCAGGAGAGAACGATGCTGTCGAGACGAAGCCACGACGGCGTCTGGACGGCGACCAGGGTGTCGACGAGGACGTGGTCGTCGAGGGCGTAGCGGCGAAGGGTGAGGAGGACTAGGTCCCGCCAGCGGGCGTACGAGGGCGACTCCGGCTCGAGGACGACCGGAACGAGCAGGCGAATGTTCTGGACCCCCCCCCCCCCCCCGCCTGGTAGTGCAGCTGAGCCACGAGCGGGTCGGCCGGGTCGTGCCAGAGGACGGCGGTGTGAGACACGCGGCGACCCGGCGAGGCAGAGGAGTGGGCCCCAACGTCCTGGCCGACGGGGGAGGTGAGGAGCCGCTCCGCCTCGGCGATCTGGCGAGCCAGGGCATCGGCCGCTTCTCGCTCGTGCTCCCACACGAGGGCGGCCGCCCGCACCCGAGCCTGCCCCTCCGCGGCAGAGGCACATGCGGCGGCGAGGGCAGCGGCGAGAGACGAAGCGTCACGGCCGGCGTAGATCTGGGAAAGGAGAGGTGGCGGGGCCGGGAAGGCCTGGGCACCGGCAGTAGAGAGGGTGCCGGCGTCCAGCCCGGCGCCGGGAAGGTGGATGTGGGGCTGCTGGACAGCAGGTTGGGCACCATCAGTAGCCGGGAGGTGGGGCTGAGGGTCACCATCGGCCCCATCAGTAGCACCCGGGTCCTCAACCGCCGCGGAGGAGAGAACCTGGGCAGGCGCGGGTGTCCCAGGGGCGGCTGTAGGAGGAGGGATGGGCTGGCGCAGCTGTGGCTGTGGGTGGGACAGCGCTGCGGCAGGGAGAGGAAGGGGTCGGCCGGCACTGGGACCGGCGGCCTCCAGGCCAGCACCCTGCAGGCCCGCTCCAGGGAGGAGCGCCATGGAGGCAGGGGCGGCCGGGAGGGAGGCGCCAGGGAGGGAGCCAGGGAGGCCGACGGCGCTGGGGAAGAAGCCGGCGGTGGCAGCCGCGCCGGGGAGAAGACCAGCAGCGGCGGCCCCGCCAGGGAGAAGGGCGGCGGCGCCAGTAGCAGGGGAAGTGGCGCCGGTGAGCACCTGGGCCCAGGTAGAGGAGGAAGAGGAGAGGGGTGGGAAGTGAGAATAGAGGGAGGGAGGGGGAGGTGGACGGCCAACCATGGCTCACCAGCAAGCCGGCGGCGGCCAGCAGGGAGGTGGCGGCGGCTGGGCGGCAGGGAGGAGGAAGAGAAGCTAACCTAGGCTGGATACCATGTTGGAATATGCCATTCTCTATTGCAAGGGCTAACCCTAGAAGGGTAGCTAAATAGGTTCCATACATGGGCCACATGGGCCTTAGCCTCATGGGCCTACATATACTCCAACAGTTTGGTCTGAGGATGCAGTTAGTCCTGGTCCCATCACTAACTCATTTGTCATAAGCACATGTTACTAAAAAAAGGAATTGTGTTATCCTACCAAAACCTCAGTATGGATTCATGATGGATCGAAATATTTTGAGCTTAGGATGAGGTACTTACTCAAACGGAACACAAGACTAATCACTGCAGTTGTTCTCAAGGCCATTTCTTTGGGTACTTATCATTGTGTATAGTTTGTATGACTTCAATAGTTTTACAGAACAAAACAACATAATGAAACTAAATCTGGCATGGAGACAAGCACTATTACTATTTCAACCTATTTGACTTGAAAGAAGATCAGCTGCAATGTAATTGCCATTGTGTATTAACTAACAAGTTGCAAGGTTCTAAAATCAATTTCTGTTGTGCAAGGTAATGGCAATTGGTGATGGAGAAAATGACATTGAAATGCTGCAACTAGCTTCGTTTGGTGTTGCTCTTGCAAATGGATCTGATAAGACTAAAGCAGTGGCAAATGTAATTGGCGCCACTAATGATGAAGATGGAGTTGCACAGGCTATTTATGAATATGCCTTCTAACAGCACTGAATCATTTTGGACTGGATTCATATCTGCTCTTTTGATTCCCCATTTTTCCCTGTATTCAACACAGAAGTCAAGTGGTTCCAAGTACACCGTTCGAAGAATTACAGTGGAGTGCGACCTCACTCTAGGGTTAGAATTTTTGAATTGTTGGCCTGTAATAATTTTTTTGTTGGCAGGCACTGAAATCCAGCTCTACATACTCTTATAATTGGAATATGTAATCGGATTACTATTTTCTCAAATTTCCATGTGGGCGTTCCTTTTTTTACCCAATTTGTCTCTCTTCTTTACTCCGATCACAAAATAGCCAAGCCACCTGGATCTTGTGATATGGCTACAGTATCATTGATATTTACACGAATCAATGTCTCATGAACAAGATGATAGGGGATGGTAGTCTGTTGAGAGCAGAGAAGGAAAACCTCGTACAACTGAGACAGGCCAATACGCTTGTCAACAAAATCCCTCTAAAATGAAAAAAAAAAGAGGTTGAAACCCTGGATTGAAACACAGTCATGTCCTAGAGCCTACTGATGGTATCCACTCTTGTTTACAGGGATTGGGGGAGGTCTGTAGAGCATGTTTTTGCTGTTGTTCCGAGCCACCAGATTTGCGCAAGAACTTCCGGGTGCCCTGCTGTTAGGACTCGGCATCTGGCAGTCCTGCTCTTGGTCTAATGCTACATAACTCCTGGATGGCTTCATCTTCTTGTAGGGCGTCTCTTTCTTGCGCAGATCTTCCAGGCACCTCACTTCAGACATACACGCGAACGATTGAGACTTGCCGTCATAGTACTTGGATAGCCCTTTCCTGCAGAGAGAGGACAACACGAGTGAGAATTTTTAACCCCGTTTCTCTTAATTTGATGTCTGTCTGTAAAAAGAAAGAGAAGTCGGATGACTTACTTGACAGGGAGCTGTGCCATCATAGATGACAGATCGTAGAGGCTGTCAGAATTCAATCTCCGCACCGGCTGCTGCGATTGCTGCGTAAACTGGTGCTCCAGAACTCCGGCGCCCTGCTCTCCATCTGAGAACTGGTCCTCATCGTCGGAGTCGCCGGAGATCGAAGACGACGTCTCGAACAGCTCCTCGTCTTCTTCTTCGCGGTACACCGCGAGACCTGTAGCGCCGCTGAACCCGCCCATGCTTGCAACTCCGAGGAGATTTCTGGAGGTATGTGTGTGTGTGTGGTGTGTGGATTCTTCCTCAGCTCCTCTTGCTTTCCTTTCCTTTCTTTCACGACCTTTGCCAGGGCCGGGGGAGAGGGAAGGGGTATATATACACGCGGCTCTAGCTGGAATGGGATAATGCTAGGAGCCTGCCTTCTTCAAAAAATTCAAACACGGCGTGGTGCGCTTTGACTAGTATAATGCTCGCAAGCAATTTGCATCGGTGACATCACCATCTTGCATTGCTGTGTGCCAACATGACCTAATTGTTACTAGGCCCGTTCACTTCATAAAATATTTCCTCTTCCACCCATCACATCGAATCTTTGACGCATGCATGGAGCATTAAATGTAGGTAAAAAAAATAACTAATTCCATAGTTTGTCTGTAAATGTCGAGACGAATCTTTTGAGCCTAGCTAGTTCATGATTGGACAAATTTTGTCAAATAACAACGAAAGTGCTACAGGAATTTCCCCCCAAATTTCGGATCTGAACAGTCTAGGTTTTTCTAGCACACTGACATGGACCCCATCGGCATTGGTCTGTGCATCTGTTCCGTTTTTTTTTCCTTCTTCTTTTCTTATTATATACTTGCAGAATATAAAAGAGTGTGAAAGTGTCTGTTGGCCACTCGCACATGCCTTTGCCCAGATTCTGCAGCCGGTGCCCGCCTGATCTGATCTTATCTCTTCTTCAGTTTGCTGAATGTGACCAGGATTGTTCTGTTCGCATATCTCTTTGGCAGGTAGGGCGTGAGACCGACGTGTAGGCCATGGATGTTGGGGTGGAGATCGTGTTGCTTGTTTATGTGGGAGCCGAGGGACACGCGGCGCGCTGTTGTTGGATTATCCTCATCGTTTTTTCTATTGTCTTGGTCGAACGCAGGCTTAAGTGGTGTCGGACGGAGTATGCAGATTTTTCACCAAACCAAACCACTTTTGCTTATCGTGGCGTACGTTCGAGGAAATCTTGAATTGTGATGGTTTTACTTGTACCCCACAAACATCCTGGGATGGGGGAATTTGGGATTAGTCAGGCCTTTAGCAATCCTACCCGGTTGATCGCAAATTCTTCCCCTGATTATCGCCAGAATACTCTTTTGCTGTTTCCGATTTTGGAACAGGAGCCCTGCCTGCAGTGAGGTACCCAGGAGGCGAGAGAGGCTGGCTGCAAATTTACGTAAGCCACAGCGGAGCCTTAGCTTGCAAGTGTCATTTTTACTCGTGGTTCTGGACCATTTTGATTGCCCTTCGCAATACCGCCTCGATCAGGCAAAACGAGAACCAAAGTGGAATCCATGGACCCTATCAAAGTAGGTGAGTAAACACGTGTACGGTTTTCCGCATCGCATCGGCTTTTGCACTAGATACGTCGTTCATTCCTTCCTTCCTTGGCTTCCACTGCAAGGGAGTAAAAAGTGAAAAGTAACATGAGTATGCCGCCTGGCTCTAAATTTAAGTCGTAGCTCACCTCACCTACAAATTATGGTGCACTTGATATAATGTTGCTTTTCTCCCCCTCCACTACTGTCTGTTATAGATAATGCTGCATTGAATACCACCGCTAGAGTATCAAGGCATTTGTTTTTGTGTCTCAGCCGCCTGCACTTTTGTTAGCGTTGTTTTTTAAGACCTGAATTGTCGACCAGCGTTAGAGCGGCACCACCAGGAACTTGGACCTAGCCTGATGAGCGTCGCAAAACTGGACACCTGTCGCGCGATCCAGCTACGAGCCAGCCGCCAGCGCATGTTCACTGAACAAACACAAACACCTCCTCACACGTATTCTGCCACCAAAGCAAACACCACATATAATAGCTATTACGAGTGTGAACAAGATGTGATCAGTGGACACATGGCAGGAGCAGCGTTTCCGGGGACACGGCCACAGGTCGGGCGGACCAACAAAACCGGCGGCGACAGCCCCTCGTGTCCGCATGTGTGCTGCCCGCTTGCCGCGAGGCTGCGAACGGTGTTTCCCGACGTGGTATCGAGTCCCGCCGGTGCAGAAATCCATATGCTCATGTCTGCTCCCTTTTCCTGCTCCAGCCTATCACGCGCCCTAATTCAGTTCGATCCTTTTCTCGTCTATATAAACAAATCTCGGTGCTCCAACACTAAGTATCGGTGCCTTTTCTGGTCAAGGGGGTGGCTGCTAAGAAATAAGAATCCGTGCTTCCGATCGTGGTGCTCTTAATCCTTATCCAAGCCCTGGACTCGTTCAAGCTTATAGACTCCAGTGGTGCGGTGGACAAGCTCATAATTCTTCAATAGTCGTTCCGGGTACGGTGATGGTCCACCTGCCTCAGTCGAACGCAACATCCATGACTTGGCCTGTTGAAAGGTTTTTAGGTCTTTTTATTTTCCTTCTTCTTTCCGAACCATTCAAACACGCTCGACGAGTAGTATGGCGACTCTTCCGGTTGGTTCTATCTGGTGCGCGCTGAGACTGCGACCCCAGGACAGCCAGGTGAATCTTTTCTCTCTATTTTTCTCGCTCGCTCTGTCGCTCAGTGCCTTGTTGTCGTGTGCGTTCAAACCTGAAACGCTGAAACGCGTCGACAACGGAACCAAAGCGTCCTGATCCTGACCAATCTATAGCTCGTGCGTAGAACGTGGAATGGAACGCTACCACACCACACCCCCGTTTTTATCCTATCCACCCAAAGAAAACGACTCTTGAAGGCGCGACCGCGAAGCCATCACCCAAAAGGCACGCACGCCGCGCTCGTGGCGGTCCTCGTATACGTATACAACCTAACCCCGACGAACGGGCCGCCGATAAGGGAGGGGGTGGTGCACGGAAAGAGGAGGATGATAAGAATGGGATCCGTAGCGGACCCAGACGAATCGCTGCGGGGATCCGACGACAGCGACCGCCCGCGATACGATCGCAGCGCAGCACGGCGCGCGCGGCGCCCCAGAGAAATCATGTGCGACGACGGGGCCAGCCTAAAATTTTTCCGCCAGTGTTCGTGTGGACCACGCGTGGACTACCTGTCCCGGCTTCGCGCCAGGCGCGGCGGGAACGTGGCCGGCGCGGGCGGGAAGGGGCGGCGCGGCCTGCCACTGCCAGCCAGGGCAAGGGCATGTGAAACCCGGGCCGCGGGATCGTCCACGGATCCGCGTCCGCGTCGCGTCGCTGTCCGGGCGATATTTTTTCGGCGCCTCACCCGCTGCGGCGCTGCTCGCCGCGCGCATCCTGCCAGGATAGATGGATCATGGATGCGCCTAGAAAAAACCCAGGCCTGGTTTAGTTCTCAAATCTTTCACCAAATTCCACTATGCAAAAAGAAGATTCTCCGTCACATCAAAATGCCGGCACATATATGGAGTACTAAATGCAGATGAAATCAAAAACTAATTGCACAATTTTATTGTACTTTCCGAGACGAACATTTCGAACCTAATTAATCAATGTTTAGACAATTATTACCAAATAAAAACAAAATCGCTACAGTAATTCGGACACTGTTCATGCCCGAATTCAGGCCCGGATTCAGACATCTAAACACGGCCCCATGCCCGGACGCGCCGCGCGGCCTGGGGAGTCAGGAGACCTGCCGTTTCACGAGGGGGCGGGCGGCGTCCCCTCGCCACCCGGATCGGTTTTCTTTCTCTGAAGCCGGAACGGGCGTGGAGTCAATGCGCGCCGCGCGCGCAGTGACAGAGGCAAAATCCAGGGTTCTCTCGTCGATTCTCTTTCGATAATGCTTAGCAACGGACGTGCGTCCGTCCTCACTGTTGTAACTAGAACAGTAAATGGAGGGAGACACAGGAAAAGTGAAAGTCTATCTTATTGATGAACAGTTGAAATGTTTATATACATGCCCTCGATGGGGCAGTTCCAGGGCCCGCTCCCACGATTGCAGAGATGGGAACGTGGAGACGGAAACTGCTATTAGCAGTTGCTAAGTATTCTCTAATTGATCACTAAGGAATATTAGAATATTCTTAACACTCCCCCTTGATCAATTATCTTCTGGAAACTCCAATGTTCATCATAATTATCACCATTATCAATCCTTTGAAAACCCTATGGGAAAAAAACTTAGGAATGCCTTGACATATCAGGATAAAACTCCTCAAAAACCCGATGGGAAAATAAAAGAGAAACACCATGATAGTCATTTTGATAGTGTCTTAAAATATCATCTCCGAAAAAACCCCTATGGGGAAAAACTAGATGATATGACATGTATAAATGCTGATATTACCTCGTTAAAAACTTTATATGAGAACCCTTTTAAAGTAAAACTCATACAAAGAAAAGAGTATAATATGATGTGAAATAGATTATTTATCAAGAGATACTCCCCCTGATTTCTGCAAGTCCCTAAGTCTTATCATACCAATTCCTTCAACATATTTATGAAACATAGAATATGGTAGAGACTTGGTGAATAAATCAGCAAGATTGTCACGTGACTTAGTTTGCAGAATCTCAATTTCCCCATTCTTTTGTAACTCATGGGGATAAAATAATTTGGGAGTAATATGCTTTGTTATATTATTCTTGATATAACCTGACTCCATTTGCACAACACAAGCAGCATTATCCTAAAAATAATTATCGGTGTATCAAGTACACCAATTCCACATGATTTCAATATGTGGTCTACCATTCTGCGAAGCCATACACACTCACGTGATGCTTCATATAATGCAATAATCTCAGAATGGTTGGTGGATGTAGACACTAAAGTCTGCTTAGATGATTTTCAAGAAATAGTCGTTCCACCATTTAAAAATACAAAACCAGTTTGGGATTTGGCATTATGGGGATCTGATAAATAGCCAGCATCCGTATACCCCAATAAATTTTGATCTTGATTCTTCCCGTAAAATAATCCAAGATCTCTTGTGCCGTTAAGATACCTAAAAATGGTCTTAACCCCAACCCAATGACACTTGGTGGGTGCTGCACTATGTCTTGCTAATAAATTGACTGCAAAAGCAATATCCGGCCGGGTATTATTAGCAAGATATATAAGTGCTCCAACAGCACTAAGATAAGGAACCTCAGGTCCTAAAATCTTTTCACCTTCCCCCCTTGGTCTGAAAGGATCTTTCTCTACATCCAAAGATCTTACAACCATGGGAGTCTTACATGGGTACGCTTTATCCGTATTGAATTTCTCCAATATTTTCTGGATATAGGCAGCTTGGTATACAAAAATCCCAGATGAAAAATGATCAAGTTGCAAGCCTAAGCAAAATTTGGTTTGACCCAAATCTTTCATTTTAAACTCCGCCTTCAAATGATGACGTGCTTCATTAATGTCATGCTCATTACCAATGATATTAATATCATCAACGTATACAGACACGATACAAAAACCCGTTTGGGATTTCTTGATGAAGACACATGGACAGTCATCATTATTTGTGTATCCCTTATGTGTAAGGAATTCACTTAACCGATTGTACCACATTCGGCCTGATTGTTTCAAGCCATATAATGACTTCTGCAACTTAACACAAAACATGTTGCGATTAGCCTCAGGATATGGTATATTGATTCCATCAGGAACTTTCATGTATATCTCAGAATCCAATAACCCATACAAATATACGGTCACTACATCCATCAACTGCATAGATAGACGATTTTGTACTACCAAAGATATTAAATATCAGAATGTTATGCCACTCATTACTGGAGAATAAGTTTCATTGAAATCAACGCCGGGCCTTTGCGTGAAGCCCTGTGCTACTAGCCTTGCTTTATATCTCACCACTTCATTATTTTCATTCCGTTTTCGGACGAAAACTCATTTGTATCCAACAGGATGGACACCAGGAGGTGTTGGCAATACAGCCGAAAACACTTCCCTTTTTAAAAGCGAGGCTATCTCTGCTTCTATTGCATCCTTCCACTTATTCCAGTCCGAGCGCTTTTTGCACTCTACCATGGATTTTAGATCTGGATCACTTTGGAGGATTTCAGCAATCTGTTCAGAGAAGTAAATGTCGACAATTGTAGCTTTACGATCATAGGACTCTCCAATCTCTATATAATTAATGCCAATTTCATCTACCCTTAATAGATCATCATGATTTCCCAAAACATTTGATCTAGGGTCTTCCGATGTCCTAGCCTCAGTGTTTATTCGCATAAGTGAGTTGGGTATCATATCAAATCTTTCCAAAAGATATTGATTATTCATTGGGTGTACATCAACAGAAAGTTGATCTTCGTTTACTACTTTCTTTTGTTTCTTATCTTGCACCTTGGAATTGCCTTCCCCCTCTTGTTTCCAATAGGGATTATTTGAGTGGTTTTATTCGGTACCTCCACTCTTTCTGGCATATTCCTTGCAGGATAAAAAGATTTAACAACACCTTTATAGTTAGTAAACGCATCTGACAGATTGTTTGCAATATTTTGCAAATCAATAAGTCTTTGAACCTGAAGTTTAGTTTCCATAGTACGTGGATCAGAAAATGAAATGCCTTCCGCATTCCAATTAATTTCTCGGCATTCATCCTTTTGGTATATTTCTCCCCCTAATGCCGGGAAATGATCCTCATTAAAAATGCAATCAGCGAACCAGGCCATAAATAAATCCCCGATGAGAGGTTCTAAATACTTAATGATCGACGGAGATTTAAATCCCACATAGATCCCCAATTTTCTGTGTGGCCCCATAGCTGTCCGCTGAGGTGGTGAGATGGGTACATATACGGTGCACCCAAACTTACGCAAATGGGAAATACTTGGAGGATTTCCACATACTAATTGTAAGGGGGAATTATCATGATATGCAGTTGGTCGTAGTTGGATTAATTTAGCAGCGTGCAGTACTGCATGACCCCAACATGAAGTAGGCAATTTGCAATTCATCAACATTGGTCTAGCAATGAGTTTAATTCTCTTTATCAATGATTTAGCCAAACCATTTTGAGTGTGGACATAAGGTACAGAATGTTGAACCTGAATTCCCATTGCCATACAATAATCATTAAAGGCGTGGGATGAAAATTCAGCAGCATTGTCCATTCGAATCGATTGAATTCGATGTTCAGAATAATGTGCTTTCAACTGTATTAGTTGAGACATTATTTTAGCGAAAGCATGGTTTCGTGTCGATAAGAGACACACATGAGACCATCTAGTAGATGCGTCTATTAACACCATAAAATATATGAACGGTCTACATACAGGTTGAATCGGTCCACAAATATCTCCTTGAATTCTTTCAAGGAATTTTAGTGGTTCAGCTTTGATTTTAAGAGTTGATGGCCTTAAAATCAATTTCCCAGTAGCACACGCGGTGCATAAAAAATCCGAAGATTGTGGGAACTTTGCTTTATGCAAATTATGACCAATTGAATTGCATATAATTTTTCTCATCATTCCAATTCCTGGATGACCAAGTCTATCATGCCATGTTTGAAATGAATTAACATCTTGAAAAATTATCTTGTATGCAACATGAGATATAGGTTTTATGTATGTATAATACAATCCAGATTAGAGGGATGGAATTTTCTCACAAACTTGTTTGCCAAATCCAGTAAGTTTGGTAAAGATAATAAATTCTTCTTTGTTATCTACATGTGTTTCCACATGAAGACCATTCTTACGGATATCTCTATAGCTTAAAAGGGTACGAGTCGATTCTGAAAACAATAATGCATCCTCTATCGTTAATTGTGTACCCATCGGGAGAATAATAGTGGCTCTACCAGAACCAACTATTAGAGTATCATGACCAGCAATGGTCATAACATTTCCTTCTCTTTTCTTAAGAGTCTGAAAATATTTCATCTCCCTGAGAATAGTGTTTGTGGTTCCACTATCTACAAGACATAATTTCTCCATTGGGTTGACATCGAAAGACATCTATAGTAAAATAAGAATATAATTAAAGACTCTTATTGAACATATAGAAATACATACACAACTTAACAATATTACAATACCAACATATGAGTCTAACATTACAATACATATGTGTTCACAATACTCCCATCACTAACAAGTTTGCACAACTCAAGTCACATAGAGTTTGTACAACTTAATTTATTACAACATACTTGAATCCCTAACACAATAATTAGATATCAACCATGGATCGAGATTTTTAGGCAAAATCTCCAAACATGTCATTGGAAGCAAACTCCACGATCATGTCATCCTTTCCTGGAAGTTTCTCAACTTGTTGAGCATCGTTGTTCTTTACTTCCACAAGAGCCTTACTTGAACAACCCACTTCCTTTGTAGCCTTAGAAGCAAGATTGAAATGTGCTTCATATTTTGGTTCATTTGCTTTTCCTTGCTTTGCTTCCTTTAAGGACTTTTGGTAAAGTGCAACCAAGTGCTTAGGAGTACAACAATCCTTAGCAAAGTGTGAGTAAGTCTCACACCTATGACATTTATTGTCATTCTTGGACTTAACCTCACCCTTTTGCTTGTTATTAGCATTTGACTTTTGCTTTTTGTTGAATTTGCTCTTATTAGGCTTGTTCTTAGGACCACCAGAAGTAGATCCCTTGAACTTTTTATTCTTAACATTATTCTGTACATTATGGACTTCAGGCAGAGGTGTTGCCCCAACTAGACGCTTATGGTGATTCTTCATAAGAAGCTCATCATGTTTCTCAGCCTGAGTTAATGTATGAATAAGTTGAGAATACGCAGTGTAGTTACTAGCCCGATATTGCTGCTGTAAGACTCGGTCAGCGGGAAGCATGGTAGATAGAGTTTTCTCTATCTTATCAGCATCCGTTGGCTCTTTCTCATAGAATTTCAACTTAGAGCAAATCTTATGAACAACATGATTATAATCAGCACTGGACTTAAAGTCCTGCAAACGCAAATGGTTCCACTCATGACTAGCCTCAGGCCATATGAGTTCCTTTTGCTGCTCATAACGCTCTTTAAGAGCAAGCCACAATGCACGAGGATTCTCCTCCATAAGGTACTCTTGTTTGAGATCCTTATGAATATAGAACCTTAATAACATTAAGGCCCCGTACTTCTTTTGTTCATCTAGCACTACCCCATCAACGGGTTCATTTATGTGTGCCAAAAGTCCACGGGATGTAAAGTTAATTTTGATATCCGATGCCCAAGTAGGGTAATTGTGACCATCTAAGGCAAGTTCATCGAACTCCTCAGTCATGGCCATAGCCTACAAAGTAGGACCATTTGATTTAATAAACTTACTCATGGTAAATTATAATCATAATGGTAAATAAATGTTGTAATAAAATGCAAATTAATTTAAATGACATAGCTCATCATGGTTTAAGACAAATCTAGGTAGACAAATGATCATGTAAACCTCAAATATAACTCTCATTAATTTGTATATATGGTTAGATAATCTCAAATACCATAAGACATAGAGTAGATCTTAATAGTAGACAAATAATTTGCTGCCTTAGCATGGTCTCTAGGCCGAATAACCCAATCTTGGATTAAACGCAGCCAATGCTAAGAACTCTACTACACCATATATAATTCAAATTAATGATTAAATCATGGTAATCACTATAATAGTGTAAGCCATCAATTTCCTTAGTCTTAATCCTTTACTTTGGGAAACATTTTATAGGTAGTCATCCCAAAATAATTAAGTTATGCAAATAAATTAATTGCAGCAGTTCAACAGTAATAAAAATTACTGAAAATAATAACAGTACTAATGATGGAGTATGTGACAAAATTATCGCAACAACGGAATAAGTATGTAAGTGCACATAAAATAACACGAACATGCGAGCTTTCTATATTAGAATCCAAAATTGCATAAGTACAATATAGATAAACACATTTGTACAAGTACATGGATACATCAGGGTCTAAAAACAGTACAGTAATTTAGACTAATACACTGATGAATAATATTGCGAGACTAGAAATTAACAATATAGTTAACAAACTAAATACAGCAATAAATGAAGTAGATAACTATTAGCAACAAGCAAAGCTAGGTAGTCAGCCCATGCAGGACACGTATGCCTGCAAAAGTAGCATGTAGGCCAGCCTGCTGGTGCCTTCTACCATCTTCTACCAGAAAAGCAAGTGGTGGATTCTACGAACAGATAAGAAGCAAGCGGTGCTACTCGCACATACGCACCACAGCCTCGCATCAAACGCCACCGCTTCTAGTAGAAAACTCCTGCCGCTGATGTAGTCACACCACTCACACCGCCGTCGCTCGATCCACTTTGACGTCCACTCCATCACCACCTGGTACCGCACCGCCGCCGTGTCCTCTACACCTGGTGACGAGCACCGGCGCAGATCGAGGAAGGGGCCAATCCGCCGCCCCAACTCAGTCGCATCGACCGAGCCGGCAGCCTGCAGCTTCCCCTTCCTCCTCCGGTCGCAGCTTCAAGCGGAGGGAGGGGCGCGTCCCTCCGAGGAGGAAGCGCCACCGCCGCCATTCATGCCCGGGCTGGCGTAGCCATTCTCCAGTGGCCGAGCACGGCCGTTCGCACGAGGACTTGCCTGCGCGCGCGCGGATGGACCGTGCGGCACCGAGACCTAGGTACGCCAGAGGGTCGGACTTCCAGCCGCGTTGGCGATGTTGACGGCCGAAGGAGTGGACGGAGGCGGTGGAGGAGGTGTAGCCAGGGCTGGGTCGAGGATCTCGCCGGCATCCCTGGAGAAGAGACGGAGCGGTGGTGCAGCCCGATGCGCCGCAATGGTCGCGAAGGGCCGAGGAGTCGACGGGATGGGGTCACGGCTGCAGCGGTTCCATTCGCCAAAGGGGTCACGGCTGCAGTAGCTGACCCTGTTGCCGGTGGAGTCGATGCCACCGGCGCGCTCTCGGTGGAGGCGTGGACGGGGATGAAGTCCCAGCGGCCGGTGGCCTGGCAGCCAGCGCCACCGGTACCCAGTTGGAGGACCCAACCATGTCCGGCCATGGAGGATGGTATGGCGCCACCCCATGACCGGGACTCCAGGACGCAGGCACTCCAACCGTCGAGGAACCGACGCACGGCGACCACGTCGTCGGCGACGGCGAGGACCCAACGCGGCACCACCAGCACCACGGGTCTCACCGAGGAGATTCCGCAGTGCGTTCAGCAGTGAGTCGCGGATGACAACAACGGCCCCGTTCAGCTGGAATTATAAGCCGGCTGAAAAACACTGTTTGCTGATTTTTTAGAGATAAATACTGTTCCGGCTGAAAAAACAAGCTGAATAAGACGGATTATAAGCCAGATGAACGGGGCCGTTGTTGTCATCGAAAGGGACGCCGATCCGACAGGATCGATAGTAGACCATGAAGACAAGGAGAAGAACAAGCTATGCCGAAGGAACATACGACATCGGAGGCATTGTACCTTGATCTCTCGCTTTCCTTCTTCACGAACTTGCCTTCCTTCATGAACTGCTTCTCTCCTTCACGAACTGCTCCCGACCTCTTGGTTAGAGCGTTGATAACGTGTTGTAAGTAGAACAGTAAATGGAGAGAGACACAGGAAAAGTGAAAGTCTATCTTATTGATGAACAGTGGAAATGTTTATATACATGCCCTCGATGGGCCAGTTCCAGGGCCCGCTCCCACGATTGCAGAGACGGGAACGTGGAGACGGAAACTGCTATTAGCAGTTGCTAAGTATTCTCTAATTGATCACTAAGGAATTTTAGAATATTCTTAACACTCACGTCGCTTTCTAGACCTGCGCGGTCTAACAGGCCTGTTTCCCTGCGTCTTCTCATCTCTCGAAATATCTCTCATGCTCGCTCATCGCCTGTGGCTGCACGTGCGCTCGTTACTCGACTGCTGCCGTCTTTTCCGCGGTGCACCCCATCTCGCGCCACGCGGCTTCCCAATCGAGTGCAGCTCTCCCATCCCACGCCCCCTCGTCGACGCACCGTGCTTCATCCCTCGCTGCACTCACTCCGACTCGCTGCCACCCCCCCTCCCCCCACCCCCCACGCTACTGCGCACCGTGTCCCGTCCCCCACGCGCGCCAGGGTGCCACTGAGGTGCCGCCGCTGCCGTTTCCCACCAGAAGGCCATGTCTGTTGTTGACGCCATGGCCACCATGACACAGGACCTTAGCAAGGAGACGTTACGATGAAAACGTTGGTTGCAAGCGTATATTTCAATTGTTTCAGACGTTTCAAAGGTATGTTGTAGTTGTTTCATATGGATGTTGTAAAAATAGATCAGGGATGTTGCACATCTTGCAAGTGTTTCAAATGTGTTGTTCAAAATGTTTCATCTATTCTAGACATATGTTGCAAGAGTTCTGATCTAGATGTGCATATGTTTCACACATATGTTGCAACAATATGTTTCAAATGTTTTAGCTGTTTTAGTCTTATATTACAGTAGTTTTTATCTGATGTTGCATATGTTTCACACATATGTTGCAAGTGTATGTTCTAGATGTTTTATTCGTTTTCAAGTGTTTCATGTTGCACATGTTCATATTGTTAGGAGAGCCAAGGGACGCGTGGAACGATGGTGGCACGCCACGGGCGTGTGGCAGAACCACCCAAAATAACTCACTTCCGGAGGCACTTGTCTACCACTAGACACTAAGTATCCCGAAAGTGAGCTAAGTCGAACAGTTCCGTCGAGACCATCCAACGGGAGAACTCAAAACAATCCACATTTTATATCCAGAATCCAATAATGAGTACGAGCTTACAATATTTAGTCCATTTCATACAATATTAGTCTTGAAAATTATTTATTACAATACCAGAGTTTAGAGTGCGATAATTAAGCAGCGGAATTAACATAAACATCCAGCGAAAAGATACAAGGACCCATCTGTGCCCACCAGAAGAATCCTCCATACAAAAGCAACTCCTCAAGCTCCACCTGCAACAAGGGTGAATAAACCCTAAGTACACAATGTACTCGCAAGACTTACCCGACTAGTAGGAATATATTTTTCGACTCTCAAGGGATATGATAAGCAGTATAGCTTGTGGTTTATTTTATTTTGCAGAAAGCATTACTAGCATTTCGTTCTTAAGATAAAGTTTTATTAGCAGTCATGTTTAGTTCATTATCCAACCCTTCTATGTAAACACTTGTTCTACTTTCAAGCAAGAGTTGAGCAATCAGAATTATTTCTTCATCTTTCATGTTCCAGTTCTTACTACGGTGATGAAAGTCCTATGTTTGGTGCTGGTAATTAGTGACAATGCCTAAGTGCTAATCATATGCATAAGAATGTGTGTAGCAATGATGATTGGCACGAGACATGGTGAAGCATGGTGATCAAGTAATGTGATGATGAAGTGCTTACCATGGTGTGGAGTTGGAAGAAGGTGCAACGAGTGATGCTCAAGGCAAAGGTATCATGTAGGGATTTTCATTTTGCATCCAAGACACCATAGAGGGTGTGGATGGCTTAGGATACGTAGCCGTACTATGAAGAGGGGAAATGTCGTATCAATTCTAGTCCTACATGTGCCTCTAGGTGACATTTCATTGAGCATATGCATTTGGATAGAGTGCACCATCTTCACCCTACGTTTTTAATTTGAAAATGAGCTAAAATATGTGCTAAGATGTTTCACATACTTGGACTAGCTCATATGAAAATAGGGCAAACAAGAATCGAAAACAAAACTTGAAGATCAACTCTTGATCGTGTGACGAACGCTGGTCTCGGGAGCGTCAGATGCTGACGTCAGTGTCTGGTGGCTTACCCTCGTTCGTGTGCTGCTGAGAAGGAGGCGTCGGACGCGGTGGTGTTGAAGCAACAGACGCCGGGCGTCAGCGTCCGTTGGCTTCGACGTTAGCACCCTCTGAGGACTCAGCTACGTCAGACGCTAGACGCGTCTCATGGCCTCACGACGGACGCGTCTGTTGGCCGGAGACGTTTTCGGAGCTCTCTGAATAGCGTCTATTGGGGCAATAGACACACGGGCATGAAGCGACAACAGACGCGGTGCGCGTCTGTTGCTTTCACGACGGACGCGTCAGGTGGCGAAAAACCGATGTTTGGACCTTACTGGACCGCGTCTGTCGAGCATCGGATGCGCGGACCTTCAAGTGACTTGACTTAGCAGGACACGTGGCGTTCATCCGAGCAACGGACGCTGGATGCCGCGTCTGTTGCAAGGGCAATAGACGCGTCTGGTGACCCCAACCAGTGTATAATGGCTCTATTCAAAGGGGTACGTCTATATATGTGTTGGCCGGCTCTAGGGCTATACTCTTGGCACTTTGATATTCTTGTTAGTATCTTGAGCTGATCCAACGCCCTCACCCCTCTCCCCACTCATCTCCTTGCATTCGATTGCGATTCTTGAGTGAGATCGAGTGATTCAAGTGCATCGTTCATTGCTATGCATCTAGAGGCACTTGAGGGATTATTTTGCTGCGGGATTTCTTATTACTATTGGTGGTTGCCACCACCTAGACGGCTTGGAGTAGCGGTGGAGGTCCAGCACGTGTTGGTGATTATTCGTGGCCGGCTCCGGTGATTGGTTTGTGAGGGGTTCTTGTGGTTCCCCGGTGGAGCGCCGAATTCCAACTCTAGTGGATTGCTCGTGTCATTGCAACTCTTAGCCATTGGTAGGTTCTTATGGTGCCTTTTGAGAGGCTCGGTGTGTTTGACCAATTAGCCACCGAACCACGTGGTGTAAGGGGACACAACAGGGACTAGCGTGCCGACAAGCACGTGAACCTCAGGATAAATCTTGTGTCTCAATTGTGCTTGATCAATTGGATTTCATCCCGGTGATTGGTTACTTCATTGGCTATCTTAATGTTCATTTTGGTTGGCTCAATTATCACCTCTCAGTATAACATTCCAAATCCCCTCTTGCACTTACTTTGTTATCTTCTTGTTTAGCTTGTTGCTCTTGTTTAGTTGCTAGCTTGTGTAGTTCTAGTTGTAGTAGCTTTGTAGCTTTGCTAGCTCGTGGTTTGTCTTGTGGCGGTTGTGTGAACCAAACTTAAATTGTCAATTGGATAGGTGGCTTGCATCACCCCTTTAGGCTAGGCAAAACTCGCATCTCGCCTTTTGTGTTACTAATTAAATTGTTTGAGTGATCTTTGTAGAAAGTTTTATTAGGCTATTCACCCCCCTCTAGCCATCAAGACCTTTCAGGTGCTAGACCATAGCCAAGTCGTACCATCACGTAGAAACGGTGATTCGCAAATCAATGTAACCCAGCTAGGTACCCTGAAAAATACACGCCTCACTTGTACCCTAGGCACAAACAAGACCAACCCATTCCACTCCTGTTGAGGGGTCTAGGTCCCTGTCCAAACTTAGACTCCAAGCCCCCACACTTGAGACCCGGTCTCGGTGCGGTGCTTAGACCTCCACCTTTCCTCGCCTCCAATCAATCAATCCGGAAAGAACCAAAGCCCATGACAAGAAAGTAACGAGCCTTTCCGCTCCTATAAGTAAGTATGTGCTCGGGATAATAAATATGTGGCCTGACTACCATCCACAGCAACGGACGGTCCTCAATCGACGCGGATAGGGAAAACAGTGCAACCAAGCTATGCCACGTGGTCGCGGGACACAACCTGTTACACCTACCAATACCCATACCAGATCCCTGCCCGATCACCATTTTCTTTCCATCATTTTATGATGAGAGTAATATTAATCACCTATTGTGAGTAACGGCAGGTTACTCACGCTACCGATAATATATATATAGCATCTACTCGATCCTGTACTAGTAAAACTCATAGGTATACCTATGAGTTTTACTAGTACAGGATCGAGTAGATGCTATATATATATGCATGTGGTTTCTATAAAATTTTCTGCAACGTAAATGCACAACAAATACATATACGGTGATTAGCAAAATAAGGGTTATGCACCGGGGCTTGCCTTGGGTAGGCGCGATGTCAGCTGCGTCAGTCAGCTCCGGGACTCCCTCCTATACGGTGAAAGCCCAAGTTTGGTTTTGGTAATTAATGACACCAAGTTGCTAATGTCATGTGTTAAGTGTTTTGAGTTAGGCATAAGCAACACATGTGATGAAGGTGTACGTGGCAAGGAGTGGTGGCCACAAGATCACAAAGAAATGGTGCATGGACATGAAATGATGATCATGATGATCAAGCATGAGGAGATGGACATGGAACGAAGGATCTAAGAGCGCAAGGCAAAGGTATAACCATAGGGTTTTCCTTTTGCCGGTCTAAGTTGAGTAGAGAAGTGATTGACCGGATTTAGGATACATAGCCGACTACCAAGAGGGGCAATCATGGTTAGCTCGAAAATCAAGTGCCACTAGATCATTGTCTTGAGCATATGCATTAGGATCTAGTTGAGAGCTAACATAACGCCTTGGAAAATGTTTGTGAAATGCTAACACACTTGCACATGGTGGTGTACACTTGGTGGTGTTAGCACATTTGCGAAGGCGGTGGAGTTTCAGCGGTAGAGAGGGGTTTGGGGTTTCTCTCTCCCTCCCGCCGAGCTTGCGAGGCGGGATTCGGCGCATTTTGGAGAAGTGAAATGCCTATTTTCTATTGCGTCGAAAGTCGGAAAAGAAACGGAGGCGAACGGAGGTCACTGCTTGCACCGGACGCTGCACCGGACGCGGGGCGCGTCCGGTCAGTTCATCGTGGCGCGGGTGCAGCTAGGGTTTATGACCGGACGCGGGTCTGGCCTGACCAGCGCGTCCGGTCAGTTCAACTGGGCGTAAACGTAAAGCGCGTGACCGGCGCGTCCGGTGCCCCACGGGACCGGAGCGTCCGGTCAAGTATCCAGAGAAGCCGAGCGCAGCGAAGCGCGATCGGACGCGGCTGGCGCGTCCGGTCATGTGCGACCGGACGCGTCCGGTCGCGTCGGGTGCTTACTGGAACGCGACCGGACGCTGGCACTGTCGCGTCCGGTCGATCGAAGGAGCGCGTCCGGTCAACGGTAACGGCTAGTTCGGACGAGCACTGTTCACGTCTGTCGCGTAGTGACCGGACGCGTCCGGTCACCCTGACCGGAGCGTCCGGTCATCGTGATTTTTGCTGCGTCGGTTGTAACGGCTAGCTGCGTACCCCTTCGTTATAAATAGAGGATGTCCGGGGTTTGAGGGTAACTCTTGCACATTTTGAGATATAGAGACATCCTTTGAGCTAGAGAACAACCCCTCCACTCATCTCTTCGATTGATTGCACATCTTGAGTGAGATTGAGTGAGATTCAAGTGCATTGCTTGAGAGTTGCATTCTAGAGGCACTTGATCTTCGAGTTGCTGCGGATTTCTTGTTACTCTTCCGTGTTTCCCGACACGGTAGACGGCTTGGAGCAGCGGAGGTGATTGAGCTCGCAATTGGAGATTGTTGGAGCCTTCACCAAGTGTTGTAAGGGGTTCTTGATCCTTCCCCGCGGGAGTTCGCGAATTGGATACTCTAGTGGAGCTCGTGGCTTGGAGGATCCCCATCTTGTGTGCGGTTGTGCGGCGCCCGCCGAGGGCTCAACTCTTGATAGTTGATTAGCTCGCGAACCGACAAGTGGGTGCATCGCCACAACGAGGAGTAGCTTGCCGGGAAGCAAGTGAACCTCGGGATAAATTCTTGTGTCATTCTCTTTCCGAGGATTTCTCTTGTGTGATTGATTGATTGGTACTTCTCATCTCTACACGGCGGTATAATCTCTCGAAGCTCTTCTCTCGTATTACTTCTTATATCTAGCTTGTAGTTGTTGTTGTGTTTAGTGGATAGCCTTGTACTAGACTTGTGTAGGTGGCTTGCTTAATTAGTTAGAGCTAGTGCATTTTGCTCCGCCACCTTTTGTACTAACTTGTGGTTAAGTAATTATTGTAGAAGTTTTTAATTAGGCTATTCACCCCCCCTCTAGCCTATTTGGACCTTACAAGTGGTATCGGAGCCGAGGCACCGTTTAATTGAGGCTTAACAACCTACGGTGAAAAAGAAATGGCTCAATTAAGCTTGCACATCAACAACACCAAGAAGGCACCTCACTTTGATGGCACAAATTATGCATATTGGAAGGTTAAGATGACCGCACACCTCAAGTCAATCAATAGAGAAGTGTGGAAGGTCACCGAAACAAAATTTGAGGTTGCTAATCCGGAAGCACCTACACCGGTGGAAGAGAAGAAGCTCCAATGCAATGACATTGCAAGTAGTGCTCTTCATGAGGCACTAGATGACAAGACCTTTGAGCAAGTGAAGAACATTGAGATCGCTCATGATGCTTGGGCCAAGCTAGAAGAAACATTTGAGGGCACCGAAGGCACAAAGACCGCTAAAGCATATATCTTGCAAGAAAAATTTTCAAGCTTCAAGATGCAAGATGATGAGAGTGTACCAGAGATGTTTCATAGATTGCAAGTCATTGTCAATGAGCTCAAGGCACTTGGTGAGGAAGTCAAGGACAACCAATTCTCTATGAAGTTCTTGAGAAGCTTGCCCAAGAGGTTTGATACATTGATCACCGTACTAGTAAGGACTACATTGAAGGATTCAACTCCTCAACAAATATTTCAAGAGGTGATGACCGATGATTCATATAGAGAAGACGATGAGAAGGATGAGTTGGTCAAGAAGAAGAAGAAGGAGAATGAGAATAAAGATGATGAGAAGAAGAAGAGTGTGGCATTCAAAGCCACCACATCCAAGGGCAAGTCCAAGATTGGATCATCAAGTGATGAAGACTCAAGCTCTTGTGATAGTGATGACATTGATGAGAAGATAGCTCTCTTTGTCAAGCAATTTGGCAAATTCATGAAGAAGAAGGGCTATCGTGCAAGAAGGAGGAAGAACTCATCTAAGAAGAATGAGCACACCATGAGATGCTTTAGATGCCATAGCAAAGATCATCTCATTGCAAAGTGTCCTTATGATAGTGATGATGAAGATGCTATCAAGAAGGAGAGGAAGAAGCAAAAGAAGAAGCAAGAAAAGAAGGAGAGCTCTCATAAAAAGAAGAATGATTCTCATGTTGCTACATGGGATAGTGATGATTCCTCAAGTGATGATGAGGATGACTACAAGAGCAAGAAGAAGGGACATGCTAGCATTGCCATCCAAGAGAAGGTCTCCCTCTTCGACACTCCATCGTGCTTCATGGCTAAGGCCGCTAAGGTATCATCCGATGATGAGAGTGATCATGATAATGATAGTGATAGTGATAGTGATGAAGAAGAATTCACTAAAGATGAACTAATCACTATGCTAGAAGATTGCACTCAACATTATAAAGAATCTAGAAAGGAATGCAAGGGCTTGCTAAAGGAAAAGAAAAATCTTATGCAAGAACTTGATGAGCTTAGAGCATCTTATGAGAGTCTAAAGGAAGACCATAAGAAGCTTCAAAAGTCTCACTCTAAGCTTGAAGAAGCTCATTCCTCTCTAGTTGAAAAATGTGAAAACATGCCAACTAATGTTGAGAAAGCTAAAACTTGCAACATAGGCATATCTTGTGATATAATTGATGAATCTTATCATAAGCCTATTGTTGTTGCTCCTACTAACCCCTCATGTAGCGCATCTACATCATTCTCATCTAGTAGTGATGGTTTCACTTGTGACTCCACACTTATAGTTGAGAATGAAAATCTCAAGAAGGAGATAAAAGAGCTCAATCACACCTTAGCTAAGGCTTATGGTGGTGAGGACCGCTTGCTTATGTGCTTGGGTAGCCAAAGAGCTTCTCTCTACAAAGAGGGATTGGGCTATAACCCCAAGAAAGGCAAGGCCGCTTTTGCTCCTCAAAAGACTAGTTTTGTGAAGAACAAAGGTAGTTATTGCAAAGTGTGCAAGCAAGTTGGTCACATAGAGCAACATTGCATGAACAAGAAATCCAATGCTAATGTATCCTCAATTAAGTTTAATTCTTTCTATATACTTACCAAGGGTACAAATGGTGTGCATGCTAAGTTCATTGGTGCACCATGGATGGGCTCAAAGAAGAAAGCCATTTGGGTACCAAAGAGCTTGGTCACTAACCTTGGAGGACCCAAACAAGTTTGGGTACCTAAAAAGAATTGATCTTGTCTTGTAGGTCAATTACAAAGCCGGAGGAAGGCATTGGGTGCTTGATAGTGGGTGCACTCAACATATGACCGGGGATTCATGTATGTTCAAATCAATTGATACAAGTCAAAATGGTGGTTTTGATGCTATCACTTTCGGCAACAACAAGAAAGGCAAAGTCAAGGGGCTTGGTAAAATTGCTATTTCAAATGACATGAGCATATCTAATGTGTTGCTAGTTGAGAGCTTGGATTTCAATCTTTTGTCGGTGGCACAACTTTGTGATCTTGGCTTCAAGTGCATATTTGGTAGTGATGATGTTGAAGTCATTAGTGTTGATGGATCAAATTTGATATTCAAAGGATTTAGACATGGTAGCTTGTACTTGGTTGACTTCAATAATAGTGAGACACAATTAACATCATGCTTGCTTAGTAAATCTAGTATGGGATGGTTGTGGCATAGAAGGCTTGGTCATGTTGGAATGAAACAATTGAACAAACTTTTGAGGCATGACTTAGTTAGAGGCTTGAAAGATGTGACTTTTGAAAAGGATAAACCTTGTAGTGCTTGTCAAGCCGGCAAACAAGTTGGAAATACACATCCTAGTAAGAGTGAAATGAGCACATCAAAGGCATTTGAGCTATTGCACATGGACTTGTTTGGGCCAACAACATATACTAGCATTGGAGGCAACAAGTATGGTTTTGTGATTGTTGATGACTACACTAGATACACTTGGGTGTTCTTTCTTTATGACAAGAGTGATGTTTATGATCTATTCAAGTCTTTTGTCAAGAGGGTGCAAAACGAATTTGAGACTACCATCAAGAAGATTAGAAGTGACAATGGTAGTGAGTTCAAGAACACAAGAATTGAAGATTTGTGTGATGATCTTGGTATTGGACATCAATTCTCTCCAACATACACTCCTCAATCAAATGGTGTAGTTGAAAGGAAGAATAGAACTTTGATTGACATGGCTAGATCAATGCTTAGTGAATACAATGTGAGTCATTCATTTTGGAGTGAAGCTATCAACACGGCTTGCTATTGTAGTAACCGTCTCTATTGCCATGGGAAGCTTGGGAAGACACCATATGAGCTATTGAATGGAAGAAAGCCCAACATTGCATACTTTAGAGTGTTTGGTTGCAAATGTTATATTCTCAAGAAAGGCACTAGATTGAGCAAGTTTGAAAAGAAATGTGATGAAGGGTTCTTACTTGGTTATTCTACCACAAGCAAAGCATATAGAGTTTGGAATCTCACAAATGGCACCTTGGAAGAAGTTCATGATGTTGAGTTTGATGAAACCCAAGGGTCTCAAAATGAAGCTCAAAACCTTGATGATGTGAGAGGAGATCAATTGTCAAATGCAATAAAGAACATGGACATTGGTGATATTAGGCCAAGGCAAGTTGATGATGATGATATTCATGTGATCAACCAAAGTGTGCAAATTGATACAAATCAAGCAAGCTCAAGTGGTACTCATGATGAAGCTCAAGATCAAGGTCAAACAAGTGGAAGCAATCAACTCCCAATACTCCAACCTACTAGCATTGCAAGAGATCATCCGTTGGATCAAATCATTGGTGGAATTCAAAGTGGTGTTCAAACTAGATCAAGATTAGCATCCTTTTGTGAGCACTACTCATTTGTGTCACTTGAAGAACCTAAGAAAATAGAAGATGCATTGAAAGATTCCGATTGGGTAAATGCCATGCATGAAGAGCTAAACAACTTCACTAGAAATCAAGTTTGGGAACTTGTTGAGAGACCAAAGAACTACAATGTGATTGGTACTAAGTGGGTCTTTAGAAACAAGCAAGATCAAGATGGCATGGTTGTGAGGAACAAAGCAAGATTAGTAGCACAAGGTTACACACAAGTTGAAGGTCTTGATTTTGGAGAAACATATGCACCGGTTGCAAGATTGGAGGCAATTAGAATCTTATTAGCATATGCTTGTGCACACAACATCAAGCTCTATCAAATGGATGTCAAAAGTGCATTTCTCAATGGTTACATCAGTGAAGAAGTTTATGTTGAGCAACCTCCCGGTTTTGAAGATGACAAGAAGCCCGACCATGTTTTCAAGCTAAAGAAGGCATTGTATGGTTTGAAACAAGCACCTAGAGTATGGTATGAGAGATTGAGGGACTTTCTTCTCTCTAAAGGGTTCAAGATGGGAAAGGTTGACACCACCCTCTTCACCAAGAAGCTTGGAAATGACTTGTTTGTGTTGCAAATCTATGTGGATGACATTATCTTTGGATCAACTAACCAAGACTTTTGTGAAGAGTTTGGAAATATGATGGCTAATGAGTTTGAGATGTCTATGATTGGAGAGCTTAGTTACTTCCTTGGACTTCAAATCAAGCAAATGAAGAATGACACTTTTGTAAGTCAAGGGAAGTACATCAAGGACATGATCAAGAAGTTTGGATTGCAAGATGCTAAGCCAATGAGTACACCTATGGGCACAAATGATCAATTGGGTGTTGATGCTAGTGGCAACATGGTAGATCAAAAGCAATACCGGTCTATGATTGGAAGTTTGCTCTATGTCACCGCTTCTAGACCGGATGTAATGTTTAGTGTGTGCAAGTGTGCAAGATATCAAGCTTCACCTAGAGAAAGTCACTTGAAAGCAACCAAGAGGATATTGAGATATCTTAAGGGCACTCATGATGTTGGATTATGGTTTCCAAAGGGGTCTAATTTTGAGTTGATTGGATATTCGGACTCCGACTATGGTGGTTGCAAGATTGATAGAATGAGCACAAGTGGCACTTGTCAATTGCTTGGAAGGTCTCTTGTTTCATGGTCATCAAAGAAACAAAATAGTGTTGCACTATCTACCGCCGAGGCCGAATACATTAGTGCCGGTAGTTGTTGTGCACAATTGCTTTGGATGAAGGCCACTTTGAATGACTTTGGAATCAAATTCAAGAATGTGCCTTTGTTTTGTGATAATGAGAGTGCTATCAAGATGACACAAAATCCGGTTCAACATTCAAGAACTAAGCACATTGACATAAGGCATCACTTCATAAGAGACCATCAACAAAAGGGTGATATTAGCATTGAAAGCATTGGCACCGAAGATCAACTAGCCGATATCTTTACAAAGCCACTTGATGAGAAAAGGTTTTACAAGTTGAAGAATGAATTGAACATACTTGACTTCTCCAACTTGAAATGAGTGCACCCCCACATTCTTATATGACATGCCTCTCCTCCGACATAGCAAGGTAAAGTTGTTTGGCATATCATCCATACTTTGCTAAGGACATGGTTAGAACATATAGACATATTTGCATGACAAATAGGTTCATTCATGAAAATCAAATGAGTTTAATGTATATATGGTACCACTATTGTTTCTATGTTTGATTGATCTAGTGGTAGCATATGACATGTTTGTGGGCTTGCAAACCTAGTGTTGAATCTAGAAAATGAGCTCATGATGTGTAATTCAACATGGTCAAGATAACCCTTATACTTTATGAGGTGTGAAGAAGCTTGTCCTTGGATCAAACCGAATTACATATTCTAGGCAAGTGATCTAGATTGAACCATAATTTGGACTCCCTCATATTGATTGACTTGACTCTCACTAAAATTGGCACCTTTTTGGTGTTTGTTGACAAAGGGGGAGAGAAAAGTCACAAAGATATAGTAAGGGGAGAGAAAAGTCACAAAGAGATAAAAAGTTAAGTTGCAAAGGGGAGAGAAATTAAAATTGAGCACACAAGTAGGGGGAGCAAGCTCATGAATTGTTTGTTGCATTTGTATGTGCATTAACATGATGAATTGTTGCATTGTAAAGCTTAAATTCATATTCATGTGTGTTTGGTGTATGCTAGAAATTAGAACTTGAATGATGTTTTGTTAAGAGTAGCTTTACAAGTAGTATCTAGACACCTTTGCTTATAATGTTGATCTCACGGGGTACATTAGTGTTTGATCTTTTCAAGTGATGAATTACAAGTGGTGTCTAGCTACATCGATGCTAAGGATGGTATATAAAGGCAACTCCGATTGGTATCACGCTTCAAAGGTCCATTCTATATACCTTAGCATCAATTTGATAGTAGTAACTCTCCCAAAATTCTAATCCATACATATGTGCACAATTGAACCAAACTCATGGAAGCACATATGTAGGGGGAGCTAATACTATCGAAATTGAAAATTGATTTCATTTCATATCTTTGTGATGGTTGTCATCAATTACCAAAAAGGGGGAGATTGAAAGCCCAAGTTTGGTTTTGGTAATTAATGACACCAAGTTGCTAATGCCATGTGTTAAGTGTTTTGAGTTAGGCATAAGCAACACATGTGATGAAGGTGTACGTGGCAAGGAGTGGTGGCCACAAGATCACAAAGAAATGGTGCATGGACATGAAATGATGATCATGATGATCAAGCATGAGGAGATGGACATGGAACGAAGGATCTAAGAGCGCAAGGCAAAGGTATAACCATAGGGTTTTCCTTTTGCCGGTCTAAGTTGAGTAGAGAAGTGATTGACCGGATTTAGGATACATAGCCGACTACCAAGAGGGGCAATCATGGTTAGCTCGAAAATCAAGTGCCACTAGATCATTGTCTTGAGCATATGCATTAGGATCTAGTTGAGAGCTAACATAACGCCTTGGAAAATGTTTGTGAAATGCTAACACACTTGCACATGGTGGTGTACACTTGGTGGTGTTAGCACATTTGCGAAGGCGGTGGAGTTTCAGCGGTAGAGAGGGGTTTGGGGTTTCTCTCTCCCTCCCGCCGAGCTTGCGAGGCGGGATTCGGCGCATTTTGGAGAAGTGAAATGCCTATTTTCTATTGTGTCGAAAGTCGGAAAAGAAACGGAGGCGAACGGAGGTCACTGCTTGCACCGGACGCTGCACCGGACGCTGCACCGGACGCGGGGCGCGTCCGGTCAGTTCATCGTGGCGCGGGTGCAGCTAGGGTTTGTGACCGGACGCGGGTCTGGCCTGACCAGCGCGTCCGGTCAGTTCAACTGGGCGTAAACGTAAAGCGCGTGACCGGCGCGTCCGGTGCCCCACGGGACCGGAGCGTCCGATCAAGTATCCAGAGAAGCCGAGCGCAGCGAAGCGCGATTGGACGCGGCTGGCGCGTCCGGTCATGTGCGACCGGACGCGTCCGGTCGCGTCGGGTGCTTACTGGAACGCGACCGGACGCTGGCACTGTCGCGTCCGGTCGATCGAAGGAGCGCGTCCGGTCAACGGTAACGGCTAGTTCGGACGAGCACTGTTCACGTCTGTCGCGTAGTGACCGGACGCGTCCGGTCACCCTGACCGGAGCGTCCGGTCATCGCGATTTTTGCTGCGTCGGTTGTAACGGCTAGCTGCGTACCCCTTCGTTATAAATAGAGGATGTCCGGGGTTTGAGGGTAACTCTTGCACATTTTGAGATATAGAGACATCCTTTGAGCTAGAGAACAACCCCTCCACTCATCTCTTCGATTGATTGCACATCTTGAGTGAGATTGAGTGAGATTCAAGTGCATTGCTTGAGAGTTGCATTCTAGAGGCACTTGATCTTCGAGTTGCTGCGGATTTCTTGTTACTCTTCCGTGTTTCCCGACACGGTAGACGGCTTGGAGCAGCGGAGGTGATTGAGCTCGCAATTGGAGATTGTTGGAGCCTTCACCAAGTGTTGTAAGGGGTTCTTGATCCTTCCCCGCGGGAGTTCGCGAATTGGATACTCTAGTGGAGCTCGTGGCTTGGAGGATCCCCATCTTGTGTGCGGTTGTGCGGCGCCCGCCGAGGGCTCAACTCTTGATAGTTGATTAGCTCGCGAACCGACAAGTGGGTGCATCGCCACAACGAGGAGTAGCTTGCCGGGAAGCAAGTGAACCTCGGGATAAATTCTTGTGTCATTCTCTTCCCGAGGATTTCTCTTGTGTGATTGATTGATTGGTACTTCTCATCTCTACACGGCGGTATAATCTCTCGAAGCTCTTCTCTCGTATTACTTCTTATATCTAGCTTGTAGTTGTTGTTGTGTTTAGTGGATAGCCTTGTACTAGACTTGTGTAGGTGGCTTGCTTAATTAGTTAGAGCTAGTGCATTTTGCTCCGCCACCTTTTGTACTAACTTGTGGTTAAGTAATTATTGTAGAAGTTTTTAATTAGGCTATTCACCCCCCCTCTAGCCTATTTGGACCTTACAAGTGGTATCGGAGCCGAGGCACCGTTTAATTGAGGCTTAACAACCTACGGTGAAAAAGAAATGGCTCAATTAAGCTTGCACATCAACAACACCAAGAAGGCACCTCACTTTGATGGCACAAATTATGCATATTGGAAGGTTAAGATGACCGCACACCTCAAGTCAATCAATAGAGAAGTGTGGAAGGTCACCGAAACAAAATTTGAGGTTGCTAATCCGGAAGCACCTACACCGGTGGAAGAGAAGAAGCTCCAATGCAATGACATTGCAATTAGTGCTCTTCATGAGGCACTAGATGACAAGACCTTTGAGCAAGTGAAGAACATTGAGATCGCTCATGATGCTTGGGCCAAGCTAGAAGAAACATTTGAGGGCACCGAAGGCACAAAGACCGCTAAAGCATATATCTTGCAAGAAAAATTTTCAAGCTTCAAGATGCAAGATGATGAGAGTGTACCAGAGATGTTTCATAGATTGCAAGTCATTGTCAATGAGCTCAAGGCACTTGGTGAGGAAGTCAAGGACAACCAATTCTCTATGAAGTTCTTGAGAAGCTTGCCCAAGAGGTTTGATACATTGATCACCGTACTAGTAAGGACTACATTGAAGGATTCAACTCCTCAACAAATATTTCAAGAGGTGATGACCGATGATTCATATAGAGAAGACGATGAGAAGGATGAGTTGGTCAAGAAGAAGAAGAAGGAGAATGAGAATAAAGATGATGAGAAGAAGAAGAGTGTGGCATTCAAAGCCACCACATCCAAGGGCAAGTCCAAGATTGGATCATCAAGTGATGAAGACTCAAGCTCTTGTGATAGTGATGACATTGATGAGAAGATGGCTCTCTTTGTCAAGCAATTTGGCAAATTCATGAAGAAGAAGGGCTATCGTGCAAGGAGGAAGAACTCATCTAAGAAGAATGAGCACACCATGAGATGCTTTAGATGCCATAGCAAAGATCATCTCATTGCAAAGTGTCCTTATGATAGTGATGATGAAGATGCTATCAAGAAGGAGAGGAAGAAGCAAAAGAAGAAGCAAGAAAAGAAGGAGAGCTCTCATAAAAAGAAGAATGATTCTCATGTTGCTACATGGGATAGTGATGATTCCTCAAGTGATGATGAGGATGACTACAAGAGCAAGAAGAAGGGACATGCTAGCATTGCCATCCAAGAGAAGGTCTCCCTCTTCGACACTCCATCGTGCTTCATGGCTAAGGCCGCTAAGGTATCATCCGATGATGAGAGTGATCATGATAATGATAGTGATAGTGATAGTGATGAAGAAGAATTCACTAAAGATGAACTAATCACTATGCTAGAAGATTGCACTCAACATTATAAAGAATCTAGAAAGGAATGCAAGGGCTTGCTAAAGGAAAAGAAAAATCTTATGCAAGAACTTGATGAGCTTAGAGCATCTTATGAGAGTCTAAAGGAAGACCATAAGAAGCTTCAAAAGTCTCACTCTAAGCTTGAAGAAGCTCATTCCTCTCTAGTTGAAAAATGTGAAAACATGCCAACTAATGTTGAGAAAGCTAAAACTTGCAACATAGGCATATCTTGTGATATAATTGATGAATCTTATCATAAGCCTATTGTTGTTGCTCCTACTAACCCCTCATGTAGCGCATCTACATCATTCTCATCTAGTAGTGATGGTTTCACTTGTGACTCCACACTTATAGTTGAGAATGAAAATCTCAAGAAGGAGATAAAAGAGCTCAATCACACCTTAGCTAAGGCTTATGGTGGTGAGGACCGCTTGCTTATGTGCTTGGGTAGCCAAAGAGCTTCTCTCTACAAAGAGGGATTGGGCTATAACCCCAAGAAAGGCAAGGCCGCTTTTGCTCCTCAAAAGACTAGTTTTGTGAAGAACAAAGGTAGTTATTGCAAAGTGTGCAAGCAAGTTGGTCACATAGAGCAACATTGCATGAACAAGAAATCCAATGCTAATGTATCCTCAATTAAGTTTAATTCTTTCTATATACTTACCAAGGGTACAAATGGTGTGCATGCTAAGTTCATTGGTGCACCATGGATGGGCTCAAAGAAGAAAGCCATTTGGGTACTAAAGAGCTTGGTCACTAACCTTGGAGGACCCAAACAAGTTTGGGTACCTAAAAAGAATTGATCTTGTCTTGTAGGTCAATTACAAAGCCGGAGGAAGGCATTGGGTGCTTGATAGTGGGTGCACTCAACATATGACCGGGGATTCATGTATGTTCAAATCAATTGATACAAGTCAAAATGGTGGTTTTGATGCTATCACTTTCGGCAACAACAAGAAAGGCAAAGTCAAGGGGCTTGGTAAAATTGCTATTTCAAATGACATGAGCATATCTAATGTGTTGCTAGTTGAGAGCTTGGATTTCAATCTTTTGTCGGTGGCACAACTTTGTGATCTTGGCTTCAAGTGCATATTTGGTAGTGATGATGTTGAAGTCATTAGTGTTGATGGATCAAATTTGATATTCAAAGGATTTAGACATGGTAGCTTGTACTTGGTTGACTTCAATAATAGTGAGACACAATTAACATCATGCTTGCTTAGTAAATCTAGTATGGGATGGTTGTGGCATAGAAGGCTTGGTCATGTTGGAATGAAACAATTGAACAAACTTTTGAGGCATGACTTAGTTAGAGGCTTGAAAGATGTGACTTTTGAAAAGGATAAACCTTGTAGTGCTTGTCAAGCCGGCAAACAAGTTGGAAATACACATCCTAGTAAGAGTGAAATGAGCACATCAAAGGCATTTGAGCTATTGCACATGGACTTGTTTGGGCCAACAACATATACTAGCATTGGAGGCAACAAGTATGGTTTTGTGATTGTTGATGACTACACTAGATACACTTGGGTGTT
The DNA here is from genome assembly GCA_038087645.1 of Saccharum hybrid cultivar R570. Lineage (NCBI taxonomy): Eukaryota > Viridiplantae > Streptophyta > Magnoliopsida > Poales > Poaceae > Saccharum > Saccharum hybrid cultivar. Next base: position 23,975,672 of record JAQSUU010000120.1, read on the forward strand.
CTTTCTTTATGACAAGAGTGATGTTTATGATCTATTCAAGTCTTTTGTCAAGAGGGTGCAAAACGAATTTGAGACTACCATCAAGAAGATTAGAAGTGACAATGGTAGTGAGTTCAAGAACACAAGAATTGAAGATTTGTGTGATGATCTTGGTATTGGACATCAATTCTCTCCAACATACACTCCTCAATCAAATGGTGTAGTTGAAAGGAAGAATAGAACTTTGATTGACATGGCTAGATCAATGCTTAGTGAATACAATGTGAGTCATTCATTTTGGAGTGAAGCTATCAACACGGCTTGCTATTGTAGTAACCGTCTCTATTGCCATGGGAAGCTTGGGAAGACACCATATGAGCTATTGAATGGAAGAAAGCCCAACATTGCATACTTTAGAGTGTTTGGTTGCAAATGTTATATTCTCAAGAAAGGCACTAGATTGAGCAAGTTTGAAAAGAAATGTGATGAAGGGTTCTTACTTGGTTATTCTACCACAAGCAAAGCATATAGAGTTTGGAATCTCACAAATGGCACCTTGGAAGAAGTTCATGATGTTGAGTTTGATGAAACCCAAGGGTCTCAAAATGAAGCTCAAAACCTTGATGATGTGAGAGGAGATCAATTGTCAAATGCAATAAAGAACATGGACATTGGTGATATTAGGCCAAGGCAAGTTGATGATGATGATATTCATGTGATCAACCAAAGTGTGCAAATTGATACAAATCAAGCAAGCTCAAGTGGTACTCATGATGAAGCTCAAGATCAAGGTCAAACAAGTGGAAGCAATCAACTCCCAATACTCCAACCTACTAGCATTGCAAGAGATCATCCGTTGGATCAAATCATTGGTGGAATTCAAAGTGGTGTTCAAACTAGATCAAGATTAGCATCCTTTTGTGAGCACTACTCATTTGTGTCACTTGAAGAACCTAAGAAAATAGAAGATGCATTGAAAGATTCCGATTGGGTAAATGCCATGCATGAAGAGCTAAACAACTTCACTAGAAATCAAGTTTGGGAACTTGTTGAGAGACCAAAGAACTACAATGTGATTGGTACTAAGTGGGTCTTTAGAAACAAGCAAGATCAAGATGGCATGGTTGTGAGGAACAAAGCAAGATTAGTAGCACAAGGTTACACACAAGTTGAAGGTCTTGATTTTGGAGAAACATATGCACCGGTTGCAAGATTGGAGGCAATTAGAATCTTATTAGCATATGCTTGTGCACACAACATCAAGCTCTATCAAATGGATGTCAAAAGTGCATTTCTCAATGGTTACATCAGTGAAGAAGTTTATGTTGAGCAACCTCCCGGTTTTGAAGATGACAAGAAGCCCGACCATGTTTTCAAGCTAAAGAAGGCATTGTATGGTTTGAAACAAGCACCTAGAGTATGGTATGAGAGATTGAGGGACTTTCTTCTCTCTAAAGGGTTCAAGATGGGAAAGGTTGACACCACCCTCTTCACCAAGAAGCTTGGAAATGACTTGTTTGTGTTGCAAATCTATGTGGATGACATTATCTTTGGATCAACTAACCAAGACTTTTGTGAAGAGTTTGGAAATATGATGGCTAATGAGTTTGAGATGTCTATGATTGGAGAGCTTAGTTACTTCCTTGGACTTCAAATCAAGCAAATGAAGAATGACACTTTTGTAAGTCAAGGGAAGTACATCAAGGACATGATCAAGAAGTTTGGATTGCAAGATGCTAAGCCAATGAGTACACCTATGGGCACAAATGATCAATTGGGTGTTGATGCTAGTGGCAACATGGTAGATCAAAAGCAATACCGGTCTATGATTGGAAGTTTGCTCTATGTCACCGCTTCTAGACCGGATGTAATGTTTAGTGTGTGCAAGTGTGCAAGATATCAAGCTTCACCTAGAGAAAGTCACTTGAAAGCAACCAAGAGGATATTGAGATATCTTAAGGGCACTCATGATGTTGGATTATGGTTTCCAAAGGGGTCTAATTTTGAGTTGATTGGATATTCGGACTCCGACTATGGTGGTTGCAAGATTGATAGAATGAGCACAAGTGGCACTTGTCAATTGCTTGGAAGGTCTCTTGTTTCATGGTCATCAAAGAAACAAAATAGTGTTGCACTATCTACCGCCGAGGCCGAATACATTAGTGCCGGTAGTTGTTGTGCACAATTGCTTTGGATGAAGGCCACTTTGAATGACTTTGGAATCAAATTCAAGAATGTGCCTTTGTTTTGTGATAATGAGAGTGCTATCAAGATGACACAAAATCCGGTTCAACATTCAAGAACTAAGCACATTGACATAAGGCATCACTTCATAAGAGACCATCAACAAAAGGGTGATATTAGCATTGAAAGCATTGGCACCGAAGATCAACTAGCCGATATCTTTACAAAGCCACTTGATGAGAAAAGGTTTTACAAGTTGAAGAATGAATTGAACATACTTGACTTCTCCAACTTGAAATGAGTGCACCCCCACATTCTTATATGACATGCCTCTCCTCCGACATAGCAAGGTAAAGTTGTTTGGCATATCATCCATACTTTGCTAAGGACATGGTTAGAACATATAGACATATTTGCATGACAAATAGGTTCATTCATGAAAATCAAATGAGTTTAATGTATATATGGTACCACTATTGTTTCTATGTTTGATTGATCTAGTGGTAGCATATGACATGTTTGTGGGCTTGCAAACCTAGTGTTGAATCTAGAAAATGAGCTCATGATGTGTAATTCAACATGGTCAAGATAACCCTTATACTTTATGAGGTGTGAAGAAGCTTGTCCTTGGATCAAACCGAATTACATATTCTAGGCAAGTGATCTAGATTGAACCATAATTTGGACTCCCTCATATTGATTGACTTGACTCTCACTAAAATTGGCACCTTTTTGGTGTTTGTTGACAAAGGGGGAGAGAAAAGTCACAAAGATATAGTAAGGGGAGAGAAAAGTCACAAAGAGATAAAAAGTTAAGTTGCAAAGGGGAGAGAAATTAAAATTGAGCACACAAGTAGGGGGAGCAAGCTCATGAATTGTTTGTTGCATTTGTATGTGCATTAACATGATGAATTGTTGCATTGTAAAGCTTAAATTCATATTCATGTGTGTTTGGTGTATGCTAGAAATTAGAACTTGAATGATGTTTTGTTAAGAGTAGCTTTACAAGTAGTATCTAGACACCTTTGCTTATAATGTTGATCTCACGGGGTACATTAGTGTTTGATCTTTTCAAGTGATGAATTACAAGTGGTGTCTAGCTACATCGATGCTAAGGATGGTATATAAAGGCAACTCCGATTGGTATCACGCTTCAAAGGTCCATTCTATATACCTTAGCATCAATTTGATAGTAGTAACTCTCCCAAAATTCTAATCCATACATATGTGCACAATTGAACCAAACTCATGGAAGCACATATGTAGGGGGAGCTAATACTATCGAAATTGAAAATTGATTTCATTTCATATCTTTGTGATGGTTGTCATCAATTACCAAAAAGGGGGAGATTGAAAGCCCAAGTTTGGTTTTGGTAATTAATGACACCAAGTTGCTAATGCCATGTGTTAAGTGTTTTGAGTTAGGCATAAGCAACACATGTGATGAAGGTGTACGTGGCAAGGAGTGGTGGCCACAAGATCACAAAGAAATGGTGCATGGACATGAAATGATGATCATGATGATCAAGCATGAGGAGATGGACATGGAACGAAGGATCTAAGAGCGCAAGGCAAAGGTATAACCATAGGGTTTTCCTTTTGCCGGTCTAAGTTGAGTAGAGAAGTGATTGACCGGATTTAGGATACATAGCCGACTACCAAGAGGGGCAATCATGGTTAGCTCGAAAATCAAGTGCCACTAGATCATTGTCTTGAGCATATGCATTAGGATCTAGTTGAGAGCTAACATAACGCCTTGGAAAATGTTTGTGAAATGCTAACACACTTGCACATGGTGGTGTACACTTGGTGGTGTTAGCACATTTGCGAAGGCGGTGGAGTTTCAGCGGTAGAGAGGGGTTTGGGGTTTCTCTCTCCCTCCCGCCGAGCTTGCGAGGCGGGATTCGGCGCATTTTGGAGAAGTGAAATGCCTATTTTCTATTGCGTCGAAAGTCGGAAAAGAAACGGAGGCGAACGGAGGTCACTGCTTGCACCGGACGCTGCACCGGACGCGGGGCGCGTCCGGTCAGTTCATCGTGGCGCGGGTGCAGCTAGGGTTTATGACCGGACGCGGGTCTGGCCTGACCAGCGCGTCCGGTCAGTTCAACTGGGCGTAAACGTAAAGCGCGTGACCGGCGCGTCCGGTGCCCCACGGGACCGGAGCGTCCGGTCAAGTATCCAGAGAAGCCGAGCGCAGCGAAGCGCGATCGGACGCGGCTGGCGCGTCCGGTCATGTGCGACCGGACGCGTCCGGTCGCGTCGGGTGCTTACTGGAACGCGACCGGACGCTGGCACTGTCGCGTCCGGTCGATCGAAGGAGCGCGTCCGGTCAACGGTAACGGCTAGTTCGGACGAGCACTGTTCACGTCTGTCGCGTAGTGACCGGACGCGTCCGGTCACCCTGACCGGAGCGTCCGGTCATCGTGATTTTTGCTGCGTCGGTTGTAACGGCTAGCTGCGTACCCCTTCGTTATAAATAGAGGATGTCCGGGGTTTGAGGGTAACTCTTGCACATTTTGAGATATAGAGACATCCTTTGAGCTAGAGAACAACCCCTCCACTCATCTCTTCGATTGATTGCACATCTTGAGTGAGATTGAGTGAGATTCAAGTGCATTGCTTGAGAGTTGCATTCTAGAGGCACTTGATCTTCGAGTTGCTGCGGATTTCTTGTTACTCTTCCGTGTTTCCCGACACGGTAGACGGCTTGGAGCAGCGGAGGTGATTGAGCTCGCAATTGGAGATTGTTGGAGCCTTCACCAAGTGTTGTAAGGGGTTCTTGATCCTTCCCCGCGGGAGTTCGCGAATTGGATACTCTAGTGGAGCTCGTGGCTTGGAGGATCCCCATCTTGTGTGCGGTTGTGCGGCGCCCGCCGAGGGCTCAACTCTTGATAGTTGATTAGCTCGCGAACCGACAAGTGGGTGCATCGCCACAACGAGGAGTAGCTTGCCGGGAAGCAAGTGAACCTCGGGATAAATTCTTGTGTCATTCTCTTCCCGAGGATTTCTCTTGTGTGATTGATTGATTGGTACTTCTCATCTCTACACGGCGGTATAATCTCTCGAAGCTCTTCTCTCGTATTACTTCTTATATCTAGCTTGTAGTTGTTGTTGTGTTTAGTGGATAGCCTTGTACTAGACTTGTGTAGGTGGCTTGCTTAATTAGTTAGAGCTAGTGCATTTTGCTCCGCCACCTTTTGTACTAACTTGTGGTTAAGTAATTATTGTAGAAGTTTTTAATTAGGCTATTCACCCCCCCTCTAGCCTATTTGGACCTTACAAGTGGTATCGGAGCCGAGGCACCGTTTAATTGAGGCTTAACAACCTACGGTGAAAAAGAAATGGCTCAATTAAGCTTGCACATCAACAACACCAAGAAGGCACCTCACTTTGATGGCACAAATTATGCATATTGGAAGGTTAAGATGACCGCACACCTCAAGTCAATCAATAGAGAAGTGTGGAAGGTCACCGAAACAAAATTTGAGGTTGCTAATCCGGAAGCACCTACACCGGTGGAAGAGAAGAAGCTCCAATGCAATGACATTGCAATTAGTGCTCTTCATGAGGCACTAGATGACAAGACCTTTGAGCAAGTGAAGAACATTGAGATCGCTCATGATGCTTGGGCCAAGCTAGAAGAAACATTTGAGGGCACCGAAGGCACAAAGACCGCTAAAGCATATATCTTGCAAGAAAAATTTTCAAGCTTCAAGATGCAAGATGATGAGAGTGTACCAGAGATGTTTCATAGATTGCAAGTCATTGTCAATGAGCTCAAGGCACTTGGTGAGGAAGTCAAGGACAACCAATTCTCTATGAAGTTCTTGAGAAGCTTGCCCAAGAGGTTTGATACATTGATCACCGTACTAGTAAGGACTACATTGAAGGATTCAACTCCTCAACAAATATTTCAAGAGGTGATGACCGATGATTCATATAGAGAAGACGATGAGAAGGATGAGTTGGTCAAGAAGAAGAAGAAGGAGAATGAGAATAAAGATGATGAGAAGAAGAAGAGTGTGGCATTCAAAGCCACCACATCCAAGGGCAAGTCCAAGATTGGATCATCAAGTGATGAAGACTCAAGCTCTTGTGATAGTGATGACATTGATGAGAAGATGGCTCTCTTTGTCAAGCAATTTGGCAAATTCATGAAGAAGAAGGGCTATCGTGCAAGGAGGAAGAACTCATCTAAGAAGAATGAGCACACCATGAGATGCTTTAGATGCCATAGCAAAGATCATCTCATTGCAAAGTGTCCTTATGATAGTGATGATGAAGATGCTATCAAGAAGGAGAGGAAGAAGCAAAAGAAGAAGCAAGAAAAGAAGGAGAGCTCTCATAAAAAGAAGAATGATTCTCATGTTGCTACATGGGATAGTGATGATTCCTCAAGTGATGATGAGGATGACTACAAGAGCAAGAAGAAGGGACATGCTAGCATTGCCATCCAAGAGAAGGTCTCCCTCTTCGACACTCCATCGTGCTTCATGGCTAAGGCCGCTAAGGTATCATCCGATGATGAGAGTGATCATGATAATGATAGTGATAGTGATAGTGATGAAGAAGAATTCACTAAAGATGAACTAATCACTATGCTAGAAGATTGCACTCAACATTATAAAGAATCTAGAAAGGAATGCAAGGGCTTGCTAAAGGAAAAGAAAAATCTTATGCAAGAACTTGATGAGCTTAGAGCATCTTATGAGAGTCTAAAGGAAGACCATAAGAAGCTTCAAAAGTCTCACTCTAAGCTTGAAGAAGCTCATTCCTCTCTAGTTGAAAAATGTGAAAACATGCCAACTAATGTTGAGAAAGCTAAAACTTGCAACATAGGCATATCTTGTGATATAATTGATGAATCTTATCATAAGCCTATTGTTGTTGCTCCTACTAACCCCTCATGTAGCGCATCTACATCATTCTCATCTAGTAGTGATGGTTTCACTTGTGACTCCACACTTATAGTTGAGAATGAAAATCTCAAGAAGGAGATAAAAGAGCTCAATCACACCTTAGCTAAGGCTTATGGTGGTGAGGACCGCTTGCTTATGTGCTTGGGTAGCCAAAGAGCTTCTCTCTACAAAGAGGGATTGGGCTATAACCCCAAGAAAGGCAAGGCCGCTTTTGCTCCTCAAAAGACTAGTTTTGTGAAGAACAAAGGTAGTTATTGCAAAGTGTGCAAGCAAGTTGGTCACATAGAGCAACATTGCATGAACAAGAAATCCAATGCTAATGTATCCTCAATTAAGTTTAATTCTTTCTATATACTTACCAAGGGTACAAATGGTGTGCATGCTAAGTTCATTGGTGCACCATGGATGGGCTCAAAGAAGAAAGCCATTTGGGTACCAAAGAGCTTGGTCACTAACCTTGGAGGACCCAAACAAGTTTGGGTACCTAAAAAGAATTGATCTTGTCTTGTAGGTCAATTACAAAGCCGGAGGAAGGCATTGGGTGCTTGATAGTGGGTGCACTCAACATATGACCGGGGATTCATGTATGTTCAAATCAATTGATACAAGTCAAAATGGTGGTTTTGATGCTATCACTTTCGGCAACAACAAGAAAGGCAAAGTCAAGGGGCTTGGTAAAATTGCTATTTCAAATGACATGAGCATATCTAATGTGTTGCTAGTTGAGAGCTTGGATTTCAATCTTTTGTCGGTGGCACAACTTTGTGATCTTGGCTTCAAGTGCATATTTGGTAGTGATGATGTTGAAGTCATTAGTGTTGATGGATCAAATTTGATATTCAAAGGATTTAGACATGGTAGCTTGTACTTGGTTGACTTCAATAATAGTGAGACACAATTAACATCATGCTTGCTTAGTAAATCTAGTATGGGATGGTTGTGGCATAGAAGGCTTGGTCATGTTGGAATGAAACAATTGAACAAACTTTTGAGGCATGACTTAGTTAGAGGCTTGAAAGATGTGACTTTTGAAAAGGATAAACCTTGTAGTGCTTGTCAAGCCGGCAAACAAGTTGGAAATACACATCCTAGTAAGAGTGAAATGAGCACATCAAAGGCATTTGAGCTATTGCACATGGACTTGTTTGGGCCAACAACATATACTAGCATTGGAGGCAACAAGTATGGTTTTGTGATTGTTGATGACTACACTAGATACACTTGGGTGTTCTTTCTTTATGACAAGAGTGATGTTTATGATCTATTCAAGTCTTTTGTCAAGAGGGTGCAAAACGAATTTGAGACTACCATCAAGAAGATTAGAAGTGACAATGGTAGTGAGTTCAAGAACACAAGAATTGAAGATTTGTGTGATGATCTTGGTATTGGACATCAATTCTCTCCAACATACACTCCTCAATCAAATGGTGTAGTTGAAAGGAAGAATAGAACTTTGATTGACATGGCTAGATCAATGCTTAGTGAATACAATGTGAGTCATTCATTTTGGAGTGAAGCTATCAACACGGCTTGCTATTGTAGTAACCGTCTCTATTGCCATGGGAAGCTTGGGAAGACACCATATGAGCTATTGAATGGAAGAAAGCCCAACATTGCATACTTTAGAGTGTTTGGTTGCAAATGTTATATTCTCAAGAAAGGCACTAGATTGAGCAAGTTTGAAAAGAAATGTGATGAAGGGTTCTTACTTGGTTATTCTACCACAAGCAAAGCATATAGAGTTTGGAATCTCACAAATGGCACCTTGGAAGAAGTTCATGATGTTGAGTTTGATGAAACCCAAGGGTCTCAAAATGAAGCTCAAAACCTTGATGATGTGAGAGGAGATCAATTGTCAAATGCAATAAAGAACATGGACATTGGTGATATTAGGCCAAGGCAAGTTGATGATGATGATATTCATGTGATCAACCAAAGTGTGCAAATTGATACAAATCAAGCAAGCTCAAGTGGTACTCATGATGAAGCTCAAGATCAAGGTCAAACAAGTGGAAGCAATCAACTCCCAATACTCCAACCTACTAGCATTGCAAGAGATCATCCGTTGGATCAAATCATTGGTGGAATTCAAAGTGGTGTTCAAACTAGATCAAGATTAGCATCCTTTTGTGAGCACTACTCATTTGTGTCACTTGAAGAACCTAAGAAAATAGAAGATGCATTGAAAGATTCCGATTGGGTAAATGCCATGCATGAAGAGCTAAACAACTTCACTAGAAATCAAGTTTGGGAACTTGTTGAGAGACCAAAGAACTACAATGTGATTGGTACTAAGTGGGTCTTTAGAAACAAGCAAGATCAAGATGGCATGGTTGTGAGGAACAAAGCAAGATTAGTAGCACAAGGTTACACACAAGTTGAAGGTCTTGATTTTGGAGAAACATATGCACCGGTTGCAAGATTGGAGGCAATTAGAATCTTATTAGCATATGCTTGTGCACACAACATCAAGCTCTATCAAATGGATGTCAAAAGTGCATTTCTCAATGGTTACATCAGTGAAGAAGTTTATGTTGAGCAACCTCCCGGTTTTGAAGATGACAAGAAGCCCGACCATGTTTTCAAGCTAAAGAAGGCATTGTATGGTTTGAAACAAGCACCTAGAGTATGGTATGAGAGATTGAGGGACTTTCTTCTCTCTAAAGGGTTCAAGATGGGAAAGGTTGACACCACCCTCTTCACCAAGAAGCTTGGAAATGACTTGTTTGTGTTGCAAATCTATGTGGATGACATTATCTTTGGATCAACTAACCAAGACTTTTGTGAAGAGTTTGGAAATATGATGGCTAATGAGTTTGAGATGTCTATGATTGGAGAGCTTAGTTACTTCCTTGGACTTCAAATCAAGCAAATGAAGAATGACACTTTTGTAAGTCAAGGGAAGTACATCAAGGACATGATCAAGAAGTTTGGATTGCAAGATGCTAAGCCAATGAGTACACCTATGGGCACAAATGATCAATTGGGTGTTGATGCTAGTGGCAACATGGTAGATCAAAAGCAATACCGGTCTATGATTGGAAGTTTGCTCTATGTCACCGCTTCTAGACCGGATGTAATGTTTAGTGTGTGCAAGTGTGCAAGATATCAAGCTTCACCTAGAGAAAGTCACTTGAAAGCAACCAAGAGGATATTGAGATATCTTAAGGGCACTCATGATGTTGGATTATGGTTTCCAAAGGGGTCTAATTTTGAGTTGATTGGATATTCGGACTCCGACTATGGTGGTTGCAAGATTGATAGAATGAGCACAAGTGGCACTTGTCAATTGCTTGGAAGGTCTCTTGTTTCATGGTCATCAAAGAAACAAAATAGTGTTGCACTATCTACCGCCGAGGCCGAATACATTAGTGCCGGTAGTTGTTGTGCACAATTGCTTTGGATGAAGGCCACTTTGAATGACTTTGGAATCAAATTCAAGAATGTGCCTTTGTTTTGTGATAATGAGAGTGCTATCAAGATGACACAAAATCCGGTTCAACATTCAAGAACTAAGCACATTGACATAAGGCATCACTTCATAAGAGACCATCAACAAAAGGGTGATATTAGCATTGAAAGCATTGGCACCGAAGATCAACTAGCCGATATCTTTACAAAGCCACTTGATGAGAAAAGGTTTTACAAGTTGAAGAATGAATTGAACATACTTGACTTCTCCAACTTGAAATGAGTGCACCCCCACATTCTTATATGACATGCCTCTCCTCCGACATAGCAAGGTAAAGTTGTTTGGCATATCATCCATACTTTGCTAAGGACATGGTTAGAACATATAGACATATTTGCATGACAAATAGGTTCATTCATGAAAATCAAATGAGTTTAATGTATATATGGTACCACTATTGTTTCTATGTTTGATTGATCTAGTGGTAGCATATGACATGTTTGTGGGCTTGCAAACCTAGTGTTGAATCTAGAAAATGAGCTCATGATGTGTAATTCAACATGGTCAAGATAACCCTTATACTTTATGAGGTGTGAAGAAGCTTGTCCTTGGATCAAACCGAATTACATATTCTAGGCAAGTGATCTAGATTGAACCATAATTTGGACTCCCTCATATTGATTGACTTGACTCTCACTAAAATTGGCACCTTTTTGGTGTTTGTTGACAAAGGGGGAGAGAAAAGTCACAAAGATATAGTAAGGGGAGAGAAAAGTCACAAAGAGATAAAAAGTTAAGTTGCAAAGGGGAGAGAAATTAAAATTGAGCACACAAGTAGGGGGAGCAAGCTCATGAATTGTTTGTTGCATTTGTATGTGCATTAACATGATGAATTGTTGCATTGTAAAGCTTAAATTCATATTCATGTGTGTTTGGTGTATGCTAGAAATTAGAACTTGAATGATGTTTTGTTAAGAGTAGCTTTACAAGTAGTATCTAGACACCTTTGCTTATAATGTTGATCTCACGGGGTACATTAGTGTTTGATCTTTTCAAGTGATGAATTACAAGTGGTGTCTAGCTACATCGATGCTAAGGATGGTATATAAAGGCAACTCCGATTGGTATCACGCTTCAAAGGTCCATTCTATATACCTTAGCATCAATTTGATAGTAGTAACTCTCCCAAAATTCTAATCCATACATATGTGCACAATTGAACCAAACTCATGGAAGCACATATGTAGGGGGAGCTAATACTATCGAAATTGAAAATTGATTTCATTTCATATCTTTGTGATGGTTGTCATCAATTACCAAAAAGGGGGAGATTGAAAGCCCAAGTTTGGTTTTGGTAATTAATGACACCAAGTTGCTAATGCCATGTGTTAAGTGTTTTGAGTTAGGCATAAGCAACACATGTGATGAAGGTGTACGTGGCAAGGAGTGGTGGCCACAAGATCACAAAGAAATGGTGCATGGACATGAAATGATGATCATGATGATCAAGCATGAGGAGATGGACATGGAACGAAGGATCTAAGAGCGCAAGGCAAAGGTATAACCATAGGGTTTTCCTTTTGCCGGTCTAAGTTGAGTAGAGAAGTGATTGACCGGATTTAGGATACATAGCCGACTACCAAGAGGGGCAATCATGGTTAGCTCGAAAATCAAGTGCCACTAGATCATTGTCTTGAGCATATGCATTAGGATCTAGTTGAGAGCTAACATAACGCCTTGGAAAATGTTTGTGAAATGCTAACACACTTGCACATGGTGGTGTACACTTGGTGGTGTTAGCACATTTGCGAAGGCGGTGGAGTTTCAGCGGTAGAGAGGGGTTTGGGGTTTCTCTCTCCCTCCCGCCGAGCTTGCGAGGCGGGATTCGGCGCATTTTGGAGAAGTGAAATGCCTATTTTCTATTGCGTCGAAAGTCGGAAAAGAAACGGAGGCGAACGGAGGTCACTGCTTGCACCGGACGCTGCACCGGACGCTGCACCGGACGCGGGGCGCGTCCGGTCAGTTCATCGTGGCGCGGGTGCAGCTAGGGTTTATGACCGGACGCGGGTCTGGCCTGACCAGCGCGTCCGGTCAGTTCAACTGGGCGTAAACGTAAAGCGCGTGACCGGCGCGTCCGGTGCCCCACGGGACCGGAGCGTCCGGTCAAGTATCCAGAGAAGCCGAGCGCAGCGAAGCGCGATCGGACGCGGCTGGCGTGTCCGGTCATGTGCGACCGGACGCGTCCGGTCGCGTCGGGTGCTTACTGGAACGCGACCGGACGCTGGCACTGTCGCGTCCGGTCGATCGAAGGAGCGCGTCCGGTCAACGGTAACGGCTAGTTCGGACGAGCACTGTTCACGTCTGTCGCGTAGTGACCGGACGCGTCCGGTCACCCTGACCGGAGCGTCCGGTCATCGTGATTTTTGCTGCGTCGGTTGTAACGGCTAGCTGCGTACCCCTTCGTTATAAATAGAGGATGTCCGGGGTTTGAGGGTAACTCTTGCACATTTTGAGATATAGAGACATCCTTTGAGCTAGAGAACAACCCCTCCACTCATCTCTTCGATTGATTGCACATCTTGAGTGAGATTGAGTGAGATTCAAGTGCATTGCTTGAGAGTTGCATTCTAGAGGCACTTGATCTTCGAGTTGCTGCGGATTTCTTGTTACTCTTCCGTGTTTCCCGACACGGTAGACGGCTTGGAGCAGCGGAGGTGATTGAGCTCGCAATTGGAGATTGTTGGAGCCTTCACCAAGTGTTGTAAGGGGTTCTTGATCCTTCCCCGCGGGAGTTCGCGAATTGGATACTCTAGTGGAGCTCGTGGCTTGGAGGATCCCCATCTTGTGTGCGGTTGTGCGGCGCCCGCCGAGGGCTCAACTCTTGATAGTTGATTAGCTCGCGAACCGACAAGTGGGTGCATCGCCACAACGAGGAGTAGCTTGCCGGGAAGCAAGTGAACCTCGGGATAAATTCTTGTGTCATTCTCTTCCCGAGGATTTCTCTTGTGTGATTGATTGATTGGTACTTCTCATCTCTACACGGCGGTATAATCTCTCGAAGCTCTTCTCTCGTATTACTTCTTATATCTAGCTTGTAGTTGTTGTTGTGTTTAGTGGATAGCCTTGTACTAGACTTGTGTAGGTGGCTTGCTTAATTAGTTAGAGCTAGTGCATTTTGCTCCGCCACCTTTTGTACTAACTTGTGGTTAAGTAATTATTGTAGAAGTTTTTAATTAGGCTATTCACCCCCCCTCTAGCCTATTTGGACCTTACATACGGGGATCTCCTCCTCGTACTCCTCTACCACCTCCTCATACTCCTACTCCCCGGTGGTCACGAACTTCACCAACTCACTCTCTACATGCATGCGATGATGATACAACAATTTAGTATTCAAGCAACAACATCTCTTAAAACAAGAACACGTAAACTAGCTAGCTCTAATGGCTAAGATGCTAAACTAACTATCATCTTCACCAAATCAGATATTAAGCTCACCCTAATAAATACCAAATTTTTATTAATCAATATCGTGCTCTTATTCTTATTAGTTTTAATCAATATCGGCAAAGGGCGACCCATGGCCCACTCCCGCTCGTGCTTCCAAATTTTGCAGAAAAACCCTCGCAATACCCAGTATTTCCGCGACCACCACGTGCGCTATTCCGACAGTCAGTGTTTATGCAACTAAGCCCTTCTAATTACTCACCTTCGCATTGAGGAGGTCCCCGACGCCTCCCTGCCCGCCGATGCGGTGAGCACGAGCATTGGCCGACCATGCCGGCCATCTAGAGTTCGCATCGGCCCAGCTAGCGGGCTGACCTTCATCTACGGTCCTAGTGCCTACGCTAGGCAGAGGTACGGGAGTAGCAGAGCTTGCGGACACGGTGGCCACGGCGAGCGGCCGCTCGTGACGGTGGCGCAACCGTTCCGACCACCCTAGACCACCGCACAGCTACCTAGCTAGTGCGTGAGCATCCTTAGCTTACCCTGGTCTCGGCCGTAGCGTTTGTTGGAGTCAGGGGGTGGCGAAGAAGGCTGGCCGCGTGTGACTCGAGGGGTGCGGCAGCACCCCACGACGGCAGTGCCGCGTCAGCAGCTCCGGCTAGGCGGTAGGGGTACGGGTGAGGCGCGTAGGGTGAAGGGGAGGTGGAGGCGAAGCTCGTGGTGTAGGTGGATTGACACAGGATGGTGCGATGGAGGGGCTGCCCATGGCAATGGCTGAGCCTGGCCTTAATGGCATGGCGGAGGGGAGACTCCAAAATCGGAGTTCGTCCGGGCGTGAGTCAAGGCTGGGTAGGGTTAGGTGGCTAGACAACTGTAACACCTCTGGTGTTAAGCATGCATTAGGCACTGCAAATCAAGAGCATGAGCATCATCTTGCATTCATAATCACATAATATATATAAATGAAACATTGGTTTGAAACATATGAAACATAGCTCTGAAACATGGATGTTGCATTTGTTTGTTTAAATAAAACTATGCCATGATTATGCTTGTTAGGTTAATAAACATATTTGTTTGGTAGTACAAATAATCTAGAAATGTTTAGCGTGTAATTTGGAGCAAGTTTGTTATTCAAAGTTTTCTCAAATTTTGCTTTTAAAAATAATTTAGAAAAATAAAGTTTTGATTTAAATGGACTTTAAATCTCTATTTCAAAATTTAGTTGGAATTTTAAAATGCACCTTTAAGCAATGTTATAGAGTTAAAAATTCTAAACAACTTTTATTTTTGGACCAACTTGTGAAAATTGATTTTTGTTGCTCAAAAATGTGAAAATGTTGTTGTTCTTCAAAAAAAATAAAAAGAGAAATCGCTTTTTACCTTAGTGGGCCGCGTGCTCCACTTCCCGGCCCACGGCTGAAGCGGCCTGGCCCACCTCGCGCGCTCGCTCGCCTCTCCCGCGCACCGCATGCGCCAGCACCTCGACCGTGGCAGACACTCGCCGTCGCGTGGACGCCATGCGCTGGCAATGGCGACACCTGGCCGTCCGGTGGCCCCTGCGCCCCACGCGCTCACCTACACCGCCGCACGCACGTCCGCCTCCCCTGCGCTCTCTCACATTTTCCTCCCACCGCGCCAGCAGCAGTCGAGCACGCGCTCGCCTCCGCCACGCAAGCCAACGTCGTCGTTCCGCCACCGCGTAGCACCGTCGTCGATCCGTCCGCCATCGATTCACCGTGGCCTCGGCTCCGCCTCACTCTCCTCTCGCCTGTGCTCGCGCTAGCGTCACCATTCGCGTTTAGGTGAGCACCGAATCGGGCGAATCGCTCCGCCATGCCCGCCATGGCTGCCAGCTCGGTCACCATGGCCGGAGCTCCTCGTCCAACCCTACTCCCCTTTTTCTCTTTCTTCGTGTTCGCCTCAACCTCGTAAAGCTCATGCGCGCCTCCTTGGCCCTTGCCGTGGCCCGCACCGGCCTTCCCGCCAATGGCAGTGCCACCGCTCCGCCATTCCCGCTGGCGAGCTCCCTCCGGAGCTCCCGCGCCTCAGGAAGCTGGCGCACGGGATGTGCCTTGGTGCGGGGAGTGCATTGGTGCCTTCCCTGTCACACGAGGTCGCACCGGCAGCAAGTTTGCCGCCAGTCATTGGCCGCCCTGGCTCGGCCCACTGGCAAGTGGGTCCAGTCAGTGCCAGGGGCCCACGCGTCAGCCGCAAGGGGGCACCCTGTGTGCAGATCTGGGTGCACCTAGTATTTAGCCGGCCGGATTTTCAAATAAACCGAGAAAATGAATTTCAGATTTGATTTAAATCTTGTAAAATCTATAGCTTGCAGAATACTTGTCCAAAATTTGTGAAACCAATTTTGTTGGGTTCCTGGTCATGAGATCTTCCTGTTAAAAATGTTGCATTTGGATTTTGTGATACTTTTATACAAGGCTTTAATTAATTCTTGTAAATGTTGTTTTCTTGGAAAATGCATAATAAATAGATTATGCATCAAAAAAATATGATTCTAATTTTGTTGATCTATTCTTGATATATACTTTCTGTGAAAAATATAAATCATGCATGTTCTGTGGAAAAATATAGCTATCTATTTTTGGTGCATTTAATTGTTTTTTCTTGTAAAACTGCTAGAGCTAAAAATATGAATACAACACATATGTGAAACTTTTTCTATAGTAGTTGTATACTGTATAGATCATGGGAAAAATACTAGATCTGTGGTTTGATACTTTTCATAGTACAAAGTATTTTCATGCTCATTTATCCACTCTAGCTTGTCATTTTTGTGTAGGTTGTTTTATTTATCCAAATACCTTGAAAATTTTATGGTAGGCTACTTAGGATATTACTATGCTACTATAATTTTTCTAGATTTTTCTATGCTCTATAAATACATATTACTGTTGTAACCTTAGTTTAAAAGTGAAATAAAATAATATTCTTTATGCATGATTAGTTTAGTGGTGTGGCTTTGGTGTATCTTTGAAGCATCAAATCACTTGCTGATGTCACTGGGCATGTTAGTATAGTTGTGGTGATGAAGTGTAGTAGCACGTGTGTTATAGCTTTATGGTAGTTAGCGGTAGCTAACGGGAGTTAGTAATAGAAGAGAATGTAGTAGATGACATGTACTCGTGGTACATGTCCTTAGATGATGTTGGCTATCTAGTAGAAGAGTTTTACCTCTATTCTATCCAATAAATCTAAGTGTGTTCATCTGTCTTGCATGCCATCATGATCATCACTTGCCATCGCATCCGATGCACCTTGCATAATCACTTATACAATTGCATCATACAGGATCGGAGGAGGAAGTGCAAACAGCGGTACCAGAGGAGCAGGCCGGGGCCAACCCACAGAAAATCCAGGCACAGGAGGTGCCAGAGGTAGAGGAGCAAGGAGAGAACCTGCCCGAGTGCGTGGACCATCAACCTAGTTCCTTTGAGCGAGGCAAACCCCGGAGCATTCTAAGTCTCATACTTTATAAAAGCAATCTTTTATATATGAGTTTTATATATTGTTCCATTAAGTTATAGGAGTTGAGTGAAACCGCTGATGCATTTATTACTATTCTTGTCTACCTTGTTACATTCTTACCCTGTTAGGTTTAGGATCGAATAACTGCTTAACCCTGCTTAGACCGGTAGCGATCGGTGATTTTCGGTCACCTGCAATTATAGGTGGTTACTGAAATACTTTTGCTATAGAATGGATGATATCCTGTAAATAACCATGTGTTGATGGATAATTGGAGACCGGACGGAGAAGTTGGAGGCAACCAGACAGGGTTCTGAGGTGCTATTAGTTTTCCGTCTGTGTCGGTTAAGAACCGATCGTTGCTCGTCCCTCTTGTCATGTTGAACGCATGCCTCACATTTAGCTAGCCGAATAACGTACCTTTCGACCGCGAAGCTAGTGGCACATTTCCGGCCAGGATAAACTCGGATTGGCAGACTGGTGCTGAAGGGGGTATGACGGGGGCACGAAGACTGAGCCCAAGGGCAGGCTAGGTCCTGATTCCTGGTAGTCGGGAGGCCCCTGGGTATTGCGGTCCATGATACCTGGAAAGTGTCATTGGTAATCTGTAGCTCACTTGATCGGTAAGTGTGGTTTGTGTGAGGAATAAATCACCAGCTAGTTAGGAATCGATTCGAATCGCCATCGCTCCTGGATAGTGAGCACTTGACTCGAGTTACGGCATTGTAGTAATGATGATGGAACACTGATGGTTATATGGATGATGCTGAAAATGCTAAATCTAAGTTGGTAACTGGATGTTATTGGTTAATCAAGTGATTGCTATAGTGTAGGTGCTTACCTAGATTGATAGGTTATAATAACGATGATGCAAAGTATTTAAATGGTTCATTATGTTAACTTATTGCTCTTGCGCAAATGAGTCAGCTAGCCCACTAAGGAAAGCCTTGCATACTTCTTGTTGCCACTTTATTTTAGTTTAAGACAGGTAAGTCTAGTGAGTACTTTCTCGTACTCAGGGCGTTGCTCCCATTGTTGTTGCAGATGGTCAGATGTACTATGGTTATTGCATCAACTGCCTGTACCCTGCGATGGGTGACAACTAGGACCAAGGGCATGGTCGCTCTGTATGTCTTACCTGATGCTTTTGTTGGAAATGACTATCTTCTGGCATTGTATCTGAACTAAACGTGTGTGTGGTTTTAAAACTATTTGCTTCCACTACTTTATTATAAACTTGGTTTGTAATAACTCTATGTTTTAAACTCTGATGTATCTCAGTGTCATTGCGAACTTTATGTAATATGTGACTGTGGCTGCTAAACTTGTACGATCTTTGTTTGTATATTGGTTGGTTTGAAATCCTTTGTGGTTTCACGGACTACCGGGTTATACGGGTTTAAGTTTGCTAAATTATCTGCTTCGGCGGGTGATTTTCTTACTTAATTTCGTATAACTGGTCGGTTCTATTACAACAACTCACATGCGAAGCTAGGGACATGGTGAATCGACGTGAGGTGACCTGTATCTGCTGAATTAATGGAGTGACTCCGTCGGCCATGGCGACCGGGAAGAAAAGGCCAAGGAGGGGGGAGAGGTAGGTCCGGCTCGATCAGTCCTCGCCTTGGAAGGATGCGGTCGACGCGACCGGGGCGGCACGCGCTCTGGAGGCAATGCCAAAATCCGCGCGTGTAGGCGGTGGGTAGGGCCGCGTGAGTGCAGCCGCAGCGCCATGAATGGAGTGACGACGACAGCGCATGGCAGCAGCGGCATCCGTCGGCTGGCAGCAGTGGGTCCGGGCGGTCGGGCAGCTCGACGCGATGAGGTGAGCAGCCACGGTTCCGCACGGCAGTAGCTAGAGGCGGCCAGGCCGCTGGCCAGCCGGGGGCGGCCCTGGCCCCAGCGACGCGGCCACGCCGCGTGGCTCAGCCGGAAAGACCACGACAAGCGCAGGCACATGGTGACCGCGCACACAGCCCGAACAGGTGACGTGCACGACTAATCTATGCAAGTTGATACTAAGCCACCTCTACTACATTGTAGAGGACACATTAGGCTATCAAAAATATCCTACACGTGACACCATTTTCCAACTAAATTTTCTAGAATAAATTCTCAAACACAGCCTTGCCATTCTGTTTTTCACACAGTAAATTGACCAAGTCTTGGCTGATTTTTGTTTCCAATTCGATTTCCAAGTTATTAGAAATATTAGCTAGCATTATTATCTTGTTAAAACAAAAGTTGCATTATCTTCTACAAAGTTTGTACTTCAAACTTTATTAAAGTGTCACATATATGTTCTATAGCATTTTTGCTTAATAAAAATTGATTTTCAACCTTAAGTGATATAACATGACTATCGAATCCTTTTTATGTATCCTTTGTTTAAGTCATTTTTCATGCCAAGAAATTACTTTTTTACACCTTCTCACATGCATTATCACAACAACATGATGCTCATGACATAATTTAGCAAGTTGTTTAAGCGGTAACACCGAGGGTGTTACAGGGCGCTGGGTAATGATGGGGCGCGATGAGCTAGGGGTCGGTAAACGAGGCGCGCGGCGCGTCGTGTCCGGTGAACGGGATGCACTGGGGGGCCACCGGTTGGGGCGCGACAAGGGCGGGGGGTGTGTGCGGGATGGGGTGAATGACCTCGAATCGAGGCAGACAGGGTAGGCTGCGCATGCGAGGTGAGTCTTGTGGACGCGTGGGCGCTACGATAGGATGGGTGCATGTGCGGGGCGGGAATAAAATCAACGCACGAGGACAGGCTGTGCGGGTGTCTGGCCGTGTCCTCGCGCCAGATGTCTGGGCGCGAGTCGCTCCGGGGCGTCCTACCGTCCTCAATGGGAACATATAAATAGCTAGCTAGACAAGGTCTGAAAACAATAAAAAGGAACACAAGGTGTGAGATTATTTTTGGGAGATCGTGAGCGACTAGCTATTATGAACTCGCTAACTCTTTGATCACTCTTCTTGATAGTCAACATAAATTCTTCCTAAACTAGCTATTTAAGAACCTTTGGGATGCCCTAAGGCTACACTACAGACCGGTCGTTGTTCGATCACTCCTCATGTAGCGGATGAACCCTGTACTCATCGTGTATATGCAGGTTATATGTGTAATTAAAGCATATATATTTGCACTTTTTATATACCAATGAAAATTATAACTAGTGGAGGTTTCATATCTCTGTTTTCAAAATGTAACCATCTTAAAAACTGAATATGAAATAGCCTCTGTCAATGCACATTTTCATTTCGCTATTTCATATGCTAGCTGCAGTATTTGATCATTCCATAGTGTTATTATCAAATATATGGCGTTTGAACTATGTAGTCACTTGCTATTTCTAACTATTAGCATATTATAATACGTACACATAGACAAATAAACATGGTTCATCATATCTGGCCATGTCTTAAATTAGGATTTTTATATCGGCAAATAAACATTTTGTAAACGAAGGAGCGCGTGCGAGGAGTAGCTTCGACTTGTCTCATTGGTTTAGATGACATGAAATGAATAGTGACTCGTTCACCTCTACGAAACTCTTATCATTTCTCTCTCTACCAGTACTATATCAAATCATTATTTTTATAAGATGTCACCCCATTTAATGCCTACAAAACTCTCATAACATTCATCGGAGACTTCATTGCATCTGGACATCATAAATGGCAAGCATAAAAACCATAATTTTCACATGAGCTAGTGGACGGTTTTCATGACATTAATTAAGATATCAAGGCCACGTTTAGATTGCAAAAAATTTCAACCCGATGAATAGTACCAATTTCGTCTTATTTGACAAATATTGTCCAATCGTGGACCAACTAGGCTCAAAAGATTCATCTCGTGATTTCCAACTAAACTGTATAATTAGTTATTTTTTTACCTACATTTAATACTCCATGCAAGCAGCTAAAAATTGATGTGATGGAGAGAGAGAGTGAAAAAATTCTAACTTTTGGGTGCATCTAAACGAGGCCCAAGTAAACAAAATGCTGATGTGGCATTGAAATTAAAGATGAGAGATAAAGGAAATAGCTTCTTCTTAGAGCAAATGCAATGATAGAGCCAAGTGTTTGGCTATAAGTATAAGAGTTAAGTTATACAATAGTTGTCTTATATTTATCTTAAAAAAAGTTTTTTATTACTATGTGGTACCATGTTTTACATTTTCTTTTCTATATTCCTCCTCACATGCACTTTTATCTAGAGCCACTAATTGTCGGTGTTCGAACCCGAGGGGGTCCTAGACCGACGAGTAAATGCTGCGTGTCCCTTTCCTGGATGGTGATGCAAGGAGAACACACGGGGGTTTATCCTGGTTCGGGCAAAGAAGGCCCTACGTCTAGTGGGGGGGAGAGAGGTTTGTATTTCCTTGCACCGAGGCGCTTGTGTAGGGGTTACAAGCTTGCGAGAGAGGGCGTCGAGCCCAAGTCTCAAAAGGGGAAAAGAAAGTACAAGATGGTTGCTTGAGATGTTGATCTCGATCTTGTATGCGGTTCGTTGTTCGTCTGTTTTCTCCTGTCGTCTGCTCTCTGCCCCTTGTGGAGCCCCGGCCCCTCCCTTTATAGGGCGAGAGGTGGCCAGGACGATGGGGCCTTGAAACGATGTTTTGTCGATCCTTGTTTGAGAGGACTGTAGAGGCGTGCCCTAGGAATGGAAGACCATCCCTGGGCACGTGATGTCGTAGAGGATGAGGCGCTGAAATGACCCGGAGTGCCGCGCCATACCGTCCTTCCTTCCCTGTTGAGCCGTGCTGGGCGTCGAGGCCGGGTCGAGGCTGGGTCGAGGCCGAACGGATAAGTCCGAATCCCTGGTCCGCGGTGTACGGGCCTTGTCGTATCCTCCCTCGAGGGTAACTAGTGACGTACAGTGTGCGGTAAGGTGGGTACAGTGACGTTTTTCACCTCCCATCACGGGATGGGCGGTAAAACAGTGAAGACTGACACTGGCATTGTTCCCACGTCGACCACGCGCGCAGCCATGCCGGTAGGTGGTAGTAGGTGATTGCATTAAATGCTAAGGTTTTTGTCCTGGGGTAGGTAAAGAGAGGGGTCGAGCGCCTCGACCAAGGCTCACGCGAGTCGGAGTGCTCCCGGTGGGCGATCGAGCCTCGTTCGGGTCGGAGCGCGGTCGAGGCCTCCCGTCGAGGGGGCCTCGTACGAGTCGGAGACGGGATGAGGTCGAGGCATCCCGTCGAGCCGGCCTCATACGAGGCGGACCTGTCGCGTGTTTTTGAAGTGGGTTGCGCTTTGTCGTGGCTTTAGTCGTTTTAGTTTTTTATTAGCGATGGATGTGGGTACCCCCGTACTATTGGTACCGACAGTAGCCCCCGAGCCTCTGGGTAAGTGTGTGATCACTCTCCCAGAGGTTTGTTTGAACTGGAGTCGTAGCGTCGTGATTTTTTCCGGTGGGGGCGCGCGAGCGCACCCGCCGGGTGTAGCCCCCGAGGCCTCGGTGGAGTGTTGAGACTCCTCCGAGGTCTTTTATTTGTTTCATTGGGGAATGATTCGTTGC
The DNA here is from genome assembly GCA_038087645.1 of Saccharum hybrid cultivar R570. Classification (NCBI taxonomy): domain Eukaryota; kingdom Viridiplantae; phylum Streptophyta; class Magnoliopsida; order Poales; family Poaceae; genus Saccharum; species Saccharum hybrid cultivar. The sequence continues at coordinate 23,998,635 of JAQSUU010000120.1, forward strand.
GGTCGAGCCTCCGAGCCTCGCGCGCACGAGGTCGATCAGAGTCCCGGCCGTCTTTTGTTGTGCGACCCTCACGCTCTTCCTTCAGGAAGGAGGAGGAGGGGTGGGGAACGCCGTACTACCCCGTTTGGGCGAGTTCCGATGATCCCCGGCGAGCTGCTAGCGGGTAAATTCGAGTGAGAGTCCGTGCTCCAGTCGTTAGGAGTCGGTTTGTGGCCCGGAGGCGCTCTCAAGAATGCCAAGGAGTGGTCATGTGGATGTCGGTTCCCTTCGACAGGATCCGAGGGCTCGGTGCCTCCCCCGAGGGGATTCCTACGTCGACCTCTTCCTTTGGCCTCGAATACGTCTTGGGGTGCCTCGAGAGCGTGGCTCGAGCCCTGGCCATGTACGGGCGCACCCTTAGTCGTCCCTTGCTCCGTCGCTCGAGGGCGGCTGTCGAACCCAGGTCGAGGGCCAGCCTTCGCTCCCTCGAGACTTATGGTGGGTTCGGAGTTGCGGTCGAGCCCCCGAGCCTCGTGCGCATGAGGTCGATCGGAGTCCCGGCCGTCTTTTGTCGTGCGACCCTCACGCTCCTCCTTCAGGAAGGAGGAGGAGGGGTGGGGAACGCCGTACTACCCCGTTTGGGCGAGTTTCGACGATCTCCGGTGAGCTGCTAACGGGTAAATTCGAGTGAGAGTCCGTGCTCCAGTCGTTAGGAGTCGGCTTGTGGCCCGGAGGCGCTCTCAAGAATGCCAAGGAGTGGTCGTGTAGATGTCGGTTCCCTTCGACAGGATCCGAGGGCTCGGTGCCTCCCCCGAGGGGATTCCTACGTCGACCTCTTCCTTTGGCCTCGAATACGTCTTGGGGTGCCTCGAGAGCGTGGCTCGAGCCCTGGCCATGTACGGGCGCACCCTTAGTCATCCCTTGCTCCGTCGCTCGAGGGCGGCTGTCGAACCCAGGTCGAGGGCCAGCCTTCGCTCCCTCGAGACTTATGGTGGGCTCGGAGCCCGTTTCCCAGGTATCTGGGAATATCCGTCCGCGGATCCTTCCCCCGCCCGTTAGCCGGGCACGTCTTTTTAGGAGGGGAGGTGAGATCGGCGCGGTAGTGGGCGACGTGGCGTACGGTTACGACGTGGGGGACGGCCACGTGCCCTGCTCCTGCGAGATTCAGGGGAACGATTAGGTAAGGGCATTAAATGCAAGAAACTGCTCCTACCTTTTCGCTCGCCCGTTGAGCTTCCATCGAGGTATAAGAGTCAGGCCCGGGGTTGGCTGGCGGGGTCGAGCCTTCCATCTGCTGACGATGAGGGCCTGTGAGCCAAATCTGGGCGCAGAGGCCCATGTAATAAGTTAGTGTTTAAAACTTTGGTCGTGGCGGCCTCGGAGGCCTTGAAACGCTCGAAACGTAAACTTGTACCGATCGTTGAGTTTTGTTTCGAGTTTTTCTTCCCTTTATTGCTTGAATCACGTTTTTGCACGATTTACTTAGCACGCCGTCGCACCTTTGAGCGTAAGGGAGTGAGTGGAGGTACCGTAGCCCCGGAGGCGTGAGTGATCTCGCGGCTCGACTGCCCTCGAACTCTAGGGTGCTCTTGCGGCCTTGCGGATCGTGTAAGAACTTGATTCGAAGCGACCGGGGATGTATTCTTTTTCAAAGTTACGAACCGTTACTAGGTCTTCTTAGCGCGCGGTCGCACCCCTAGGCGTGAGGGGTGAGTGGAGGTACCGTAGCCTCGGAGGCGTAAGTGATCTCACGGCTCAACGGCCCTTTGAGCCTTAGGGTACTTCCGCGGCGTTATCGACTTAGGTGACAGTTCGGTTTTTTGAAAAAGGATACGAATTTTTTCGGGGACAGGGGGTTCCCCCCTTGTAGCCCCCGAGGGGGGTTCGATTCTGGGGGAGCAGAGTCGATCCTTCCTCATTGTTTGTAAAACGAAAGTTTGAACATCGCTATATTCTTTATTGACGAAAAAGAAATTACGGAGCCTCGAGGCTGCTTAAGGGAAAAAGCGACGTAGCTGTTCAATGTTCCAAGCGTTGGTGAAGATTTCGCCCTTCTCGTTGGATAGCTTGTAGGTGCCCGGCTTTAGCACTTCCGCGACGATGTACGGTCCTTCCCACGGGGGCGGCTTGTGCCGTCCCTTGGTGTTCTGGCTTCTTGTCGTCCTTCTTGGCGCCTACGCCCTCAAAGTACCTGCGGAGCATGTGACAGTCTTCGAGGTTATGGTTAGTGGATCCCTTGTGGTAGGGACACGGCTATTTGAGCATTTTGTCGAAAATGCCCCCACCGGGGGGGGCCTCGAGGTTTCTTGCGCTCGACAGCAGCGGCAAGTTCGTCGGCCGGGGCCTCGAGCTTGTCCTGCTGGTTCTTCTTCTTCTTTCGGTTGTTCCTCTTGGAGCCCCGGCTGGAGCCCGCGGGATTATCGATCTTTTACTTCCCCTTGTCCGGGTCACCACCAAAGATAGCGCCAACTGCCTCCTCGCCGGCGGCAAAGTTGGTGATGATGTCCATCAATCCGTTGGCAGTGAGCGGGGTGTTTCGGCCCAACTCCCGGACCAACCCTTTGCAGGTGGTTCCGGAGAGAAAGGCCATGATCACGTCGGAGTCGGTGACGTTGGGGAGCTCGGTGCGTTGCCTGGAGAAACGCCGGATGTAATCCCGGAGGGATTCACCTGGCTTTTGCTTGCAACTCCAGAGGTCCCATGAGTTGCCGGGGCGCATGTAGGTCCCCTTGAAGTTTCCCTCGAACACCCTCACGAGATCGTCCCAGTCGTGGATCTGTCGAGGCGGGAGATCCTCGAGCCAGGCTCGAGCGGTGTCGGAGAGGAACAGGGGGAGCTGTCGGATGATGACCCGGTCGTCAGTGGCCCCACCCAGTTGACATGCCAAGCGGAAATCGGCGAGCCAAAGTTCGGGTTTGGTCTCGCCGTTGTACTTGGTGAGAGTCGTGGGAGGACGAAACCGAGCCGGGAGCATCATCTCGCGGATAGCATTACTGAAGACCCGAGGGCCCGGAGGCTCGGGTGAAGGGCTACGATCTTTTGAGCTGTCGTAGCGCCCGCCCCTATGCACGTGGTAGCCTCGAGCCACACCGTCACCGTGTTTGCGCGTGCGGCGCTCGACGATGTTGCTACGGGTGTCTCAAGGTTCGCGGTCGTCGGCGATGGGCGCAGGGGCAGGAGCCGCCCGGTTCCGTCGGGTAGGTTCAGGATGAACCGAGGCCTCTCTCTCCTGTCGGGAGGGCTCGGCGAGCCGCACCGAGGCAGGCTCGCGTTGCCTCGAGGCAGAGCTCTCGGCCTGCTGCATAGCAACGGTCTCGAGGAGTTCTCGGATTTCATCTCGAGCTCGACGGGCGTCGGGGTTTGATGGCTCGGGCATGTTGCGGAGGAGCATGGCGGCGGCGACGACGTTCTGGCTAGCTCGAGCGAAAACCAGGGGGTCGACCACCCGGTCCTCGTCGATGCGACGATTGACGTCGCGAGCTCTCTCGCGAGCTCTCCCGCCAAGTGCGTGTGCCGCACGCTCATGCTCGAGGGTTTGCTGGAGTAGATGCAGGTTTTGTCGTTCCTCGTCGAGCCTTTCCTGCAACTCGCGGATTTGCTCGAGCTGCATTCCTTGATCCGCAAGGAGCTGAGCCTCGTCCCGCTCGGCAGGAAGCTCGACATGGAGCGGCGTGTGCCTTCCTTCGTCCGACTGTTCTTCCTGCGATTCCGACGTGCTTTCAACATCGACGTTGAAGCACTCGCGGGTCGGATCGTAGGTGTCATCAGCCGAATCGGAGTCAGGAGCGCCAAAATAGTAGTATGACGGGGGAATGTTCGGCCGTCGCGAATCGTTTCTGGGATTGCAACGTTGGGAAGTGGTCACACAGGGCTCTGCTTCTGGTGTCTCCGTAGAGTCCAGATAATCAGAAGCCATCGTGGACGCAACGAGGTCCAGAGTGGAACGTAGAGGGTGTCCAGGGAGTTCCTCATAAACACTCATGCAAGTGCTTACGGAGGAAGCGTACACCTGGGCAGCCGAATCTAGCCCAAATGAGAACGGCGAAGGAGATGTGGCTGTCCACACCGGAGCGGGTGCTCCGGGTAGCGGTGTCTCACCGGGGAGAGAGGCGGGATTCTCCGTTGGCATGCTGTCCCCAGCCAAGCTTATCCTTCCCAGACCTTCCACGAGGAAATCTGGGCCGGCGCCTGGCTGGGGGGTGCCGGAACGGGGAATCCCATCACCCTCCGCGAGGTGGAGACGATGGTTGCGCCGGGCTCGCCGCCGTCGGGCGGCTCGCGCCTGCCTGGAGCGGCGGTACCGGCGGATTGCTCCCCCAGGCTGGGAGAGCTCGTAGTCCTCGTCGGTAGGGTGCCTAGGCGGGAGTAGGACCATATCGTAGCCGTAGCCGAGCGACATGAACTCCAAACTCCCAAACCAGATCACCGTGGCCAACGGGATAGGGCGTTCGGGGTCAGCCATCCAGGAAAAAGGCGGGAAAGCGACATTGGCACGCAGCGATCCCCTACCTGGCGCGCCAACTGTCGGTGTTCGAACCCGAGGGGGTCCTAGACCGACGAGTAAATGCTGCGTGTCCCTTTCCTGGATGGTGATGCAAGGAGAACACACGGGGGTTTATCCTGGTTCGGGCAAAGAAGGCCCTACGTCCAGCGGGGGGGAGAGAGGTTTGTATTTCCTTGCACCGAGGCGCTTGTGTAGGGGTTACAAGCTTGCGAGAGAGGGCGTCGAGCCCAAGTCTCAAAAGGGGAAAAGAAAGTACAAGATGGTTGCTTGAGATGTTGATCTCGATCTTGTATGCGGTTCGTTGTTCGTCTGTTTTCTCCTGTCGTCTGCTCTCTGCCCCTTGTGGAGCCCCGGCCCCTCCCTTTATAGGGCGAGAGGTGGCCAGGACGATGGGGCCTTGAAACGATGTTTTGTCGATCCTTGTTTGAGAGGACTGTAGAGGCGTGCCCTAGGAATGGAAGACCATCCCTGGGCACGTGATGTCGTAGAGGATGAGGCGCTGAAATGACCCGGAGTGCCGCGCCATACCGTCCTTCCTTCCCTGTTGAGCCGTGCTGGGCGTCGAGGCCGGGTCGAGGCTGGGTCGAGGCCGAACGGATAAGTCCGAATCCCTGGTCCGCGGTGTACGGGCCTTGTCGTATCCTCCCTCGAGGGTAACTAGTGACGTACAGTGTGCGGTAAGGTGGGTACAGTGACGTTTTTCACCTCCCATCACGGGATGGGCGGTAAAACAGTGAAGACTGACACTGGCATTGTTCCCACGTCGACCACGCGCGCAGCCATGCCGGTAGGTGGTAGTAGGTGATTGCATTAAATGCTAAGGTTTTTGTCCTGGGGTAGGTAAAGAGAGGGGTCGAGCGCCTCGACCAAGGCTCACGCGAGTCGGAGTGCTCCCGGTGGGCGATCGAGCCTCGTTCGGGTCGGAGCGCGGTCGAGGCCTCCCGTCGAGGGGGCCTCGTACGAGTCGGAGACGGGATGAGGTCGAGGCATCCCGTCGAGCCGGCCTCATACGAGGCGGACCTGTCGCGTGTTTTTGAAGTGGGTTGCGCTTTGTCGTGGCTTTAGTCGTTTTAGTTTTTTATTAGCGATGGATGTGGGTACCCCCGTACTATTGGTACCGACACTAATGCTTATGCTTCGTACCCGGCTTGTTGCCTACATGAGAGCCAAACTTCCTTCTCTCTCCTCTCTTCTTTCCACCACATCAGCAGAAATGCTGACCATCTTGGTTATAAGCCCATTATTATACTTGCTCTTATATAAGAAACCATGTTCACAGAAAGAGTTATGATAGATGATAAAAGATATTCTCTCTGTTTCAAATTATAAGTCGCTTTGACTTTTTTGGTTTATCTATTTTGCTATGTATCTAGACATATTATTTATCTAGATATATAGCAAAATGGATGTACCTAAAAAGTTAAAGCGACTTATAATTTGCAACGGATGGAGTAGAAGAGAATTGGATGAAAAATTTATTTGTAGAAACTATTCGTTGAGACTTGAGAATATAATTTTCATGTAGTTGTCCACATCAATTGGTAACTCTGGAAACTATTATATCGTCTTCATAGGAATCCTGCTCCCAAAAGAAGGCCGGGCAGCATGGCCACATCGCCCGCTAAGACACGAGCCGTCGGATGGAGCGAGCAAGCGATCTGGTCCGTCGGATTGCGGATCGGTCGGGTCTCGTACCCGCTCTATCGTCGACCCGAACCAACGCGAACCTTCGCGAGCCGGTCCTTTGCCGCTCCGCCCTCGACTCCCACGCCTCCCTCTCGGCCGCTCCGGACCTGGCCATCCCGTCGCGGGCGAGGGGCTCAGCTGCCTCTGCGACCCCAGCGCGGCCGGCGGTGCGGACGTGGCGGCTCCAGCGCTCTCTCTCTCCCGAACCTTCTCCTCCCATCCCGCACCATCGGGCCTCGGCCGCTCCGCCCCAGCCCGGCCGCCACACCTGCCTCCGCCATCGCCCCTCCTCCGGCGCCGCCACCGGCAGTGACGCGCTGTCGGCCGCCTTTCGCTCGACTCTGACCTCCAGGGCCTCCCGCACGCATCGCTCGCTGCCTCCGCTCAGCGCCGCACTTGCCGCTAGGGCCGCTCCCGGGTCGGGCGGGCCCTGGCATGGCGGCGCACCGGCGCGGACCTGGAGGAAGCCCCCAGCGCGATAGCCTCGGGCAGGGCAGACCGGCGCCCCTGCCCCCGCCCGATGCGGAAGCCCCAGCATCGGTGAGGCTCTGCCTCCTTCAAATCAATCCGTTGGCGGCGCCGGCGGGCGCAAGAGACGCAGCAAGGTACGCTCGCTCCTCGCCTTTTCTCGATTCCTCTTCCTCTTCAGCCTCCCCCCTACACAGAAGCCACGTAGAAGGTACGCATGGATATTTCCAGCTGCTACACATTTCCTTCTTGGAGACAAGTTCTTCAGCTACGGTTCCAGATCGATTTTGTTCTACCTTTGTGTGTTCCATTACTCCCTGCTTTTTTTTGTTAATAAATTTTTAAGCTGCTTCTCAATTTGCTTACATCAATTGTCTGATCATGCTTGGCTTTGAATGAATCCAGAGTTGCATACCATGTGCTCGATGGAATGCCCCTATCAGATATGGTCAGCACCAATTATTTTGCTAACCTGCGTTTGGACTGCAAAGGTACCTGCGTTGTGTAGTCTTACAAATGTAGGCTCTACTTACTCGATGATTTAATTTACAGATGCTGTTCTACCTGTGGATATGCTGCAGGAATATTTTCAGGGATTGTAGCTGCCTTCTGATAAGCATGGTACAAATCTTCTATCTTCCTCCATGTATTTTTTTTTTGGAAAGGTAAACATGATTGATTGAAATTATGTGCATTTCACCTGATGGAATGAATCACTAAGAAATTATATGCCTACTGCATATCCAGTCCTCCAAGTGTTCTTCTGTATATATTCATGGCCTCTTTCTTAGCAGTTTCTCTCCTCAATCCAGCGGTATGCTGAAATAAAGACTTTAGCTGCATTGCAGCAACCATAGGACTGCTCATTACTGAATTTGGGGAAAACTGGCAATTAGCAGGCAATATTTCCTCATCTCCTACCTTTCATCTTTGATTATTTGTCTCTTAATTTTTTTATTTCTTTTTCTGATGTTGATTCAGAGACTGGAGATTGCAGTTGTAGCCAAATTTCAGAAAGTGAGCAACTGACCTAGCACCAAGACCATGGCTGGGTCTTACCAAGGTTAGTCACAATGTGCATCCCTCAAGTTGTTTAATGTAAGGACTTGCAGCCTTGGTTGATTGATACATTGTGAATGCCATATATTATTTGCCTTTGTTTCCTCTTGCTTTAGCATGCACTCCCTAATTTCTATTTTCCAATCACAATTTATTTTTTTCCTTAACAACATTCATGATAAGATGCTAGATTCAGTATTACTTCACTATAATACATGCATTTCCTCCCCGGCAGCCCCGGCGACCTCAGCACGAGCGGGGGTGCGGGCGTGGCGGCTCCGGCCACCTCGGAGCAGGCGGGAGGCGCGAGCACGGCAGCTGCGGCCACCCTGGCGCGGCGCGTGGGGGCTCGGGCGCGCCAGCCCCGGCGGGCCCTCTCCCACGGCGACCCCGGCGCGGCGTCCCCAGGCGGCGCTCCAGGCAGCGAAAGGCGCCAGCGGCGGGTCGCACGACCCTGATCCCCTCCGCTGCTGCAGCTTCCCCTCCATGCGGCCGCCTCCTACACCCGCGCGTCTTCCCACGCCTGGGGTTGCCTCGACGCTACTCCTGCCGCCGCCGGAGGGGCTGCCGGACACGGCAGCTGCAGCCCACCGGAGTCGTCCTCCTCAGACCGGAGCTTCTACGACCCTCGCTGCTGCCGTCCCCAAACCCGGCAACGCCCAGTCCCCTCCGGCGTCCTAGCCTGCCTTCCGCGCCACCGCCTCGCAGGCACACCGGCCTACCCTCCGAGACGCGTGGTGCGCGCGCCATTGGCGACGCCGCCCACCTCTGCCACGGTCTGCAGCACCGCTGTGGCCTCCACTGCCTCTGTCTCCGTCCTTCAGTTCAGTGTACGTTGGGCTGCCAGGTGACCTCACTTTTTAATTTCCTTTTTTAACTACTTATGATTCGGTTTCTCAAAAAAAAAAACTACTTATGATTCGGAGTCCTCAGTTCTAATAAATTAGCAATTCCCTTTCACCTATGTGCAAACAGTCATCCTGCATCCTTTTCGTATGCAGTTTTCATCCTTATGTTAGTTTCAACGACCCATGCTTTAGTTCTCAGTCCCACCGATGCGCTCACTCGACATCGTCTGCACATCAAGGTACTCCAATTCCATCATCCTATGTCTCCCAGTGGCCTCTATAATGGTAATATTTGTGTTTCAGAATTAAACAGCAATTTGTACAAAACAAATGCATAAGCCACAAAGCTCCTGCAAGAAAATCCAACAGCCAGTTAAGTTGTGGTCCAATTCAGACTTCAGAGCTCTATAGGGGTCAGGATTTTATGTGACCCCGACAAATGCCAGTTATGATTCATCGTTGGGTACATGGTGGTTACTACAGTATGCAACAATTTTTGATATTAAATGGTGAAGGCAGTGATTTGTTTTTCGAAATGTTTAAAAACCTGACACCACATCGTCATAGTGTTGAACACGTAAATTTTGGTTAACTAAAAGCGAAGGTAAGTGTTCAAATGCAGCAGACCCTGCAGCAACACTGCCCCTGCCTGCAGTCATCTCCCATGCGTGGACTCTGCATCATGTTGCAGATCGGCCTGCCGACCATCAAACTTAGGTATGCTATGCCTTCCCTTCCTATTTTGCATGTTTTTTCAGTTTTATATATGGAGCTGTGAATGTGTAAACTATCAGATCTGAATATCAATTACATAGCCTTCCGCATTTCCGTTCAACAATTTTTTTGGTCTGCTTCATGTCATCTAGAGAGCTACCAGGTTATGCTACTGATTTTCCAAGGTTTGTTGAAGAATGAGGACACCACTGTAAATTCGAAACGCGTGCACTCCTTTGATTGAGAATGTATATATATACTCTACATGCTACTAATTTTTTTTCCCAAATGCCACCTTTGTCAGGTTATGATAGCAACAAAATCTATTGATTTTCCAAGGTTTGTTCAACAATGAGGACACCAATGTAAATTCGAAGCGCCAAATGACAAAACTGCGCACAGACATAATTTCAAAGGTCAGCTAAGCGTTCACCTATTGTCAATTTGTGATGTATTATATGTGTTACCACCTGTGTCGTTATGTATCTACAAGAACTCAAGTAGTGTGCCAAAAAATTGGTTGTAACTTATTTTAGCCCTGCTTTTTAGTCCAACTAATATGCTATACAAAAATGTTTTCTATTTTCTCAATGTAGTAGGAAATACAAGTAACAGCCATTTTCCATGCCATAAGAACATATTACCTCATCAGGTGATTAGGAGGTGATAGGTTCATTCTTTTTAATGGTACCCAACAGACCTTCATTTTATTGCTATCACTTTCTGCTGCAAGGATAATTTACGTCCACAACTCAAGAATCTATGATTTAGACTTCCTGCAAGTATACTCGAAGAAAACATTTCGGATTCTATCATTTAGACTTCCTGCAAGTACATTGGAGGAAAACATTTCAGTTTACTGTACAATAGAAAAAATCAGCATGTACTGATCACCTGCCCACCTAAAATGTACCTTCGGAATTGAATTTATATGCTTAACCAGTTCACCTATTTGTCCTGGCGGACCAAATTGTCTAGAGTACATGAAACTTAAGGTATCTCTCTGCGCACTAGATGATTCTTCTTTAGCTTACACCCATTTGGTTTCATAGATAAAGTCTGACCACATGCTTTTCGCCTATAGACCTGTTAATAATTTGTTGACTGAATAATTCACATCACTCTCTTAGGTTTAATGGCACTGCATCCTTTAAAATAGCAATTCAATATAAATTTTGTTTTGCGGCATACTCAATGGAGTGCCTACAAGTGCCAAGGGAGATGGTACAACTCATCATCCTTCCTTCAACATAGTGTTCAGGAGATGCTATCAAGAACAAAATGGAAGAGGTAAACAACCGCAATAACCTACAAGAGACACAGAACTATATTCATATATGCTGATGATCATTATAAGAAGTTTACATGATGCCATTACCTTTTCAGGTTGAGAATTTAGGCGATTCCCAAGGTGCAATTGAAGGCACTTTAGTTTCTGCAATATTTAGTGCATACCAATTGTTCACTTGCACATCCTGCTCTGTAAGCAACATTGGAATATGACCCCACTAGCAAAGACCTAAACGTCTGAAGCAGTCGCATTCAGTTTTTGTACCACAGTTTTCTATGCCTGTAACATGATGATGCAAAAAAAACTATATTTTCTATCAGGGTAATTATTGTAGGCGTACATATGCACATGACTATAATTGTCAAGGACATGGAAAACGTCTTCCCACTTCCTACTTTCAAAGATAAGAGATACGTGTTAAAAATTTATTAGTCTTGCGATTAAGAATGCTTCTTTTTATTTTTTGCATCACTGAATATATACATTAATGCGTATGCAGTCCTTTCTACTCCACGTTGGCATCTCGTTGTAGCCTAACACTGGCAGCTGCGCGGCAACGGCGCGCTTAGTTTCTAGTATTTTTATGATTGGAACTGCCTTTATTATTCTAACAATGTATCATGAGACACGATAAATGAGTTCACAGGATGCGATAATGCAGCCACTAGCCACCACCAGCAAGCTTGTATCCAAGATAAGATTGCATCCAAACTTGGTGTTCGGAATAGCTCTAGGTCGGAGGACCCGTGGAATTGCCTTGTTTAGTTCATTCTCTAAAGTTTAGTTCCTATTACATCGGATGCATGGACACAAGTATGAGTATTAAATATAGACTAAAAATAATTAATTACACGTATTGCGACTAATTTATGAAAAGAATTTTTTAAGCCTAATTAGTTCATTATTTGACAATGTGATGCTACCGTAAACATATGTTAATGACGGATTAATTAGGCTTAATAAATTCGTCTCGCGGATTACTAAGGACTTCTGTAATTTATTTTATTATTACTATCGAACACTTCTATATAATATTTTAATATAACATCCGATGTGACACCACTGGACTTTACCCCTTGATTTAAACACCACCTCAACAATAACGGACGCACAAAAGGGATTCGGACCAGAAAAGGTGCGTAGGTCCAGCCGGCGCTATGGATGGATGCCGAGGTATATATATCCGTTCTTGCAATAGCAATATGCTACGTGTGCTTCTCTGGTAAGTACAATAGTTAGTGCTATCTGCTACGGAGTATACATAACCCTCAGTCCTTTGAATCAGCCGTCTCGAGAGATAGAGAAACCTACTTGCTGGCAGTCCACGATGGTCTGTACGTGGTAGGCAACTACGTATCTCGATCTCTCTCTTATTGCTCTCGTGTCTCGCACGACGCCTCTTGCTCAAACCTAACATTTGACAACCGTTGATGGTTTTGGTTGCCAAGTCGTTCTTAGCTTCCTGCGGCGGACACGGTCAGAGCTAGTAGCTTCTATTCTTGAACCCTGTCTTAACGGCATGTCTGAATCTATGCGACACGAAGAGACGTCGCGGACTTGCGATCATCTATTCAGTGAACGAAGGATCCAAGCAACGTATGGAAAGACCGCAACGCAGCTGAAGTCAGAATCCACGCGGTCAAAGGTACTACAGCTAATTCCTTTCCGCTGCCTGGTTTCTCCAGCGAAAACGTTCAGAAGCGCCCGTTGTCCGGCTTACCATCACTTCACCGTATCAGCAGATCTTTCCATACGTTGTCCGGCTTACCATCACTTCACCGTGGCGGCGGTTTCAACAGACGGGCAGGCCGGTTTCTGTACGACCTTATCGGACTGGCCGTTCCGCAGCCACTGAACATGCATGGCCATTCGCCGGTTGGGCAGATGGAGCGAATCGAGTCTCCAGATTTGGGTTGGATTGGATTGGATGCAGGTGGGCGGGAAGGTGGCGGCCGGCCGACCGGCTGCTGGGAGATGGAGGTTGGAACTTGGAACGCACAACTTGTGCGGCACAGCCACAGCCGCACAGGTAGCAGGCAGGCAAGCTGGGCCGCCGTTATGTATGTTATCGCCTGGACGGCTGCTGGTCAGCCGTATGGATAAGGAGGGATGTCTATTTCTATTTCAGACCATGATTTGGTCATACGGAGTACAGTAGTTCGGCAGATTGGAGCCGGATCATGATTCCTGAGGGGCGACGGGCCGACGGCGAGAGTTCTAGTACGTGTCGTAGCGATAAATGTAGCTAACTGTCTTAACAAGCAGCGCTCCAGAAGACGATGGAGCGACGAGGAACGGGCCGAACAAAAGGCAGGCCAGATTGCCAGACGCAGAGTTACACAATTTGGATCACTTCTTTTCGTTTTGATAAATAAATGAATTTCGAGGTCTTTTTTTTTTGCCAACAACAGGAACTTCAGAGTTGTAGATGATTCGACGGTGTCTAGAAGAAAAGGTGGAAAACAGCGGAGGCGTGGCGGCCAGGGCTGGAATTACTATGCATGCTAAGGCCCGACTCAGCCCCACCATGAAAATGTGTTGGGCTGAGGCCCACGCTCCTATCGAGCTCTAGTTGTTCCTTTTTTTAAAACGAAATTGTTGTTCCTATTTTCTCATTTTCTGCCATTGTGTCTGCGAAGGACTCAAGAGTTTTTTTAATGAAAAATAGTAATAACGATACGACAGGTACAAATTTTCCTGCAACTGGTTATTCTTATGGTATTCTCCGTTCGATGTCTATGTACTGAAACATTGTAATAAATAAGTGGGCGCTGCGATGCTTCTAGAAGAGCAAAAAATATAATAAAATTGCCATGTATATTGTAGTTTTTGCTTTCTGATGATATATAGACGCCAAAAATGAAAATAAACGACAAACTTTTAAATTTTGTCTACGGTGATCTATGGATTACTTGGGATGATGTAACAGTCAAACTCTGCTGCTGCTTAATGAAATACGTGTCACAAGACCCTCTCGAAAAAATAATCAAATTTTGCTTCCGGAAAGAAAGAGCTGCGTTATATTCGCATCGGAAGCCAAAAGTGAGACTCAACGGACTTTTGCTAGATTATATGGAAGCTACTTCAGGAGGTGTCAGCCTCTGTTTCACTTTACCTGCCGCTGCCCAATACATCGTAGCATTTTTGGCATTGGTCAAAAAAAAATCAATGCTTGATACTTCCTTATAGACAGATTTATACTGAACATAAAGCTTTATTTTGTACACCCTTTGGCATCTAACCTTTTTTTAGAAAAAAAAAAAGCAGGCAAAGTCACAAGTATGGCCTGTTTGGTAAAACTATGCTTCATTGGTAGAGTAATTTTTTTCATTAGCTCTACAAACAACTGTGTTAGTGGAGTTAAAACTGTTTTGAAAGAAAGTTCAGTAAAACAACTTCTCATGGTAGATTTACGAGAGGGAGCTGGACCTCGGAGGAGATGGTATTGTAAGTTTTATCTGACGTCCACTCCTTGGGAGGCCGGATTTTAAGGAGCCCTACTTAAGGGGTTATTCTAGTTGAATCCGTTTGGCCAAAAAAAAAACTCTAGACAATTCCTGAGACCGCTAGAGATGCCTAAAGTGGAACAATGCTTGGTACTGCATATAATATGTGTATAAGTATATGTGTGTTTCATTAATTCAAAAGTCAATCAAACCTCTTCAGTTTCTTAAAGATTCTTGCAAACTCTTGCATATTAATCTAATCGATAAATTATTGTGAAAAGATAAAGCTAAATAATTCATGTATATAGAATTTTCAATTGGTATTTATAAGTAAGTATAATACATATTTTGACATACTGCTTATGCTTTATTGCTAAGTTGGATAACTTAGAATAATATTTTGCACGATGGGGTTGCTAATAAATAATCATTCAAACAAAATGGTAGAAAATTTACTTTTCTCTGTGACTACTACTAAAATTTTAGAAGATGATCTCATAAGGGTAGCAACAAGAAAGAACTAAGCTTTTAGGGCGATTGTTACAAAATAAACATGTTTTTTACCTCTCGTTGGGACTATTTTTTTGCAGCACGTACCGAAAAAGAGGACAGTGTGAAAGAAAATAAGTAGGTCATTGTTTCAAGTAACAAGTAACAACTCTCTTGATGTGCTTAATTTGCCCATCAATCAAGCTATGTTAGAACCTTTTCTTGATTTACTTTTGCCACAAGTAGATTTTTTGCTTATTCCTTCTGATAAAAGAAGAGTTGTGTGCTATTCTTTCTTCAATTTCTATGCTACAACTAATGCGTGCATATACTTATGCTGAAAATAAAGTTTTTTATTTTAATTTCTAGTGAAAAGGAAGAAGTAAAATTATTAGTTCATGCTCTGGGTGGGAAAAATAAAACAGCTGCGTCTGCGTCACAGCGCGCGACCACAATTGGGGTGTTTAGTCGGAAAGGACGTCTGGAGGGATTTTTAAATAATAAATTATAGAACTTGTCAGAAAACAGCGACACAAATTTAATGATACTAATTAATCTGTCATTAGCACATGGGGTTACTGCATTACTTAAGGGTTTTAATGAATTAATTAGGTTTAAAAGATTCGTCTCGTGATTTTCTCGAGAAATATGCAATTAATTTTTTTATCTATATTTAGTACTTCACGGAGTTCCATCACCTACGGGCCTATTTAGTTGGTGAAAATTTTTAAGTAAATTTCTGTAGCATTTTTCATTGTTATTTGACAAAATTTATCAAATTATGGACTAATTAGGCTCAAAAGATTCTTCTCAACATTTACAGACAAACTGTACAATTAATTATTTTTTATCTATATTTAATATTCCATATATACATCTAAAGATTCGATGTGACGGATACTGCATAAACTTTTTTTTTTTTTTGCTTTTGTAGCCAACTAAACAGTCCCTGCGTTCTCGAAAATGCGAGCAAGAAAGAGAAGAGAGACGGCAAAGGCGCAACAAGCCAAGAAAGAGAGCCCGGCGCCAGCTTTACCGATGCAAGGGCCCCGCAGCGTGCTGCGCTTGCCCGATGCGACCTGTCGCTGTCGTTGCCTCGGAGACTGGTCTGGTGTGCAGTGTGCTCCCACGTTTCGCCGTTGCTGGACAGGCTGGTACTGTAGCTCCTGTTCACTTGTCTTCGACATGTACGCTACAGTTCTTCAATAGTTTAATGCCATATTCATATATTTATACTTTATGTAGACAAAGATTTTAACCAATTTTATTTTTGAGATCATGAAAAAACATAGCAAAACGGATGGTACTCTACTCCTATGTTGCAGGCTAATTATTGCCTGTGAAATATTGCCAGCTTTTTTTCCTTAACGAAAAGCCAGGTGAGAAAATGAATTTGCGGCGTAAGCATAAAGTTGCAGCCTCTTTGGTTTACGCAAACCTCCTTCAAAGTCCGAGTATAGTTTCCTTGTTCTGGGAGAAAAGGAGAAAACATGGGCCCTCTCCCTCCTCCGTAATGCTTTTCACAAAAAAACGCTGCTTCGTTCTCAGCTCTTGTCGTTTCACTTCGGTTAAAGAATTAGGGCATGTTTAGTTCCAAAAATTTTCAAGATTCCCTATCTCTACTTACGATTCGGGCACCAAAAACGGGCCAGTGGATCGGGCCACGTCGCCCGAAAACCCGCTAGCCGTCGGATCTGGCCAATACTCAATATGGAACGTCGGATCGTGGATAGGTCAGTCCCAAACTGCTCCTCATCCACCCAGTAGCGTGTGGCGTGCCCGTTAGGCCGTTAACGACCCATCGCGGCATCGCCTCGCCTCGCTCCTTCTAGAATTCCCCATCGGGCTCGTCCACCACCTCAATTGCGCCGCCGTCGCCCCTCCCTTCCGTGCTTCCCGTCAGTCCGCCGTGCTCCGCCCGTGAACCCGGCTCGCATGGGCGTGGCGGCCACCGGAGAACCACCACATCATGGATGCGGCCCTCGCCCTTCGGCGAGGCGGGCACGGCCATTTCGCCGCTTGAGGCCACAAGCCGCCGCCGCTCCGTCCCACTGCACTTCTTCTCGAGAACGATCATGACGAGCGACCTGCTGTTCAGCGCGAGAAGTGCCAGCTCTAGAGCCGCAGGGGGCTGTGGCCAGCGCTGCTTGGCGACACGGAAGTCAGTGTCGCCGCCTCCTGTGACCCTCTCTTTTCGCGACCGGGTTGTGCCCGCGCCCGGCAAGAAGCCGACGACGGCTCCGGCCCTAGCGCTCCTGTGACCCTCTCGTGTGCCGCAGGCCCCGGCTTGCTCGCTGCCTCGCTGGTGTTGTGCCAATCGCATTTGTGCCTGCACTCCTGCACAACTAGGCAACTAGCTCCCGCTCCAATTTTGTCTTCTTCCACCCGCCAGTTACTCACTATGCAGTAAGCACACCATGTGCTCGATGATTTGCCTCTGTAACCATGCTTAGGTTTGTGCAGAGAGGATAATGGAAGTGGCTATGTCTGAAGTCGACAGGGAGTCCTACATGTTGACAAAAGCAGACAAACTACACTATACTATCCTCGAATGTAAGCATGCTCGAACGTGAATTTAATTTTTTAAACAATAGTCTTTGCAGGCTGCAAATACCTTGATTCCGTGAACATAGTACTTCAGAGCTGTTATACGCATCAAGAAAGTTCAGAGCAATCCCATGATTTTTTATCCCATGCGATTAAGCTCACTATATGTGTTTGTGACACGGTTGTACTTCTCACCAATCATAAATTTCATGGCCAAGGTAAGTACCACCAGCTGTAGCTTAAAATGGTTTGCCTCTGCATAGGCATTGTTTCCCATTGATGAATGATGGTATATATGATTCAGTTCATTTGGGACGATGGTGGCAATCAAGCTGGTGTACTTTCTGTGCAAGACAACAATGATGTGCCAAAAGCTAAGACCCTTCGTGCTTTCTGTGCCAGGAAACAAGTATGTACCGATGAGTAAAGCTCTTATGTATTCAATATTCAGTTCGCTCTCATTTCTGTTCTTTAGTTTTTTAATCATGTTTGCTCCAGTAGACTTCTCATTTCTGTTCTTTAGTTTTTTTATTCTCCAGTAGACTTGATTTATTTAATCCCCTTGATTTTAACTTGAGCTATGTGTGTTAGTTCTGTATACATAGTTATCTTAAGTTCCCTTTGATTGATTAATACTATTTCTTTAGCCACAATTGTTTTAGGTTCTGGCCTCACTGCATTTTGGTGCATGATCGTATGAGAACCTCCTTTAGTTTCAAAAATTATGATTGAACTTACATGTAGGTGGGGACTGTCATATCGACTTGCCTCCTATTGTATCCTTCTGACAAAATAGTAATTTTTTACCATACCTTCTATCATCTTTTAAGCAGTTTATGTTTATGATCACCAGGTCAACCTCCTTATATTAATTTATGTCAATTTTACAGTGTGCTCAATGATTCTTCGGAAACACAGACCAGAGCAATGAGGACATCATCCTAATTCCTACTCCGTTGGCTGATACCTGAAAAAAGGTGAATGGTTGAAAACTGACCACTGAAGGTGGTATTCTGAAATTGCATAGTGCAGGAAGGTGAAGAACTTTGTCAAAGTAGAACTGAAAACTAGAGATATTTGTAGTCCAGTTAATTGTTCCAGAGGCACAGTAGAATAAAAACCGATATATAGTTTCTGATGGCAAGCTGAATTTCAATGTGACTACTATAACAATACTCTCAATCATAAGATGCAAAAGGTCTAACTTGCTATCTCATAATTTGTACACATTGACACTTAGTATATTTTGTACTATACAGGAAAAAAGAAGACGTGCATGAAATTAACATGCCAGTTCTTTCCATTCTCGAATCACAGGTCACAGCTCCTGCTAAGCGTTCTTTCTTTCAATTGCTCATGGCTTTTCTTTTCCCATGTGGCTCTTCCTTCCCAATTTTCATTTTCTTATAACCTTCCATGTGCATGGCCACTTCAGATTGTCCAAGACAAAGACCAGTCATAGAGTTCATTCAAGAACAGAGTATATCAACACACCGATTATCTTCGGATGGACTTACATCACAGGCTTGTCAAACACTGGTAGGCGCGCGGCAACGCCGCGCGTAATTTCTAGTCATATCGAAGGTTTGACACACGTGCATTAAATGTAGATGAAAAAAAACTAATTACACAGTTGATAGAAAATCACGAAACGAATCTTTTGAGCCTAATTAATCTATAATTGGACACTAATTGATAAATACAAACGAAAGTGCTACCATAGTCAAAGCCAAAACTTTTCGTAAACTAAACACACTCTTACATTCGTAAGGCAAACATCTCCTGAGGACTTGCATCTTGTACTCGTATTGGACTTTTGCAGCTTAAACTAAACCCTAAACTGTCTGCTTTGTATTTTTTATTCTTTATTTTATAAGCCAAAATCAGCCTGTCATAAAACAATACTTTTTTTTACAGTAAATTAGCATCAGGTCAGAAAAAAAATACAGCGAGCCAAAAACGGCCATAAATATAGTACGACCTCTCATCGTACAAAGACATTTTGTACAGTGGCCCAACTGACATGTGTTCGTGTGGTCCTTGTCCACGCGAGAACCTCCCTACCAGCAGACATTCCTCGCCCCCGATTTTCTACTACACTCCTCGGCCTTCCGTTTCTCTTCTGTTCCGTTCCGGACTTGAGCCGGCCTTGTTTAAACGCCCTCAGCTCCATTTCATAGGCCCCTGCTGGCGTCCGCACCCGCAACAGCCGTCACGCACTTCACTCCAGCACCCCCCTCCTGCTCTGCCTGCGTCGCAGCCAGTGGCTCAGCGGCTGCCTCCGTCATCCGTGCTCCCGTGCCTGTCTCGTCTTGTCCTCACTCTCTCATCAGTCTCTCTCACTCCTCCCCTCTCCGGCTCTTTCTCCACCTCTGAGGTCTGACCTCTCCTCCCCAACGGTGCCCCGGCCGTGCAGCAGCCCATCCACGCATTGCCGTTGCGATTGCGGACGCCGAGGGCCAGGAGTGTCGGCGGTGCCCGGGCTCGGCGCTCGGTCGGCAATGGCGGGGCGGCTTATGCTGGCGCTCCCTATCCTCCTCTTCTTATTGCTCGTCGGTGAGTTGCAAGTAGCTTTGTCGTTCTTGAATGTTACGACCCTTCAGTTGCGCACTCGTTAGTGTTGTTAGCAATCCGCGGACGGCGAGATGCCTTGCGTGCGCGAGGAAAAGGACACGATTCGATTCTTCTTGCTCTTTGGTCATGAGGATGTTTTGCTGCGTGTTCTTGAGCATTTTTTAGGGGGAATGTTCCATTTCATTGCTTCCCCTTTTTGAATCTATATCCCTGCACCATATTCTTTTCTTTCCATCGAAAACCCAGAACCGAAGATTTATAGCTGTATTTACAAAAAAAAAAGACTTTTAGAGCCCAATCACTGCATTTGCTCTGTTCGCGTTGGTGGTAATCAAAACAGCACATGCGCAATCGCAGGGCAATGCCACGGCGGCAAGATTGGCGTCTGCTACGGCCGCAACGCCGACGACCTGCCGGCGCCGGACAAGGTGGCGCAGCTAATCCAGCAGCAGTCCATCAAGTACGTGCGCATCTACGACACCAACATCGACGTCATCAAGGCATTCGCCAACACCGGCGTCGAGCTCATGGTCGGCGTCCCCAACTCCGACCTCCTCGCCTTCGCGCAGTACCAGTCCAACGTCGACACATGGCTCAAGAACAGCATCCTCCCCTACTACCCGGCCACCATGATCACCTACATCACCGTCGGCGCCGAGGTCACCGAGAGCCCCACCAACGTCTCCGCCCTCGTCGTGCCAGCCATGCGCAATGTGCACACCGCACTCAAGAAGGCCGGCCTGCACAAGAAGATCACCATCTCCAGCACCCACTCGCTCGGGATACTGTCTCGCTCGTTCCCGCCGTCTGCTGGGGCGTTCAACAGCAGCTACGCCTACTTCTTGAAGCCTATGCTCGAGTTCCTTGTGGAGAATCAGGCACCGTTCATGGTGGATTTATACCCCTACTATGCGTACCAGAACTCACCGAGCAATGTGTCCCTCAACTACGCGCTGTTCTCGCCCCAGTCTCAGGATGTGATTGACCCAAACACTGGACTGGTTTACACTAACATGTTCGATGCCCAGGTTGATTCCATCTTCTTTGCGCTCATGGCTCTGAACTTCAAGACTCTGAAGATCATGATCACTGAGTCAGGGTGGCCAAACAAAGGGGCGGCCAAGGAGACTGGAGCCACTCCAGACAATGCTCAGACTTACAATACCAATTTGATACGTCATGTTGTTAATGACAGTGGCACACCGGCGAAACCAGGGGAGGAAATTGATGTCTACATATTTTCATTGTTCAATGAGAACAGGAAACCTGGCATCGAGTCGGAGAGGAACTGGGGACTGTTTTTCCCTGATAAGAGCTCTATCTACAGCCTTGATTGGACGGGCCGAGGCAATGTGGATGTTATGACTGGAGCAAACATTACAAGTGCAAATGGTACCTGGTGTATTGCTTCAACTAATGCATCAGAAACAGATCTGCAGAATGCCCTCAACTGGGCATGTGGTCCAGGCAACGTAGATTGCTCTGCCATTCAACCGAGCCAACCCTGCTACCAGCCAGACACTTTAGCTTCCCATGCTTCGTATGCATTCAATAGCTACTACCAGCAAAATGGAGCCAATGTTGTGGCCTGTGACTTTGGTGGTGCGGGAATACGAACGACAAAAGATCCAAGTAAGAATCCCGTCCTTGGTACTGTTTTGATGATCATGATGCTATGCATGGTTTTATTTGATAACATACATGTGCATATATTCAGGTTATGGAATATGTCTTTAGTTGATGTTGCAGTTATATACATAAGCTGCTCATAGTATGATGGTTGTAGCATTTACTAGTACTCCCTCCGTTCCAAATTGTAAGACGATTAGGGTTTTCTAGATACATTACTAGAAAGTTTTGTATCTAGAAAGCCAAAACATTTTACAATTTGGAATGGTGGGAGTAGCTAATTTCATGTTGATGAGGTGCCTTTTGCTATTAGGCTATATATAGATGTCTATGAGAGAACAGTAGCTTACTTGCAATTGTGAGTTTGCTTTCTCAGCTTGTGGTTTTCTGTTTCTCTCCATTGCATGTTGCATAGATCATTGTGGTTCTGAATACAGGCGTAAGCAGTGTCTGTTCCCCTCATATTCATATGTTATCAAATTTGATGGCATTCCAGTAACTCTTCAAGTGTAGAAAAGACTTGTGAGTTGCTGATGATGCTATAATTTTCTAAGTTTCTTATTATAGTTTACTTGAATTGTGGATTGGTCAATTTATCTTATCATGCATATGAAACAATGAAATTTTGATGATAGAATGTTGCAACGATTATTTCAGTGTAGCTTATTGATTGGCATGAGAATAGATTATATTGTGTGTTCCTTCAATAAGCTCTACTAATAATGTATGTTTCTTTTTCTTACCAATTTAATAAGCTTCTTTGCTTTATTTATTTCTGGCTTGCAGGTTACGACACTTGTGTCTATTTGGCTGCCGGGTACAAAATACTCTCTTACTCCTTTGCATTTTAAGAAACAGTTCCAGTGACACTCTACTAACATTTTTTTTCTTTCTTCGAACTTGAAGTAATAAGATGAGCACGATGAATTCAACATCTCTTCCAGCTCGGAGCGACTCAGGTCCAGTTCCATGCGCCAAATGCTTCACCACTTTGCTCCCCATGCTGGTCGCTGTGATGGCTGCAGTTATGCTGTGATCTATGGAAACGCCCCAGCCTAGCCTCTTCAGATGTGAGATGAAAGGCGGATTGCGTAATGCTGGTAACCAGCGATGTTCTGTTTTGCCATGAGCAGTAGACTAGTAGTAGTCTAGTAGAGAGGCATATTATGCTGCTGTAGGAATTCTCTGGTCAGTTAAGATGTACATCGTCGCGCAGACAATATATATCAGCTGGCATTAAGAACTTGATATCCTATTCTGCTGTCTTTCGGTTCTCTTCATCGCTGCATTTTGCATTAATCTGGTGTTGCATGGTTCTTTTTCTGAACTACTATGGTAGGTAGCATGTGAGAATATATTGCTGCTAGCAAGTCTTGTACTACGTACCACTAGATAGTCTTTTCCGTACATTGGACCATCAATGGATTATTGGATGCGTGGATGAAAATGTTAAGGCCCTTGTTTAGATCCCGATTTTGGAGGCCAAAATCGGGTCTGCTGAAGGCTGCTGTTACTGTGCCGACTCAGTGCCAAAATCGGTAGCTGTTGACACATGCAAACTTCGGTAGCTGTGTAGGCTGTATAGGTTCATTAATGGCCTTTGCACCCATGCAAACGAGCCTGGCGCATGCATGGCCTGTACAGGCTCTTTGCAAGGCAATACAACTCCAAATATAATGCAAACATCACCAAAATGTTATAGTTTACAAGCACAACAAATCAAAAAAATTCAAATGTCTACAAAATGGATACAGCCCCTCACAAAGGAGATCCTCATCATGTACACAAATAATTAATATCCGGCAATCAATAATGCTTTCTATTGTACAAATGCTGAGCCATAACATCACGGCACAGATTCATGTTGACGTCGTCCTCACTTTCAGGAGCATCCTCTGTCTCCGGCTGATCCCAATTTGCTTCCGCTGGCACATAGTTCTCATTGCTATCAACTATAAAGAAGTCCTTATCACATCCACCATTGATCCTAATGAAGTTGTGCAATGCCATGCATGCACATATAATATGTGTCTGTGTTTCAGGTGCATAGCTCGGGATACCCAACAATATGCGTCATTTCATTTTCAGCACTCCAAACGCTCTTTCTATCACATTTCGTAGAGACGAATGTGCATGGTTAAATGTCTCTTTCATACCTTGTGGTTCTTCGGCGTTTCGAAACTCTTGGATGTGATACCTCGTCTGCCGATAAGGAGACAGGAACCCCATCTTGTTCGCGTACCCCGAGTCCACCAGGTACAACTTCCCTACATGATGTAGTTCCTGTAAGTTTGCATTGTCAATATTAGAAGGATGTCATCAAATACGGAAAAGTGTGTACCTCTAGGTGGCTTCGGGAAATTCCATTTCGGTTCACTGATTGCATTGTCTAACACTCTCATGTCATGCACCGATCCAGCCCAGCCAGCAAGGACAAAGGTAAAGAACATATCGAAGTCACAAACCGCCATGACATTTTGGGTTGTCTTATTCTTGCGACACAAGTGCTGCGTGAACATCTCCTCTGGCACCACTACAGGAATGTGAGTGCCATCTATTGCCCCTATACAACCTTGGAATTCAGGGAAGAATCTAGTGTCTAGAAGCTTGGTATGCATGTGTTCAAAAGCTGGGTCCCTAGGTTGAATGATGTTAGCTGCAAAGGCTACCATACATTTCAGCACTTTGTGAAAGAGGTTATGTACAGTGCCCATTGACCTCTCGAATCTGTCCCTACCTTGCCTAAATGATTGTGGTGCCCCACAAATCCAAAGAAAGACGGCTAAAGCCTCAACAGAGGTAGACTTGGGTGATGGTTTTAGTCCATATTTAGAGGTCAACTCCGCATGCAGCCTATAAAACAAGTCTGGATGCATCCTAAACATGTCATAGCAGGCCTCTGGATCTGCCAGCTTGTTGTTTACCCATTCTAATCCACTCAACGGTGGTGTCCTATACGGCCGTCTACTGCAATACTTGTCAATATGCGAAGCATATTGGTACATACCGTTCACGATGTCGATTGTTTCATCGTCTTCTGTCAGCATGTCCCAGAATTTGTCCCACCATTCTTCCTCCTCGGCCTGGTTCAGAACTGGACCTTCTTGACCAGCAAAAGGAGCTGCCATTTCCTGCCCATCGCAAAAAACTGCAGAGTCAGTACGTACACTTATTCAAATCCATTGACCTATATCCCATTGCCACACATAACCGAAAAGTACAAGTAAAAGTGCACATCACCACTGATTTTAACATAACAAGTTCACCATCACAACCACAGACATAAGTGACATAGTTCTACAACCAAAGCATACACAAAAGCAACACACCAACTCCAGCATAACTAGTGGCACATGTACGTGCAATGGATGCATGCAAGAGACTTATTTCAGCACCGGATTGACTGCGAAGTCCTTGATCATTTGAAGCTGTTGGGCCGGTGGAGAGATCAGGAAGATCTTTGTGTCTTTATAGGTATTGGCGATGTTGCAAACACCTCTCCACAACTCTGGTTCCATCTTGTCCACCCCAATGGCTTTTGCTGCTTCAACAACAGCTTCCAGCTCTCCACTCAATTTGTCCTTTGCTTCCTGCTGCTGGTTCAGTTGATGCTGCGTCAACTCCTTCTTCTCCTCCCAGATAGCCTCCATTTTTGCTGTCCTTTGTTCATAGAGGTCCTGCCACCTCATCATTCCCATGTTCATGTTTCTCACTGCAACATTCTTGAGCTTCTTGCCAATGACTTGCAGTCCTCCGCCCTTGACCGGACTTGCAGCAGTGCTGCGGGTGCTGTCAGCACTCCTCTTGCTACCACTGCTGGCAGGAGTTGCAGAGCCAGGAGTGAATCCAGAATGCTGAGGGGTGCCGTGGCTCCGAGGGCTACAAAACTCATCTGTTGCTTGTTCGTCATCGTCGCTGCTAATGAAGTTCAGCTGCCGGTTTGCCCCAGGAGCAAATGCAGAGGCGCCGGTGACAGCATTCCCAGCAAACATGGTGTCCAATTCATCAATATAATCTGGCCATCCATTCTTGAGGTCCGCCCACTCTTCTTTTTTCTATAGTGCAAACAAACCCGACATGGTAATCATTAGTAATAGAGAAGGCAATGTGGATAGAAATAAAGGGGTAAACTATGGTACCTTGTTCGTGCCAAGCTTATCGGACCACCACTTGTCAGAAGCAATGAGGGAGCCATCGGGTCTGTTTCCTACGCCGGAAGCCGTGTGGCGAAGTTCCTCAATGAACAACCAAAGCTTTTTAAGCTCTCGCACCCTATGGCCGAACTGCTCGCTGTCATGTTTCCTACCAGTGGCAACTAGGAACCTTTCCTGCACATCATGCCAGCCAAACTTGCTCATCTGCCCTTGTTTGCATCTGCCTGCTGCAATTTGAATGCAGTAAATCTCACAGAACGTCTTGGTATCCGCTTTGTTCCAATTGGCCCTGTCGTTGAAGTGTTGGTTCTGTCCCTGGACGTGCATTGCCCAATCAACTTACCAAATAATCGGCCATGCCATTATAAAACATAATAAATAATCACTTTGTACCATTATGAAACATAGACTAACATATGGTAATACGGTACATATTTAAATAATCACCTTTTACTAAATTATACAGTATACCTAACTACTAACATATGGTAATACGGTAAATATTTAAATAACCAGAAATGAAAGCTCGAACAATTTATCGGACCATGAAAATGTAACCTGAGATATACAAATAAATGGACTTTGCTATACAAATAAATGGACTGTGATGTCGTGAAACTGCATGTATCCCAGACATTGGCAATATACTATATGTGCGGCCTGGTCAGTGATCAAATAAGTTTGTAACAAAATCATTACTCTGTCATGACTAGATTACTTTGCATGGTAAATGGCAGAGTATATTTCTAGGTGATCAATCAAAATAGTTCTTTCAAAAATAGTGGTCATCGTAAATGTCAGAGCATTCTTAAGGAAGAACTAGTGTGTACTCCCTATGAGACATAAATTGTGTCATTCTCAGTACCCAACAACTCAAACAATTTGGCCATACTCTCATGCAGTGCGCTTTCTTAAAAGCAGGGTTGTACCTATTTCTAAATGTAAAAACCAATTGATTATGCACATCGGTTTGGAGTCCAGGAGAGAGGAGACCCTCGATTTTTATATTTTCATGTAATGATGTTCCACTATACAGCAAAACAACCTTTTCAGACAACCTGACAGCTTAAATAAAGTTCAGTTCAATGCTGAGGAAATGGCTCATTATATTCCGTCAAAGCGTATGAGTAGAATGCTCTTAGATGTTGACAGAAAACAAATCAAGTAGCAAAATCATTTTAGGATGTGAATGAAGCGTATGAGTAGAATGCTTTTCAGACAAGGAAGCAGTAGAAATATAGAAAGAAGGTGCATGCAACATTTTAGGATGTGAATGAAGGAAAAGTACCGGGCCTTGACTGCTGATGTTCACGGAGGCACGACGAAGACCGCGCGCCCTTGATGCCCTTCGGCGCCCGCGAGTGACGGGAGCCACGGGAGCCGTGTCCACGTGTGCGCCGCCTCGCACTTCTCCATGGTGTTCGCCAAATCGAAGGATGCCTTCGTAGTCGTCCATGTCCGGGTAGGAGCTTGCATTGAGGTTCAGCCCTGAGAACCCTAGGTGGCTTGCGGTCGCCGCCGAGTACGGAGGCGGAAAGGAGTAGGGGATGTAGCCACCAGATCCGGCCGCCCCTGCCGCGTAGCCGAACGGGTGCTGGCCACCGGATCCGGACCCTCCCGCGCCGTAGGAGTACCGGTGCTGGCCACCGGATGCGGAGGCCCCCTCGGCGGAGGCGTACGGTGGGTACGCACCGGCTCCGAATCCCGGCGCCGCCCCGGATGGGAAGGCCGACGAAGCCGCGTTGGGGTGGTTGCCACCGGATCCGGAGGCCGGCGGCGCCATGGAGAACAGGTCAAAGGTGCGCCGCCCGTCGTCGTTGTCGGAACCGTTGCCGCCGCCTTCCATCGCCGGGAACGAGGTCAACGAGCGGCCTCTCCTACCGGGCGCGGTGGATCCGGTCGGGAAGGGCTTCAATCTTGCGGGAGCAGGCCGCGGCGGGGGGAGAGGGCGGCCGCCGGGGGAGAGGGCGAGGCTGAGGAGTTTGGGGATTGGAGTGCGGCGGACGAGAGGGAGGCAGACGAATGGATAAGTTCCAGACCGAGGTTGTGAAAGGTCCTTGTTTGGTTTTGGTAATTGAGTGACAACTTAGGTGGACTAATATGTGGTTATATGAGATACACAGGAGATTAGTCCACATGTGATGGTGTCATGAAGGAGCTCATTGCATATGAGACATGACATTGAGTCATGTGACCAAGGTGGAGAAGATCAAGATGAGGCTTGGCTTGATGGACCGGTTGCTAGGGTGAAGGGCAAGTTGTGTGATGGCTTGGCGCCGAAGGACCGAGGCAACGGTGAAGAGCAAGTGAGGTCAAGATCGATGAACCAATACGGTCACGTGATGATATGAAGTGGATCATATCATTTGGTGAATGGTTGGTGCATGTGTTGCATCAACGTCGGAGGAGATGGAGTGGAATGCGCAAGGCAAAGGTATACCCTAGGGCATTTCCATTTCACCGGTCATAGGTGTGTAGAGAAGTTGATGACCGGGTTTAGGATAGATGGCCGTACTATTAAGAGGGGCAAACTTGTTTGCATATCGGTCATCTAGTGCCACTCGAGTGATCTAACTATGCATCGTTGCTAGGATCGAGTGGCGTGGCAAGTTGAGTGGTTAACTCCTTCGGTAAAATGATTGTGAAAATGCTAACACACGTACACAAGGTGGTGATCACTTGTTGGTGTTGGCACATTTGCGAAGGCGGTGGAGTTTAAGCGGTAGAGAGGGATTTGGGTTCCTCTCTCCCTCCCGCCGAGCTTGCGAGGCGGGATTCGGCGCTTTTTGGGAAAGTGAAATGCCTATTTTCCACTACGCCGGAAGTCGGAAAAGAAACGGAGGCGAACGGAGGTCACTGGAGTGACCGGACGCTGCACCGGACGCGGTCTGTGTTTGACCGGACGCGTCCGGTCAGTGTTCAGCGTGTGCGCGTTTTTCGGTTTGTTGATCGGACGCGAGGCGCGTCCGGTCACAGTCGACCGGACGCGTCCGGTCGATCAGGGAGCTTACTGGACTCTAACCGGACGCTGGCACTGTGGCGTCCGGTCAGTTCTAACAGCGCGTTCGGTCATTGTTTCGTTGTGCGTGACTCAGACTTGACCAGCGCGTCCGGTCAGTTACGGGACCGGCGCGTCCGGTCGTTCCCGGCGCGTCTGGTCGTTGCGACCAGCGCGTCCGGTCGTTGCTTCGCGGGCACGGGCACTGTGCGACCGGCGCGTCCGGTCGTTTGAAGCAGCGCGTCCGGTCATCACGTTTGACCGTTGGTGCGCAGTGACCGTTGGAGGATCTAACGGTCGCGTTTGAATTCAGTGGACACGTGGACGTCGCAGAGCGACCGGACGCGGTTGAGCGCGTCCGGTCAGTTTCGACCGGCGCGTCCGGTCGTCCCGATTTTTGCCCAGTGAAGGGGTAACGGCTCTATTTGACCGTGGGGTTATAAATAGACGTTGTGGCCGGCCATGGCCGGTAGCTGAGCACACTATAGTCTTTGTGACTTGTGTGGTAGTGCTTGGGAGCCCTCTAACTCACTCATGCTTGATAGTGTTCATCGGATCGAGTGAGAGAGCGATTCTAGTGCGTTGCTTTGAGAGATTGCATCGTGTGGCACTAGGTGATCGTGTTGCAAGCCGGTGGTGCTTGTTGCTCTTGGAGGTTGCCACCTCCTAGACGGCTTGGTGGCTTGTGGCTCCGTCGAAGCTCGTAAGAAGATTGTGCGAGGCTCCGGAGAAGCTTTGTGAGGGGGATTGTGCTCACCCCGCGGGGATCGCGAAGAGCAACTCTAGTTGAGCGTGTTATTGAGCTACCACACTTTATGGTGGGTTCTTGCGGTGCCTTTTGAGAGGCTCGGTGTGTGACCGATTAGCCGCCGAACCACGAAGTGTTGGTCGACACAACGGGGACGTAGCTTGGTGGCAACCAAGTGAACCTCGGGAGAAAATCACTGTGTCAACATTGTCTACTCTTCTCGGTGGTTTGCCTTCGTGCAACACAAGCTTGTATTTACTTTCTTATATACTTATGCTTGTGTAGTTGCTCTCGTAACTAGTTTGCTTGTGTAGCTTGCTAGTTATCTTCTTGCTTGTGTAGCTAGAAGTTTCCCCTTGCGTGACTAATTTGGTTTGTGTAACCTTGTTAGTCACATTGCTTAGTTTGTGTAGCTAAGTAGTTTGCGCTCTCTAATTTGGCTTGTGTAGCCTTGTTATTGAGCATTGCTAGTGAGCTTAGGCTTTGTGCGCTTTGCTTACTAGAATTGTGTAGGAGCTCCCTCTTGCTTGCAAAGTACTAGTGCATAGGTTTGTGTGACCTTGCTCTAGAATTAAATAGGAGAGCTCTTGCTAAGGAAAGCACCTTAGTTGCTTAATTAGGATCTTTGCAAGGTGCTAGAGAACTTAGATAGAGGGGTGTAGTCTTGGCTAGACCGATAAGTTTAATTCCGCATTTGTTTTGGTTAGCCAACGCGTTTAAGTTTTAGAAAGGACTATTCACCCCCCCTCTAGTCCGCCATCTCGACCCTTCAGGTTGTCGGCGGGGGCATATAGGAGGGCCGAGTCGGATCCCAATTCCGGAGAGCGTTTAGTTGTATTCGGGCCTTTCCCTGTTGGGCTCCGATTTTGGCGGGCCAGAATCGGGAAGTAAACAAGGCCAAGGTGGGAAGTACTTTGCCAAATCCCTGTGAGCAGCTGGACCATCATTGGATTGCAGAAAAGCTCCGGAGTCAGTTGTCAAGAGAGGTCCTGGAGTTCATTATTATGCTCTAGATGCGTGCTCTGAATTCTGATGCCTCCTTTTAAGCTGTATAGATGCTTTCATGCTTCTTTGTTGTCAATGTTTTTTTTTTTGTGAAAATAAACTAGATGTAGTAGAGATGTGCACGGTAATATCAGGATGTCTCAGTGATATAAGCTTGAAGGAGTACTGAAAGAAAAGAAAAAAAGACAGCCTGATTTTTAATTGGGCTCATGAGATTTGTTGAATGTTGACACTTGGCGGTAGTTTCTAAGAAAAAGAAGAAGCTCACTCTTCCAGAATGCATCAGAAATCAGGTAGTGAGAAAACGTGCAAGGAGGGGATTAACAAGAAGATAAACCTGGGATATCGAAAAAATTTCTCAGGAAGCCCAGCCCAGCAGGAGCAGCAGCTTGGCGGGTGCTTTCGGCCAGGGTGGGGGGGTGGCATCGTGCAGAGAGGCTGGAAAGTGAGATTCTGATGGCCCACCAGCCACTCGGGCAGTACGAGTTGCCCTCCCCCCGGGCCCGGCGTCCAGCGGTATCTCGCACGTCGTCCGTCCCTCTGGCGCTGGCGGTGGCGCACCAAAGGAGGGGGCGAGGTTGAAGGGCGAGCTAGCGATGGAACGGGTGGTTGGGCGCGGACGCCAGCCAAGTGGTGGCGATGCAGTCCTCCGCCACGCCGCGGCCCCCGCGCGCCTCTATTTATACCGCGGCCGTCCCCCGGCGGACACACCTGCGTACGTGAGCGCTCGCTCCTCCCACCAGAGACATCGATCGAGCTTCCACCGCCGGTCGTCG
Source organism: Saccharum hybrid cultivar R570 (assembly GCA_038087645.1). Lineage (NCBI taxonomy): Eukaryota > Viridiplantae > Streptophyta > Magnoliopsida > Poales > Poaceae > Saccharum > Saccharum hybrid cultivar. The sequence goes on from JAQSUU010000120.1 coordinate 24,029,550, forward strand.
TCATCCTCCTCTTGCAGGTCGCAGCTGAGCAGCAGCAGCCAGGCCGGACAGGATGTCGTGGCAGACGTACGTCGACGAGCACCTCATGTGCGAGATCGAGGGCCACCACCTCACCTCCGCCGCCATCATCGGCCACGACGGCACCGTCTGGGCCCAGAGCACCGCATTCCCGCAGGTGAGCTCGCGCCTTTGCTCGTTCGTTCCTTCCTTATTCGTTCTCGCTCTTGCGTCGGTCCACCGTACGGCTGACACGGGGTTTCGATGATGGCTCGCCGCCGTGATCCAGTTCAAGCCTGAGGAGATGACCAACATCATGAAGGACTTCGACGAGCCCGGGTTCCTGGCCCCGACCGGCCTCTTCCTCGGCCCCACCAAGTACATGGTCATCCAAGGCGAGCCCGGCGCCGTCATCCGCGGGAAGAAGGTACCGATCGCCGGATACATACACCGCCCTCTTGATTTCTCCCACCGACGATGTCGATCATATCTCTGCCGATCTCGCTCCTGATCACACGTATCCCTTTTTTCTTTGGTTTCCAGGGATCTGGAGGCATAACCGTGAAGAAGACCGGGCAGGCGCTGGTGATCGGCATCTACGACGAGCCCATGACCCCCGGGCAGTGCAACATGGTGGTCGAGAGGCTCGGCGACTACCTCGTAGAGCAAGGCCTGTAAATGGATTGCTTCAGCCCCGCCTGTCTGTCCACGGTTCGAGCATCCAGCAACGATACGACCGCCAGCATTTAGCAGTCTCTATACGCACGCATTTTTTTTAGTTCCCACGCCCTGGGATTGTGCGTGGCTCCGTTAATTACCTCCGATCCTCCGTCCGGCATTTCTCTCCCCCGCCCGTCGCCGATCACCAGAGAATCTTTTTTTTCCTTGTTTATAATTTGTCGGTGTCGTTTTGGCAAATAATTTTGTGATTTCACCCCCAAATTTGGCTGTCGTATATGATTTGTAAACCCGGAACAATATATATGTGGTTGAACTGCTCCTACCTATTCTTTTGTAATACGGGATATGTATGTATTTCGTGCAATCTCTTCCAGTTTTTCAAAGCATATGCAAAAAATTGAAATAATGATCAGTTTTGCGTTTTTTTGGAATCTTTCTAAACATGCTTCCACCTTTCTTCTTGTGTTTTGATTTGACTTTTTGTGATTTTTAATCAATGTTATCGGATTGGTTCGTCAGTTTGGGCTCAAACAGGTGCAGTTACTGGATACAAAAGCCTGAAACCGGACATGGCCGTCCTGGGTCCAATAATAATATTAGCTCTCCAACGTATTGCAGGCCGCTCCGGCCCACTAGCCCAGAAAACGCTAGTTCTCTCGGCCGATTGGCGAAACCCATGGAAACATAGGCCGTTCAACAAGTGGCCTAAAAAAGTGGGAAGCATATATTTGTTAGCTTTCTCCAACCGTTTTTAAATATATCAGTCCTAAAAGATAGAAGACAACATTGCATCAGGAATTTTTCAAATCACCCCACCACTTTTATAAAATTTATTTTTCTCCTATACATTTGCATTGGAAATCCTGTCCTTACTCTTATTCTTCCCCACACACTTCCACATCCAATCCAGATTGACCGATTGATACGCGCTCGTATATTTCCGTGCGATTGGATTGATTTACCATGTGCGGAAGATTCGGAGTTGAGATAGAAAGTTGTTGGAGAGTGATTTTTTCCAATCTTGCCCAAAAATAGATTGGGAGTGGGTTTTGGAAATAAACTCTTGGAGACGCTTAGTAAGTCCAGTTTGATAAAATACCACTTCCTGATTATTGAGCTTCACTCCTTGATGGTGGAGGTTTTTGGTGGGAAGCAGGGTGGGAAGCAAATTAGAAGAGATTCTGGTGGTCACTGAACATAGAGTAGTTTTTTAGCTCTCAACTCGTAGTTGTAGTGTAAATGGAGAGAAGTTGTTCTTGTTAGTTTCCCACCATAATATAGTTGTATTTTAATAGTTTGGTAAGACTCCACAAAATCTACTTTGAATAAGCTAGAAGCGGAGCTCTACCGAACAGAACCAAATATTATTGATGTTGTCCACTACCGAAGTCTTAGACAATGCTTTCTACGAAACAATGTTCCAATGAAATTAATTGTCCTCTTTATTTCAGAGGGCATAGGGGCACTATTTATAGTGCTACAATTACACTTAGCAGACCAAAACACCCCTACCTAAGAGCTGGATCCTAAGTATATTCCTTACACCATAGGGAGACCTTGGTCGTTTGAGTACAAACCCATACAAGATTCCAAATTCGATTTTTTTATTTGACTTCCTAGAGTAGTGAATGTGTCCTCCTTGCTAATGCGCACATTCCGGAATGGTGCACCTCTTCTCGTTTGGCTTTCGAAAATGGACGTGTGGCGTGCCCTCAGCTGCCCTCTTTGGATTTTGGTTCTAAAGATGACTTCGGCTACCACTAGCTCGTTCCTTCATCAGGCCCTTCTAGATGGCGACTAGAGCTGACTCCTGGGCTCACCATAAGAGTAAATATTTCAGCTTGTGCCAGCAACGAGGCAACGGTTATGCGAATGAATGAAGGAACCCTCACACACACACACCCACGAGAAAGATGGCGCCCTGATGGTACGGCTGTAAAGTCTAACATATTATTGGTATGTTTCTGTTCTTACCATTATTTATAAAAAAAAATCATCTACTAATTGTTTACCTCTAATCTAATATTTCAAGTATTCAAATCTTCTAGTTTTATGAAAATAGAAAAGTACATGCACAGCTACATGTGTGTTTTATTCGCTGTTAACTCAGATTATACATTGATGCACAGATGTTACTACTAGTTACTGCTGCTCTTTTTTTAAAAAAACTATATTAAGCTATATCTCGATTTCTGCAAACAGATTATATGCCTAAAATTGTGATGCTCTGCACCAGTACAGAAGGTCCACGATGCGATGCTTATTCCAGTGGCCCAACTTGTTGGTTGTTTATCCTGCGCGTGACCTCGACCTGCAAGTTGGAGAATGGCACATTTTACAGTTATTGCTGATTCGTTTGGCACAAATGGCAGCCGATTGTTTAGTACAAATGGCAGCCTGGGTTCTAGAACTTGCTGCACATGTTTGCTCTGCAGCAGGCGAGAGCAAGGCAAACGAATCCAGGTTCCGATCATCGTCTGCCGGTCGTTGCGGCGATTTGGTAGTTGTAGTGGCAGTTTAAGGAGGTCTCTTCTGTTGAGGTTTTGTTTTCCGAACCGAAGCGATTTGGTAAGAATTATTAGAACAATGTATGTAGTGTAACAGAGATAATCGTGTCCCCGGTTTCTTGTATAAGCTGTGGAAGTACAGTCAGATCAGACACAAATCGCACCGGTCTACAATTTGCTTCACAGACCAATTTCGGAACTGGAGTGAGGGTGAGGCAAATGGCCAATGGCATCCACGTGACCGATCACCCATTCTCCAGCATCCGGCCTTGACAGGCTAGTGCAGGTACAATGATGAGCTTATAGTCAAGGCAGTCAGAATTTTTGCTGATGTGAAAGAGAGAGGAGAGGAAAGAGAAGAGAGCTCTCATGCAAACAACAATTTGGGGACGAAAGTATAGGCATCTATAGGCCTAAACAAAAGTGCATGTGAGGAGGAATAAGAAAGAGAAAATAAAACATATTATCATATAATAATAAACAACTTTTTTATAGCTAAATAGGAGATACCTATTGTATAGTTTAGCTCTTATGACTTGACTTATAGCCAAATACTTGGCTCTATTATTGACCATGCTCTTAAGACGGTTTGACGGCTCACACGATCAACTGCAGACCCGGCAATCTTTCTTGTGCTTTTCGTTTGCTTAGCCCAGCTCTAGGTAGCACATATCGGAGAGCGTAGCCGTCTACCCTGCCGTCCACAGCAGCGAGCAACGCAGTCCGCATCCTGAAAACTGAAATCATGCATCGGATCGACCGCGAACCACCGGTGTAATGCAACAGGGCAGCTCGGTACCTCGACCACCACCCGCCGGCCCATCCGCCTGAGCCCACCAACCGCCACGCACACCGAGCCACTCACCGGTCCAAGATGCCGTCCGGCCGGCAGCGGCACCCGTCCAATCCGTCGCGGGTCAAAGAAGCGGCGCGGCGGCCAACCGGCCGTGGCACATGCCCAGCGCGCGTACCAGCGCCTGCGCGCCGCGCCCGGGCTCGCGCTCGCGCGCGCGGCACCAACCAAACCAAACGCACACCGCACACCGCACATGCCAGGCGATCCGCGAGCCGATCGATCGAGCCCCGTCCTACTCAGCAGCAGTCTGGCCAGTCAGGCTATCCGCACTCATGGACCTCTATATTCATCCTCTATACGTCCTAGTCAGCAAGATTCTCTCCTCTATACTCAATTCTCCTGCATCCATCCATCCTCTATATCATCCTCTATCCAGTCTATCCACTGTGGGATCCACTTGTCACTTTATCTAAATATATCCATGTGTGATCTAGTTTTGAAGGATTTATTGAGACGAATTTAATGGTGCAATCGAAATTTAATTTGGATTTTTGGTTTGTGAGTTATAGCATTTTTTCCTTTGTTTAGCTAGTGGGGCCCGTCACTGCACACTATAGAGTAAGCACTGTACTACTCTAAATACAGAGTGAGAGAAAGAATAGAGTATCGTTTTAGAGTAGCCAGTGCAGTAGTTTTTACTCTATATTCATACTCTAAATCTTTAAAGTATCCCTTTAGAGTACCCACCACGGGTAGTCTCAGTCGGGCATCCCCACGCGCGGGGCCCTCCTGCCGAGGAGGACGGGGCGGGCGGACGAGCTGACGAGACAGGCGTATCCCGCTGCGGATCTCGGTGCCCTGCTCCGCGATCCCTCGCGCACGAACCGCACGGCTGCGTGCCCCCGCCATCGGATACTAGAATAGTGCCCGTACCCAGAGCGACTGCACCGTGAAAATCGCGATGCCCCGACCTGCTGCGTCGGAGTGCCCGCGCGGTGACTCTGACTCACCCCGGTCGCGCGAGTGTCGGTTGCCCGGCCGTTAAAACCGTTGCAACTTGCAATATCTGCCAGCAAACTACTAGTGCTACTGCTCCCAGATCTGCTTTGCAGTAGTATTGGATCGATTCTGGAGTTCCCTCTGTGCGCCTAGGATTCTACACATCGAAGTCGCTATCTGTCACCTTGATTTACCGGTCGGCGGTCTATATCTTTGGACGCAGTCAAACAGTATGCATAGTTGTAGGCAAGCGTATTTTTCAAAACCAGCTATATATAGGCAGATCAATTATATATGCTGCTAGTATTTGTTTGATGATATATACTCCCTCCGTCCATAAAAACATGCAATTCTCGTTTTTCGAGAAGTCAAACAGTTTCAACTTTGACTAAATTTATATTAAAAAATATTAATGTTTATGATACAAAATAAGTATCATTAGATTAATTATAGAATATATTTTTATAATAAATTTATTTAGAGACATAAATGTTAATACTATTTGCTATAAACTTGGTCAAACTTGAGTCAGTTTGACTGGCACGTATCCCATAATTGCATCTTTTCTCGGACGGAGAAAGTATACTCCTACTGTATAGTAGGGTCACATCAGGCCAGGACCTGCCAGATAGGCTATGTCCGCATCCAAGGAGGCCTGCTTTAAGACCGGCCGGACAACGACAGAGATCGGATTAGGTTCTCCATTGCGATACTGCCATGTGAGCGCCATCTCGCGCTGTCACTTCATCCTGCACTATCGCGACCTAAGTTTAAGGGCCTGTTTGGTTTCACCTCGTTAAAGTTTAACTTCCATCATATTAATGTTCTCTCAAATTCATGTAGTACTAAATGTAGACTAATTACATGCATGTCGGCACAGATTAGGAGTGATTTACGAGACGAATCTATTAAGCCTAATTAGTCCAAGATTAAAAACTTTTTGTCAAATAAGACGAAAGTACTACAGTATTTGTTAAACTTTAACTCCTCAAACCAAACACCAGATCCAAAATATTTGAAACTTTGATACTGTAGCACTTTCGTTTGTATTTGGCAATTAGTGTCCAATCATGGACTAATTAGGCTCAAAAGATTAGTCTCGTGATTTACAACCAAACTGTGTAATTAGTTATTTCTTTTACCTACATTAAGTGCTCCATGCATACGTCTAAAGATTGATGTGATGGAGAGAGTGTAAAAATTTGGAATTTTGAAGAGAACTAAACACCCCCTAAGTTGCCTGAAGAAAAAGAAAAAGGGTAGCCACAACATGGCTGTGCACAGCAGGCTAGTCGCAATTAGACACGACATGATTCTGGTAACATGGCAACTAACGAAAACAGCACAGCTTATTTGTATAGGCCGAATTTGGTTAGCTGTTTATACATAGGAGTGTACATGTAACGGGAAACAAAGGTTGCTAATACGTAGTAGACTATATATACATATGATCTAGTCTACGTCTCTACTCTCTACAACGTCGATCACTCATGTCATGTGCAGTGGCGGACCCAGCCGATAATATGAGCTAGGGCAGATCGCTATCTACAGAAATAAAACTTCACCGATATACCGGTCTAATTATATATGTATATCATATATATATATATATATATATATATATATATATATTGTAATGTCACATAACAATTATATTCCAGTATATAATTCAACAATCAAAAGGTACAGAAGAAGTTTGAATATGTTTACCTTTCACATGAAGAGCACGTAAGGAGAATTTTTTGTTCCATATAATCTAGATAATTTACCATACAAATGACCAAAAGAAAAAAAGCATAAACAACCTGCAATTAAAATAAATATAGTAATGAGAAATTGACAAGCGAGGGAATATGTAAACAAATGTCAAACAAAGCCAGGAAAACATACCAATCCTATAACTCTAAGAACTTCAAGGCCGCTTTGGAGGTAAACTCATCTTCCGATCTTTCATGGTTTGAAACGTCCTCTTAATTTTCTCAAGATCAAGTTCTCTAAAAATCTCCTTCTCAATATAGCACAAAATCAAGTCCTTAAGCCACTCATCATTCATTCTATTTCGCAAATCAGTCTCGATTATATTCATAGCTTATATTAAAACGATCAACAATTGAAAAATCTTGACCATATATCTCTGTTAGACGAGCAATCTTCTCCACATCAAACATAGAGAATGAATCAGCAACAGCAACATTACCGCTTTCATGAGTACTTGGCCCCGAGTTGCTTCCACTTGTGGAATTTGTACTAGGAAAAAAAGCTTTTCAAATCTGCAAAACCAATTAACCATTGAATTGATTTCACTGATCAGAGATCAATCTCTATCTATTTAATTGACTAACAATAAACAATTTGCAATGGATAATGCATCCATGACGGTACCTAATTTCTTATAACGCTTCTGGCTCAATGGAGTTGGAGCTGCTGGCTTCCTCGCCGTCGCCGGGTTAGACACATCGTCAGCTCCAGCTTCATTTCTGTCTATTCCCCTAGTGGCTTCATCTCCTCCTCCACTCCATCCATCTGCTCAGAGTCAGAGCAGACTACTCACTGCTCCTCAACTCCTGCCTGGCTGCCTGCTCTTGGTAGAGGCCGCTCGGGCGCAGCCGGCAGCTGCACAGCCGCGCAACCGCGCCAGGGCGCAGGGCCGCCCGCCGCCGCTTGCTCGCCTCGCTGGCCGCCGGCGTAGGGGCTATGACTAGGGATGGGGAATTGGGGAGCCAGGGACTAGGGAGCACGGCTGGAAATGGAGGGAGCGCCGCGCCACCGGCCGTTGCCGCCCGCCGAGCGCCCGAGTAGCGGCTGCGAGGGTGCGAGCGATGCTGTGTGCGATGCGTTGCCCCTGACCCCTTGCGGCTAGCCTCAAAGGGCCAAAATGGGCCAGAAAATGGGCCTTTTCGGCCAAACGGCCCAGCAGACCTGCACGCCTTGGCCTTCTTCAACCTCATGCACTCGCATCGCTGAGCGCTGGTCACCAGCCGGAGAACTGGGGTAGTAGTGGTGCTCCCGGAGGGGACCTAGGGTGGCCGCCCAAGCTCACCTATAGGTCGGTCCGCCTCTGCTCATGTGTTGCATATATTCCTGGAGAGATCGAGCACGGATTGTTATTCGGGCTGGTCAGCAAAAGAAGTAACACGATCCTTAACTCGGATCGGCAACTCTCTCATCACGACAGTCGACTCTCTCATCACGACAGTCGACATGGGCATGCACATGCATGTGTACCGAACTCATGATGAAATCTGAAGCTAGCTAGTACTACGTCTCATCAGGAACCCGCGGCCGGCCAGCCCGCCGGCGAGGCGAGATGGAATCGAACTCGATGTGGATGCAGATGATCGAGCTGATCCGCTTGCGAAATTGAATGCGAAACTCACAGCGGCACACTGATAATTGAGGACACGCTCGCGGTCCCGTCTCGAGTAAATACCGACCGATAGGTGAGACGTTGCGTCACATGCATGCGCCTCCACACGAAAAAAAAGGGTCCTGGTCTGGTCTGCGCGGGGGGCCCGTCGGGGCCGGGGCCACGGAGGCCGATCGATCAGTGCCCGACCCCGTCGGCACCGAGAGGCCGGCGTGGGGCACCCCGCGGGCGCGGGCGGGACGTACTCACGTACGCTCGTGTCGGAACAGTGCACTGTGCACCTCGCCGTGGAGACTGGCGCGCTGACGTCGTCAGGGTTTTTTTTACCGGGCGGTAAGCCGCGGTTTACCGCGGTAACCGGGCTTACCGGGCCGGACCGGTTCCGGTTAGGTATTCCCCAAATTCAAATTTAAAATTTGAAAAAAAATGCTGAAAAAATTCCTAAAAATAGTTCATGATTTATAGAAGCCAATGGTGTAAAAATTTTTCAAATTCGAATTCGTTTAGTATTTATTTATACGTATAGAAGTTTGAAAAAAAAAGAAAAAGAAAAATCCCGGTCCCGGCCCGTTAAGGCCCATGAGGCTCATTAGGCCGCCACGGGCACAAAACGCGCCGGGAGCTGCGGGAGGGGGGGGTCAACGCGCCCAGAAGCGGATAAGCTCCCGTCCGCCCCCCGCCCGCTCCCCAGAGGCTCCGTCCGTGCCGCCGCCGCCGCGCGACCGGCCCGGCTCGCCGGCTTACCGCGCGGTACGGGCGGTTTACCTCGCGCCCGCCGTAGCGACGGTTAGCCGGCCAGAAGGCGCGGCTAACCGTCCGGGAGGAGCGGCTTACCGCTCGGTTCGCCGGACGACCGCCAGGTAAGGTTTTTTTTGTTTTTTTTCTTTAGAGTAGTATTAGCTTTAGGATTTAGGTATGGTTTTTGTGTTAGGATTTAGGAAAGATGTAGGATTTAGGTAGGATTTGTGTTATGATTTAGAATAGGTTTTTGGTTAGGTTTTAGGTAGGATTTACTTTAGGATGTTTTTTTTTAATTTAGGATTAGAGGTAGGATTTGTGGTAGCATATGCACCGACGGACTACGACACTCCACAGTACTCTTCTTCCTCCTACAGTGATACCTCATAGCCTACTTATAGCTATCCCATTTCTGACATGACCATGCAGCCTCAGACTAGATGGGTGTATGAATGGGAAGACCCCAATTTTTACAATATGTTAGTTCAAGAATGGGAGACAACAGCAGCATGGACATGTCAAACTTGGCAAGATTACAAGGCTGCCCTGCTTAGACAGCAAGGTATCTCTCTTATGTCCACCGCCGAATATGAAATGTCGTGCCAACAAGGGGTCTTCCCATACATCCTACGTAGTTGACCATGCGACTATTTGTTTGTGTAAGCGAATATGTATTTGTATGCGACTATATATCGTTGCTTTAGTGACTTATGCTATTTATTACCGCATTGTGTGGTCTTTTTACATTAATATGTGCAAAGGAAGTACCAAAAATTCTTTTTATTCATGCAAAAAAAAAAGAAAATTCTAAACGGTTTGTAGCGGTTACCACTCAAACCGAACGGTAACCGCTACATACCGCTCGGTAAACCGGCCGCCGACCGAACCGAAGGCGAGTTTGAATTCAAATTCAAACTCGCCCGGTTACCGTACGGTTACCGGCAAACCGGACCGGTAAACCGGAATCGGAGCCCCGGCGGTTTGACCCTTCCGGTCGGTAAAAAAAAACTCTGGACGTCGTACGCTGCTGTCTGTGTCCGTATGGCCAAAAACAACGGGGGCCAGTGCGCCGCGCGCCGCTGCGCCCAGGAGCCACTAGTACTTTCTTTCCCAGCTCGCTGATGAAGCTCTGGAAGCGACATGCGCATGCAGCATGTGAACAATTTGGTAGCCGATCATCGAGTTTGTTGGATGGGCGCCGCGCGCGCGACTGTTGTTTGGACCGGACGTGCACGTACACGGTACACGGGACCAAAATAAAGCGGCCGGGCTGCTGGTGAGATGGGACATGGCCATGAACATCTGTATACACAGTGCTACAGTGCTGAAACGCTGCATATAAAGTGTTCAATACATATACTCCGTTCATGGCCAAGTTAGAACTGTATGCACAGATAGTACACATTGCATACAGTATACATGTACGAGCCGGGCCAGCCCAGCGCCCCAGCCTACCGGTACGTACATCCGTCTCGTTGTAGGTGCGTACCTATCTACGTACCATACAGACATGGAATAAGTGCAATGCTTGCTGGTATACAACCATACCGACTGGATTAGCTGTGCATGAACCCACGCGCAGTTAAATTTGATCGACCTACTCCTGAATTTATGCAACCAACTGGCGGGCTCTTAGCTTATTAGCTTAAACACCTACATACACCGATATGCGCACTACTCCTTTCAGGTGTACCCAGCTAGCTTAGGTATCCAGGAATATGATTACGTCGCCAACCAAATCCAGAAAGATATTCATACTAGTCTTTATACACTACTAGTTGTGCCTCATTGAGATCATTTGAGCATCAGCAGCCCTCTCGATTAATGTAGACGCAAATCAAACTTAGCTCACGCCAGTCTTGTAGAAGCTAGCTAGCTCCTGCAGGGCACGATCAAGTCTAGCTAACTGTGAATTAATCCTACCGCGACAGAATCAGAATTGAAGCCGACCCAATCTGGAACGAAGCTGGTTTCGATCTCCAGCCGATCGACGGAAGGCGATCGAACCGCCAGCTAGCGACGGATAAAGCTAGTCCAAGTAGTAGCAGTCGTATATTTATGCGAGGAGCTATCACGTCCGGTGGGCGGTGGCGCATGCATGCATGCAAGCGTACAGGTACACAAGAGCGAAACTGAGCCAGCAGTAGCGTCTCGCATAGTCGCATGTGACTACAGCTCGGCACCAGCGGAGTGTCCTGGCCCACGGGTGGGTCCACGACAGGTCACGCCGTCTCCATCTCTATCATACATGGCATCATCGACACCATCATGGGTCTCCTAATTCGATAATAATGCATTAGCGCTCGTAATCTCGTCCAACTGTCGTATCGTTGTTGGTATGATCAGTCGCTAAATTAAATCCCCCTTCATTCTCTCCTTAATCTAGTTCGTCTTGGTGCTGTCGATCTCTTGATTAAGCTTTCCTTTTATATATAATGATGATGATATGAACGACGAGATCGACTGTTTATGGTTTCTTGGCTTTGTTCACCTTTTAATTTGATCGACGTGGACATGTAGTACAGGCTCGGCAAGGACTACAGGGTTGTTTGACGCGGGACCTAAAGTTTAAGAGGTGTCACATCGGATGTTACATGTGGTGTTTGGATAATAATAAAAAAACAAATTACAGAAGTTCTCAGTAATCCACGAGACGAATTTATTAAGTCTAATTAATCCATCATTAGCATATGTTTACTGTAGCACCACATTGTCAAATCATGAACTAATTAGGCTTAAAAAAATCGTCTCGCAAATTAGTCTTAATCTGTGCATTTAGTTTTATAAATAATCTATATTTAATACTCTATGCATGTGTCAAACATCCGATGGGACAGAGACTAAAGTTTAAGAGACGGAATACAGCATTGGAAACACCTCCTGTCACTGGAAAGACTCGTACAGGGTTACACGAAAGGGGCAATTAGTTCCCGTAGATTTTACTTAAAAATGTTGGAGCTTAGTCTACGTTGAGTTCGGTTAAAACATTAAGGCTGTGTTTAGCTGAGAAAAATGGGGTGAAAAGTTACTGTAGCATTTTTCATTGTTATTTGGTAAAATTTGTCCAACCATGGATTAATTAGGCTTAAAAGATTCGTCTCGAACTTTACAGACAAACTATACAATTAGTTATTTTTTTACCTACATTTAATGCTCCATACATACGTTTAAAGATTCGATGTGATGGGTGAAAGAGGAAATATTTTGGATTTGCATAGAAAGTAAACAGGGCCTAAGGTTCAGACAAAGCGCGTCGCGCGCGGTCAGTATGGAGTATCTTGAGGGCTATGGCACGAGCCAAATTGTACGCGAGCACATGCGTGTCCTACTAGCGTCCAATTTTGTCCACCAAAACAAATCGCCACACCCGCCCAAATCACCAATTTGACGCTTTGCCCCCAAATGCCAATGCCACACCGATCCGCGCGGCAGGACAGGACGCACGGACCCAAGCCAACCCAAAACCAGGACGCGCGCGCCCGCGGGCCGCGGCTACATTTAAAGCCACAAAGATGGCCTGCTCCTCCGAAGGAGGCGGCCGCCACGTCGCCCAAAATGACCTCATCCGTTTGATCTCTCGTTCGGCGGCCCAGATTTCTCCAATCAGATTCTGTTGGGAGTTGCTCCTCGTTGTTCTCCTCGCCTTTCCAGCTTCTGGTCGGCTTCTCGTGCAGGTAAATATATACTCTGCTTCTGCCTTCTCCCTTTCTCAAAAAAAAAGAAACCACGGCTTCTCTTCTCATCCTCCCGACCCCGACCCCGATGCCCTCCCGCGCCGACGCGCCTTCGCCGCCGCCGCCTCCCCTGCCGCCCCTCCTCTTCCTCTTCCTCCCCCTCTCCCCCTCTCCCTCTCCCTCTCCCTCTCTCTCTCCCTCTCTCCTGCCGTCACGGCCTGCCGGCCGGGTGCCGCCGGATCCGCGCGCCGCGCTGTCGGGGCCATGGCACCCCTGGCCTGCGGCGCGGCGCCGCGCCTGGGCCTCAGTGGTAGTCATACCCGGGCACGGTGCGGCGCACGCAACCCCCATCGGTCGCCGCCGCCGTGCCTCCCCTCGGAGTTGTCTCCTCCCAAAGGTCCCTGTGTACTGCGATCTACGAAACCCTAGCTCTAAGGTATTCCTCTTTATCTCCTTTGCCTTTTGATTTTCTTTCCTGTGTGTGCGGGTTGATTTTCCTTCTGCCAGTACAATCTAAGCATGTGTGTATGTATTGTGCCACTGCTTCCATCTTGCCAACATATATAACCGTATTCATATGCTGCTGATTTGTTTCTTTTATTCTGAGCATATGTCATTGCTGATGATGTAACCGTATGCCGATGCCTGTGTGCTACAATGCCTAAGCTGCTGATTTATTTATTTCATCGCCAGCATATGCTATTGGTGATGATGTAGCCACTTCAATTTGACCATATGATAGTGCCTATGAGCTGCATCCGACAAGCCTGAGCATATTTCCATGTCATTGTTGTTTTGTATTTTTTGTTGGCCATATTTCGGTGCCAAAGATGCTGCAAACAGGTGTCTCTTTTCCTCAACTATGGTATATGAGAATATGCAGCCATGATTATCATTCTTTTCTGGTATATGACAATATACAGCCATGATCTGCATTTCAAGTGACACAAACCATTACACATATATTGTCCTTTATGTTATTCTGGGTAAACTGAGGCATTTCGGCATATGCAATGATGACCTACTTCTTCGAGCCTACAATTCATGTGCAAAAAATGTTGTTGCCCAGGCTTTATGTTTTCCTTTAACTGTCCTAAAAAACAGCTTGTTTCTCCCTGCTTTTAGTCTCCTGATTCCTTTTCTGCATTTTTAGTCATATCTCATTGAAATGAACCATTTGGCGTATGGATTCACACGGCCCATTACATATATGTTGTCCTTTTTGTTATTCTTAATGAACTGAGCCACTTTGGCATTTGCGATGATGAGCCACTTTCAAGATCATTTATCAGATCACCCCAACTTTTTTTACTTTTTGAGAAATAATTTTTTTGGTTTCTCATTATGTTCAAAACAGTTCTGCAATTTTTGGTAGCTGTTGCCTCTGCTTTTATTTGTTCTTTTCTCATCGTTTGTTTTCTTCATGATCAATTTTGAGTTTTTCTTCCCCTTTTGCTTTTCCTACTTTGCTTTATTTGGATTTAGCCTCCTTGTTTCCGCTGCTTCACCAATTAGTTCACGGGTACTGCCTACCAATGCACGTGATTGATATGTTTTTTTTGTTGGCTGCATAGCTTGTGATGAAGGGGAACTCTCATGTAACTCCAGAATATACGCTGATCATGTTGAAAGGGCCGTGCCATGCTCATGTACATACATGTATTGGTATTTATTAATTTACAGTGCACTACGCCCAACTCCTCTTTACATTCATTGTTTTCTGTATGTGCCACGAACTTGGATTATTGCAAAAAATGGTGTTTCTAGGTGCATGCCATTGTGCCTTGCTACGCCGTACCAGATGATGTCATCTTATTTGTTTTTCTCAAGGGCCTCTTATTCCCTGGATTCTTTCAATTTTTTTGGTTCTCCTACCCTTACAACGATCTCACATTTTGTTGCATCCTGAAGCTGCTCTGACTTTCCTTCTTCTCAAAATTGTTCTTAGTACTTAAAGACCCACGAACCATATGCCCCTACACTCCTACCAAACAATGTATAATTACCCCGTGTATAATACCTCCGCAGTTAACTTGCTGTCATGAAATGGCCACTTATTTATTTTATTACCAGCGAGAGCTTGCACAGCTTTCTTATAATCGAAGGTCATTGATTTCCTTAGGTGGACCTGTATTTTTGGAAGGCCACTATGCCATCTCAAGGATTGGAAACTTGATCTTCAGTAGTATATGGTTAAGATCTACCATCTTGTGTTGTTGGTTCCTCCATTTGGTTCTGACCATGATATTCTCCCTGTTACGTTCAGCTACCGATGGATTGTTGCTTGCTCTTTGTAATGTAAGATATACTCCTGCTTGATTATCACTGTCTTCGAGTAGGGATTCTTGATGATGCAGTTCCTTCTTTAAAAATTTCATGTCTATTTAGTAGTTGGTGGGTTCGTACTAATGTTAGTATGTTTGTTGCGCTCCTGCTCTAAAGCTAATGCTGCTTCCAGCATGTTAAATTATTTGATTTTGTTACCAATTAAGGATTTTTGAACCAATAAATTTTATTAGCAATTTAGGAGCTGCACCCTACCGTCTCTATTATAAAAGAACAAAGAATGCTTCTTCCTTGGCCTAATCCTACTGCAAAGCATTAGAGGTAACAAAGCATTAGAGGTAACAAAAAATACATGCTTTACTCAATAGAGATCCACGATGAGGATTCTTGCTTCAGGCGTTGCTCATTTGCAGTGGCTATATATTTCCTTACGAAATTTGTTCAATAAATATCGATGTTGAGGATTGGTGCTGCATGTGCTTCTGGTTTGTTGTGCCTCACAAAATTTAATTTGGATATAAATGTGGAGAGCCGTAGGTTTGTGTGTGGGTAAATCAGTTCTGGATTGGTTTAGTTCATAATTCGGTTTTCGTGTTCATGCTATTCGATCTTAGTTTTCCCCGTTTTACTATTTTTTTTACCCTTTCCATCTTGGTTACTGTACTTAGCTCAGTGGTGATAGGATGATGCTGATACATGTAGCGGATAGATTTTGTACCTACAATGCTGAGTTTCTATTATTGTGTTTGTATTACCAATCGGGTGCTCTGTGTGATGGCACATACTACTGCCAAGAGCTTCACCTACAATGGGATGGATCATTATTCACACCCTGACCGCCACCGTTCCAGCTGCTGCGCGCGCAGCGTAGTCCTGACGGAGCCCGGCACAGGTGGCGCGGCCCTTCGCTGGCGACGAGCACCCAGCAGGTACGCCCGCCCCTTCTCTTCCCTGCCTACTGTGCGAAACTGATATGTGGATTGCTCTACTTGCGGATTTTTCCCTTCGATTTTGGGTTACTAGCTTGCAATTCACGTTCACGGATTTGGTGTATGTACCTAAAGATTTAACTATTTAGAACTGAGGTCTGATCTTTGCCTCTCTGATTTGATCGTTGGATCAGGATTTTTTTTCTTGTGCTCATGTTCATGCTGTACTATTTTAGTTTCCCAGCTTCCTAATATTTTTTCCTTTGCTCTTGGTAACTGCACTTCTCAATTTTCTTTTGTTGTGCAAGGTACAGACTTAAACGAAGCTAGGTTCCTCTGTACGAATTGACCTACGCTCAAAAATCTAGACCTAGAGGTAATCCATTCATGGTTGCAATGATTGAGGTTACCAGTTGAAAAAGCTTAGGATTGATGTTAATTAACTGAAATTTGTTATGCAGACAAGGCAACATGCTTCCTTTTGTTTATGCATTTAACTCATAAAAAAGAGGGGTATGCAAGAGTGCTGGTATACTTTGTAGAGCTTTCTCTACAGTCGATTTGCCTGAGCATATTATCTTAGGTACCACTACGTTGTGATAAAAAAATGATATGCTCCTTCTGGTTCCTTTTCGTGTACGTACCCTCGATCCGGAAACTGGCTGGGTTAATCCTCTCTGTCCTCTGTGTATTCAGTTTTGCAGGTTCCTGATTCTTGGTTGCAGTGGGAGTGCTGAATCAATCTTGCTATGTGTGCGCGGCCGAATAAGACGACGTCAATTTTACCGTACGCTTATTATTCTCCCCATTTCCTCTTGCCATAGTTACACCTACTTCGCCTCAAATCTGCTGCGTATGTGTTCCCCTATAGCCTGTTGAAATGATGATTGATCTGATATGTATTACCTGTGTAACCTTTTGCTATTCGGTTTATGCTCGTCCTACGGATTTTAATCCTGCACAGTTAATAGTGCAAGCTACAAAAGGATGACAAGTTAGTTCAGACAGTGAATTTCCATCCTTTTATATGCTTACACAGTACATATATGTTTCACTGATGATTAGTTGTTTCAATCCTCATGTTATCTACTAAGGTTTTGGGAACTGTGCAGTGACGAACCCTTTTTAGACTGAGGCGATGCAATTGTCCAATAATGATTAATTATGTCATCCTTCCATGCTTCTTGCTTTGCTATTCGGTTTTTACTCCTTCTACAAATTTTTATCCTCTAAAGTTCAGAGTACAAGGTTGAAAAAGATGGGAAAGGTAATTCGGCCAGTGAATTTGCAGGCTTTCTTATATAGGACACCAAACAGTAATAGGCTCCTCTCTTGTTTTTAAGTGTGTCAATCTTCATGTTATCGAGTGAGGTATTGGGAATTGTGCAATGATGAACCTTTTTGGGACTAAGGCAATGTAATTGTGCAATGATGATTCGCTATTTCATTCTTCCATGATTCTTGCTATTTGCATTCAATGGTCTCCCCTACAGTAACCCCGCAAAATTGCCTTCCCTCCTGAGGTAGAAGTTGTATACATGTCACCGTAATTTTTCCCATCCATTGGATCCGCAAGATTGACGGCTTTGATTCCTCCCGCAAAGGTACAACTGTTCATCTTCGCCTTCCTCCCTTGTGTCAGAATCGCCTTCCCCTAGCTTCTCGTCTGAATCCGGAGAAACAAATATATATACATGACTTGGCTCCACCTTGCAGGCGCTTCTCCTCCCCTACTCTCTCCTTTCCCCTCTCTCTCTCCCTCTCTCTCAATGCCATTATGGTTACCAATTCTTTTCGGCATGTGTTGTTTCCTGTTTATTGGTTGCTACATTTTGTGATTTTTTTTTGCTGAGCACAAGTCCATTGTCAATGGTGTCTTCAATCCATATAATTTGATGGTTGTTACAGTACTGCGCACACCCGTTGCCAGTGATGTATTTAATCCGCACATATTCAGAGTTGGATGGCTGCAATGGGTGCCTCTGTTTCAGTTTCGTATACATATGTCCTCTCTGTTGTTCTCATTATATTTTTCCGGACTTACAATTTGGAGGTCAGTATATATTCTGCCTTTTCTGCTACATTTTCCTTTATTTCTACTTGGATTGGAATTTTTTAGCACAAAAGGCAATTTGGTATGCTCTACGTGAGGCATGGCCTCTTTCTAAATTCTTCTTAGGCCCCTTGCTGTAGGTTCCCTTGTTGACAAACAGGTCGACAGTGCATGGTTTCCAAGAAAGGTGTGTTCTGGATTGCTATGCTTCTCTGTATGAAACATGGCAGCATTAGCAATAGGCTCCTTTCTCTTACCCAACATGGTCTTAGTCAATGTAAGCTTCTCCTCCATATTTTAGTTTCATGACCCCTTCTCCTTGTTCTGTGCACGCAGACGAATTCAGATGAGCAGCAGATCGATTTGGTGATAGAGGCAAGACAATTTTTTTATCTAAAAGGTATTCGCTTTACGACCATCCCTTGAATGTTGTTTGGGTCTTTGTCTAGAGCTTTCTTTTCACCCGTAGTCTGCTCGCTACGAACAATACAGCAGAGATTTAACGATAAATCTCTATGCTAGGTTTCTTAAAGAAATAGTGCCTGATAAGTCCCTTCTATGCTACGTGACTTCCACTTAAATGAGAAGTTGTTACCTATCCATAATTTGTTTTAGATTTCACTTACACTGACTGTTCTACATAGAAAATTGGTGTGACTAGCCACTAATGACTTACTTAGTATCTTATTTAGTCTTCCAGGATACTCCGACATTGATACAGACCAGCAACTACAGCTACCAGACGACACCGGCGCTGATGAGGCAACCTCCCGGCACCGAGGTATACAAAACTTAGCTCCTTTCACCATCAGCTAAACTCTAAAACAATTATTCTCATATATCTAATAAAGTTCAATCTCCTGACAAACCAAATTTGTACATATGATCCTTGCAACCTGGCACATGCAATAGCCATGTACCTATCAGCGTAATCAACCTTACGAACACAAAATGTGTGCACATCTGTGCACGGACCTCTCGCAGTTCATCCATGGACAGCTCAGGCAATGACAACGAAGCATAAGAATCAGCCGCTGCCAAAACATCCCACTAAACAAATCCAAGCGGACAAAAACCTACAATCAGTTAAAACCAACAAAGATGGGCTGCTCCTCCGCAGCCCAGACCATCTACGTCACCCGAATTTTTGCCACCCGTCCGATCCTCCATCGTGTGCCCCAGATTCCTTGTAGCCGCTTTCGCTGGGATCTGCTTCTGCCGGCCCCTCGTCTCTCAGGGTTGATTTTCCTACCTTCTGCGGCTCCTCGTGCGAATCCGGTGGAACAAATATATACTCCAGCTCCTAATTCTCTTTCAGGAAACTTCTCATCCCCTCCTCTCTCTCTCTCTCTCCTATACGCTCCCTCCCTCGCTCCCGAGTCATGGCGCGACCGAGGCGACGGCGCGGCCCGACCTTGGCGGTGGCCGGCCCTCCGCGCGGCGGCGGCCTCCCTTGTCCTCCTTCTCCTCCTCCTGCTCCTCCACCACGCCCTTCCTCCTCGCGACGTAAGGCAACGGGAACGGCAGCCTAGGGTTTGGCCCCTCCATCGCCGGTCCTCCCCACGGGTGCGTGGCCAGGTCGGCGGCGCAAGCAGCGATGGCCGGTGCGTGGGCTGGACAGCGACGACCCACCCTCGCGCTCAACTCTCTCCCTCTCTCCTTCTTTTGTCTGTACAGGAAGCAGGTGAGAAATTTTTTGCCCTTTCATGACCTAGGGTTTGCTGGGGGTGGGTTTGATCTCCACAGGAGTGGATGAGCCGGCTATTGTGGCCGAGGTTTCAAGATGGAGATGAGCCGGAGCAACACCAACCCTCGATGCTATGCCCAGAGCTGCTCTCCCTGCTCCATTGTTGTTAGCATGCTCCAATTTTAGCTTGCTGATTTATGGTTCTCGTGCAGATTTATTTGCCATTTATTGTGTTTCGGTTCTAATTTCCATGTTCCGCAGGTACACATTTTCCTTTTCTTCTTACAAAAATGACCATGTATCTTGATTATGTCCATTCACCTATTTGGTTTTTATCTATTGGATAGGTCTACCTTTTTAGTGGAAAATATTAGTTCACTTACATTGTTACTAAATCAAGATAATCGTTAGATGCTAACCTGATTCTCTTTAGTTGTTTATATTGTCACAGCATAGAACGTTTAGATAAACCAAGTACTTAATATATTGTGCAATTGCAGATGTATCTTGATTGTGTCCATTCACTAACAGGCATAATCTTGTTTTAACTGTAGTTTTCCATAAGCAACCTATTTGGTTTTTATCTACTGGATAGGTCTACCTTCTCAGTGGAAAATATTAGTTCACTTCCATTGTTACTAGATTACGATAGTTGTTAGATGTTTACCTGATTCTCTTTAGTTGTGCATATTGTCTCAGCATAGAACGTTTAGATAAACCAAGTACTTGATATATTGTGCAACTGCAGGAAAACAAGTTTGTCCACACTTCTTTTTTCAGTTGTTGTATTTTCAGCTTCAGGACAATGGTGGACTAGGCCTTGCTTTATAGGTACGCAGGTGTGTGCCCAGCTTAACATTTTTGAAAGGCAAAGTTCTATTGGTTATTGGTATATCTCCTGCCATTGTGCCAACCATACAACGCCAAACATGTGAAATTTGGTATTTTCTCACCAAGTTTGATCCTGTTGATGTAGCAACAAGACTGTTGTATGTCAGCATCGGTAATGCTTTATTGCTACGATATATCATGTGCTTCGAGCGAGTGCCCTCAACATGATTTATGACAGTGTAGTAATATACTAATATTGTTGCCCGGGAAATTTTCCATCCTGACTTTATAAGTTAATTTTGCTTTTTTTTATCTTACACTCACAAAATCAGTATTCAATTGGACCTGTACAAAGTATTTATGTGGTATATGTAAACCTGAATATGTTCCTAACCATTACCAAGGGTCTCGACCATCCATACATGTTATCCTGCATAGTCTCTCACTCTCCTAGGGGATAAGCTATGTGTACCTTGAATTCATTATTAAATATTCTGTTATTCATATCTAGGTATAGATTTACTGACCACTAAAATGCCCAGGTGCCTGCTACTGCACCACTTCTCTCCAGATTGGCTGCCTTTCAACTTTGTGAAGTAAATAAGCTCAAAGCAAGAACACATTGTTTTGCTGTATATGGTAATACCATTTCCTGTTGCACCATATATAGGCATGTGTCACTATATCACAGATTACTAAAACTCAATCATTTTCAGGTGACAATTTCTTCAAAGGAGTGAGCTATATTATTATTGAGGTTGTATGTGCTGAGCTCTTTTCTGCTTTAAAAAAAAGAAGCCACGAAGCATGGAGGCAAACATGACTACAAATCGATCCGAACTGTCTAAATTTGAGTCTGAGTATCGGGAGGTTCAGTTCTCTTTAATATATTTTATTCATGCAAGTTCTCCATTTACAATAGAGCAATAGTTCACTCTGTTATTCCATAAAAATTTCTCTGCACATGCATATGTATAATCATATTTACTGCATGTTCTTCATGTGCACGTACAAAGGAAGAGAGTTTCGTGACCTTCAAAACTGCATGTGTCTAATGGCTAGAACAACTCTTTAAATATCTTATGCTTCGTTTCAAGTTCGGTTCATCTATACGTTACACACAAATTCCTGTCAATTTTATAGACTTGGTATTTATTTCAGTGCCCTCAGCTTTATTTAGAATTGATACATTTTTTTTTGTGATGGATGGTCCAATGGCCTAATTCGGATTTGCTCTGCAGAAAGTGCCGCATTCTCCGTTTTATATGAGACTTCATCCAGAATGCTGATAATTGTGGACCGATGGCAAACTCATTGTTCGGAGACATGGCTACAGAGCTTACTATGCTTGTCGTCAATTAGGTGGGCACAAAAAAATAAGCAATAATTCTTTGCATACTCTGTTGTTCAGGAAGTCTAATTGAACACTAAAAATATTCAGTGTAAGTCAAATTAGACAGTGCACATGCATGTCTCTGTTAGGTACTTTCTTAGTTGGTATTCAAAGGGAAATAAAGCTTGGTTATAGCTGCAGCGTGTGTTATGTTCTAAGCCATAACAACCTTTCAAAGTTCAGACAATTATATGGTTACTTGAATCATTTAAAAATACTTTTGCCTGCAGCAGTTGGTCGAGTAGAGAACACCATATAATTAGCAAGCTATTTTTTAATGTTCCATTTGTACATAGTTGTTTGCTTAAAGAAATGTTTTACATGAGTTGCTTATGCAGCGAAACACTTCCTTGGGTGGTACTAAGGATTGTTTGCTTCTTACCTGATGTGGTGCGCTGGAATGTGCTACATTCGCAACTCCTGTACGTACCATACCTCTAATCTTAAGTCATGCTATCTTCCCATTAAATTTGTCTAAATTCACAGCCACACGGGCGCGCGGATGCGCGCGCCCCGCTACTAGTATATACATATAACCCTGGACGGGAGCGCTGGCAGCTGCACATTTCGTTCGCTGCAAGCGCAAGCGCGGCAGTTGAGGCGATCACCGGCCGCTCGCTCGCCATGGACCCCTGCGCGTTCGTGCGCCTCACCGTGGACCAGCTCCTCCTCAAGCTCCCCGTGGTGCCGCGCCCCAGCTCCGGCGCCGGGGTGCACCCTTCCAACTCGCCCTGCTTCTGCACGCTCACCCTCCAGGACCACCACCCCTCCTCGCTCTCCCGCACCGCGCTGCTGCCGCTCGCGTCGTCCGCCGCCTCGGGCCCCGGCGCGGCCGCGGCGGGGTACGCCGACCCCATCGTGCTCAGCCTCGACGCCGACGCCGTGCGGAGGCTCTCGGCGCGCCCCGCCGAGCTGGTGGTGTCCGTGCACGCGGGCCCGACGGGGAGCAGCTGCGGCGTGAGCGCCTCCCGCGCGCTGGGCCGGGTGCGCGTCGCCGTCGACGTGGCGCGCGCCGCGGCCGGGGAGACCGTCGTCGCCCGAGACGGCTGGGTTGACGTGGGGAAGCCCGCGTCGTCGGGTTCTTCGTCGGCGGCGGCCGCCGTCTCCGCGCGCGCGCAGATCCACATGGTCGTGCGGGCCGAGCCCGACCCACGGTACGTGTTCCAGTTCGGCGGCGAGCCCGAGTGCGGGCCCGTCGTGTACCAGGTGCCCGGAGGAGCCGCCGGCGGAGGGCAGCAGCGGCAGCCGGTCTTCACCTGCCGGTTCAGCGCCGGCCGGAGGGCAGCCAGGAGCAGGTTGGTATAGCTTCGCGTGCAGTTTACGTGACATATATATTTCTGTCTGCTACTTGCAACATCTTCATCAATTTGCTTGCTCATTCAGTTATCCTTGTCTTCGCGCTGTCAGTATTTAGTTTGATCGTCGTTCGTCGTTTGAATCTGATTTCATAGCTACTAAGTGCTTGTGTAGTTCATACTTCATAGTTGCAGACATGCACTGGACCAAGAATGCTAGCTAGACATTAGCGGGCAAGGGTGGAGCATTAACTGTTGGTCCAAATGAACAGATGGGTACAATTAAGTGGCTTAAGAGAGACTGATATAGAAATCCAATGGTCAAAAGTTTAAAACTCAAGGATAAACAGATAACTCTAAATTAGCATACCTGGAGAAACAAAATAAGTTTACAATAATGGAGTTCGGTCATCAGATAGCGGATGGAGATTTATAAATAAGCCAGTGACAGTTAACATGAGCTAATAAAATGAAGTGTATATATCTACCTGTAACTAGTTTGCATAATTCTATTATGTCCTTTTAAAGCATCCATCCTTTCTTTTCTATTTTGCTTTTGATTTTTTCTTCACACCTTTCATAATAGGATGCCAGCTCTTAGATACTTTGTTGGTTATCATAGGAGTACTACAAGCATTATATATAATGGCAATGGCAATGCCACTTGATAAATGTATATTGCAACCTGCGCTTAATTTATCTATTCGCCATGGAAGCTAGCAGTTCTCGTTGGGATCAAAAATGAATTGGTGAACACATCGCTGTCTACATAATTGTAAAAATAGAAGTAAAAACAAACCAGATCGATCAAATTCTCATTAGCCCTGCAGTCTGAGCAGTCAAGTTGGTCCTCTAGAGAAAGCTTCAGTGTCAGTGCTGCTCAGATCCCCATACATCCAGCTAGCTAAGCTTAAGGTTCCAGAAAAAAAATTACTTATAGGTAGCATTGATCAATTAAACCTGAACACATCCGTCATGCTCAGACAGAGTACAGACACCAACCGTGCATGTGATGGGCTTACCAACCTAGCTGTATTTTTAAATTTGCTCTGCGAAGCTCACATAGCTGGCTCAGAATCTTCCATATATCACACGTCCAACTAAGGAGCACGACATGAGGTCGGATTACCATCGCCATTAGTACCTGCTAATCTTGTCGCATGCACACTTGGCGCCACGCCATGAATATGATATCTGTGCGACACTTTACCGATTCACCAGTAATGCAACCATGCACCTGCACGTTACGTTCATGTAATCTAATCTCGCATGCGCGCTGCAAATTTTGACCAGATCGCTGACGCCGCAATCGTCCATGACCTGGAGCACCAGCCGCAGGCTGCGGTACTGGCTGAGCAGCACCCTCCACGGCGAAGGCCGCGACGGCGCGCACTCGCGGCGCGAGCAGCGGAAGGGCTGGACGGTGACCATCCACGACCTGTCGGGGTCCCCCGTGGCGGCGGCGTCGATGGTGACACCGTTCGTGCCGTCCCCGGGCTCCGGCCGCGTCTCCCGCGCCAACCCGGGCTCCTGGCTCATCCTCCAGGCCACGGGCGCGGGGCCGTCCAGCTGGAAGCCCTGGGCGCGGCTCGAGGCTTGGCGCGAGCGCGGCCCCGTCGACGCGCTCGGCTACCGCCTGGAGCTGGTCTTCGACTCGGGCCCCCACGAGTGCGCCGTCCCCATCGCCGAGTCGTCTATCAGCACCAAGCGCGGCGGGCAGTTCGTCATCGACCCGGCCACGTTCCCCGAGGCCGCCGCGGGCGCCGCGTGGCCGTTTGCCGGCGGCTTCGTCATGGGCTCCACGGTGGAGGGCGAGGGGCGCGCGAGCCGGCCCACCGTGCAGGTCGGCGTGCAGCACGTGACGTGCATTGGCGACGTCGCGGTGTTCGTGGCGCTGTCCGCTGCCGTCGATCTTTGCATGGACGCCTGCAAGCTCTTCTCGCAGCGGCTCAGGAAGGAGCTGTGCCAGGACCAGGACGAGTGAGAAACCGACCCGAGCGACGTGTATTAGTGCTCTTGGGTTTGGCTTTTGTGCTGTGAATTGTGTGATTAATCTAGCCGGTTAGCTGTTGCTATGATGTCTTGTGGAGGTGATGGCCCTGTGGCTGTTTTTAGTGTAGGCTGGGTCGGATCACAAGAACAGGACGGGGTTTGTACGTTCATGATTCTTTCGTTGCCTCATTCAATTTATTCAATTCTTTTACAGATCTACCATCTTCTTGTTCAATTAGAAAGATACATTCGGCAAAGAAGCCGCGGGACAGTATCAGTTTATGCCTTCAGCTCCGGGCTGCTCTGGCTGTTGGATCCCGTGCCGCCGCCTCGCCTCGCCCGTCCTCGGTGCGTCAGCGTCCCCGTCATTGTAGCTGCCGCTGCGTGGGAGGAGGGGGTGAGGACAACAAGGCACGTAGAAGAGGGAGGGGGGCGACGGGCCGACGACTACGCGCCCGCCGGCCGCTGGCAACCGAGGATCAGCATGGCGATCGGAAAGGGCGGGGATCTCGGCGCTGGTTCCCTGCCCCTCATCGCGGACCAGGCGGGACATGGTGGCGACGACGATATGGTCCGAAGCGTAACCGCTCCTGCTCTTTCGTTGCCTTCTTCTACGACGACCTCCATTGCCGATCCTCGTTCGGTGGATTCACATGAACGTGAGTTCGCCAGGGGGGAGAAGTCGATTGGAGATTCTCATGGAGTGGGTGCAGGAGGGACCGTCGTAATCGCCCCTGATCCTTCATCGTTTTCTTCTCCGACGGTCTCCATTGCCGATCCTGAGCGGGATTCCGTAATGGGGTGGAAGGTGATTGGAAGTTCTAATGGAGCGGAGGCGAGAGGGGCTGTCACCGAGATGTTCGCGAGGTCGTTTCCGACAATCAAGGAAAGCGCTCATCGGAGTTACAAGTCCAGAGGCGTCAGGTTTCCTCTGGATCTGTCACGCAGATTTGCGACTTCGGAGGTGTTTCCGTTGGAGTCGGTGGAGATGGAGACGGTGAAGCTTAAAGCGATCCCTATCATCTTGAGATGGTCCTCCAATGGTGATGCAGAGGAGGTGTTATCGGAGGCGGGGAAGAAGACTATGAAGCCTAACAAACCTGTGGTGAAGGGGCCTGCTCGTCAGAGACCGTGGTTTCGGCCACCCCCGAAGGTGAGGATTGTCCCAGGGATCCTGGGGCGGATGCCGGGCATGGAGCCACCGTCGAGCATCCGAAGGGAGGTAATGGGGAGGTGAGAGTAGATCACGAGTCTGCTCACCGCTCTACTTTCATCCCCACCAGTCACATAGGCCTTCCTACCCGATCTCATTTCAAGGCTGCTGCTAACCCTAACTCTGAGCCCCCGATTTCATCCCCTCCAAAATCCCAATTCACCAATCTAGTCAAATTCGTCGGCCATCTTTGGAAAGGTGCTCCAGTTAAATCTTTTGCTTCGGCTGTGCGTTCGCATCCTGCGGACACAGTGAGGGTGGTGATGAATCAGGGGGGAACCCGGCGTTTTTTCGGCCAAGGACGTGGAGGTGGTGGTGGAGGTCGTGGATGGGGGGGAGGCAGTAGTAGCGGTGGTGGAGGTCGTGGTTGGGGTGGCGGTGAAGGAGGTCGTGGTTGGGGTGGTGGTGGTGGAGGTGGTGGACAGGGGTGGGGGGGAGGAGGTCTTGGAAGAGGACAGGGAAGGGGGGATCCTGGAAGAGGGCGAGGGCGCCATACTTGGGAATGTCAAGAGCAGGCGGTTGAAGAACCAAGAAGACGACAGGGGAAGGAAGCTAGATTGTTGAAGGCAAAGTCAACGACAAGTGGGATAAGGCTGCGGCTACTGCTGAAGGGGCTAGGGAACAAGGAACAAATGAAGATCCGGGAACTATGCAAGAGAAAGAAGGTAACAATTCGTCAGAACCCGCTGAAGCCTCTCAGAAACCTGTTGCTCTTAACCAAAACAAGACTGCTTGTGACATTTGTGGTCTTTTCAACCACACTACTAGAGATTGTAGGAAGATGTTATGTGAAATCTGTGGATACAACAATCATACTGCTTATGACTGTATGAGGTGCATCCCTTGGAATTCTGGACCTGAATTATGTGCAGCCCAAGTGGAAGATCAAAGTTTTTTCTTTATTGATGAGTGCATTGACCCAAGATTAGCTAAGGACAAGGAAAATATTGGAGTCATTTCTATTCTAGAAGGTCAAGCTAGTGCCAAGCAGATTGAGCAACAGTTTGTGCTAATTGCTGGATCCAACTCTTGGAAATGGAATGTCAGACAAGTAGAGGAGAATAGGTTCATTATGAGATTTCCAAATGCTAAAATGGTGTGGGATTGGAGCCAGTTTAAAGGTCTGGCCATGATGACTGCAGAGGCTTACATGAGAGTTGAACAGTGGTCACCTAAGATGGGGGCTAAAGGTGTTCTGGAACAAGCCTGGTTTAGAATCAAAGACATCCCTGCTGATCAGAGGTCGGTTAGGACAATTGCTAAGGTGGGGGGCCTTGTGGGAAAGGTCATGGAGATAGATGAGAAGACTAGGTACAGAGCTGATTATGTAAGGGTGAAGATTGCTTGTAGGGATGTTCTGAAAGTTCCAAAAGTTGCTGAAGGCACTTTGGGGATCCATATTCATGACTTCATCTTTGAGAGAGAGGTTCAGGAGGGACAGACCATCAAAACTCTCAACAGTGGTATAAAAATTACTAAAAAAGGTCCAGAGCCAAAGAAACTGAAGACTGTTGTTCAACCCACCTCACAGCTGGGGAATGTTGTTGTTCAAGGAACCAGTACTACCATGGATGTCAACTCTAGTAAAGGACCTCAACAGCAGAATGCTAATCTCACCCATAATTCTGCTACACCACAGTTGAATGAGCAGTGTAATGCAAAAAGAATGGATCAGAAAAAGGGGGTCTTGGTTGAAAGTCTTCCTGCCAAGGAAGTGCTTTCGGGAAATGATGAGGAGGAATCAGCTGACAGGGTGCACATTCCAATTGGTTTTGGTGAGTCTGATACTGAAAGTGATACACTAAGTGAAAAGCTGAGAAAAAATGACGCTTACAATGAGGACATACAGGGAGGATCTCAAGTGAATGAAAACACTTCTAATCAACAGGTGTGGTTCATGGAGGAAAATGAAAAATCAGTTGTTGCAGCTCAGATTACAAACAGGGAGATCCATTTGCAGAAGAAAACTGAGGCTTTATCTTCTGTTCTTCCTTTGTCTGGAGCTGGTAAGAGTAAGGAAGGTGACGTGGGGGATACAGATGAGGATATCATTAACTCTCAAGAGAGTGTCATCACTGATGATGGCCAAGTGAAAGTATCTGATAGACACAAGGCTGTGAGCGCTGACAAAGAGCCAATGGTGGTGGATGAGCCATACACCAATGAGCAGCTACAAGCTAATGAAAGGCTGCCTGTAGTTTCTAATTCACATGATAATGCTGGTATACAAACAGATCAAACACAGATTGTGGCGGGGGATAATACTGGAAAAGCTTCCAAGTTGGAGTATGTCAAGTCATGCTTTGAGAAGACCCAAATTGAGGGACATCATGTACTGCCTCAGGATGAGCACAAGAGGAGTGAACGGCTGAAGGGGGTTATTCATCTCACTACCTCGCAAAGAAATGAAGCTATGGCGAAAAAACGGAACCTGGAAGGTAACACAAAAAAGCCCCAAGTCTTAGCTGATATAGAGAACCTTGTGCTAAATGATCTTGCAAAAAATATGGGTGTGCTTGTTAAGGATAATAATTTTGTTAGCTTTGATATTCTCAAAGATTTGGAAATCGCTAGGAATTGTTTGTATAAGAAACAAATGAATCAACCTGCTTTGCCTAAATGTGTAGAACATGCTGAGTTTATCCCTAATGAAGATCAGATGATTATTGCTATAAGCTCTGAGGAAGATTCTGATCTAGAGGAAATGTTGATTCAAAAATCAAAAGAAAAAAGCAAGTTTGGGAAGAAGAAAAAATTCAGTTTCTCCCCAGGGGGGAGGAAGCAAGACCAGGAAGATCCTGGCTTGCCAGGTTGCAGGGATTTGAAAATCTCTGTCAATCTGAATAAAAGAAAGAAACAAAAAAAGAAATGATATTACAAGGACTTTTTTTGGAATTGTAGAGGCATCAAGAAAAAAGGTGTTTCTACTTTTCTTAAGGATCTTATTTTTGAGAAAAAGTTTCATTTTATTGGCTTACAAGAAACCATGGTTGCAGAATGTAGTGATTCTTTATTAAGGAAATTTGATGGTAACCAAGATTACCTATGGATGTACAACCCTTCCAAAGGTAAATCTGGAGGAATTTTAGTGGGAATACTTCTGGAGAGATTTGATGTAGGGTCTTTCACCCAAGGACAGTTTATGTTAAAAATGAATTTGTGGAATAAGTCAGTAAAGGTGAAATGGAATCTGTTTGTGGTTTATGGGGCAGCTCAAGAAGAAAAGAAAATGGCATTTCTAGCTGAGTTGTCTCATTTCTGTGCTTCAAATTCAGAACCCATGATTATAGGAGGTGATTTTAATATTATTAGATACATAAAAGAAAAAAACACCATGGATGGGGTGCACAGACACACTCCGCTGTTCAATTCAATAATTCATTTCTATGAGTTGAGAGAACTTGTCATGACTGGTGGAATGTTCACCTGGACAAATAATCAGGAAGTGCCTACTTTGGAAAAACTAGATAGAGTCTTGGTTACTAAAAGATTGGGAAGATATTTTCCCCAAAGCTTATGTGAGTAAAATGCAAAAAGAGATATCTGACCATAATCCTCTTATTGTGTCTACTGGAAAAGAAGAAGTTGTACCCTTTATACAATTCAGATTTGATTTAGGCTGGTTGAAAAACCCAGAGTTTTATCCTATGGTTGAGAAAATTTGGACTAAGCCATGTAGGGCGAAGTCTTGCATTGATAAAATCCAACAGAAACTCAAGATGTTTAAGCAATTTTTAAAGGATGGGGTTTCAGTTTACAGGGAGAACTGAGAAAAAAAAAAGAAAAGAATTCCAAATTGAACTAACTGAGTTAGAAAGAATTGAAGAGGAAATGGGTTTAAATAGTTTCCAACTTGACAGAAAAGTATGGTTGTTATGTGAGAATTTGAAGAGTGTTGAACAGGAAGAATTATACTGGTATAAGAGAAGTCATGAAAAATGGCTCCTACAGGGAGATAGCAACACTTCTTATTTCCATAAATGTGCCAATGGAAGGAAAAGAAAGAATCAAATTTTTAGTTTAGAAAATGAAGGAGTTGTGATTGAGGGTGATGATGATTTGTTAAAACATGCAACTGATTATTATGCTGAGTTGTTTGGTCCACCCACTAATTTTGAGGTCCAGATGGATCCAGATTTCTGGGAAGAGATCCCAAAGGTTTCTGAAGAAGAAAATGTCTTATTATGTAGACCCTTTTCTGAGAAGGAAGTTAAGGATGCTTTAGATCAAATGGAAAAGAACAAGGCTGCTAGCCCTGATAAGATCCCTATTGAATTCTATCAAGGATGCTGGGGTATTATCAAGATGGATATCATGCAATTTTTTGAAGATTTCTACAATCATAAAGTGGATATTAGTAGGCTAAATTATGGAATTATAACTTTGTTGCCAAAGATAAAGGAGGCATGTAGGATACAGCAGTTTAGGCCGATTTGTCTACTCAACTGTCTATACAAATTGGTTACAAAAACTCTAACAATTCGACTTGAAGCTGTTGCAGGAAGACTAAAACATAATACACAAACGGCATTTATAAAGAATAGGAACATTTTATCTGGAGTTATGTGCTTACATGAGATTTTGCATGAAACAAAGCGGAGGAATGAGGTTGGGGTCATTTTGAAGCTCGATTTTGAAAAAGCATATGATAAAGTAAATTGAAAATTGCTCTTTAATTGTCTAGAACAGAGAAACTTTGACAAAAAAATGGTGTGATTGGATTCAACAAGTAGTTTCAGGTGGGACTGTATCAGTAAAGGTTAATTCTAAGATTGGGACATATATCAAAAGTCATAAGGGTGTGAGGCAGGGTGATCCCTTGTCTCCTATTCTTTTTAACTTTGTCGCTGATTGCCTAACTAGAATGGTTCATAAAGCTCAAAGGAATGGATTGATAACTGGTTTGATAAGTCATATTATCCCTAATGGGGTTGCAATTTTGCAATATGCTGATGATACTATAGTTTTTCTTAAACATGATTGTGATGGTGCTCTTCATATGAAATTCTTGTTATATCTGTTTGAAATGATTGCTGGGTTGAAGATAAATTTCAATAAAAGTGAGATTTTCATGATTAATGATCAAGGTAGTTGGGGCCAATATTATGCTGAGATGTTTAATTGTCAAGTAGGGGTTTTCCCAATTAAATACTTAGGAGTACCTGTCAGCCCAAGCAGGCTGAAGGTGGGGGAATGGCTTCCTCTGATTGATAAAAGCCAGAAAAGGTTGGATATTTGGAAAGGGGGACTTTGTCCATTGCTGGTAGATCTATTCTGATTTCATCAAGTTTGAACAATTCGCCAATTTATCACATGTCAGTTTATTTACTACCAAAAACAATTGTGAATCAACTAGATAAGATTAGAAGAAAGTTTTTTTGGCAGGGTGGTGGGACAAAAAGGAAATATCACTTAGTGAAATGGGAAGTTATCTGTAAAAGTAAGAAAAAAGGTGGCTTAGGAATTAAAGACTTGAAACGAATGAATATCAGTTTGCTCTGTAAATGGTGGTGGAAGCTGGAGAAGGAGGAAGGTTTGTGGCAGCAAATTGTTAGATTTAAATATATGAGCAATAAATCAATTCATGAAGTAAGTCACAAATTAGATGATTCTCCCATGTGGTTTGATCTACTCAAAATCAAACATATTTACTTACAGGGGAGGGGGATATCTGTTAAGAATGGGGTCTTGACCAGATTCTGGCAAGACCCGTGGCTATTTGATGAACCTTTAGCAGTGGTGGTGCCCACTTTGTTTGAATTAAGTAAGAACAAATCAATTTCTGTTGCTCAGGTTATTCAAGGCGAACCCATTTGCTTTAGAAGATGGCTGCATTTTGAACTTAGAGCGCAATGGGAAAAGGTGTGGGAGGCTGCAAGAAACTTTCAGTTAGATAATAGTCAGGACAATATTTTTTGGAACTTGGAAAAATCTGGAAAGTTTACTGTGAAATCGGTTTATGATGGGTTAACGAAAGATGATTCAGGGCTCTATCATAAAAAGATTTGGAAATCCAAAATTCCTGCTAAGATAAAGATTTTTTTATGGCTTATGACATTTGATGCTCTGTTAACTAGAGATAATCTCAGGAAGAGGAAATGGCAGAGTGATCCATGTTGTGTCTTCTGTGACGGTGAAGAGTCCATTTCACACTTGTTCTTTCAATGTCCTATAGCACGGATAGTTTGGTCTGTTGTTGCTAAGTGCTTTAGAGCTAATAACATACCAAATAATTTAGCGCAATGTTGGAACTGGTGTGAGATTTGGCTCCCTTTCGGCAAAAAGTTCCATGCCTGGGGAATTGGTGCTATATGCTGGGCAATCTGGAAATGTCGTAAACAGAACCTGTTTTGACAAAAAAGTGTTAAAAACCCTTTACAAATACTGTGCCATGCAAGTTCCCTTATGATTTTTTGGGCAGGCCTATATGATGAGATGGATCGTGATCAGTTGGTCGAGGGGGCCAATCTGATGCTCAAGGTAGCTAAGGAGATCCTCGCCAGGCAGACGGCAAGACACGTCAACCAGCTGTTGCTCCACGACGGACAGGGAGAGGAAGCAGATGAAGGTTCTGCTGAAGATGATGCCTGAACACTTGGTGTCCTGCGTGTTGCTGAAGCCTGTGTGCCGGTTATCCCACTTGGCTGATGAAGACAGTTGAAACGTTGCCTCTTTTGTCTTGTGTTGGCAGTTTTTGTTGGATGTTATCTTGTAATAGCTCTAGCTCTTTTGAACTAGCCGTTCTGTTAGGGTCCTTCTCTGGAGCGTGTTTACGGCTCGAAGGGTGGTGGTGGTTGCGCCTGTCGCGCGTGATACTATTCGGTTGGCGGTTGCTTGCGTCAGTTAGCAGGTTTAGTCCTAGCGGGTCTTTGTCTGCTTCTTTAACTCTTTCTACTTGTAATCTCGGATGCTGTATTTCCATTCTCGTGATGGAAATGAGATATCTCGTTTGGAAAAAAAAAAGCTCCGGGCTGCTCTTCTTCAGGCCTTCCAAGAACTCGTCGAACGCCATGTGTGACGAGCCACCTTCCTTGAGACCGTCTGCGGCCATCTTCTTTGCCATCGCGAGCCTCTCCCTAAGCTTCTTCCCTTCATCGGACTCCATCACCAGCCTCACCTTCGCCTCCACTTCGTCTGCCTCCACCAGCTCCTTCTCGTAGCCTTGAACCGCCACTCCAACCTTCATCTCCTCGACCATGTGCACCCTGTTCATCCTCTGCTCCGCGTACAGCGGCCAGCAGATCATTGGCACGCCGGACACGATCCCCTCCAACGCCGAGTTCCACCCGCAATGGGTGATGAACGCGTCGACGGCGTCGTGCCGCAGCACCTCCATCTGCGGCGCCCAGTTCTTCACCACCAAGCCTTTCTCCCTAGTCCGCTCCAAGAAACCATCCGGAAGCAACGCCTCCAGATCCGGCTCGATTGATGTGCTCTGGTGCTCAGGTGGGTTCCGCACGACCCACAAGAACCTGTGCCCACAACTCTCTAGCCCGCGGGCCATCTCTCTCAACTGCGGCTCCGAGAAGATGCCCATGCTGCCGAAGCTGAGCAACACCACGCTCCGGTTCGGCTGCGTGTCCAGCCACTCAAGGCAGGCGTGCCTCTCCCAGCTTCCTCCCGTGCTCCCGGGCGGCACCAGCGGCCCAATGCAGTAGACAGCAGGCGGAGTTGAGCGGCCGGGCGTGCAAAGCCCACACCTGAGCGCTTTCAGGGCCCGTGCTTCCAACCAGTCGAAGCTGTTCACGAGAAAGCCTCTCGCTTCAGGCATGCGCGCGCACTGGTGCAGCCGTGCTCTGGCAATGTCGCTCTCCCTGTCCTGCACCGTAGTCACCATGTCCATGGCGCGGATCGGCGGCACCCCGGGGAAGCGCAGCACGGTCTCGGGCATGTCTTTCAACGAGACCGCGGGGAAGTTGTACGGGAGGTGGAGGTTGACCGCGAGGTGACCGAGCGGGGATGTGAAGAAGAAGTAGGCGGGGATGTCGAGCTCGGCGGCGACGTCGAGGGCGTCGGTGCAGAACATGTCGACCACGACGGCGTCGATGGCCGGGAGCGTGCGCAGGAAGCTCCGGAGCGCGGGATTGGCGACGCGAAGCACGTCGATGGTACGCATGATAGGGTGCGAGTACTTGTCCTTGCCGGTGGGAGGGACTGGGAGGTGACGGAACGTGATGTCCGGGTTGGCGGTGGCGAGGCGGCCCATGGCGTCGGGCGAGTCGACGACGGCGATGGTGACAGCCACGCCACGGCGCAGGAAGACCTTGCCCAGCTCAACCATGGGGTTAAGATGGCCCACGCCCAGCGAAGGGTAGAGGACCACGGTCTTCATCTGCTTCTCCATGGCCTTGCCTGCTTGTGCTTGGCGATCGAGCGAGGGAACGGCACCGAAATTGTAGCGAGACCTTGTCCCCAAAAAGGGAATATATTACATGAGGAAAGAAGACACGCTGTTTTTTTCCCCTTTTGATAACTATAGAAGACACGCTGTTAAAATGCGTTGCGAGTGCCGAGAGGCAGGGAAGGCATGCGTCTATATATAGCATGGGTTGCTCGCATTGCTGTGTATATCTTTATTGTTGCAGATCACATGGATGGACTGTCCACAACGTTCAATGCTCGAAACAACGTTGAATCATCGATGCTCCATTTCAGCTTTAGCTGCAACGTGTTGCACGAGCCTTGTGTCTGGCAAGTCCTTCCACATATGCTGTCATATTGGGGTGAGCCATTTCAATCTCCAAGCATCGAGTAAAGTAGATGCATGGATGCTAGGATCTTTTTTTCAGCATCGCATATCACATTGGATTATATGGAGGCTAAGACTACCCACAATGTTGTCGATGCCAGAAAATTTAATGCGCATACTGCTGGCCCCGATGCTTGGAACTCTTCATGCCGCACAATGTTGAGCATCGAGGGCATGTGCACGTGGGTCAAGCTCGTCAAAGAACCATCACTCATTTCTACCAGTGAGTGTCTAACGTCCGGTTCAAAAAATCATTTTTTAATTGGCAAGCATCAAGTCATCTACTTGTCTCGATGCCAGAAAATTTTAAAGTTGGCATTGGTCCTGCTATGTGATGACTAGAGGGTCAAACACTCTCTCTCTTCTTTCAGCATTGATATTTTCCCCATTATGGAAAATTGGGTTTCACTGCTGGGTTGTTGTAAGCCTAGGGCCCGTTAATGTTCGAGCCGGGATCCATGTGAACTGGTAGTGAATATACATATTATTGTCAGTTATCATTGCCGGATCTACCCACCAACTGGCACTGGACTGCTGGGATATGTCACTATCGGTTTTTTTGGCTTGACCCGAAAACAAAGATGTGACATACTGGTTTGTAACTTTACGTGTCATTGTTGTCTGCCGTTGGATCCTACAACCAATTTACATATTCTCCGCACCACCGTTGTTTTAGGTTATCTCTACCCAATATTCAAGAGCGAAGCGTTTGTTTCATCTGCTTTTTTATTACCAAAATACCCCCTCATTGTTATAAATTTTTGGATGTTCCACCGCAACCTTTCCCTATGCCTTCGTGGCACCCTAGTCCCCAATTCTACTTCCGTCGTTCAAATCTAACGAACCATGAGCAGTCCCACAACTTTTCTTTCCTAAAAAATTACTTCTGCAACTTTTTATTTTTGGAAAGTTATTAAGTTATACACACAACTTTTATGCATAATATTTTACTGGGTTATTAAGTTATTAAGTATATACTCCATACGTCTAGACCTAAAAAAATCATTTTTCAATATATCTCTATGTTTCTCCTTTTCATTACCTATACATTATTACATATTTTATTTCTCCTCGATTCATACGTCTAGACCTAAAAAATCATCTATTAGGGTACCAAGGGAGTATATACTCCATACGTCTATAAATAAATTAACTCCTGAGCTGTCCTAAGTCAAATATTTTTAAATTTAACTAAATTTATAGAAAAGGCACCAAGATATATAGCACCAAATTGATATTATTAGATGATAATTTGTTCATTTGATGTTATAAATATTGTTGTATTCTTCTATAAATTTGATCAAACTAAAAACATATTGACTGGACCATCGTCGACATGCGCTGCGGCCAGCCGGCTGGTCCACATCCACGCCTGCCTAGGCCCGACGCGCCCCTCCTCCGCATCGAGGACGGCACACTCTTCTACCTCTGCGCCAAGAGTGACCAATATGAAGGACGTGTGCGCGACGCTTGGGCAGCCCGCGAGGCAATTGGGTGACCAATCAAAAACATGGTGGACGCCGGCCGGCGCAGCGCCTAACCGAAACCAAGCGAAGTGGGCGGGCGCGCGGGACGCGGGCAACATGTCAACAGCACAACGCGTGTGGGCATGGAGTTGAGCTGGCGGCGTGGTAGGGCATAGCCGGTGAGCCAAAGAGCGCGCACGGAGGATGGCTGGACAACGGGAGAGATATGCATGCGAAAGAAAAAAAAATAGAGAGAGGTTTGTGTAAAAAGCAAACATAAATGAAGGGTGTACATTATAAAAAGTTTAAGAAACCAAACCTGCACTATAAAAGGTGTTGAACCTAAGGGCACGTTTGGTTAGAGGTGTTAAAGTTTAACAAACACTGTAGTACTTTCGTCTTATTTGACAAAAAAATTTCAATTTTGGACTAATTAGGCTTAATAGATTCGTCTCGTAAATTACTTCTAATCTATGCCGACATGCATGCAATTAGTCTACATTTAGTACTTCATGCATTTACTGTAACATTGATGTGATGAGAGTTAAAGTTTAACATGTGGAAACCCAACAGGGCCTAAATGACACGGGGCGAAAAGATAATAGATCTATAACGCATTTTGCTCTTGATTTATCTAGGGACGCGATGGAATATACGGTAAAGAAGGAAGCTGCTATGGCTGCAAAAACTAGTAACTGAACAGTACTGTAGCCATAACTGCGCTGCAACCACTACCAAATAATCACACCGCCATACCGGCCAAGCATTACTAGCACGAACTGGAAATGAATTTAAATTATGTCCATGATTCGTTATGAACTGAGAGTGAAGCTTGCCTACATACCTCCTCTAGCGGCTACAGCTCAGTATGACATATAACAAAAGGATGATCCTAGAAACTGCTTCATTAATGCTGGTGAAAGCGCTCAAAACTAGGGATGAAAGTGTAAAAAGAATATTACTACATACGCCTTGGTGTTTTAATGTTTTTTTTGATAGAAATGAAAATAGAAGCTGAAAATACGAAAATGGTAATGGCTTCTACCTTTTCCGACCACTGTAACGATTTACTGGTTTAGGACGAAAATTCCCATCGATATTATATAATTCTTTTGCCTATATCTACATTCTTATAGTCCTATGTTATTTGATTCTATCACTTAAGGATGGTTTACATGTGTGCGAACTCGTATGGGTAATAAATCATGTTTTTAGTTAAAGAAAAGGTAAAGCATGACTGAAGTCTCCTGGCTTAGCAGTATTCGTATGTATTTTGTTCTGTAACCATTTTTAGTATATATAATTTATTATTACCAACTCATATCAATGTATCGTAACACGGGAGTTGCTATATTTCAAGTGCTTGATTTTTTTAAAAATTTTCAAACAATAGTCTTACACAAACAAATAGCACAACTAAAAAAATAACTCACAAGATACAATTTATATTTTTTCTATAACCAAATAATGACAAAATTGCATGTCGTCTGAACAACAATAAAAAAATCACATATCTAAGATATATGAATAGTGCAAAACAAATGAGTTAGATCGAGCTCCCGGTGGCCCATAGTTTGAGAGAAACCCCGTCAGGAGATAACAATAGCCTTTTTTTTTTGAGAATAACAACAATAGCCTTTCTACCTTCCTGGACTATTGGAGTGGACGTAATCTATACTCCTTTCATACCAAAAAGAATTACCTGGGATTTTGTGCATGTATAAAACTTGACTATATTTGTAGAAAATATTAGCAACCTTTATATCTCTAAAAAAATATTATAAAAATATATTTAACAATATACTTGTTATTCACCATAAATATTAATAATCAATTATGTATATTTGGTTAAAATTGAAGATATTTGACTCTCAGAAAATGAGAATGACACTTTTGTGGAACTGAGAGAATTTAGGTCTTGCAATCGTTGTGGATATAATTTAGCTCGCTGCTGTGTAAGTTTGGGCATTTCATGGCGTGGAGTGATCCTCTCCCAAACTTTGTAAACAGTTTTTTTTAAAAAAAATTATAAACATTTTTTAGGTTCTTGATTTGTCTGTAGGATGAGCAGTGCTTGAGTTTTGAAAAATAATGTCTTTTTTACACATCGCCATGGCCAAGCTTTTACGGGATTGCAGTTGAGCAACTCCAGCAGGCCCATACTTGAATCCTACAACTAAGTATGGGTGCCAATGTCAAAAACTGTGCTCGGCAGGTTCTCTACTTGAGCACTGAATTTTGGGTGGGCACCGAAATCCTCCCTCCAGCACCCATTCATGAGGGCTCTAGGCTAGGCCCTGAAACGACGGTTTTTGCCCGTTTTCCTCGTGACAAGCTCCGTCCCTCGCATCGCCCGTTCCGCTTCTCTACGACACGGCGGTTGGATTTGCTTCCCAACAGCTCGATCTCCTCCCTAGCCGCTCGATCTGCTCCTTGCATGCTCGTCCCTCCCTCCGGCATGGCCTACGACAGACACGGCGATGTAAGGCCCGCCGGCCACCCGAGGCGCGACGGCGCAGATTCGGCCTCGCCTCCCTCCCTAGCTCCTTCCTACCCTCCCTCACCTTCGCTCCTCCCTCCCTGTGGCCTCGAGTCGCGGCCTCTGCTCGGGCTCCCTCTCGCACGCCGTGAACGGCTCCTCCGGTCTGCGCCGGTGCCTTGCTCGGGTTCCCTCTCATACGCGTGTGTGCCCGTCGAGGCTCCTCCGGCCTCCGACTGAGGCTCCTCCTCCCCGGGCCGCCGCTCGCACGCGTGCGTGGCCACCAAGGCTCCTCCCTCCCCCAAGCTACTGTTTAGGGTGGTGCGCCCAACACATGCATCCATCGGTCCCTGTATAGAGGAGGAAGAAAGAGACAATGACAAGCAGGTCCTGTTTGTCGTTCTCTACCGGAATAGATTTGGGGCCCAAATTTAGGTGCTGCTGTTGGAGTGAAAAAAAATTGAGCCAACAAATATGAGGAGCACTCGAATCAAAGTAGGGGCCTGATTTGGGTGCCCTTGCTGAGCCAACCAACCAAATGTCAGCCATAGCCTTCCTACGTTGCTCACTTGCATAAGTACATAAACAGTAAGGGTGTTTTTTTTGTTGCTCTGAACATGATTTGCAAAAAAGTATTTAACCCTCAATTTATTGGTAGTTGTCTACTTCACACCTCAAGGTGTTGCACAATGCAGGCAGAGGAATATGAATTGGGCTAGTGTAGGTTTATGCTTACAATTTCTCACGTACAGGTACATGAGCCGAGGAAAAAAGAACCTTTGCATGAACTAAGTCATATATGGATAAAATAAAATACATGATCTGAGAACAAATTGAAACAATTTTTCGGTTAAACATCAGAGCAAGGTTCAGTTATAAATAGACAGAATAGATAGGTTTCACGCACATCCAATAAAGCCTCATCGATTTTCTTGGGAAAATCCAAATACCAGTAGTTAGGGTTCCTTCTACCGATTGATTTTAGTCAAAACATTGCAAAATCATTAACAAATGATCAAAAGGATAGACGGGGGAAGCTACACTTCCTCATCTTCATGGGCGTCATCCAGGAAAGCGTGGCAGCGGCATGGCGTGTCGCTCTCTCTCGCGGGCTCGAGTCCACACACACACCAGATCAGGGGGCGTTTAGATGTAAAAAAAAATTTGGAACTCGGCTACTGTAGTACTTTCGTTTGTATTTGACAATTAGTGTCCAATCATAGACTAATTAGGTTTAAAAGATTCGTCTCGTGATTTACAACCAAACTGTATAATTAGTTATTTCTTTTATCTACATTAAGTGCTCTATGTATGTATCTAAAGATTGATGTGATGGAGATAGTGTAAAAATTTGGAATTTAGAGGGGAAGTAAACAGGGGCCTGTCATCATCCCTTGTCTTCCTCTGCCTCGCTCTCACGGACGGGCGCTAGGCCGCTAGCTCGGAAAAAAAATTGGATAGATCCGCGCTCTAGCATATACCGTCTCTCATCTGCTGCACGTGTACAGTCTTAAATAATCAAACGCTGATCCATGATTGACTTGGCCCATGTAAGCCCATGAAAGGCAAGCTGATGAGTACCGTTGGATCCTCAGCCTGTGAGCTCGAGCTTTTAGCCGTTTATTTTCAGTCAGCCAGCAGTGTTTTTCTCTCACAATAAATCAGCCATCACGAACAGGCTGAGACTAGACCAAGGTAATAAATAGCGGTGGTAGCGGCCGCAATTGCACCCGCAATAGCGGTAGCGGTCCATTGCCGCTACCGCTATAAGGTAGCGCTCTGAACTTTGCATCTTGGAACTTTGCGGCCGCAATTTTGAATAGCGGACCGATATTGCGGCCGCAATTGCACGTAGCAGGCCGCAATAGCATGGAAGCAAATATCCCTAATTAGTCCACCCCACTATGACTCACACCTCAAATTCAAATACTCACGCATCGGTTGTGAAACTTAAAATTATTCATGATATATGTACTTAAAATTATTTATACTCATTATTCATGATATATGTCCTTAAAATTATATGAGACTATCGGGGTGCCGTTATTGGAACTTATCGTCCGCAATATCGCCCGCTATCCGCAATCCGCTACCTCGACGCCAATCCGCTACCAACCCGCTATACGCTATTTAGTACATTGGACTAGACACGTGACTGTAAATCAGGGACGGTATGCCCTGCAACACGGTGAATAGAACATCTATCCAATCTTTTTCTGCTAGCTCTCCCTTGCGTGGCGCTGGACGTGTTGCGACTTGCTCACGCACTAGCGGTGCGAGGGAGAGGAAAGGGAAATAAACTGACGGGAAAAGAGAAGTACGCAAGGTAAAAGATAAGGCAACGACATTGTGTCGTTTCATATGCTGAATTTATGAAAAAGGGAGAAAAATAAATTGAAAGATCTCCATCCCTCCGCTCCCCCACACTAATGCACGACGTCCAAGTAACTGCAGCAGACGGTTATGACAGATGAGTCACTTTGTAATATGTACAACATCTTAATCTACTTTTGAAATATTTAGATGAAGCACTTGCAATATTTGTACGAAACAGCTGAAACACTTGCAATAAGCGTTTGAAACATTTGCAAAAGTATATGAAAACTCTTGAAAACCATTGTAAACATATGTAACATCCAGATAAAATAGTTGCAACATGCGTGTGAAACATATACAACATCCAAATGAATCACTTGTAATGAACGTCTAAAAAAATAGATGAAAACATTTAGAACATATACTTGAAACATACGTGTATGACTATTGTAACATGTGCGATATCACGATCTACTTTTACAACATCAAGATAAAACACTTGTAACATTTAGATGAAATATCTGAAACACTTAAAACGTAAGCATACAATATGCGCTGTGCAATGTTACCTTACTGTTCGGACGAGGTACCCGAGCAGCGTGGCCATGCCAGCGAAGGAGAACACCGCGACGTGTCTGCCGGACGGACGCCCTAGCGGAAAAAAAAAACGCACGCCACGACACACCCACATACGCACGGGGAAAGGAAATTCCCAACGCACGGCACGAACCTTATCTCGTACCGTCGCTCCCCACCTATGCCCTGCTCCATGCTCTGCTTCTCCCAGAGGACCTATGCCCTGCTCCCTGCTCTGCACGCCGGCGCCCTGCAGCTCTCCCTCCTCTTCCTCCCAGTCCCAGAGCACAGGCGCCCCTCCCCTCTTTTCCTCTCCCTGCTGCACCAGAAAGGGCGAGCCGCCGCTGCTCCAGTCGGGCAGGCTGGCCGCCGAGCTGCCGCCCTGGCCGGGAAGAGGTGAAGTGGCGCGTTCTGGCTCTTCCGCCTCTGGTCGCTCTCTGGGCGAGTCGGCATCTCCTATCCCCCATCCCGAAACAAGGTGCCTAGCCGCAGAAGCGGTGGAGCCTCCAGCCCGTGGCAGAGGGGAGAAGCCCTACTGCGCGCTCCCATGGCCGCCTGCGTGCTGGGCCTAGCGCCTACTCTCGTTAGCATGTGGCCCCTCTGCCGCGCTACCGCCGGCTCCGCCGCTACAGAGGCCTCCACCGCGGCCGCTCATGCATCTCGTCGCGGCGTGGGCGCGGTCAGCTCGGCTCTATCCGGTCTTTGGGGAAGGTATCGTACATACGAAGTGCTTTATTATTTTCTTACTTTGTCCCCAAGTTCCAATAATGCAAACTTTGTTTTCTCTACCTTTAGATTTGAGCTGCAGTGATCAAACTAGTGGAATTCCCGAGTTTTCCTTAAGGCATTCAGGAACAACTTGTTGATGTAGCCTCTTTGCTATGAGTCATTGGCCTAAACAATCTGAACTTTGTTTGCTTAGAGAAAGGGTCCTATTGTTGTTTATATGGTGACAGCCTCTTAATTAATCTTCGTAGGCACTCCGTATCCTCGGCGCAATTCATGGATGGTCTTAGAAGTAATCTTCAAGTGGAAACGAACTTGGCACTTTCCCCAAAGGCACCAAAGTCTAATGGGAGTGGTAATTTCTATTTTTCGTTTGTGTTAAGCAACAATAGATATTTTTTAGAGTAATCAACAATAGATTCGTCAAGATGGTGTCTTAAAACGCTTAGCACAACAGATATTCGTCAAGGTGGTGTCTTAGGATGCTGGAGATATTTCTTGTGGGTTTTTCCCCCACAGTGAGGAAATGTTCCTTTTTTTTATCTGGAATCATCCAGTCTATCAACTCCTGGGATCAACTAAATCACTGGTAACCAGGTCCCGGATACATTTGGATGCCACATGAGCTGACACTTACACCCTAGTTCGGCTAAAGCATGCGCTGGCTTGATATGATACAATTTTCTTGGAACATAGTTAATTGAAGAACTAATAAAAATCTCTTAGCAGTATGTAGTCTGTAGTTCACATATCAGGCCACCAGTTGGTGCAAGATCAAACATTCCTTTCTCTACAACTCTTTTGATAGATGACAGCCAAAGCATCGGTTTCAAGAATCACATGGCCGGCCCATTCCATGTTGCAAGGTGGCATTGAGAACCCACACCGCCCCCCCCCCCCCCCCCCCCCCCCCCCCCGCCCCACACACACACACACACAAAAAGGAAAGGAAAAAGATGAGGCTTCTGTATGTAGCGGCTCCAGTTGTAAAACCAGGCTTTCTGCACCAGCAACTATAGCATCCCTGACAACATATCCCCGTCCAGCCAGAGCAGTAGAAGGCTGAAAAAAGCTCCATCAGTGTTTATCTTTAGTACATCTCCCTCTGTTTTTTCCAACTTTGTTGTCTAGGGCTTTTATAATTTGGCTCCACTGCTGTTTAACTTCATGAACTCCGATGTCTGGGCATTCATTCAAACTCGTTCTCCTTTTCTCCCTCCCTCTTATTC
Source organism: Saccharum hybrid cultivar R570 (assembly GCA_038087645.1). Classification (NCBI taxonomy): domain Eukaryota; kingdom Viridiplantae; phylum Streptophyta; class Magnoliopsida; order Poales; family Poaceae; genus Saccharum; species Saccharum hybrid cultivar. The sequence continues at coordinate 24,073,529 of JAQSUU010000120.1, forward strand.
TGTTTCTTTCTGACCACCAGTGCCAAGGCTCAATCGCTACATTGATCTGCATCTCTGTCTGTAGTGCAAGACTCTTTTGAATAACCTCAGGCACATGCTGCATGAATGCTAGATCAATTGTCACTGTAAGAGATTAGGCACAAGATAGTTGATGAGGTTACACATGTATAGGCAAGGAACAGAACCAGCGGGGGATCCTTGCCTATTAGATATCAATCAATCAATCAATCTATCCTAACCATATACACTAGGCCCGTCTAACACGCCCCCGCAGTCGAAGCGGCAGCCTTGCTGACGTTGAGACTGGACCTTAACTCATTGAAGACAGAAGCTGGAGGCCCTTTGGTGAAGATGTCGGCGAACTGCGACGTTGTGGGGACGTGCAGAACCTTGGTGTCACCTAGAGCCACACGCTCACGGACAAAGTGTAGGTCAATCTCAATGTGCTTGGTGCGCTGATGCTTAACGGGGTCGATGGACATGTAGACTGTGCTGATGTTGTCGCAGTAGACAAGTGTCGCTTGGCGGAGAGGTGTATGAAGCTCAAGTAAGAGCTGGCGCAGCCAGGTAGCTTCAGCGACAGTGTTGGCCACAGCACGGTATTCAGCCTCAACACTGGAACGCGACAGTGGACTGGCGCTTGAAAAGAAAACTGAGCACATCACTTTGTGTTTAGTAATCCATCTTTAGTGTCACTATTGCCAAGTTTAAACTTTTTTGCTGAAGAGTTGAGTCATTTTTTATTCTGAATGTCAAAGTAGACAAGTTTTCTGCTTGCAATGTACACAGTACAAAGTTGTTCATCTAATAAATCAAATCAAGTCGAAATGTTGCAAATTTTATTCAGTTTATGAGATTACTTTGACTTATGGAGCCCTGTCAAATTTGGCTGGTGCTTTGCTGCTGGCTAGCGAGGCAATGAAGTTGTGGGGGCTTGGCAGCAGCTAGAGGTATCTCCTACCTGTATGTGTATGTCCCAATGGTGGACTTGTTTAGGTGTTTTATTAATCGAGGTCTTGTATTATGTAAACGAGGGCACATGTGTAATCTAAGAGCATCTCCAAAAGTTACCCTATCCAATCTCTTAGGGTCAAAATTAAGGTTTATGCAACAAAACCACCCTCCAACAGTCCCCCTATCCAACATCCTATATTTAGTGGTATCCTAAAACATCCTCCCTTTTTGTTAATATAATGTTGACTGGAAGACTTTCTTAAGTCGTCTCAACATAGCCGGTCCCAAGCCCGGGTAAAGGAGGAGGGTGTGTTAAGGTCTGGTGAACCAACAGTAAAAAAAACAGCCACTCTCATGGATTTGAAACCTTTATTTTGGCGATGTTATACGGTGCTGAGTGTTGGCCTACAAAAAGGCAACATGTCCAGCAATTGAGTGTAGCAGAGATGCGTATGTTGCGTTGGTGTTGTGGGCACACAAGGAGGGATAGAGTCCGGAACGACGATATTCGGGATAGGGTTGGGGTGGCACCAATTGAGGAGAAATTGATTCAACATCGGTTGAGATGGTTTGGACATGTCCAACGGAGGTCTCCTGAGGCGCCGGTGCGTAGTGGAGTTCTAAAGCGGGCCGATAATGTAAAGAGCGGTAGAGGTCGACCTAAACTAACTTGGGACGAGTCCGTTAAGAGAGATATTAATGAGTGGAATATCTCCAAGGATTTAGCTATAGATACGAGCGCTTGGAGATTGGCAATCAACGTGCCTGAACCGTGACCTATTTTTGTCTTATGCCCTTTATATCCCTTTTATGTGTCTTCCTGTTTCTCGTCTTTTTTGGGTTTCATCTCTAGCTTACCCCAACTTGCTTGGGACAAAAGGCTATGTTGTTGTTGTTGTTGAAAGATACGTAGCTCCTACGTGTTTCAGAAAAAATATACGTCTACCTTGCAAAAAGAGAACTTCCTCACCCGTCTGTTGTCCACTGTGTGGTCAAGATGATGAAACAATACAGCATACTCTTGTTGCTTGTGTTTTCACATGGCAGGTTTGGACTTTGGACAACTATCTTTCATGTGTTGGGCTTGCTTCCCCTTGAACCGCAGCTAGAGGATTCTTGTTTTTCTAGCTGGTGGTGCAAAATAATCAAGGCTGTTCCAAAAGAGCAAAGAAAAGGACTGAATTCACTCGTCATTCTGGTTGTTTGGGAGATGTGGAAACACAGGAATGCCTGTCTTTGAGGGTGCTACTCCTTGTGTCCAAAGAGTTTTAGCTATAGTTTCTGAAGAATGTATGTTGTGGTGTTGGGCTGGAGCTAAGGCTCTGCAGTTTCTTAGTAGGTTGCTACCTATGGCTGCTTAGGCGTTTTTTGGGCAGTGGTCGCATGTTTTTTTCCTAGTGTGGCGCTAAGAGTCCTGTATTTGGTTACTTGGGGGAGCAGGCTCTGCCTCTTCTCCATTGTTTTCATTCTCTTCTTATTGAAATGACACACTGTCATTCGAGAAAAAAAATACACGTTGATTTATTAAGTTCAATGAAATGTACAACTAAAATTGTTTACACTATTAGTATACAAGTTAATGGTTGGACGTTTACAGTGTTTCATGTTCATTTTCTAACAGATGATTTAGCCATAACCTGTAAAGGATTCTGTACAATATCATGGAACCTGAAAGCAGATGTACAAGATGGGTGCTTAATATTCATAACAGGAGACCCGGTTACCCTGGGCTGCTGGGAATCCAACATGGCTGTTCAGTTGGCTCCTTCTGTTGAAAGCAATAATATATGGACAGCTGAAATAAAGGTAAATTTTCTTTTAACAGTATCATCTTCTGAGCATAACATTTATTAATTAAGAATAATATTGTGTGGATGATAAATCATATTTCAATATCCGAGAAGCATTTGAAGTCAACTTACTCAATTATTTTAGAAAATTCATCTTTAGTTGATGTGACATTTACCAACGATCTTTTAGGTAGTTTAATTTGTTAAGCATGCTGTAGTGGTTCGAAGATGAATGATTACATAGCTGCTGTCACAACGGGAGCATGGGGCACATATTGGCAGAGGAATGCCATATCACATGGCTTGAAGGGGATTATGGCATTGGAAGTGGAAGATAGATGAGGCAGCCTTTGTAGAGCTACATACTATTTTTTTAGTCTTCGTCATGGATCGAGACATCATTCTTCGCCCTCTTCAGCAGCAGCATGTTTGCACGAGGCAGATCCAAATCTGGCCATCTTCACCTGCTACGGCCAATGCCGTTCGTACACGCGACTGTTGTGGAGTCTGCCCAGTCGCCGATCCTGGCCCACCTTCATCTTCGCTCCCGTCATCGGATTCGTCGTCCGCCAGTCTTCATCCGCGCTGGTGTGTGGGGCCGTTACGAGCGGTCCCCTGTTTCAGGCGCCGCTCTATGGATAGGTAGAGAGAGAGAGGGGGGGTGAAGAGGTGAATAGCCTAATTAAAATTTGTACAAAGACAAACACTAGGCAAGTAAAAGAGACAATCCCACTAGCCACTACTTGCCTAACCTAGTCAGTACAAAGCTAGCCCCGTACACAATTCTAGTTGCAAGGTTAACTAATTAAACATACAAACACACAACTAGAGGTGACACCTAGCAATTATTGATCTAACAAAGAGAGCAACTAATATACACTACCCACTAGAGAGCTAGAGCTACACAAATCACACAAGCACAATATATGAATTGTAATCGCAGTGTTATGCAAACCACCGAAGGTAAGTGACACTATTTATCCTGAGGTAAGTGGCAACTTAATCCACGTTGAGGTGGATCCTTAGATCACCGCTTCACTTGGCCTAGCGAGCAACCAAGCTCGGCCGCTACGACATGGGCACAACTAGAAGCCGGGTAGATCACCAAGGACCTCTCTAAATCTCGATTGATTTCACTAGAGTTGGCGCCTTGTTCCCCGGCTTCGTGCCAATGTTGTCGCCGGCAAGTGGATCTACAAGCATAAGTACCATGCCGACGGGTCGCTGGCCTGCCATAAGGCTCGCTGGGTCGTTCGCGGTTACTCCCAGTAGCACAGCGTGGACTATGATGAGACATTCAGCCCGGTTGTCAAACCGGCCACGATCCGCGTCATCCTCAGCATCGTCGCCTCGCGGTCGTGGCCGATCCACCAGCTTGATGTCAAGAATGCCTTTCTTCATGGCAATCTTGACCCCTCTGCTCCTAATCATGTTTGTTTGTTGCAGAAGTCCCTCTACTGCTTGAAGCAAGCTTCCCGTGCGTGGCACCAGTGGTTTGCCACGTATCTTTGCCAGCTCGACTTCACGTCCTCCGCCACCGATGCGTCTCTATTTATAATCGAGATAGCGTTGCCTACTTGCTGCCCTACGTCGATGACATCATCTTGACGACCTCCTCCCCGGACCTCCTACATCGCATCACTGCATGCCTCAGCTTGACCTCGGCGCACTCCACCACTTCCTTGGCATCTCCGTCACGTGCTCCTCCGATGGGCTGTTACTCTCGCAGCGCCAGTATAGTATGCTGTTGAGCTTCTCCAATGTGCTGGCATGTTCGAGTGGATTATCATCCTACCACGACGCCTGTGGACTCAAGTCCAAGCTCTCCGCTACAGATGGTGCCCCAATCGCCGACCTGTCCGAGTACGTAGCCTCGCCGGGGCGCTACAAGACCTTGCTCACCCGTCCTGACCTGGCCTATGCGGTCTAGTAGGTGTGCCTCTTCATGCACAACCCCAGGGAGCAGCACCTTGCCCTTGTCAAATGCATTCTCCACTACGTCAAGGGCACTCTTTCTACTGGTCTACACATCCCATTGTCAAACGCATTCTCCACTACGTCAAGGGCACTCTTTCTATTGGTCTACACATTGGCACTGGTCCTCTCCGAACTAGGCAGGGTGCCTCGACTCTCTCCGCTCCACATCAGGCTACTGCGTCTACCTCGGTGACACCTTGGTGCCTTGGTCGTCCAAGCGACCACTATCTCTCGCTCTAGTGCCAAAGCAGAGTACCGTGCCGTCACCCGTGCCGTCGCCGAGTGCTGCTGGTTGTACCAGCTTCTCACTTCGTCCGCGAGAAGGTCGCCCTAGGTGAAGTTCGTGTTTTGCATGTGCCGCCCTCTATTCGCGGATACCATGACTAAAGGCCTGCCTGAAACCCGTGATCGTGTCTGTGAGCCTCCTGCTACGACTGCGCGGGGGTTTTTTGGGGGGGGGTGTTAGATATGCATATATCTAGGTGTCTAATTGTATGTGGCTTACTTATAACTGAAGTCACTTGTTACTATATATATGAAAGCCACCCAACCCAAGGGGTGTGAGGTGTTTTTCCCAATTCTACTGCTTCCCTCCCGTGTCTCTCATGTACTCTATGTATAGTCCCTTTGGGCCTCAATACACCATCCAATTCAGTCTCCCTTGTTCGTAACACCTCAGACAAAAATTAGGAGCCTTGTCTCAGTTTTTTTTTAATATCCAACTGGTGCTTGTTAGCACATAAGACAAACCGTGTTACTGTATTCTTTCTTCTTTTAACTAATGACATGTTCACTAGCTACTCATGGAAACAATTCACTCACTACTTGTAGAAACAAAATAGTTCAATAAGGAAACATTCATTTATCAAGGACAGATAAAGTAAATTCTACAAATATTTGGTGAGTTTGATGAATGCCATATTGATATAACTGTTTTTGGAGCTCTTATATCTTCTTTTACTTTTGGAGCATCACATTCTTTATTCTTTCAGGTACCATATGGAGTGCATTTCAAATATAATTATTTTGTTCGAGAAAAAATGGGTTCCTCTTCTGATATTATATGGAGGCCAGGTCCAGTATACTCCTTATCAATACCTTCAGTTGGCCAGAAAAAACAGGTCATTGTTGTGAAGGACTTATGGACGAAAACCAGTCTAGCAGGTTTTCCTACTCCTTCATGGGGATCGTGGCTGATGGAAGCTGGTTCTCTTGAAGGTGAACTTTTTGATGGTGGAAATAATCAGAGCATTGTGAAAGATCACTCTGCCAGGGATACATCAAATGAAGGTTTATCTGTAGGTAATGTTGCATTACCACATCTTCTAGAAAGTAATAGTTAATTGTCTTCTTTAGCGGTTCTGAACACTTAAATATTTCCAGTGGATTTGCAGGTGATCATATTATATTCAAGCATGGAAATGGCACACCTTTACATGCAAAACTGTTGTTGGATAATCAATCTAGCATCATGCACAACTATGTAACTGAAATACCAACTGCCAGTTATATAAGCCAACATGGAAGGTCTCAAGTCGTAGAGGAGCCATGGATTCTTGAATCAATTGTGGCTGCAAAGAAACCAGTTGCAAAAGTCAAAGATAAGAAAGGGCAAAAGAAGTTTGTAAATTATAAGCACACTTTGAGCGGAGTTAGTAAAAACATGCATCAACAGGATCAGCCTGTTGAAGAGCCCTGGTTATTTCAATCTGTATTGGAACTAAATGAAACTATAGTTCATGCTGATGGAAAAACAGAAGCAAGGGATATTATCAGAAAATTAAGGAAAATAGAAAAACCTCCAACACCTTTGGATGAGAGTAAGCCGACTGGTGATGAACCTTCATCAAGAGTTATACTTATGAACTCCTCTGTCTGCACTATTCAGAGAATTGCAGTATTAGAAGATGGAAAACTAGTTGAACTCTTGCTGGAACCCATCAAGAACAATGTACAGTGTGATAGTATTTATTTAGGTGTAGTGACAAAGCTCGTTCCTCATATGGGAGGAGCATTTGTAGATATTGGAATTTCAAGGCCTTCACTTATGAGCATAAAGCAAAACCGAGATCCTTTTGTGTATCCTCAAGTTTTTAAGAACCGAGGAACAGGTCCTGTTGATGATTCTTATTGTAATGAAGAGAACCTTCCAACTTATGAAAACGATGATGATATGAGTGATGACGAGTTTGCAAATGAAGAAACTCATGATGGTTCATCATTTCCAGTTGAGAATATTACAGATAATGAAGAAGGTGTGGTGCTAACATCTGATGCTAAGATAAACAATGTCGATGGTGATGAATTTGACAGCATTTCTGTTTATGACGAAGACAAAGATGAAGAAAATGATCACATGGAAGATGAATATAGTGAGGACATACTGCAAGGAGATCAATCAGAAATTTCCAATGATCTTAAGACTTTATCTTCAATTCAACATGCTTTAAGAGAATCTAATGATGACACAAATGGAAGCAGGTGGTCTCAAGTTCGCAAGGGCACAAAAGTTATGGTTCAAGTTGTCAAGGAAGGATTAGGTACGAAAGGTCCAACACTTAGTCCATTTCCATGCCTGCGAAGCCGATTTTGGGTATGTATGATCATGGGGCTAGCCTTGGTGCTCTTCCATAATTAAAGTTAGTGTGCTTTGCAACCTTTTAGAATACGCCATTGAAATATGCATGTGGTACAAAGAAATATTTCTGAAAATAATGTTTATATATTGACTAATGTAGCTGATTCCCACATGGAGTGTGTAGGCATTGTTTTCCAATTGTGATCTGACATGATGTTGTCAAATAACACAGTGAAATATCAAGTGCTGTGCTAATTGATAAGTATTGTAGTAGAATCTTCCTTTTGAAGGAAATGACAAAAGCTCTGCCTTATCAATCATAGAGAGTTCAAAACAGATTTTGCATGATGGTTGTGACTAAAGCAAAATTTCAACCACACGTCTTGTTGTGACTATGGCAAATAGGGACCATCATCGCCACAACTTGAACAATAGAAAAACTACAAAACAACTAAGCTAGTAATAAGCAGTTAAAGGCCTTTTGAAAACCACAATGCTTTGTTAGGTGTCTTCCTTAACTTTTGAACACTGTATCTTGAATGACGAGGAACTTTTTCTTGGGAGTTTGTAAAAAAAATTCACTATTTTCAACAAAACAGATATGTGATTCATTGATTTATTGTTTATGCATTAACTAATTATACATCATGATGACATGCTAAAATAATATTATAATATACATAATTTTCTTCAGGTAGCTAACAATAGATCAAGTATTGTTCTTCTTTTTATATTTCATCATGTTCCTCAAATTAAAATAAATCCACACTACTTACAAGAAATTTTAGGATTAACTTCAGCGGTATACCTTTTGAGTTTGCAGATACTGGTTTCCCGTGGCAACAAAGTTGGGGTATCCAAAAAGATTACCGGAATAGAGCGCACCAGGTTAAAGGGCATCACGAAATTACTGCGACCTCCTGGATTTACTTTGACGGCTCGTACAGTTGCAGCTGGTCATTCCTGGGAGGAACTGCAGAAGGACCTTGATGGCTTGCTATCTACCTGGAAAGGAATAACTGAGCATGCTCAATCTGCTGCCTTGGCTGCTGAGGAGGGTGTGGAAGGTGCTGTTCCTGTAATGTTGCACAGAGCAAAGGGTCAAACTTTATCTATTGTTCAAGATGATTTTAATGAAAAGGTGAATTACTTCATGTTACAATCTACTCACATTAGTTTGATATTTAACCTAACCAATATCTTTCTTTAAACTCTATTCTGCATTTAGGTTAAGAGACTGGTTGTGGATTCTCCTCGAACATATCATGAGGTAAGTAACTTCATAACAGCAAACACTTAGGTATCTAACTCATGAAGAAATATTTATTTGCATAATTTCTCTTGACATGCATTCCTGAATTTGTTTTAGGAATCCTAAACAGTATAACTCTAGAAACAGATCTATTTGATGGTTTTTTTTTGCACATGAATAGGTCTATATCTGATATTAATTTAGTTCTGCAATTTAATATTAAAATGCCATACTGTTTCATCTAAACTGATTCTGACTAGTTAATGTATAAACAATAAATCAACGACAATGCTTTGCTAGGTGTCTTCCTTAACTTTTGAACACACGGCTCAAAAAAAAAAAACTTTTGAACACCGTATCTTGAATGACGAGGAACTTTTTTCTTGGTGTTCGTAAAAAAAATCACTATTTTCAACAAAACAGATATGTGATTCATTGATTTATTGTTTATACATTAACTAATTATACATCACTATGAATGACATGCTAAAATAATATTATAATATATAAACCTGGTTGTCTTTCTTGTCTTCAATATTGGTTCTGTTGATTTTCTTCCTTAAATTGTAGTAAAGTGTTATAAAACATGCTGTTATGGGCAATTGACTGTAGTTCAAATCTCAATCATGTTTCTGTCTATTCTTTTGATTTCCTAGCTAAGGGTAACAAAATGCACATAATGTGGGATGCTTTTTAGGGAAAAAAAAGTTATTTTTGAAACAGGTTGTGATGATTTCAAAGACGACTAAGCAACCCAACCCAAGGCAAGCGTGAGATAGTTCGAGGAGAACACCCAATGATTTGCATTCATTAGGATGTGGTACATATACGCATTGTGGCATGATTGTAGAGGCTACTGACAAGGCCACAATCTAATGTGATATACATTGAACACAAATATTTCCTAATCAGCCTAGTTATTCCCGTAGGGAGCAAATCATTGAGGCAAGCATAGAAGCTGCATGTTGTGCATGCTTCTGCAGTAGACCAGACAATTTGCCGTGCCAGATGAGCACTAGCAGGGGTGCCCAATCAATCCATCTAACACCCTCGTGTAGTCAGAGTGGGAGGAAGTCGAACTTCAGACTAGTCCAAAATTTTGTGAAGACGGATGTAGGGAGGCCCTTGGTGAAGATATCCGTGAATTGCGACGTAGTAGGGACATGCAAAACATGGACATGACCAAGAGTGCGCGCTCATGAATAAAGTGTAGATCTATCTCCACAGATTTAGTCTGCTGATGCTTAACGAGGTTGCTGGAGAGGTAGACAACACTCACCTAATCACAATAAACCAATGTAGTTCACTGAAGAGGGGTGTGAAGTTCCATAAGCATCTGACGCAACAAGGGTGCTGTTTGGTTGCATCGTGTAAATGTAAACGCGAACAGTAATGGAAGACGCCACAAATGCAAAAATTAAGCGAATGCTTGCTTTTTTTGGTTTCTGTCCATAAAGGAATCGGATAAACAGCGAGACCAAGATCTTCATGCTTGGCGTGCAGGTTCGCGTCTGCTTCGAGTAGGAACTCTAGATGCCGAGTTGTTAATGGCATTGAGGATGCACATCGCGGCCAATTGCATCCACCTCGTGTTCGTCCATGGCAAGAGGCTGGTCTGCAAGCCGCTCATCATCTCGTAGTACATCAACAAGGCGTTCGCTGGTGCCAGAGCAGGTGGCTGCGACGCTCGCCCAGCTCGAGGAGGCCTTCACGGTGTGCAGCAAGTTGCAGCGTTTCTTCACCGGCGACGACATCGGATTCTTAGACATCGCGCAGATGGCCTTGACGAGATGAGAGCACCCTGGCTCGCGGCGTGGGCGGCGCGGTTGTGCGGACACCGCGTCCAGTTGCATCTGCAGGACGAGATTGCACTATTGGAGAAGGTAGAGAGGATGGGAAGCGGTAGAGTCACGCTAGGACGCGGGGAGGCATTGGGGATGGGCGGCGCCGGCGCTGTCGAGGGGAAGATGAGGCGAACAGATTACAACTAGGTTTGAGTGGTATCAGGTTTCTATTAGCCCGTATCTCTTTACGGCGTGATGCGTTTATAGTGGAGGCAAAACAAATGGAATCTAACGTTATCAATTGCCGCTGTAATCAGATGCCGTTACAAAACATCCAACCAAACACTACCCAGGGAGGTTTGGAAATACCATTGGCAATGCCATGGTATTCTACCTGGACGCTTGAGCGCGGCAAACAGTAGGCTGGTGCTTGGAGGACCAAGAGGTAAAATTCTCACTAAGAAAGGTTGCATAGCCCAAAGTGGACTTATGGGTGTCGGGATAGCCCACCCAATCAGCATTAGAGTAAACCACCAGCTCAGTAGGGGGAGTCTGAAATAAAGAGAGACCATAGTCAAGGGTGTTGCGAAGATAACACAAAATATGCTTGACCCAAGTGAAGTGTGGTTTAGGAGGGTCATGCATGTAGAGACAGGCCTGTTGGACGACATATGAGATATCCGGCCGTGTGAATGTCAGATACCATAAGGCACGTGCCAAACTATGGTAGTGAGTAGGATCATCGGCTGCATTGGTGAATGTCAGATACCACAAGGCACGTGCCAGACTACAGAAGTCCTTTGGTCATAATGCCTGCGAATTGGTGGGAGGATGGGATGTGGAGCACGCGAACTTGTCCCAATGCGACCTTATGCGGACGAAGTGGATGTCAATCTCGACGTGCTTTGTGCGACGATGGTGAACATGTTTGCCAGTCATATAAATAACATTGACATTGTTTGCCGTGCACAAAGACGTTCTTGACATCGAGCTGATGAATAGGCCAATGGCGGGACAAAGCTAAGGACAATAGTGCGAACTGTCGTTGGCAACCACCGGACTGAATGTCTCGCCATAGTTAACACAGGGCCATTGGGTGAAGCCGCGAAGAACCCCGCGGTCCAATAAGGCAGTAGCTTGTGCTAGAAGATCCACTTGCTGAAGAGAATGTTCTTCCTCCATAGTAGCCCGCCATTTGGGATCAGCAAGGGTGCTGCGGAAAGTCTTCGGAACGGGCGACAGTGGCTACATACAAGGCAACAATCTAATGTGATATACATAGAATACAATACTTTCTAATCAGCCTAGCAGTAGGGAGCAAATCAATCAGGCAATGCAATGCACCTGAACATAGAAGCATGCATGCCGTGCATGCTACAGGGGGGTGCCCAATCAGTCTGTCTAACATGCCTTATCGCCTAGGTGATGCCTAGGCCGGAGCTAGAGCAAATCCGAGGGGGGTGCTCTTGCTTTGTGGGTGCAAGAATTTGTGAAATGAGGGTGCAAATATGGTGAAAATTTGGCTTTCACTACTGTTATTTAATTTTTGTGTGGGTGTGGCTGCACCCACTACATTACACATACCTCCACCCTTGGGTAACAAGGCTTGTAACTAGACCCCCAAGGAGAGCTGGGTCTGCCTGGATACCTAGGCGACGTTTTTGTAACATAGCAGTTAGTATAAAGAAGGATTACGAATTGTAGAATATCTTGGCGTACCTTGTTTACTTTGACTATACAAAGCATTTACCCTGTTGGTTTCTTTGCACTGTTCATCCTTAATCCTTATGCAGAATTATTTCTTAAATCTTGTGAAGCATATAATTTTCCTGTTTGTGTTTAGGTTACAAGCTATCTTCAAGAAGTTGCACCTGAGCTCTGCAACCGAGTTGAGCTTTATGAGAAAAGAAAACCTATATTTGATGTATACAACATCGAGAAGGAGATAGACAGTATCCTTTGCAAAAGGTGCTATTTCATTGTTTCTATATTATTTCATAGTTCCTGTTGGTGGAATTCTTTTCATTAGTAAGCATTTTTATGGTTGTTTAACTCATCATTTTGTGTGCTGTAATTGTAGAAGTTAAGTCCTGCTCCCAGTTATCACTTAGTTATCTGTGCTTAATTATGTTTCTGCTATTAAGGCCTTGGGCAGCACAAGTGACTGTGCGAGTACCCAGGCAGTTAGCTGTTTAGTTAATGCTCTAATGAGCCATCAATGTAATCAATATGCTACTTATCTCCTATATATGAAAGAGCAGTCGCCTGGGTGTGTTATCCCTGGCTGAGTAGAAACACTCTGTACCTCCAACAATTGGTACCAGAGCCTAGGTTAGACACCTCTCTCTCATCTTCTACTCAAGCCCCCTTCCCTGCTTTCTCATCCATGGCCTCGACATCTTCTGAGCGCCGAAGGAAGGCTGCCAAGGGCGACAGCAATGCGGAGGACTCCTCTGGCCGGGCCGCGCGCTTGAAAGCTGCGGAGGAGGCAGCTGCGCAGGCGGTCCAGGCGGCGCGGCAGGCGGCGGCGGCTGCAGAGGAGGCGGCAAGGACCGCGCGGGTGCTGAGGGAGGAGATTGCAGCAGAGAAGGAAGAAGAGGAGCTGGAGTATGGAGAAGAAGAGGAGGAGGTCAAGAGCCCGCGCCGGAGGTCTCCATCTCCGCCAGTCCGCAGGCGTGGCCGCGGTGGCGGGCGTCGGGAGTCGCCTGTGTACGACAGGGTCGTATACAGGGACTCGGGCAGCGGCACGAACTGGCCGATGCTGTCCAAGACGAACTACCACGAATGGAGCCAAGAGATGAAACTGCGAATGCAGGCCCGCGATCTGTGGGACGCAGTTGAAGAAGAGCGGGTCTCGTTCCGCGACGACCGGCGGGCTATGGAGGTGATTGTCGCAGCGGTTCCCAAGGAGATGGGGATTCCGCTCATCGACAAGCGGACGGCGAAGGAGGCGTGGGACGCCATAGCTGCTGCGCGCATCGGCGTGGACAGGGTCCGCCGCGCGACACTGCAGCGCCTCCGCCGCGACTGGGAGAACATCAGTGTCAAGCCAGGAGAGAGCGTCGAAGATTTTGCCTTCCGCCTCTCAACTCTGCATCGACAGCTTGTCCTTCATGGTGATCAGGACATCGATGAGAGGCGTGTGGTGGAGAAGTATCTGCGTACAGTACCGCCGAAGTATGCGCAGATTGTGGTTGCTATTGAGCAGTTTCTGGACTTTGACATGCTCACGCTTGAGGAAGCCACTGGGAGGCTCAAGGCTGTTGATGACCGTGAAGAGCAAGCGCCTACCGAGCCAATCACCGTCGGCGGCAAGCTCATGTATACTGAGGAGCAATGGCGCGCACGCTGGAAGAAGGAGAAGAAGGGCGGCGGGGATGATTCTGCTGGCTCTAGTTCAAAGAATCAGCGCGGCGGCGGCCAAGGCGGCGGTGGTGGCCGCGGTCGCGGCGGCTGGCGAGGAAAGGGCCGTGGCGGCGGCCGCGATGGTGGACGCTGTGGCGATACCTGCCACAATTGTGGCCAGGAGGGCCACTGGGCAAGGGATTGCCCTCATCCGCGCCGAGACAGAGATGGTGACCGTGATGGTGGCGGTGACCGCGGCGGCGGACGGGGCAGAGGCCGTCGTGGCAGCGGCCGCGGTGGCAATCAAGGCCAGCACGCTGGTGGCCGAGGGGGCGCAGGCGGCGGTGACGGCGGCCACAATGGCCGCGTGCAGTATGCAGAATGCGAGGATGATGGGGCTCTGTTTCTGGCGCATGGGCTCGTTGATCTTGATGAGTGCGCGCCGGCATACACCTATGCTGCTCAAGAGGTGAATCTGGAAGAACCAAAAGCCCGAGCCTTCCTTGGTGCCAATGGCGATGAAGAAAAGGCAGATGTGTGGTACCTTGATTCAGGAGCTACACACCATATGACTGGACGGCGTGAACTCTTTTCTGACTTGAACACGGACGTGCGAGGCACGGTCTGATTTGGAGATGCGTCCAAGGTTGACATCAAAGGCATCGGTTCGATTGCTTTCGAAGGAAGAACTGGTGAGCATAGGGTGCTGCAGGGTGTGTACTATATACCAGCCCTGAAGAATTCCATTATCAGTCTGGGTCAGCTTGACGAGACTGGCTCCAAGGTGGAGATATATCACGGCGTGTTACGTATCTGGGAACACACTGGCCGTTTGATTGCCAAGGTGAAGAGAGGGGCTAACAGATTGTACACACTCCAACTTCATGCAGCCCAGCCACTTTGTCTTGCAGCACGCAGAGGAGATGTAGCGTGGCAGTGGCATGAGAGGATGGGGCATTTGAATTTCGATGCACTCCGCAGACTTGGGAAGGAGGAGATGGCGCGCGGTGTCCCAGTTATTGACCATGTGGAGCAGGTGTGTGACACCTGTGTCACCACCAAAATGAGAAGGCGCCCGTTCCCAGCTGTAACACAGTACCGGGCCAAACAGCCCCTTGAGCTGGTGCACGGCGATCTTTGCGGACCAGTGACACCTGCAACACCTGGAGGAAATCGATATTTCCTGCTGCTCGTCGATGACGCTAGCCGTTTCATGTGGGCAGCGCTCATACCAAGCAAGGATGCAGCAGCAGAAGCCATCAAGCGCATCAAACTGAGCACAGAGGCGGAGAGTGGTCAGAAAATCAGGGTGCTTCGCACCGATAATGGAGGAGAATTCACAGTTGCTGATTTTGCTACCTACTGCGCAGAACAAGGCATTAAGAGGCACTTCAGTGCTCCCCACTCACCTCAGCAGAATGGGGTAGTTGAACGGTGCAATCAGTCAGTAGTGGCCATGGCAAGGGCACTGCTTAAGCAGAGGGGCCTGCCAGCTCGGTTTTGGGGGGAGGCTGTGATGACAGCAGTCCACATACTGAACCGATCACCGACACGTGCGTTGAAGGGGATCACCCCATATGAGGCCTGGCATGGACGTTCACCAACTCTGGGACACATGAAAGTGTTTGGGTGTGTGGCATACACAAGGAAGCTCAGTCAGCTGCGCAAACTTGATGACCGCGGCGAGGCCGGCGTGTTTATTGGTTATGCAGAAGGAGCTAAGGATATAGGGTGTTTGAGCCTGTGAGCGGGCGTGTCAGGATCAGCCGTGACGTTGTATTTGATGAAGAACATGGCTGGGATTGGTCCTCGCCGGAATCTGGGCCATCAGCTGTGAACAGCAGTGAATTCACAGTTGAGTATGTCTGGTCAGAGGAGGTGAGCAAACCAGCGCCACCGTCGTCGCCTCTGCTCCCAGATTCACCAAGAACACCCGCACCAAACAGCCCAATTGGAGTTGAAGGAGCAGAGGGCTCCGCATCAACTCATCCTCAAGCTAATTCTGCTCCAGCGGCACTAGAAGTGTCACCACCGCCACCATGTCCTCGGATTGAGCATGCCACGCCTCTGGAGGATGATGATGATCGACTGGATGCTTATCACGAGGATGAACCACTTCGCTACAGAACTGTCAGCAATATCATTGGCCAGCAGCCCACACCGCCACCTGCAACTCGCCTGTTCGCAGAGCTGCATCTAACGCACTCTGGCGAACCAACTTCGCATACTGAAGCCAAGAGAGATCCAGCGTGGTGCGCAGCAATGAAAGAAGAGCTGCGATCAGTAGAGAGAAACAAGGAGCTTGTGAAGCCTCCTGCTGGTCACCGTCCAATCACCCTGAAGTGGGTGTTCAAATTGAAGAAGGACGAACACGGTAATGTTATCAAACACAAAGCCAGACTTGTCGCTCGTGGCTTTGTCCAGCAAGAAGGCGTGGATTATGATGATGCTTTCGCCCCTGTCGCACGCATGGAATCTGTTCGAGTCTTGTTGGCTCTGGCGGCACAGGAGGGCTGGTCTGTTCATCAGATGGACGTCAAGTCCGCATTTCTGAATGGAGACCTCAACGAGGAGGTATATGTGCATCAGCCGCCTGGCTTTGTTGTTGCTGGACAAGAAGACAAGGTGTATCGCTTGCGCAAAGCTCTGTATGGCCTACGGCAAGCGCCAAGAGCATGGAATGCAAAGCTTGATTCAACATTGAAGAAGAAAGGCTTCAGACAAAGCAACCATGAAGCTGCAATCTATAGGCGAGGTTCTGGAAACTCTCTGTTGCTTGTCGGTGTGTATGTGGATGATTTGATCATCACAGGGGCCAAAGAGCAGGATGTTGAAAGCTTCAAGGCTGAAATGAAAGCAACATTTGAGATGAGTGACCTCGGGCTCTTAAGCTTCTATCTGGGCATTGAAGTACAGCAGAGCACCGATGGCATCACCCTTAGACAGACTCACTATGCCAAAAGGATACTGGAATTGGGTGGTATGGTGGACTGCAACCCAGCAGCCACTCCTATGGAGGAAAGGCTAAGATTGAGCAAGAAGAGTACAGCCAAGGAAGTTGATCCAACACAGTACAGGCAGCTGGTTGGAAGCCTGCGATATTTGGTTCATACTCGACCTGACTTGGCATTTGCAGTCGGATTTGTGAGTAGATTTCTGGAGAGGCCCACCATAGAGCATCAGCAGGCAGTGAAGCGTATCCTTCGGTATGTGGCAGGCAGTCTGGAGTATGGCCTGCACTTCACCAAGGCATCCAGTGAAGCCAGATTCATTGGCTACTGTGACTCAGACTTGGCTGGAGATATTGACTCAAGCAAGAGCACTACAGATTGTCTATTCTCCCTAGGCAACAATCTGGTCAGTTGGCAGTCCATTAAGCAAAGAGTGGTTGCCTTATCTAGCTGTGAAGCAGAGTATGTTGCCATGACTACTGCTGCAACACAGGCTCTGTGGCTGTCTAGGTTACTTGCTGAATTGTTGGGAAAGGAAGTGGAAGTAGTAGAGCTGCGAGTGGATAACAAATCAGCAATAGCACTTGCAAAGAACCCTGTTTTTCATGACAGAAGCAAGCATATCAGGATCAAACAACACTTCATCAGAGATTGTGTTGAAGAAGGCAGCATCAAGACTGAGTTCGTCGCCACAAATGATCAACTGGCAGACATTCTGACTAAGGCCTTAGGCAAGGCCAAGTTTGAATACATGAGAAGCAAGATTGGGATCATGAAGATCAAGGATGGGGGAAGCAGGTCTTAGGGGGAGAACTGTAGAAGTTAAGTCCTGCTCCCAGTTATCACTTAGTTATCTGTGCTTAATTATGTTTCTGCTATTAAGGCCTTGGGCAGCACAAGTGACTGTGTGAGTACCCAGGCAGTTAGCTGTTTAGTTAATGCTCTAATGAGCCATCAATGTAATCAATATGCTACTTATCTCCTATATATGAAAGAGCAGTCGCCTGGGTGTGTTATCCCTGGCTGAGTAGAAACACTCTGTACCTCCAACAGTAATTCTTTTTAAGTAGCGCATCTGTAGAACAAAACTTAAAGTTACTGTACCTTCTACTTCGTTTGATAGATCTAGTACAAGAAATGCTTTAAGATGATTTTGAATTAGAACAAGGAATAAATCCATTTCTTGTTCCTCAACCCTTATTTAAATCTGGCACCCTAATTATCTATACTGTTTGATTTTGATCTCTGAGCTCTTTTTTGTTGGTTTTGGAGTGATGTGGCAGGAGTTTTTCCTTCATTGCCGGTTTTCCTTTTCCTTTTTTTTGCCAACACCATGATGTCCTGGGGCAGCGTGTCCTTTTCTCTCTTCTCTCTTTCCATGGCCAGCCGCTTTGCTTCTGTGTGAATGAAGAAAAAAAAGTGGCAAGAAGAAAAGATAGAAGAGAGGGAATTGCAGGTGGTCTTAGGCCACATCATAATCTAGGTGGTAGAAAACCACACATTTACAGGAAAAAACACCCACTTCCAGTAAAAACCACCTGTTTCATAGATAGAATCAGTTGGATAGCATGTGCAGTAACATGGTTGCGTAGAGCAAGATAGTATGGGGTTAGCAGAATAAGATTTGCCAAGTACATTGCCAGTCATCATCATGAAAAAAGCTATCAGAGAAATAGAAAGATATCTTGGCCTGGTGATTACTAGCACGTCTACTACTATAGGATGTGGATCGAACAATTAGGGCCTTGGAAAAAATATGTGGATTTGGGGTAGTGTCCAAAATCAATGTCACATGGTTGTCAATTTTGTGGGCTTAATTTTTACTGTTGAAATATACTGAGTAGTAGCACAAGCACCTTCTCAATTGGGAAAAGCATCTGTTGATTGAATTATTGAGTTGGTTTGTGACTTCACTAAGATATGCGAGTCCTGAAGTGCAATTAGTTAGACATTTTTTTTTGTGCAAGCCAAGATCAAGATTAGTGAAACAATAAAGACAATTTTTCTGAGGGGAAATACAGTACGGGAGGACCCTACTGAGCATTTTATTAAGAGTTAAATGCACTAGGGGTCCATGAACTTGTCATGGTGTACCACTTAGGTCCATGAACTCTGAAAATGTATTTACAGGTCACCCAACTTGTTAACTGGTGCACCGCAGGTCCATATTGCTTCGTCAGCGTTTTCTTGATTACGTGGCATGCCTGCGTGGCATGTTTTTTTCAATACCCCCCTTGTCCTCCGTCCTATTTTTGATTTCCTTCCCATCTCGTCTCTCTCTGTTCTCCCTCTCCTTCGTCTGTTCTTGCCGACGCACAGCTGCCGCGGCCGCGAAGCTGGACCCATCAAGTCGAGCTTCTCCTGCGCCAATGCGACCAGGCTGTCGATGGTGTGCAGGATCCACAGGATTACCCCCCCCCCCCCCCCCATGTGCCGCTCCTCGCCTGTGCCCGCCACAACGGGTGGTACGGGAACACAGAGCACCACGCTCTGGGAACATGGCGAGCTCGTTTACCTGCGCCTCCTCCAGCAGCCCCCCCATCTGCACCGGCCGCATTGTTATAGCGCCAAACTCACATTATAATCTAGAAATCTAGAAACAAGTGCGAACTTGGCTTAATTAGATCAAGCTTTGATGTTACCTGTCCGTGGTGAACACGCTGGCGCCAGCCTCGACAAGCATCTTGGCGATGAGGCAGAGGCCCTCGGCGGTGGCGATGTGGAGCGGTGTGCAGTTGTCGTAGTCCCTGCAGTTTGGGTCGGTGCCGTAGGCTAGTGTGCGCCGGATGAAGTCCGAGTCTCCCTTGGTAACTGGCGGCTAGCGCTGCCACCCGTTCGTGTCCCTGCTTCACTGCCTCCAGCAACTGCGTGTTCCCAAACTGGCATGGTGAAAAAAAAATGTCAACATGATCAAACTGGTAGCTATAATTAATCCTAGGGAAGAAACTGGAGATGGAAACATCACAATCTTGAGCTGATCTCAGTTTACTGCCTGCCAATGACAGATTGAATTGACAAGAGCCATTTTGCTCGTACCAGAGGGAAGCGGCCGTCGTAGTCGGTGTTTTTAGGATCAGGCTTTTCAGCTGGCGCAGGTCGCCATAGAAGGCGGTGTTGTTGACCCGCAGGGTGAGCTCCGCCTCCTGCTTCCCGTTGTGGAACGCGATGTCCGATTTCAGCTGCTTCACCCGTTCGCCATACTCGCTATGCACCCACGGTACGAGCGCCAGCATCCCCTATGAAGGATGAGGAGGGTGCACCACCATGGCTGCGCAGCGGCAGCAACCAGCGGCTAGCGCCGCCCATACACCTGTCGGTTGCATGCCACCAGTGCGCTTGCAGGCTGTGGGCCGCCCCTGTGCTTGCCGACACCCCTGTCCTCGCGGTATGCACGCCGCGCGCTTGCCCTCACCATCCTGGCTTGCTGGCCACGCACGGGCCCTGTCCATGCCCTCGCAAAGCGAGAGGACGACAATGTGGCCACGACGTCCTCGGTCTCCTTGGCCTCTTCCTCCTCACCTTCCTGCCGGCCACCGCATCCGTTGTGCACATCAGCGTGTGGAAGGAGCAGCGGCTGCGGTAGGAGTGTGAGCGGTGGCGGCTGCAGGCGTGTTTTGAGAGTGAGCGGCGGTGACAGGAGCAGTAGGAGTGCAGGAGCTGCGTGTGTGGTGGTGAAGCATGTTGTCCTCGCGGTCGTGCACATGCTGGTCACGTTGTGCCAGTGCGCGTTCTGTTCCTAGGTGTAAGGGGTTAGATGAAAAAACATGCCATGTTGGCGTGCCACATAAGCAGAAAAACGCTGACGAAGCAGTATGGACCTACGGTGCACCATATAACAAGTTAGATGACCTGTAAATGCATTTTCATAGTTCATGGACCTAAGTGGTACACCATGACAAGTTCGTGGACCCCTGGTGCATTTAACTCTTTTATTAAAAAAGAATGGAGAATAGGAGTTAGGAAAGCAAGACAAAATCTGTATAGGTGAAAAGTAGAAAAAAACAGCATGCAACAGGCAGCCAAGAGTGAGAGAAAAAGTGCACATGAGCAAGTTAGTCGAGCTTAGGCATAATTAAATTGAAGATCTGAGGTTGTGGTTGAACCTGTGAAGCTGAAGGATAACTTCATCCACACATTATTCCATATCAAAAAATCAGTTTGCAATATTTTAATATACAATAGACAGGTATGACACTATAGGCTCATATAACTTACTTTCACTAATCGCTACTATTGCTTTTTTAAC
The DNA here is from genome assembly GCA_038087645.1 of Saccharum hybrid cultivar R570. Taxonomy (NCBI): domain Eukaryota; kingdom Viridiplantae; phylum Streptophyta; class Magnoliopsida; order Poales; family Poaceae; genus Saccharum; species Saccharum hybrid cultivar. Next base: position 24,094,406 of record JAQSUU010000120.1, read on the forward strand.
CCAATATTTCATACTCTTGTTGGGTTTCATCTATAGAACCCCCACAGCCCTCCAACTTTGGACTAAAAGCTTTGCTTGTTGTATATACTCTGAGGTAGCTTAAGTTATGTCCTCTACCTTACAAATATTTCCTGTGTGTTTCAGAATATTAAACGCACTTTTTCATAAAATGTAGATGGGTCAGATGTGTGTACACATGCATGTAAGTCCTATAGAACTAGTTTCAACTGAGGTCGCTGATCATAATATGTGCTTAAGTGTCATTTAGTCATTAGTGAACAAGAATTATTTTTCAAGCCCAACAGAGGACTGCTATTTATTATCTTGAATGATGACTGAGTGAGCCAGCTAGTGGAGTAGGTTGGAGTAGTGTGTGGATAACATAGTGGTGCTGCCTAGCTGCTAATGGCAAATTTAGTAAAAATATTCATGATGTCTGCAGACCATATATCATGTTTTTTTATCTCGCACACGCAGGAGAGGTGAATATCATTGTATTGAGAAGAATAAGATAGGGAAAAGAACCCCACACAATATCGCACACTCACGCCTTGGATTCTAGAACTAAATCTCCTGGAAAACAGTTTAACAGCGACCCCTGACCCAGGACTCATTCATTGGGGCAGCAGGCTAGTCAGCGTCATGTAAGACATAACCCTGGCACCTGCGGTACCCTACAACCTCAACTCATGGCAGGCAAGGGATAAAAGTCTATTTAGATTTGGTAAAACTCCATCGAACGCACAGCGATTTCTTTGGTTCTAGTGTCCAAGCTCCTAAAATGACGATAGAGTTCAGGCCTTTTCTTGCCAATCCATCAACAGCCTTGCTGGCCCTGTCCCTCCAGCCCTCAAAGGATGTTTCATCAAGCTGGGATGAGAGGTTTTGCATGCCAACTTTCTGCAGCATGCCAAACCAAAAATCTCTGCAAAAACACAGTCCTCCAAAAGATGATTTATAGTCTCAGTGACAGTGTCTTTGTCACAATGAAGGCAACGTGAGGGGTGATCAAGACCCCGCCTTGCTAGCCTATCTTCTGTCCAGCACCTGTTGTGTGACAAGCCACATGAAGAAGCAACACTTGCACAGTGCCCAAGTCTTCCAGATCCTCTCCCAAGAAAACAATCTCACTGATCCCTGGAAGAACCCCTATAAGCTGACTTTGCCGTGTACTGTCCACTTGAGTTGAGTTACCAAATATGAGAATTGTCAGCACCTGGCTGTAGTTCCACATTAGAGAGAATGTCCCATAGTTCAAGGAATTCCACAATGACATTCCCTCAAAGTGCACCTTGCAAATCCGAGATCCACGTCTGGTTTGTGAGACCTTCCATATATTATCTTGGTAAAATCAGTGTGAGCCAGATGTTTGTCACTATGGAACACAGTTCTGTTTTGTTGCTCTGAAACAAGATATCGAATTGAACTGATACTGAAAAGCTGCTTAAAAAGTTCAAAATTCACTTTTAATTTAAGTTTATGTAACTGTCTTGACCTCTAAGTTGTAAGCTGTAAAGCCTAGTTTGTGTAATATTGTGTTTTTTTTCCTTGTGGCAGGGTACCACTATGCAATGGGGGTTCTCTGGTCATAGAACAGACTGAAGCTCTGGTTTCAGTTGATGTGAATGGTGGTCACAGTATGTTTGGTCAGGGAACATCACAGGAGAAGGCTATTTTAGAAGTCAATCTTGAAGCTGCAAAGCAAGTATGTGATTTATCTTGAAATTTACTGGGAAGTAGCTTTTGCTTTGCATTGTTTTCAAATTTGCCTTTTCAAGGATAATTCACCTTAACCATTTTTCAGTTGGTTTTTATTTTTTTGTCACCTTTTTTCTTTGAGTTCATCTATCTCAAAATAAATGCATGGCGTAGTTCATCTGTTGCCTGCAGTTTTGCTCAACAGTTCAAACACATAAAGGATGTGTTTTCTCTTGTCTATGCAACTTTATGTTTACTCATGAATTACGACTTGAATAACTTGCTGTCATATTTGTAAGGGAACATGTTGAATCCCTGCAGTCATATTTGTAAGAGATTCGTTACGTCTTCTGCATAGGGTGATACTATAGTTGAAGCAGAAAATATATTGTAAATTTGAAGTTTATTAAAAATTACGAATAACCATGACAAAAATTCTGAATGCAGATTGCCCGTGAGTTGCGCTTGAGGGATATTGGTGGCATTATAATTGTGGATTTTATCGATATGTCAGATGATTGTGAGTATGATTTCAGATACTATCTGATAACTGATGTCACAAAACTGGATGTTCAAGTTTCTCCATGTGTGCTTTTGGTGCTAATCTCCTAATAATATCTCTTAAAAATATAAAGGATTCTGGTACCTATACACTACAGTCCTCTTTGCTACAATGTACTACCTCGGTCCCAAATTAAATCAACTTCTAGAGTTGTAAGTCAAACTATTTTATTTTGACCAAATTTATAGAAAAGGACACCAAATTAGTGTTACTAGATACATCATGAGATATATTTTCTTAATGTACTTATTTGTGTCATAGATGTGGTTACCCTTTCCTAGGATGATTATAGGAATTGATTTATTTTAGGATGGAGGGAGCGGTTTTATACTTAATGTGAATTTTTATTGATATGTGTGTTTGCAGTTTTCATGGGCTTGGACCGTACAAACTATACTCTTTCTTTATGTTTAAACCTTGCTTCATTCAGTCTACATTACACGGATACGTGAGGTTGGCCACGTATCCCATATCGGATACAAAATTCCGATACGTGGACTGATACGTATCCAAGCCATTTGGGCATTTGGCGATACGGCCTAGCTCTCCTGCGTATTCAAGAAAAAAAAACAGTAAGATTTCATATATGAGAGCATATATAGTGGTCATGAAAGGGTAAAAACATTGACCACATTGACATAACTCTTCACTTCAGTTTCAAGAAGGGTTGACATTGTGGCACCCTAAGTGCTGTAGCAGTAGCTGTGCTCTCTTTATGAAGTGAATGAACTACTTACGGGTTAAAAGTGTTTAGATATTACCTGCCTGTAAATTTAATTGAGCTGAGTGAACTTTGATCAATTTTCGTTCAGTATCTTCCCTATTGGAATATCTGGTACATTCCATAATTTTTCTTTGCGTCAATTAAGGGACAGTTTGGCATGAATGTTTTGCATAGTGAATTGGGATGTTTAAGACTGGTGCTTCTTTTTAACAAATCGTGAACTCCAAAAGGCAACATGTCTTAGTTAGCACCACTAATAGAAAATGATAATGATGCAAACTTTTTCTATTGCTTCTCCTTTCTCATTGTCACTGATACCACATTTTCTTCCAGCGAACAAAAGGCTAGTATATGAAGAAATGAAGAAAGCAGTAGAAAAGGATCGATCAACAGTTGGTGTTTCAGAACTATCAAAGCTAGGTTTGATGGAAATAACTAGAAAAAGGGTATGTGCACCAGCTTCATAAGTTACACAATGCCATGTTCATGGATTTCTTTTTGTATCACATGCGATGTGCATTAATTTTCCTCAGTGAAATAGTGGCCATTGTTGGGATAACTAAGCCCTGCAAGATTCTCTCTGGGAAAGAGGTCAAGAAGGCTTAGATGGCAACCAAGTTTAAGGCCCAGAACAAGTGTGCACTTTTCAAAACTTGGTTCTCGTGCCCAAGCTGCTTACTTCTTTCTTCTTAAATGCCATGCCACATCATCAAATACTGTTATGTGGCACTAGGGATGAAACTGGATCGGATAGAGTGATCTCGTATTCTATCCCATATTTTTTTATCGGGATTCGGAACCCGATACGGATCATGTCGGATACGTCAGATATTGATATCTATCTCATAGTCGGATATTGATATCTATCTCATATACTCCCTCCGTCCCCGAATATAAGGCATGCACATATTTCAAAATTTAAATTTTATTATCTTTGACTAACAATTAGCCTAATTATATCAGAAGTTTGTATTACAAAAGTAGCTACATTAAATTTGTGTTTATAAATACTTTTTAATGATCAAACTTGTGTTCCAACAAATTATATATTATAAGAGAAATTATAGGTCAAAATATGTTCTTAAAGACCGCACCAAGTCAATTTGCGCCTTATATTAGGGGACGGAGGGAGTACATATCAGAAATCCAATTTTGAGTATTCCGATTCGGATACGATATGGATATTAATTAAATGTTCAAATTCGGATACAAACTATCCATATAGGGTTTTAATCATTTTGGGACAGATGGATATCGGAAAAATATCCGCCCCATTTTCATCCCTACGTGGCATTCATTAAATGCATATGATACTAAGTACTAACAAGTTCAAGGACTCAGATGTGAAAATTAATAATTTAGGGGCCTAGCTGGCGCCCTAGAAAAGTTTAGGGACTGTCTTTGATTTATTATTGGCTCATCCCACGATAGTTGATTTTATGATTGTAGTGTTAAAATGGCTTATTGTTGTTTGCAGGTCCGACCAAGTGTTACTTTCATGATCAGTGAGCCATGTACATGCTGCCATGGTACTGGTCGTGTGGAAGCTCTTGACACATCCTTTTCAAAGATCGAACGTGAAATATGTCGACGTCTTGTAAGTCCTAAAGGCTAATTACATTTTTATTTTTCTTGTGTGTTAGCAACAGTATCAACTACTGATTTAATGCAAACAGGAATTATATGATGCATAACCGCACCTCCTACTCTAACTAGTTGAACTAGGCTTGCTTCCAATTCTAGTTACTAATAATTGAGCCAGAATTCGTTGTTTCTGTTAATCTTGTTCAATGAACCAGGCTGCCTCACGACGAAAATCAGACCCTGAGAAACCAAAATCATGGCCAAGATTTGTGCTTAGAGTGGATCATGAGATGTGCACGTATTTGACGTCAGGAAAGAAGACAAAACTAGGACTCCTGAGTAGCTCCCTTAAAGTGTGGATTTTGTTGAAGGTACAATCTTCTGCTGGTGCCTCCTCGTATGTGTTCTTAGCATGGTTCATTTATATTTATACTTGGAGTTTCTGAGGTAGCTAACATCTTTAAATGCATGACATTCAGATCGCCAGAGGTTTCTCCCGTGGTGCTTTTGAACTGCTACCATACTCAGAGAAGGAAAATTGTGTGGAGAAAGAAACATCATCAGAGTTGCCCCAGAAAGAGGGGAGGCCCAAGCTATCTGTTTTTCCTATCAAGAAGTGGATGAGCCGGGCGAAGCGTGCTAAGTGATTCTCTTTCAAAAGTGTCAATTTTATTAGCATGGGGTCTTCCTTGCTATTCACAACTTAGAACGAGCAAATATTCAGGAAGAGGGTCATGCTTTTCATTCACGGAGATCCCAGTGTCGGATATCTAGATATCTCCCGACCAGCTTTTGTTTATAGTATTTTTAAGTTTGTGATGCAAAATAGTGAAATACCTAGGATTTAGGATGGAAGAAAGAGTAGGAAACATTTGTAGGAAGGAAACTAGACAGATTTATGTAGGACGCTGTCAGGGTAGATGTAACTCTGATGCTTTAGAGCAGTTGAACTTGGGAGACCGAGTAATTCCAGTGATTTTTTTATTCATTTTTGGGACCCTATATTCAATTTTTGTTACAAACTTAATATTTTTTTGGCTAAATTTCTTTTGATCTGCAACGAATTCGTTCCGACATTGGCTTGTGAGGGCCTGTTTGGAACGTGGGAATTTTTTTCCTATTCCCGCGTTTTTCCTGTGAAATTGAACTGATTCCCATGAAATTCCTGTGTGATTCCTGTGAAAGTTCCAAACAGGCCCTTAAAGAGTACCTCTGTTGAGAGCAGATAACTCAATGTACACGCCATTTACCAATTTCAAATCATGTAGGGACTTAACTAATTGAGGCATACGCTCGAATTCTTCTTTATTTATGGAACTGATATTGGGAAATGGCTTGTTGATTTCAAATTTGTTTTGGCCATGTTTTCAAAAGTTTCTGTGAGCGCTGGAATGCACCTGAACCATTTTCTTACAACATGCATACAATTCATGTTTTAGTTTTCAAATCACTCGGATAAAAGGCTTATTGTCTTTGACCATTGTATAGTGCGTGCACTTATATCAAGATTTAAACATTATAATCTTTAATCAATAATTTAACCAACAATTTTGAACTATTGTAAAACAAAATTGATGCTGTTAGATTTGTAATTAAATGTACAATTCAATTCAATAACCATAAATTTGAAGTCTTAAACAATACAATGTAAAGTTAATTAATGTTAAGATATACATTTTAGTTTTATGCGTACTTCAAATGGTACCTTTTAGCATCACTAGGTATTGGCTCGTGCTTTGCTATTGGGACCTAAAACTTAAACGAAATAATGCAAAGCAGCACAACCGACAAATGGATTTCAGTATATACAATTTTATCTAGGTGTGATCATGTTTAGAACAACAGATGGCCTAGCGCCCAGACGTCCGGACCGGATGTCGCGTCCGGACGCAAACCCCACGTCCCGTGTCCCGCCCAGCACCAACGCCTGCGTCCATCGCAGGGCCCGCACCCCCGCGCCCACCCTGTGCCCGCATAGGGAAACCCACGGCAACAGCAATGACAGACGGCTGCGGTAGGCCGCTGTCCGCCAACCACTGGTCGCGCCGTGCAACATCCCGATCTACTTTTAAAACATTCAGATAAAATATTTACAATATATGTCTAAAATAGATAAAAAAAAACTTGAAACATGCGTGTATAGGTATAGCAACATATGCCAGATCTACTTTTGCAACACTAAGATGAAACATTTGTAATATAAGTATGAAACATATGAAACATTTGAAACATACGCTTGAAACATGCGGGTAGAGCCATAGCAACATATGCAACATCCAGATAGAGACTTGAAACATACGTCTGAAACATCTGAAACAGTTGAAACATAGGCTTGCAATCTACGTATAATGTCATTGCAACATATGCAATATCTCAGATCTACTTTTGTGATATCTAGATGGAACGCTTGAAACACTTGAAACACGACGTCACTAGCGACCATGCCCTACCTGGTGGGAAACTATGGTAGCTAGCAAGCTCGTGTCAGGGGACGTCGAGAGCTGCCCAGAGTATACCTAGGCGTGGGCGCAGGCCTTCCCTTCCTGTTGCAGAGTCTTTGGCCGGCCACGATGCACGCCATGGCTGCGATGGTGCCAGGTATATGGGGGCACGACGCAGGGCGCGGAGGAGCGCCGGATGGGGGCTGGGTGTGGCACACCCACGCTGGAGAAGGCCGCTGGGCTAGAGAAGGCGAGCTGGAGAAGACTGTCGGGCCGGAGAAGGTGCGAGGTGGATGGGGGCGGCTAGAGAAGGTGAGTGGCACGGTGGATGCGCCAGCGAGGGCACGGGGCAGCGGTCGGTGGGGTGCCTCTCGGGCGGCTCGGCCTCAGCACTCGGGGCGGCAGCGCTCGCACTGGAAGTCAGAGGCAGATCTTGTGGCGCAGCCTCGGGGGCTTGAGGATGGCCGGTCGCTCCAGATGAGCGGATGAGGAATGATGATTTTTTTATTTTGTTTTTAGGGGATGGAGCCCGGTCCTGCGTGGCTGCGTAGGTGTGGGAGCCGCGTCCAAGCGTGATTACGGGACGGACGCCCGTGCCGTAGCATTATTGTTAGAACAAAAGAAAAACATAAGCACTCGATTTCTTTAGAAGACCTGGTTAAAAAAAACTTTGTAAGAACATTGCAGGCAATCAAATATCTGCTTGCACATTATACGATAAACCTTTGTAAACAGATAGTAGGAAAAATATTAAGTGCTTATATTATATCCCTTTATTAAAATAAGAAAAGCAAAATTTAGATAAACCATCTCCTAGGGCAGGAGACAAAGATACGAGAAACTAGTTGTTGCTGCGGTATTATAAGCTCTCTTTTCAGCAATTTTTCGAAAACCTGTCTTTTTTCAGCAATTGATGAATACATAATGAACACTCTATAAGTAGGGATGCTAATGGTAAGGTGGTGCAAGCGGTGCATATACAAGAGGAAAAGGAAATAAACCCACCAGATCCGACGTCGTCTGGTTCGACGCGCGCACACGCTTACGTGCAAAGATAGAATTTTTTTTATTTTTAACCTTTTTTTAATACTATATTTTTAAATCTAACACGGCTTTTTTAAAACGAACACTTTTGACCACACGTGTGGTTGGCTGATGCGGGCGAAGATACAGATCTTTTTTTCCTTTTCTAATTGAGCGGCTGAGGCCTGAGGGTCTACATGCAGTTGCGGACATTTTTTTTTTGGTTTTAGTTTTCTCTACCATTGTGAATATGTTCGGTGCATGCAGGCCGGTTTCGTTCCGTTGCATGTGTACACCGCACGAGAAGTTACAGCGGTAATCTTCCAATCTATATATTTATAAGTTATACTACATAGTTAGCACCGCCGCCGCCGCCGCCGCAGCACCAGCCGCCCCCGTCGTCCACCACCGCTGGTCCCCCTCCCTTCTCCTCCGGCATCTCGTTGGGGGCTGAAGGGAGTGGGGATCCATTGTTTTTAATAAGTTTTTCTCAGTAGATCGAGTCATTAGGGTTAGCGTCTCTCCATGTCAAATTACTTAATACTGGAGTTTTATCTCCTTCTTCTCCTCATCTCTGTCGACGGTGAAGGAGAAGGGTGGAATCGTTTTCTCCATGGCGGCTCCGTTGAAGATGAGGACGACAACATCGGCGTCAACATCTTCATCGACATGACGACATGGAGACTTTGGTTTCCGGACGACGGCATCAAGGCGGAGATGATATCGCCGTCATAGAATAATTTTCTCCGGTCTCTTCTCCGTTTTGTTGTGGTTAGATCTGGCCACAATGAAGGACTAGGGAGAATAATTTTTAGATCAGTCTTCTTCACTCTTCGGTGGCAGAAAGAAGAAGAAGGAAGACACCAGAAAGAAGAAGTTCCTCAATTCTGCCTACAGGAATGTTGGCCGTTGTTCGTTGGGTATTTGTTCTCAGGCCATTTGCCGAGTGTTTGCCTGTGCGGTCATCCATACTGCAAAGCATTTAACAGGTTAGGTTTTGAGCTGTGCTATTCACAGCGTGGGTACTATTTTGTAATCTAGAGTGCTTGTAATATGTTGATGTACCCAGCTATCATATAATATAATTCTTCTTTCGTCGCAAAAAAAAAGTTATACTACATAGTTATTTTGTACATAGTTTTATATTTCTTTTTAGACAACATTGGCAAGTTGTGTAGAATAATAACCTATGTACACAGGTGGTATAAAATAACTTATGTATAAAAGTTGTTGTTGATAACTTTTATACCTAAGTTGTGTTTCGCAATTTTTGGGTTTCTAAGTTTTGGTATAAGTTATAGGTTAATTCGTTCATTTGTATTTAATAACTTTTTTGTTTCTAAGTTTTGGTATAAGTTTAAATTATTTGTTCTTTTTATTTAATAACTTTTGTACATAAGTTCTGTTTTTATAACTTTTGTGTTTCCAAGTTATATGTTATAGGTTAGTATACATAAATTGTTACTAGAATAAATTCTTCAAAACATATGCAAGTGGGGGTCTAGTTTTATTCGTCTCGTCACGTAGAATACATTGGTGCAGACGAAATTAAAAATGAATACATTGTTCAGAAGTTATAGCAATTTAAAGTAAATATTTTGCTTTTTTTCTAGTTGTGTCAGGGTGACGTCACAGCACGGGATCTAGACATCCCCAACCACAGAGGTGTAGGAGACCGAGTTGGGGCACCATTGCCTCATTTGTTTCTGGCCTCGTGCATAGAGTCGTGATGGGCTATAGCATAGTGGGCACGGAGGCCGAGTCAATAGGCCTTGTCCATGGCGCCCTCCTCGCTATCGTTGAGTTCTAGGTCGACAGCCGCTGCAACTTCTAAAGCCAGCGGTTGGGGGAAGTGTGGCTGAGCAGGGGAGCCGAGGCGTATGTAGAGGTGTGAATTGGGGTATTGGAGAGGGAATGAAAGGTAGGGTGTGGTAGAGATGTAAAGGAAAGGAATGGGACGGAGATAATTGATTGACAAAGGGCAGGGAGTGAACATTGGAGAGGGGCAGGGCCAACATGTGGGTAAAGATTTCTGTGGTGGAAAAAATTGTGCATAAGGAAAAGGGCAATGCATATGATCAACTAATCCATAGACATAGGATCCACATAAGTTGTCTTTAGTTGTTCCACTTTCCACACAATGTTGATGCAAGACATGGTCTTTAGGGTAGGTCCCACACAGAGAAAAATCTAGTTGTCATCACAAACCCGTCTTTTTATTTCTTTTCTTGTTCACCACATGACGGTCTGTTTATCCGCGTCATTGCTCACCCACCCCTCCGTGCTTGGATCAAAGTCCCTTCCCCCAAGCTCCTCAGAGATGCCTCCTCCTTCGGCCACAACAACCACCCGCTGGCCATGGTGAGTGTCGTGCATGGAAGATTGGGATGGCTATGCATGTTCTTATGGATAGGCTATATCCATATAGACTATCTTATAGAGCACTTGTACAAAGTTTATGGACTGCTTTAGGTAGTTTATGGGCTGCTTTTTCTCCCCACTTGGATGCCATAAGGTGCGTAAAGGGTGATCGTTATACCTCGCATCTTTATGCATACCTTTAGATTTGAAGATACTAAGCCATCCAAGGGTCATAACATAGGGTGAGTAATGAACTTTTGAGTAACAGTTATTTTTCAAAATCCTTCGCTCTTCTAGTCTTTTTTTTAGAAAAGGGAATATATTAATATCCCAGCCTCTGCATCGATCGATGCATATAGCTATTCCTTATTACACAGCACTTCAAACTCACACAAACTTAAACCCAAGGCACGCACACCAAAGTTTCTCGACCTAGTTAACACATCAAAATATAAAAGTGCTACACACGTCCTCCAGCTGCCTGTCAGAACACCTCTTAACGCCGAAACCAGCCGCCACAATGCGAAACCGTCTGCCGCCAATCACGCAGGTCATCTCAGATAACTCAACTGCTGGCCATTGCCTCCCACGCCGGTCTTTGCCAATTTCATGGGCGTCTCCCACGCTGGCCTCCTCGCCAAATTCGTGGTCCACTGCCAACAGATGCGAGACCGTTGAATTGCCACGCCTATGCCTTCCTTCTGACCGCCTTCCTCCGTCGTTGACACCGCAATCTTGAATCCTCAACTAGGTCTCTAGCTTCGTCGTTACGACGCTGGCCCCCGCAGTAAACTGATCGAGCACCGTCTTCCAAAACGACGCCTCTAAGGAGGAAAGCGACGCCACCGTCACCTGACCAGAAGGTCTAGGTTTTCACCCAATGAAGACAAGCCACACAAAGGGAAGAGACCCAAACGATGACGCTTCCAAGGAAGAAAATGGCGTCTGGAGACGTCGTTGTCATCGGCCCAAGAGGGCAAAGCTTTCGCCATGGCACCTGAACCCCGTGCACACCATTGGCCACAATTTGTCCTCTACGCCAGCCACCGCCCTGCCCGACCGAGCCACCTGTCATCGTCGATGCCGGCAGCCACCGTCTTTGAAAGCGAGCAGCTCCAAGCACCTCCGCCGGCAATGGCACTAGCCGCCACCGCTGCCGACTGACGCCGCCAACGGCCACGCGACGCATGCTCCACCAATGCGTACGTCGCCCCCGGCCCGTCTCCATCCTCATCAGGCTGCCAGGCCAGCCGCCATGCCACGGTGAAAGGTCTTGATGGCTAGAGGGGGGTGAATAGCCTTTGAAAAAATTCTACAAAGACAAGCTAAACAAGTTTATCAATATAACAAATAGCGAGATGCGTGTTTTGCTTAGCCTACGGGGTGTTTGCAAGCCACCTATCCAATTCACAAATCTAGTATATTGGCACTCAACCGCACAAGTCAAACCGAGAAGGTGACTACAACTACAACTAGCAAGCTACACAAGAGAGCTACTCTAGTAACGCTAACTAGCTAGCAAAGATAACTAAGAGAGTAATACAAGTGAGGGTTAGGAGGGTATCACCGAGGGGCGAAGTATTGAGCCAACCAATATGATCAACAATGAATACCAAGATAACCGAACACCGGGATCAATCAATCACAATATGAAAGTGATGACACGAAGATTTATCCCGAGGTTCACGTGCTTGCCGGCACGCTAGTCCCCGTTGTGTCCCTCTTCACCACGTGGTTCGGTGGCTAATCGGTCTCACACCGAGCCTCTCAAAAGGCACCACAAGAACCTACCAAATGGCAAAAGGTTGCAATGACACGAGCAATTCACTAATGTTGCCTTTGGCGCTTCGCCGAGGTAGGCACAAACCCCTCACAATCACCGGAGGTGGCCAAGAACAATCACCAACTCTTGCCAACGCCTCCAAGCTGCTCCAAGCCGTCTAGGTGGCGGCAACCACCAAGAGAAACAAGAATCCCGCAGCAAATCAACCACCAAGTGCCAACTAGATGCTATCTCACAATGCAAATGCACTTGGATCACTCAATCTCACTTCGAATATGCAAAGAAGCAAGAGAGATGAGTGGGAGGGGAGTTGCTTAGCTCAAAGTGCTCACAAGTATGTCAAATGTCCAAGAGAGAGAGCCTTGAGCCGGCCAACGAGTATTTATAGACGTACCCCTTCGAATATAGCCGTTAGAAACTTATTCAGCAGCAGTCGCGCTTGACCGGACGCGCCGGTCGTAACGACCGGACGCTCCGGTCGCGTAACGGCACTTTTTCGAAATGCCGACCGGACGCGCCGGTCGCAACGACCGGACGCGCTGGTCACGACCGGACGCGCCGGTCCCGTGACTGACCGGACGCGCCGGTCAACACTGAATCGCGCAAAACGAACCAGCGACCGGACGCGCTGGTGAACTGACCGGACGCCACAGTAACCGCGTCCGGTCGGAGTCCAGTAAGCTCCCTGGACGACCGGACGCGTCCGGTCGCCAGTGACCGGACGCGCTGCGTGTCCGATCAACTAACTGAAAAACGCGCAGTCACTGGACGCTGACCGGACGCGTCCGGTCAAACAGTGACCGCGTCCGGTGCAGCGTCCGGTCACCACTGTGACCTCCGTTCGCTTCCGTTTCTTTTCCGTTTGATTTCCGACTTCCGGCGTAGTAGAAAATAGGCATTTCATTTCCCCGAAATCGCCTGAATCCCGCGCTCGCACGCTCGGCGGGAGGGAGAGAGGACCCCAAACCCTCTCTACCGCTTAAACTCCAACGCCGTCGCAAATGTGCTAACACCACCAAGTGATCATGTCATGTGCGAGTGTGTTAGCATTTTCACAATCATTTTTCGAGGCGTTATTAGTTCTATCCAAATGCATATGATCATGAAATGCACACCTAGAGGCACTTAGGAGTTCAATAGCCGCGTCATTCCCCTCTTTATAGTACGGCTATCTATCCTATAATGTAACCACACCCACTAGGTGTCTTGGTTACTAAAACACAACCCTTAAGCATATACCTTTGCCTTGATCACGTAGGGTTGCATCCAAATCCAAGTGTGGCCATCATGATCACCATGTCCATCTTGCCACCAACCTTGGAATGTACTAATCCTCATATGCTACATACAACTTGGGCATAGGATTAGTACTTAGGCATTGTCACTAATTACCAACACCAAACATATAGCTTTCAATCTCCCCCTTGTTGGTAATTGGTGACAACCCTTTCACAAAGATATTATGATAAAATTTTGATTGAACCCATGTCACATTGTCCAAGTATATTACCATGTGTAACAAGTATGGACATGTGATCATGAATTCAAATTGATAGCAATGACTCCCCCTACATGTATGCTATATGTTTGGATTTTGGAAGCATACATGTTAGATAGGAAAGATTAGGAGCATTGACTACCAATAGGTGCTAAGTGTTTTAGATTATAGACCTTTGAAGCGTGATACCATCGGAGTAGCGATAAACACCATCTTAGCACCTTGTGTAGTTAGATATCACTTGAAAAAGCACAAACAAAACTAGAAACCTTGTGAGATCAACATTATAAGCAAGGCTCTAGTACCACTTTGAAAAAAAATGAAGCAAGAGTAATCTAACTACTTCCTATTCATGCTAGTACTTCAATACACCATTCAAATTATACTAGCAAGTCACCACACAAGCAATGTATCGGAGAAAAAGAAATGCATAACTATGCATCATACATATGAAGTGCACATAGAAATGCAACATTCATGTTTAAGAGCTTGCTCCCCCTACTTGTGTGCTCAAAATTTTAGTTGATCCCCTTCTTTCATCAATTCTCCCAACATTTTCTCCCCCTTTGTGCTTCTCCCCCTTCGAGTTCTATCTTTGTGAACTTATATTTTAACTTATATTTTCTCCCCCTTTGGCACCAATGACCACAAGGGACCAATTTTAGATAGAATATCATGTTGAATTATGGGGTGAGGATCAAGTTTGTGATTCAACCTAGATTGCTTGCATAAATAAAATGCTTCGGTTTGATCAAGGGCAAGCTTCTTCACACCTCACTAGAAGGGTTATCATGCACCATGTTGAAGCAAATATTTAGACAAGTGATCTAGATTAAACACTTAGGATCACAAGCTACTTAAACAAGTTATATGCTACCACTAGATCATACAAGACATGGAAACAATAGTGGCACCATATAAACTTCAAATTCATTTGGTTTTCATGAATGAGCCTAGAACATGTAAATTATGACTAGATGCACTAAACAAGTCCTTAGCATAGAATGCATGACATGTCAACCAATTGTACCTTGGGGCTCGAAGGAGAGGCATGTCATAACATTGGGGTGCATCAACTCATGTTGGAGAAGTCAAGTATGTTCAACTCATTCTTTAGCTTGTGAAATCTCTTCTCAGCAAGCTCGGCGGGAGGGAGAGAGGACCCAAACCCTCTCTACCGCTCAAACTCCAACGCCATCGCAAATGTGCTAACACCACCAAGTGATCACGTCATGTGCGAGTGTGTTAGCATTTTCACAATCATTTATCGAGGCGTTATTAGTTCTATCCAAATGCATATGATTATAAAATGCACAACTAGAGGCGCTTAGGAGTTCAATAGCCGCGTCATTCCCCTCTTTATAGTACGGCTATCTATCCTATAATGTAACCACACCCACTAGGTGTCTTGGTTACTAAAACACAACCCTTAAGCATATACCTTTGCCTTGATCACGTAGGGTTGCGTCCAAATCCAAGTGTGGCCATCATGATCACCATGTCCATCTTGCCACCAACCTTGGAATGTACTAATCCTCATATGCTACATACAACTTAGGCATAGGATTAGTACTTAGGCATTGTCACTAATTATCAACACCAAACATAGAGCTTTCACTGGCGCGTCTGGTCCCTCGCGGGACCGGCGCGTCCGGTCACGCACCCAGGAGTTCAGCACGGAGGGCAGATGCGATCGGACACGGTGGCGCATCCGGTCACGTTCGACCGAACGCGTCCGGTCACGAGTGGACCGTTACTGGACTCCGATCGGACGCGGCTGGCGCGTTCGGTCACGTGCGATCGGACGCGTCCGGTCTCGACGGGAGCTTATTGGACCGCGATCGGACGCTGACACTGTTGCGTCCGGTCAAGCTATCACAGAACCGCCCAAATTATAAGAACAAAAGTACAAAAACAATCACCGGAGTAATTAAATTCCCGTACTTAAGCTCCTATAACCCCGGTAGTCCAATAAAATCCCGATGGATTTCAAACCAACCAACATACAAGCCAAGATCGTAGTGGTCCAACATAACAGGTCATATGTTACATCCATTTCATAAGTAATTCAACATATATCGGAGTTCAGTAGAGTTATTACAACTCAAGTTCAAAAGTAGCGGAAGCAAAGTAGTTTGAAAACTAATATCACCTTAATTCAAATACATGCCAGTACTAAGGTCAATTTCTCATAAAAGCATGAGAGACAAGATAGCTCAAACGAATCATGCCCATGATCACACTCCGCCACTACAGCAGGAGTCTTCCAATTCTTGCAGTAGCTATGATACATCACAACCTGCAACAAGTGGGAATAAACCCTGAGTACGAGAAGGTACTCGGCTAGACTTACCGGTCATAAACCAGAAATAATGACACCAAGGAGTATGCAAGGCTTTCTTTCAGTGGGCTAGCTTGACTCATTTGCGAAAAGCACAAGTTATCATGAATAAACTAATTTAAGTCCTTTTGCATCATATTTATTATAACCTATTCAATCTAGGTAAGCACCTATGCTAAAGCAATCACTTGATTAACCATTAACATCAAAGGTTACCATCTCAAGTTTAGCATTTCCAACATTATCCACATAACCATCCGTGTTCCATCATCATTACTATGATGCCGTAACTCGAGTCAAGTGCTCACTATCCAGGAGCGATGGCGATTCGAATCGATTATTAACCAGCTGGTAATTTATTCCTCACACAAACCTCACTCACCCGCTAAAGTGAGGTATTGGTCACCGAGTCAACTATTCAGGTAAAGTTGCGAGTTTGCCAGGAACCACATGTACCCGGGGGCCGCCCGACTGCTCTTTGGCCTTATCATCGTGCCCCCGTATCCTGCCACTACTGCTCCGGTACAGTGCATTGCGGGCAATCCACTCGGCCCAAATAATCTCCCAGCTTCGCGGTCGAAAGGTACCTTATTCGGCCAGCTAAATGTGAGGCATGCGTTCAACATGACTCGAGGCCCAACAACGGTCGATCCTTAATCGACACAGGCGGAAACTACAAGCACCCCAGAACCCTGTCTGGTTGCCCCATACTTATTCCGCCCGGTCTCTAATTATCCATCAACACTTGGCTATTTCCAGGATATCATCCATTCCATAGCTAAAGTATTCCAGTAACCACCTATAGTTGCCGGTGACAGGAAATCACCGATCGCTACCGGTCTAAGCAGGGCTAAGCAATATTTTCGATCCTAAACCAAAATAGGATTCTAGGCATATTTATGGGACAAGGAAAGGATATATATGCAGCAAGTGTTTTCAATCAACTCCTATAACTTAATGCAACAATACATATATAACATATATATACTCAATTGCTTTTATAAAATAGGAGGCTTAGAATGCTCCGGGGCTTGCCTGAGATCGAACACTGGGTTAGTGATTGACGGATGACACTTGCTTGGCGAGCATCTCCCATCCTGACACTTGTTTAGTCCTTCCATCTTTGGGATAGGTCCACCAAACACCGTCTTTAGGTTTGGCTTCAACATATCATCCTTCACGTGGTGCATCTAGCGAACCTAAATGAGATGCAAGATGCATGTGTATGAATATGATGAATGGTAACACAAGATGCATCACATAATCAATTAAAGAGGGCAAGCACATTAAGCATAACACAAGTTTAACAAGATCACAAGTATCTTAACTTGACCATCATCAAGGGTATAAGCCACACTTAGCAACACATGGAGTAAACAACCATAACTCGCATCTGACAATTTCTAGACTGCAACAACAGCTACATGTTTGGATCATAACTGAAGTTATACAAATCCAATAGCATTTGGCCCCTGAACTTTTCCTGAACCAAACTGCACAGTGAAACACTATTCACATGAGTCTATGAAATGCATTTGGACCCCTTCCTTTTCCTGTATTTGAGCGCGAGATCCATCTTCTCCTTCATCGAACAGAGCACGCAGAGGAGGGACGGCTTCGGTCGATTTCCGACGGCTCGGGTGCCAACGACGGCGAGGGTTGGGGCACCGAGGCACGACGGCGTCGGGCCGCACCTGCACCGGGCCTTGCTTCGACCAGGGACGGTCCGCAGCCTCCCAGCCACGCACGTGGGCGGCATGCTACGGCGAACGGCGCCCTGCAGCGACGGCGCAGGCGGCAGCAACGACGGCGAGCGGCTTCAGGCGAGCACGCGCAAGACGGAGAGGAAGGTCGCAGGGCTAGTGGCCGGCTTGGCTCGGGCAGCGAGCGCGCGAGGTTGTGGGCGACGAGCAGCTCCGCCCGCGGCGGCCATGGCGGGCGGCGCTCTGGTGCGCGCGCGTCGCGGCGAAAACGGGAGCGGGGAGGCGAGTGAGGAAGCTCCGGGGCATCCCAATCGCGCGGACAGGAGTAGGCAGCAGCGGCAGAGGAGGTGAGCACGTGGCGGAGGTGGGAGCGCATGGCGTGCATGCACGGTGACCACGTCGGCATTAAATCGAACACCTGGCAGGCAGTGAATCGGGCGAGGTGGGAGGCCGATTTGGGCCAGCAACAGGCCGATTTGGACCTTGGGCCAAAAGGCAAAGTGGTAGCCCACGAGTTGCTCTACAACTTTCGTTAAGGGGCCAAGGTCATTAGAGCAATGGATTAGCGGTTAACTAGTTGCCAAAACTGTAGTGTCAATGACTTAACAATCTTCACTTTGGGCTCCAGTTACCTAGCCAAAACTTGGTCAAACGGAATGCAACTTTTTCCTGTGCCCTCCCCATGGAGTTATGTCCAACTTCTATTTTTGGATCAATTCAAGTTTCTTAACGAAAACACGAGAACGCGGCATGCCAATCATTATCGCCATTGAAATCCCAGACTTAGAAATATTTCAAGTGCTGAAAACTGCAGCCGATTCAATCTTGTGACCTTTGTTTGACTCGGTTATGGACCAAACTAGCTCTTGACCCTTAAACAAAGTTTCTTCTCCATAACATGAACTACAACTTTCATTTAAGGTCCAACATCAGAACTGATATAGAACCTATATTTTTACTCTGACCAAAGTAGTATCGCGATAAAGCTTGAATTGTCCGTTTTGATCCATTGGAGCATTTTCTGGGCATTTGCCCAACACGAACCTTTGACGACTTTTGTTGTAGAGTCCATCTAGAGTCTTTTGGGCAAGGTTACAAGGTTTGGTTGATGACCTATATTTCCATTCACTTATTAGTGCAATTCAAGCACTTAGTAAAACCATTCCAACAAGGATATAACTTATCATTTCATGTGACTTTTTGACTCCAAACTTCATGAAACTTTTCGAGTGACCAATATAGATAGGTACTAAGGTGGCACACATGAAAATATTGCAATAACACCACCCAAGGACATATCTTGAAAATGGCCTATATGTGAAGCAATGGTGCAACATCCAAGATTAGGTTAAGCTCATCTCCATAGGTTTGACCTTGACATCTTCATCACCACTTAATCTACCATGTTTGAGATCAAACCCACTACTTAACTGGTGGCAAACACCTCGGGTGTTACACAAACGCTAGAGCGCGTCCGGTCACGGCAACGGCTGACCGGTGCGTCCGGTCAGCGCGATTTTAACTGCGTCGTTCGGTAACGGCTAGCTGCGTACCCTTTCGCTATAAATAGAAGATGTCCGGGGTTTAAGGGTAACTCTTACACATTTTGAGACCTAGAGACATCTTTTGAGCTAGAGAACAACCCCTCCACTTATCTCTTTGCTTAGTTGCTCATCTTGAGTGAGATTGAGTGAGATTCAAGTGCGTTGCTTGAGAGTTGCATTCTAGAGGTACTTGATCTTCGAGTTGCTGCGGATTTCTTGTTACTCTTCCGTGTTTCCCGACACGGTAGACGGCTTGGAGCAGCGGAGGTGATTGAGCTCGCAATTGAAGATTGTTGGAGCCATCACCAAATGTTGTAAGGGGTTCTTGATCCTTCCCCGCGGGAGTTCGCAAATTGGATACTCTAGTGGAGCTCGTGGCTTGGAGGATCCCCATCTTGTGTGCAGTTGTGCGGCGCCCGCCAAGGGCTCGACTCTTGATAGTCGATTAGCTCGCGAACTGACAAGTGGGTGCATCGCCACAACGAGGAGTAGCTTGCCGGGAAGCAAGTGAACCTCGGTAAAAATCTTGTGTCATCTCTTTGCCGAGGATTTCTCTTGTGGTTGATCATTGTGATTGATTCTTCGAGTGCATTACTTCTCTATATCGTTGGTATAAGAATCAAGTCACTTGCTCTTTACTTTCTTGTACTAATCCTAGTGTAGTTTGCTTAGTGTAGCTTTTATCACATAGGAGTAAGTAGCTTAGTGTCTTAGTCTTGTTGGTGTGTATTAGAGATCATAGCCTTGCTTTACTAGCATTGTTTAGGTGGCTTGCATAGTGTAGTTGAGCTAGTGCTAGAATTAGCTTAGCCATCTTTTATACTAACGTGGTTGTTTAGTGAAGCTTGTAGATTTTTTAAATAGGCTATTCACCCCCTCTAGCCATTTGGACCTTACAGCCACCCCCCGCCGGCCTGCCGGAACTTGCACCACCACACCACCCATATGCGAGACGGCCCCACCGCCACCATCATGACGATCTGCGCGGCCCTGTCGGCGTCCCATTCCGGCGACGGCGCAGCAGGAGAGGAGGAGCGTGGGGGCGGCGGCTATTAGGGTTTGGGACCTCCCGTGTCGCCTGCGTGGGGGGCGACGCGGCTCGCTAGAATAGATAAGATTCTAGACCGGACCGTAGAACGAGTTGATAGGCACACACCAAACACAAAGTACCTTTTACAAGTAACATGCTAATTACTGTCATGCGTAATCCATCACAATCGAGTATACCTTGCCATAATTATATCCTCTTCGTGTCCATCTGGGATCAAATCACCCGAAGGATTATTAATTAGCATGTCATGATTATTCTCTAGGCCTGCTGATAGCATGATAGTTACACGGCTTGCAACGAACTACGATATCTTTAGTCTTGCACGACAATGACCAGAGCGGTGTGGGACATCGTTGGTACAACAACGCGAGCATGACGATGACTTATTCTGGGTCGATATGGTGTAAATGTTGTCCTACTGATGGCATGGTAGCTTCATAGCTTACAGCGAACTACGACGTCTAGTTTTACATCGTAATGACTAGAGCGGTGTGGGACATCGTTGCCTCCGTTGGTAATAATGGCGTGAGCAAGATGGCTTATCACATTGACAACGGCGAGATAGTGGTACAACATGATAAATGACTAGGGGCGGTTGGTCCTAATGATGTGGCCGTGGTTGTACACATAAGTTGTTGAGAGAAATGGTATACAACTATGAAGAGATGATGTTGTTTGGCATGTGTTGAGGCCTCAATCCATTCGGCCACCATGGTTAGTTGCTTATAGCTGTTAGCTTTGTTTGTTGTTGTTGTTGCTGCTGCTGCTGCTTGACCCTTTTAAGGCTATTGTTGCTCGGTTGTAGACTCAGCTCGGGTAACTTCTTTTTAATATAATCAGCAGTTCTCTTGTCTGATTTTTTTTAATAGACGATTCCAATCTCCTTTTTTTAACGAAGATAGTTTGAATCTTATCATGTCAGACGACCACTCAGTATAGCAGATGCTTGTGTCACGGCCCTGGCCACTCTGTAGACCTCATGCTGTACAAACTTCCACGACTCCGAAGTGTTGCTGCTCCGAGCGCTGGCTATTGCATTGGCTATACCGGGATAGATTGCAGTATCCCAGTCATTCTGATCTGAAGGTCCATACACCTATGGATGGGAACACTTACTGTTAGTATAACTATAAGCCGTGTGTACAAGCCTTATGCAATTTCCAGAGAGGAAGGTGAGTGCTTTGCGCATGAGTATCTGCTCACCAGATGCTTAAACCATTCTAGCTTGAAGATGCCTTCCCTGCTAGTGAATGCTCGCTCGGTCTGCATAAGCCGGTCATTGAGCTGTCGGATTTTCAGTGAATCCTTGTTCAGCTGCTTGCTCAAGAGTTGCTTTTGAAGTTCCTGAAAGTGCCCATGTCTCTTAAGTCATCACAGTGCACAAAACGCAGTATGGTAGACTGTAAGTTCTGCATAACTCGAGCAGCAATTCTCAAGTGAAAGTACCTTTTGTTCGCTATTCACTTTGGTAGCTGCTGCTCTGAGAGTTCTGATTGAGTTGTACAGTGGGGAACAAGTGACAGTTGTTCCCTTCACTTCCTTCTCTACCGTCTTTGTGTATTCCTGCCACCGGAAAAAAATTTAGGGCTTCGTCATGTTTCCATAGTAACAAGGATATCTATGTTAATTTTCCTCTGTCCCCTGTGTCTGAGTGGCTCTACTGGCCTACAGAAGGTCAGAAGCAGCATTTAGTGAACACTGGAGACGTCTTACCTCAAGCTCAATTGCATAGGACATGTAATTGAAGGGTAGGATCTCTTCATTTGCCAACCTCAAAGCCATCATTCCCCATATGCTAGCAGCTGCAAGATGAAGAATCTTGGTTACCATGTCGTGGTGGCGCAGGTAACACCTCAACTAATATTCTGCACAAAAACAGTATCATTGAGCAGATCTGCCACATGCCTACGGAACCCAGGATCTCCGAATTTCGCCATCCATACGTAGTCATCATATAAGGAGTGGTAAACCGGATATCCTGGTCCTACAAAAGCAAAAGTGCCCAGGAAAGTTCATTGAAAAATACAAAAAGTCACTGAGCAGGCAAATAGCAAAGAGCAGGGGCATTACCTTCACCAAAAATTATATTCATCGAAGGAATACCAACATGTTGGACGAATGCTGAATAGTCTGATCCTCCATCACCTAGTCTTAGAACCTTAATGCAGGAGATATGCAGTGAATAGTGAGTAATGTAATATAATTTGTCAGGAAGTAGAAGTGGTTTCCCGTCCTGAAACCACATAATTCTTGAGGGATGGAACTGAAACTCAAAGGAACTTGTAGCTCGATAACAATGCAATCACTATATAATAGTGACAACTAACTGGGTCCTCAGCACCACATAGAGGGTAGGCTGTTGGATAAGCAAGCTGCAACAACTCACCTGGGGAGGAATGCTTGATTTAATCCATGAATCATACACAGTCTGAGATGAATTATCAGGATCTTGAACCTTCACAAATTGACAAAGAGCAGTTAAAATTTTGGGCATCTTAACAAGGAAAACACTATATTCATATTGTTGACTACTAACATGGAGACCAAAAGCAAACAAAGTTAACTATAGTATCATGTTTTCCCTCTTCCTGGGTATGCTATTATCAAAGACTTTCAGGTAGGATGGACATACCACTTTAGTTACTTGCTGAAGTAACTCATCGAGTTGGGGAGTTGTAGAAGGCAGGAATCCTGGACCAACGACTGAAACGTCAATATTCAGATAAGCAACAGCTCTAGAATATAACATCTCCTGGTTTTCTTCAACCCATTCAGTAGATCCTGTCTGAGTAAATTAAATGCAAATATGATCAATCTTGCTGTTTTAAAGACGGACAAGAGTGGTTCAGATATAGAAACACACCAGTCCGTATTCTTCCGCATCCCAACTACAGAAGATAATGGTTCTTCGAGGTCTCCACCCTTGCTTTTGCAGCATTGAAAACCTTTGAGCTAACTAGATGGACAAAGAGTGAAATAACATGTTATGAGCCAGATAAGTAGCAGACCGTGTATCATGTACAGTACAATATAGGTCAGGCATAGAAACATGAAATGGAACTAAGGTTCAGTCACTTCAGCAAACTATTCAGAGGACATGGCCTTTTTTTAAAAAAAATGAACATGGGAGTTCTTCCTTTTAATTAAGAGGAAGCAGTTTTATGTACAAGACACAGCCAGAAGACCAGGGCCACAGATTTCCTCAAAAACAGAAGGGGAGGGGTTAAAGCCCTAGCAACAAGCGAAGACCTAGGCAAGGCACCTAGCGCTAGGTATTAAACAAGGACATGGCTAGTACCTGCTCTAAACTACTGTAATCAGTATTCTGGCATAGTAGGTCAACAAAAACAAAGCGTACTAAAGTATAGAGAAGACATTTTGTAACTGAAGACTACCTCAATCATAGCTGCTGTTCCACTGTTGGGATCGGATGCACCAAACGTCCAAGCATCACGATGGTTACCAAGAATGACATATCTGGATCACAGAATGTTAAAAATTCTCAGTTCAATCACATATTTGGCGGAAAAAAATATAATATTCAATGTGGTTAAATTGTGCCAACGCCTATATGCAGATAAGCAGATTGATACTCTTCAATATTTGTTTCAACTGTGAGTACCTCGGAGGCTAGGACTGAGTCTAATTGTTTGTTTTTGTTCATTAAGAAAAAGTTTGCTTTTGAAGAATTCCTTTTACAGTCATGAGAGACTGAGAGATACTACAAGAGCTTACCCATCTAAAATGAGCCTTCAGTGAAAGAGTTTCCAATAAATTAAAAGAACAAAAGAACTTCACCTCATGCATCTGGTTCTTAATCGTGCTTAGCTATTTTTTTTCTCTCTTGAAGGAAAGATTTTCATAGCTACTCGTCGGTACCAACGGTATAGGGGTACCCACATCCAACGATAATAAAAAACAAAACGACTAAGCTACAGCCAAACGCAGCCGCACACCAGGTCCGCCTCGTACGAGGGCAGCTCGACGGAGCGCCTCGACCGCGCTCCAGCTCCGACTCGTACGAGGCACCCTCGACGGGGGCGCCTCGACTGCGCCCCGTCCCGCACGACAGGACACCTCAACCGCACTCCGACT
Organism: Saccharum hybrid cultivar R570; assembly: GCA_038087645.1. Classification (NCBI taxonomy): domain Eukaryota; kingdom Viridiplantae; phylum Streptophyta; class Magnoliopsida; order Poales; family Poaceae; genus Saccharum; species Saccharum hybrid cultivar. The sequence goes on from JAQSUU010000120.1 coordinate 24,118,814, forward strand.
CACACGAGGCTCGTTCGTCCACCGGGAAAACTCCGACTCGCGTGACCCCGGGTCGGAGTACTCGATCCCTTCTCTTTACCTACCCCAGGACAAAAAGCATAGCATTTAATGCGATTACCTGCCGCCACCTACCGGCATGGCTGCAACCAGGATTAACGTGGGAACAATGCCAGTGTCAGTCCTCACTGTTTTACCGCCCATCCCGTGATGGGAGGTGACACCTGTCACTGTGCACACCTTACCGTGCACTATCCATCGCCAGCTACCCTCGAGGAAGGATACGACAAAGCCCGTATTCCGCAATCTCTGGGATTCGGCCTTATCCGTCCGGTCTTGACCCGGCCTTGACCCAACCTCGACGCCCCGCACAGTTCAACAGGAAAAGAAGGACGGCATGGCACCGTGCTCCGGATCATTTCATCGACTCATCCTCTACGTCGCCATGGTGTCCGGGGATGGCCGGCCATTCCCAGGGCACGTCGTTACAGTCACCTCAACAGAGATTGACAAAACATCATCTCAAGGCTCTCCGTCGTCCTGGCCTCCTCTCGCCCTATAAAAAGGCAGGCCGGGGCTCTACAACGGAGAGAAGACAACGAAGAACAAGCCAGACACAAGATAGAGATCAACATCTCAAGCAATCATCCTTGTACTCTTTTTCCTCTCTTTGAGACTTGGGCTCGCCGCCCTCTCTCGCAAGCTTGTAACCCCTACACAAGCACCTCGGTGCAAGGAAATACAAAACTCTCTCTCCCTCGCTGGACGTAGGGCCTTCTTTTGCCCGAACCAGGATAAACCCCCGTGTGTTCTCCTTGCATCACCATCGAGGATAGGGACACGCAGCACTTACTCGTCGGTTTAGGACCCCCTCGGGACCGAACACCGACAGTTGGCGCGCCAGGTAGGGGACCGCTGCGTGCCAACGTCGCTTTCCCGTCTTTCTTCCTGGATGGCTGACCCTGAACGCCCTATCCCGTTGGCCACGGTGATCTGGTTCGGGAGTTTGGAGTTCATGTCGCTTGGCTATGGCTACGATATGGTCCTCCTCCCGCCCAGGCACCCAACCGACGAGGATTACGAGCTCTCCCAGCCTGGGGGAGCGATCCGCCGGTACCTTCGCTCCAGGAAGGCGCGAGCCGCCCGACGACGACGAGCCCGGCGCAACCACCGTCTTCGCCTCACGGAGGGTGATGGGATTCCCCGATCCGGCGCCTCTCAGCCAGACGCCAGCCCAGATTTCCTCGTTGAGGGTCTGGGTAGGATGAACTTGGCTGAGGGCAAGATGCCGACGGAGAATTCCGCCGCTCCTCTGTCCGGTGAGACACCACCACTGCCTGGATCAACCATTCCGGCGTGGACAGCGACATCTCCATCACCGTTCCCGTTTGGGCTAGACTCGGCTGCCTGGACCTATGCTTCCTCCGTAAGCACTAGCATGAGTGCCTACGAGGAACTCCCCGGGCACCATCTACGCTCCACTCTGGACCTCGTTGCATCCACACCAGCCTCTGATTATCTGGACTCTACGGAAACCCCAGAAACAGAGCCTCGTGTGACCGCTTCTCGGCGTCGCGATCACGGAGGCGATTTGCAACGGCCTCACATTCCCCCGTCATACTACTACTTTGGCGCTCCTGACTCCGACTCGGCTGATGACACCTACGATCCGATCCGCGAATGCTTCAACATCGATGTTGAAAGCACGTCGGAGTCGGAGGACGAAGAGCCAGTCGAAGGAAGGCACACGCCACCTCACGTCGAGCTCCCTGCTGAGCATGACGAGGCACAGTTCCTTGCGGATCAAGGAATGCAGCTCGAGCAGATTCACGAGTTGCAGGACAGGCTCGACAAGGAGCAAGAAAACCTGCATCTACTCCAACAAACCCTCGAGCGTAAGCGCGCGGAACGCGCACTTGGCGGGAGAGCTCGCGAGAGAGCTCGCGACGTCAACCGTCGCATCGACGAGGACCGGGTGGTCGACCCCCCGGTTTTCGCTCGAGCCAGCCAGAACGTTGTCGCCGCCGCCATGCTCCTCCGCAACATGCCCGAGCCATCAAACCCCGACGCCCATCGGGCTCGAGATGAGATCCGAGAACTCCTCGAGACCGCTGCCATGCAGGAGGCCGAGAGCTCTGCCTCGAGGCGACGCGAGCCAGCCTCGGAGCGGCTCGTCGAGCCCTCCCGACAGGAGAGAGAGGCCTCGGTTCATCCCGAGCCTACCCGGCGAAACCGGGTAGCTCCTGCCCCTGAGCCCACCACCAACGACCGCGAACCTCGAGACACCCGTGGCAACATCGTCGAGCGCCGCACGCGCAAGCACGGTGACGGCGTGGCTCGAGGCTACCACGTGCACAGGGGCGGACGCTACGACAGCTCGGAAGATCGTAGTCCTTCACCTGAGCCCCCGGGCCCTCGGGTCTTCAGTAAGGTTATCCGTGAGACGGTGCTCCCGGCTCGGTTTCGCCCTCCCACGACCCTCACCAAGTACAACGGCGAGACCAAACCCGAACTTTGGCTCGCCGATTTCTGCTTGGCGTGTCAGCTGGGAGGGGCCACCGACGACCGGGTCATCATTCGACAACTCCCCCTGTTCCTCTCCGACACCGCCCGAGCCTAGCTCGAGGATCTCCCACCTCGGCAGATCCACGACTGGGACGATCTTGTGAGGGTGTTCGAGGGAAACTTCAAGGGGACCTATATGCGCCCCGGCAACTCGTGGGACCTCCGGAGCTGCAAGCAAAAACCGGGTGAATCCCTTTGGGACTACATCCGATGCTTCTCCAGGCAGCGCACCGAGCTCCCCAACGTCACCGAATCCGACGTGATTATGGCTTTCCTCTCCGGAACCACCTGCAAGGAGTTGGTCCGAGAGTTGGGCCGTAACACCCCACTCACTGCCAACGGGTTGATGGACATCGTCACCAACTTCGCCGCCGGCGAGGAGGCAGTTGGTGCCATCTTCGGCGGTGACCAAGACAAAGGGAAGCAGAAGGTCAATGATCCCACGGGCTCCAATCGGGGCTCTAAGAGGAACAACCGGAAGAAGAAGAAGAAGAACCAGCAAGGCAAGCTCGAGGCCCCGGCCAACGAGCTTGTCGCTGCTGCCGAGCGCAAGAAACCACGAGGCCCCCCCCGGCGGGGGCATCTTCGACAAAATGCTCAAAGAGCCGTGTCCCTACCACAAGAGACCCACTAACCATAATCTTGAAGATTGTCACATGCTCCGCAGGTACTTTGAGGGCGTCGGCGTCAAGAAGGATGACAAGAAGGAAGACCCCAAGGGTGACGACAAGGATGGGGGTTTCCCCGAGATCCACGACTGTTTCATGATCTACGGAGGACCCTCGACCCACCTCTCGGCGCGTCAGCGCAAACGAGAGCAGCGTGAGGTTTTCTCTGTACAGACGGCGGTCCCCCGCTTCCTTGACTGGTCTCAGATGGCCATCACTTTCGACCGTGATGATCATCCTGACTACGTCCCCAATCCAGGAGTCTACCCCCTTGTTGTTGATCCCGTCATCGCCAACACACGCCTCACCAAGGTGCTCATGGACGGCGGAAGTAGCCTCAACATCATCTACGCCCAGACCCTCGACCTTCTGGGGGTCGAGAGAGCGCGCCTCCAACCCAGCGTCGGGGGCTTCCACGGAGTCGTGCCAGGGAAACGGGCATAACCCCTCGGATGGGTCGATCTGCCTGTTTGCTTTGGCACACCGGCCAACTTCAGAAAGGAGACGCTCACTTTTGAAGTAGTCGGATTTCGTGGAACGTACCACGCTATCCTCGGGCGCCCATGCTACGCCAAGTTCATGGCGGTCCCAGACTACACCTACCTCAAGCTCAAGATGCCAGGCCCAAACGGTGTCATCACTGTAGGGCCCTCGTATGAATATGCCTACGAGTGCGACATCGAGTGTGTCGAGTACGGCGAGGCTGTTTTGGAATCGGTGACCTTGGCTGCAGACCTCGACGGTCTCGCCAACGAGATACCCGACCCAAAGCGCCACACCGGTAGCTTCGAGCCCGCGGAGGACGTTAAGCTCGTGCCCCTCGACCCTGTTGATCCCAAGGGAAAAGCGCTGAGCATCAGCGCCACCCTCGATCCCAAATAGGAAGCAGTGCTCGTCGACTTTCTCCGCGCAAACGTCGACATCTTTGCGTGGAGTCCCTCGGATATGCCGGGCATACCCAGGGAAGTCGCTGAGCACGCCTTGGAGATCCGAGCCGGATCCAAACCGGTGAAGCAACGCCTGCACTGCTTCGACGAGGAGAAGCGCAGGGTCATCGGTGAGGAGATTCACAAGCTGCTGGAGGCCGAATTCATCAAGGAGGTTCATCATCCTGAGTGGCTAGCTAATCCTGTATTAGTTAAGAAAAAGAGTGGGAAGTGGAGGATGTGTGTAGATTATACTAGTTTAAATAAAGCATGTCCAAAAGTTTCCTTTCCTTTGCCACGCATTGATCAAATCGTTGATTCCACTGCGGGGTGTGAAACCCTCTCGTTCTTAGATGCGTACTCCGGCTACCACCAGATCAAAATGAAAGAGTCCGACCAACTCGCGACCTCATTCATTACCCCATTCGGCATGTATTGCTACGTTACGATGCCCTTCGGTCTCCGAAACGCAGGGGCTACGTACCAGCGATGCATGCAGCACGTTTTCGGGGAACACATCGGGTCGACCGTCGAAGCTTATGTCGATGACATCATTGTCAAAACAAAACAAGCCAACGATCTGGTCAACGACCTAGACGTCGTATTCAAATGCCTCCGAGCGAAAAACATCAAGCTCAACCCTGAGAAATGCGTTTTTGGCGTTCCTCGAGGTATGCTCTTAGGGTTCATCGTGTCTAAGCCTGGCATCGAAGCCAACCCAGAAAAAATCACAGCAATAACCAAGATGGGCACCATCCGAGATCTGAAGGGCGTACAGAGGGTCACAGGCTGCTTGGCGGCACTCAGCCGTTTCATTTCGCGCCTCGGCGAAAAAGCGCTCCCACTGTACCACCTCTTGAAGAAATCGGAGCATTTTTCCTGGACCCTCGAGGCTGAGGAAGCTCTTGCAAAACTCAAGGCCACACTCTCTAACTCACCGATCCTCGTCCCTCCGACCCCAGGGGAACCGCTCCTGCTCTATGTCGCAGCGACATCGCAAGTAGTCAGCGCGGTCCTGGCTGTCGAGAGGGCTGAAGAGGCCCATACCTTGCTCGTCCAAAGACCGGTCTATTTTATTAGCGAGGTGCTTTCAGAAACCAAGGTACGGTACCCACAAATCCAGAAACTGCTATATGCCGTCGTCCTAACACGGCGCAAGCTTCGACACTACTTCGAGGGTCACCCGGTTACTGTGGTCTCTTCTTTCCCCTTGGGAGAGATAGCCCAGAACCGGGAAGCCTCGGGTAGAATTGCCAAATGGGCGGTCGAACTCATGGGTGAGACCCTATCTTATGCGCCGCGCAAAGCTATTAAGTCGTAGGTATTAGCAGACTTCCTGGCCGAGTGGACCGACACCCAGCTCCCCCCTGCACAGCTCCAAGCCGAGCTCTGGACCATGTACTTCGATGGGTCGTTGATGAAGACAGGAGCAGGCGCGGGTTTGCTCTTCATCTCGCCCCTCGGAGTTCACATGCGCTACGTCATCCGGCTTCATTTTCCTGCGTCAAATAACGTCGCCGAATATGAGGCGCTCGTTACAGGGCTGAGAATTGCCATCGAGCTCGGGGTCCGACACCTTGACGTTCGAGGCGACTCCTAGCTCATGATCGATCAGGTCATGAAGAGCTCAAGCTGCCGTGATCCCAAGATGGAAGCCTACTGCCAAGAGGTGCGGCGCCTCGAGGACAAGTTTCACGGCCTCGAGCTCAACCACATCACACGCAGGCATGGCGAGGCCGCTGATGAACTGGCGAAAATCACGTCCAGTCGAACTACGGTTCCACCAGACGTTTTCGCAAAAAATCTCCAGCAGCCATCCGTCGACCTTGGGCCAGACGGAGGGGTCGACGGGACGTCACTCGACCCCCCACCTGAGGCAGAAGCCCCCTCGACCGGGGCTGAAACCATGCAGGTGGAAGGCTCGACCCCACCATCTGACCTCGAGCCTGACTGGCGCGTTCCATACCTCGACCACCTCATCTGAGGGGACCTCCCCTCGGATAAGACCGAGGCTCGACGGATCACTCGTCGGGCCAAAACCTTTGTGATCATTGGCGACAGTAGGGAGCTGTACCACCGCAGCCCCACTGGCATCCTCCAACGTTGTATCACAAATGAGGAAGGCAGAAACCTGCTCGATGATCTGCACTCGGGGGCTTGCGGCCATCACGCAGCGCCTAGAACCCTCGTCGGAAATGCTTTCCGACAAGGATTCTATTGGCCAACCGCTGTCTCCGATGCTGTCAAGCTAGTACGCTCCTCCAGAGGTTGCCAGTACTATGCAAGACAGACCCATCTTCCAGCACACGCCCTGCAAATCATTCCTATCACATGGCCGTTTGCGGTTTGGGGGCTCGACCTCGTCGGACCCTTGAAAAGAACAACCGGCGGCTTCACCCACTTGCTCGTTGCAATCGACAAATTTTCCAAGTGGATCGAGGCCCGCCCTATCACCAGCATCAACTCCGAGCAAACTGTGCTCTTCTTCACCGACATTATCCATCGCTTTGGGGTCCCCAACTGTATCATCACGAACAACGGCACCCAGTTCACCGGCCAAAAGTTTCTGGATTTCTGCAACATCCATCACATCCGTGTGCTCTGGTCAGCCGTGGCTCATCCAAAAACAAATGGCCAAGTGGAACGTGCCAACGGCATGGTTCTGCAAGGCCTGAAGCCCAAAATTTTCGACAAGCTAAACAAACATGGCAAGAGATGGGCTGCCGAACTTCCCTCAGTCCTGTGGAGCTTAAGAACAACGCCGAGTCGAGCCACGGGGTTCACTCCGTTCTTCTTAGTCTACGGATCTGAGGTCATGCTCTCCACTGACATAGAGTATGGGTCCCCAAGGCTAAAGGCCTACAACGAAAGAAATAACGACGCCGCGAGAGAGGACGCCCTCGACCAGCTCGAGGAAGCCCGAGATGTGGCCCTATTACATTCTGCCAGATATCAGCAACGTCTCCGACGCTACCACGATAGACACGCCCGCAAGCGTGACCTCAACGTCGGCGACCTGGTGCTACGGCGGAACCAGAATACCAAAGGACGGCACAAACTCACGCCACCATGGGAAGGACCGTACATCGTCGCAGAAGTACTAAAGCCGGGCACCTACAAGCTATCCAACGAGAAGGGCGAAATCCTCACCAACGCTTGGAACATTGAACAGCTACGTCGCTTCTTCCCTTAGAAAGCCTCGAGGCTTTGTAATTTCTTTTCGATATCATCAATAAAAAATACAGCGATGTCCAAACTCTCATTTCGCAAACAATGAGGAAGGATCGACTCTATTCTCCCAGAATCGACCCTCCCTCGGGGGCTACAAGGGGGGAACCCCCAGTCCCCGAAAAAACTTGTACTCTTTTTTCAAAGTTAAAGAACTACCTCTTAAGTCAAACAACGCTGCAAAAGCGCCCTGAGGCTCAAAGGGGCTCTCGAGCCATGAGATCGCTTACGCCTCCGAGGCTACGGTACCTCCGCTCACCCCTCATGCCTAGGGACACGACCGCATGTTAAGTAGACCTAATGGCGGTTCACAACTTTGAAAAGGAATACACCCCCTATCGCTTAGACCAGGTTCTTACACGATCTGCGAGGCCGCGAGAGGCGCCCTGAAGCTCGAGGGCAGTCGAGCCGCGAGATCACTTACGCCTCCGAGGCTATGGTACCTCCACTCGCTCCCTTACGCCAAAGGGCGCAACTGCGTTGAAAGCATCTAGGCCCCGAGGTTTGGTTTCGGCAATTGATGACAACGCTTTATTACCATGACTAACGTGTGTTTTGCAGAAACTTTGGTAAGTTAGGTCATCGAGGTAATAACTGCTTTGGGCACCATGGTATTCATGCCCCTTGATGGAAATCATTTCGGTTTTTAAGGGAGTGACGTCAAGATTAAGGACGGTTAGTTCCGGATGTCGAGGTGTTGAGATACATTCGGAATAGTCGTTAGGATCTTCGTTTTCTCTTTTGGCCGTACTATAAAGGGGAGCATGAGCGGGTAGCTTGACCTAGGTGAGTCCTATGTTTAGGTGTGGTGCACACTTGTTAAACTTAGCGCTAGGCAGCTCTAGAATAGCTTAAAGTTCAGTTGGAAGCAACTTGGTTCAAGTTGCGTCGTGTTTCGGAGAGTTTAGGGTGTTTTCCCCTTGACCGGACGCGGTTCTCGGCTTGACCGGACGCGTCCGGTCAGTTCAAATCCGCGACTGTGTTTCGGCGCTGACGACCGGACGCGGCCCTTGTGAGGATCAGACGCGGTGGTCAGGGCCGACACGTGTCACTTAAGGGAAAACATCCGATCGAACGCGACCTGGGTGTGATCGGCGCGTCCGGTCACGTTTCAGTAAGGTCCTGCGACGACCGGACGCGTCCGGTCATCACCGATCGGACGTGGTCGCACGTCCGGTCTCGTTACAGTAAGCTCCCTGCACGATCGGACGCGTCCGGTCACCCCTGACCGGCGCGTCCGGTCACTCAGCCGAGATTTCAGAATTTCGACCGTTACGGCGACCGGCGCGTCCGGTCACTTCGACCGGTGCGTCCGGTCACCCCGTGTTTTGCTGAGTTGGCAGGTAACGGTTTGTTTCGACTGTGGGGTGTATAAATACATCCCCACCACCTCTTTTAGAGGTCTCTTGCTCATTTCATCAGCTGAGAAACACCTTTGAAGTGCAAGGGAGTGCAAGAGCTCTAGTGAGGATTGTGTTTTGAGAATCAAAGCTTGAGAGTTCCTCACTAGCGATTAGAGAGTAGCAAGTGTGCATCCACCTTCTCATTAGGCTCATTGTGGTCAAGTGAGAGTTCTAGCTTGTTACTCTTGGTGATCGCCATCACCTAGATGGCTTGGTGGTGATTGGGAGTTTGGTGATCATCCGGCGGAGCTTGTGGATGACCCAACTCATCTTGTGAGCGGTTTTGGGCGATTCACCGCGACGGAGTGTCGAAGAATCAGCCCGTAGAGAGCACTTGATCCTTGCGCGGATCAAGGGGGAGCTACACCCTTGCGCGGGTGCTCCAACGAGGACTAGTGGGGAGTGGCGACTCTCCGATACCTCGAAAAAACATCGCCGTGTTCCTTGCCCTTACTTTCAAGCATTTACATTCTCGTATTTACATTCATTGCTTGATTTACTTTCCTAGAATTGCCATGCTAGACTAGGATTGGAAACTAGGGTGCAAAACTTTTACCGGTAGAATCTCTAGGAACATAAGTAGGCACCAGGGGTGAATTCCGGCTTGTAGGATTTGATTCTTGCAATTAATTTTTAGAAAAGCCCAATTCACCCCCCCTCTTGGGCATCTTGATCCTTTCAATTGGTATCAGAGCCGAGTTGCTCCTAATTTAGGCTTTACCGCCTAGAGCAAGATGTCTAACGGGGAAGGACCATTGGAAAATCCGTATGGAGGCGTATCTCGAAGCCATAGACGTTGGGTGTCTTAGAGCCGCAACCCAAGGGCTTCCCGCTATCAAGGATCCCGCAAACCCCATTGGTGACGAGGAGAAGTACGACCGGTGAAATGCAAAGGCCAAAAACGCACTCTACCGGGGCTTAGGCAAAGATATCTTCAATCGTGTGCGTAATGCAAAGAACGCTCATGAATTGTGGGACAATCTTTGTGCTCTCCATGAGGGAACTAAGAGTGAGCGTGAGGAACGCTATCACATTGCTTTGAAGAAAATTAATTCTTTTGAGATGCTTCCCAAAGAAAGTGCTAATGATATGTACACTCGTTTGAATGTTCTTGTAGAGGACCTCAATGCTCTTGGGCTCACTCAAATGAGCCAATCGGATGTTGCAAGGAAGATCTTGAGTGTTCTTCCCGTTGAGAAGGATGGTCACATTGTCACCGTGCTTCACCAAAGTGATCTTTCCACCGCAACACCGACGTAAGTATTGGGGAAGATAAATGCTCATGAGATGTACATGCACATCACTCCGGAAGAGGGCTCATCATCTTCCAAGAAGAAAGACTTGGCCTTCAAAGCTAGTCATGACAAGAAGAAAAAGAAGGGCCAAGCCATGATGATGCAAGAGAGCTCAAGTGAAAGTGATGTTGATGATGAATCACTTGCACTCATGGTGAGAAAGACCACCAAAATGCTAAAGAAGTTCAACAAGAGTGGCATCAAGTTTGACGGCAAGAAAAAGAAATTCTTCACAAGTAGCAAGAGAAAGCCAATCTCGGAGATGGATTGCTACAATTGTGGTGAACTTGGTCACTTAGCTCATCAATGCCCTAGACCACCAAAAGACAAGTACAAGAACAAGAATAAGGGCAAGAAAAATGATTCAAGTGATGAAGAAGAAGAGAGGAAGAAAAACAAGCCATACAAGAAGAAGGATGGCAAGAAGAAGGAGTTCCACAAGAAGAAGAAGGGAGGAAAGGCATATATTATTGGTGATTGGCTCACCGATATTGAATCATCTTGTGAGTCCTTCGAAGATGAAAGCAATGATGAGAAAGAGACGGTTGCCGCATTTATGATGGGGCCATCATCTTCACCAACATCTTCATCACCACCTTCACCGCCTCCTTCACCATCATCGTCCTCTACTCACCTATGCCTTATGGCCAAGGGTGAACGAAAGGTATAAAATCATGATAGTGATGATGATGATGATAGTGATAGTGATGATGAATATGATGCACCTTCTTATGATGAACTTGTAAAATTGTTGAACAAATATACTAAAGTCATAAGAAGGACAAGAAATGAAAATGATGAACTTCAAAATGAAAATGACTCACTCTCATCAAAGCTTGAAAGTGCTCAAAAGGCTAGTGGTGAGCTTAAAGATCAAAATGAAGTTATGTCTTCAAATCTCAAGGAGCTCAAAACCTCTAATAAAGAGCTTAAAGATCAACATGATAAGCTTGAGAAGAAGCATGATGAGCTCATCACTAGACATAACTCTCTAAAAGACAAATACACCACATTGAAAATTGACTATGATAGTCTTGTGGTTGCTAATGAACTTGCTCTTGAGACACATGATGCTACTAACAATGTTGTTAAGTGTGATATAGCTACATCATGTGATGACTTGATCTTTGAAAGCATTGAGCAAGGTTCTAGTAGCAAAGGCAAGAGTGTGGTTGAGTCAAGCAACTATGATGATTATGCCAAGATCAAGAGTGAAAATGAGAAGCTTGCAAATGAGAACAAGAAGCTAAAAGGTTTGATGGCTCTTGAGAAGCAAACAACAAATGAGTCACTCATTGAAGAAAACAAAAAGCTCAAGCAAGAAAAAGAGCATCTCAAGACCGGCCTAAGCAAGTTCACAAGAGGTCAATATTTGCAAAGTGAGCTACTCATGAACACCATAATGAAGATGGATAGAAGTGGCATTGGGTACTTGGCAAATCAAGAGAAGAAGGCAAAAGCTCAACAACAACAAAGCAAGTCAAAGCCCAAGCCAAAGAGATGTGTTGAGTGTGGACAAGAAGGTCATTTTGCTCATGAATGCAAAACTCCACCACCACAACCCTTGCCCAAGCATGCTAGACCCTTTGCCTTCAATGCTCATTACATGCTAAGAAAAGATTCTAATGGAAAGATGAAAGTTATGTTTTTGGGTCCCCCAAACAAGAATAGGCCAAAGAAAATATGGGTTGCCAAGTCACTAGTTGAGAAAGTCAAGGGCCCCTCTCAAGTTTGGGTCCCTAAACAAAAAGCTTGATCTCTTGTATGTAGGTGAACTACAAGACCGGTGGATCTCATTGGGTTATTGATAGTGGTTGCACTCAACATATGACCGGTGATCCTCGTATGTTCACCTCCATTGAAGAGAATGGGATATGTCAAGAGAATATCATATTTGGGGATAATTCAAAGAGCAAAGTCAAGGGTATAGGCAAGATTGCAATATCAAATGATCACTCACTCTCAAATGTGCTCTATGTTGCTTCATTGAGTTTCAACTTATTATCCGTTGGGCAACTTTGTGACCTTGGCTTCCAGTGCTTGTTCACACCAAATGAAGTGGTAGTTTCAAAGATAGATGACAAGCAAGTGATATTCAAAGGCTTTAGATACAACAATCTTTATCTTGTTGACTTCACCTCCGAAGATGCAAATTTGATGACATGTTTGTTCACCAAGACCTCACTTGGTTGGCTTTGGCATAGGAGGCCTGCTCATGTTGGAATGAACACTCTCAACAAGCTATTGAAGAAAGAACTAGTGAGAGGATTGAAGGATGTGAAGTTTGAAAAGGACAAACCTTGTAGTGCATGTCAAGCGGGCAAACAAGTTGCAAACACTCATCCAACCAAAGCTTTCATGTCAACTTCAAGAGTGCTAGAACTTCTACACATGGATTTGTTTGGGCCTACAACCTACAAGAGCTTGGGTGGTAATCTCTATTGTCTTGTGATAGTGGATGACTACTCAAGGTACACATGGACTTTCTTCCTTCATGACAAATCCGAAGTGGCTAATTGCTTCAAGAAGTTTGCAAAGAGAGCTCAAAATGAATTTGAAGTCAAGATAAAGAAGATTAGAAGTGACAATGGCAAAGAGTTTGATAACACAAACATTGAAGCTTATTGTGATGAAATTGGAATCAAGCATGAAGTCTCTTCAACCTATACTCCTCAACAAAATGGTGTAGTTGAGAGAAAGAACCGGACTTTGATCACCCTTGCAAGAACAATGCTAGATGAGTACAACACTCCGGAAAAGCTGTGGGCCGAGGCAATCAACACCGCATGCTATGCTTCAAATCGCCTCTTCCTACAAAAGTTTCTTGGCAAGACCCCCTATGAGTTGCTTAATGGGAAGAAGCCGGACGTCTCATTCTTTCGGGTGTTTGGTTGCAAATGTTACATCTACAAGAAGCGTCAACACCTAGGAAAGTTTCAAAGACGTTGTGATATTGGTTTTCTTGTTGGTTACTCATCAAAGTCCAAAGCATATGGAGTATTTAACCATGCCACCGGTTTGGTTGAAGAAACATATGATGTGGAATTTGATGAATCTAACGGCTCCCAAGGAGCAATTGAGAATTGTGATGATGTAGGTGATGAACCCTTGAGGGAGGCCATGAAGAACATGCCCATGGGAGACATCAAGCCAAAAGATGATGATGACGATGTACAAATTGTTGATCCACCATCTTCATCACGTGTGCCTCAAGATGATGACAAGAATGAGAGAGTTGGAAATGAAGACACTTATGTCTCTCATGAACAAGCCGAGGCACAAGCTCAAGATGTTGATGCTCCCCGTCCACCTCCTCAAGTGGTTGATAGAAGAAACTCACCTCTACTTCAAGCACATCCACAAGATCTCATCATAGGGAGTCCTACTAAGGGAGTAATGACTCGATCTCAAAAGCTCGCTTCTTTTGTTGAACATCACTCTTTTGTCTCTTGTGTTGAACCTAAGAATGTAGAAGAAGCTCTTCAAGATCCGGATTGGGTGAATGCTATGCATGAAGAATTGAACAACTTCACCCGCAATCAAGTATGGACACTTGAAGAGCATCCTAAAGGTGCAAGAGTCATTGGAACCAAGTGGGTGTTCCGAAACAAATAAGATGACCAAGGCATAGTAGTGAGGAACAAGGCAAGACTAGTTGCAAAGGGGTTCTCTCAAGTTGAAGGTCTTGATTTTGGAGAGACCTTTGCACCCGTTGCAAGACTTGAAGCCATTCGCATCCTCCTTGCATATGCATCACATCATGATATGAAACTATATCAAATGGATGTGAAAAGTGCATTCTTAAATGGCTTCATAAATGAACTAGTCTATGTTATTCAACCTCCCGGGTTTGAAGACCTTAGATATCCTAATCATGTTTATAGGTTGTCCAAGGCGCTATATGGGCTCAAGCAAGCCCCTAGAGCGTGGTATGAGCGCCTCCGGGATTTCCTCATTGAGAAGGACTTCACCATTGGGAAGGTCGACACCACACTATTCACCAAGAAGCTTAATGGGGAGATCTTCATTTGTCAAGTGTATGTTGATGATATCATCTTCGGATCAACAAATGAAGATTATTGCAAGGAATTTGGTGAATTGATGTCGAAGGAGTTCGAGATGTCAATGATTGGTGAGATCACATTCTTCCTTGGGTTTTGAAAGCATCTAGGCCCCAAGGTTTGGTTTCGGCAATTGATGACAAGGCTTTATTACCATGACTAACGTGTGTTTTGCAGAAACTTTGGTAAGTTAGGTCATGGATGTGATAACTGCTTTGGGCACCATGGTATTCATGTCCCTTGATGGAAATCGTTTCGGTTTTCAAAAGAGTGACGTCAAGATTAAGGACGGTTAGTTCCGGATGTCGAGGTGTTGAGATACATTCGGAATAGTCGTTAGGATCTTCGTTTTTCTCTTTTGGCCGTACTATAAAGGGGGGCATGAACGGGTAGCTTGACCTAGGCGAGTCCTATGTTTAGGTGTGGTGCACACTTGTTAAACTTGGCGCTAGGCAACCCTAGAATAGCTCAAAGTTCAGTTGGAAGCTTTTTTGTTGAAGTTGCGACGCGTTTCGGACCGTTTCGGGCTGTTTCCCACTGACCGGACGCGGTCTTCGGCATGACCGGACGCGTCCGGTCAGTACATAACCACGACTAGGGTTTCGGCCCTGACGACCGAACGCGGTCCTCGCGAGGACCGGACGTGGTGGTCAGTGGCTGACACGTGTCACTTGAGGGAAACACCCGTCGGACGCGACCTGGGTGTGATCGGCGCGTCCGGTCACAGTCCAGTAAGGTCCAGAGACGACCGGACGCGTCCGGTCATCACCGATCGGACGCGGCCTCGCGTCCGGTGCACTTACAGTAAGCTCCTTTGCACGATCGGACGCGTCCGGTCACCCCTGACCGGCGCGTCCGGTCACTCAGTTGAAAAATCGGGATTCGACCGTTACGGGCGACCGGCGCGTCCGGTCAGTTCGACCGGCGCGTCCGGTCAGCCCGTGTCAGAAAGTAACGGTTCGTTTTCTTTGAGGGGTGTATAAATACATCCCCTCCACCTCTTTTAGAGGGCTCTTGCTCATTTGAACATCTGAGAAAACCCTTTAGAGTGCAAGGAAGTGCAAGAGCTCTAGTGAGGATAGAGATTTGAGAATCAAAACTTGAGAGTTCCTCACTAGTGATTAGAGAGTAGCAAGTGTGCATCCACCTCCTCATTTGGGCTCGTTGTGGTCAAGTGAGAGTTCTAGCTTGTTACTCTTGGTGATCGCCATCACCTAGACGGCTTGGTGGTGATTGGGAGTTTGGTGATCATCCGGCGGAGCTTGTGGATGACCCAACTCATCTTGTGAGCGGTTTTGGGTGATTCGCCGCGACGGAGTGTCGAAGAATCAACCCGTAGAGAGCACTTGATCCTTGCGCGGATCAAGGGGGAGCTACACCCTTGCGCGGGTGCTCCAACGAGGACTAGTGGGGAGTGGCGACTCTCCGATACCTCGGAAAAACATCGCCGTGTTCCTTGCCCTTTACATTCAAGCATTTACATTCTCGTATTTACTTTCATTGCTTGATTTACTTTTATAGAATTGCCATGCTAGACTAGGATTGGAAACTAGGGTGCAAAACTTTTATCGGTAGACTCTCTAGGAACACAAGTAGGCACTAGGGGTGAATTCCGGCTTGTAGGATTTAATTCTTGCAATTAATTTTTAGAAAAGCCCAATTCACCCCCCCTCTTGGGCATCTTGATCCTTTCAATTGGTATCGGAGCCGTGTTGCTCCTAATTTAGGCTTTACCGCCTAGAGCAAGATGTCTAACGGGGAAGGACCACCTCCCACCTTTGAGGGGGATGATTTTCCATATTGGAAAATCCGCATGGAGGCGTATCTCGAAGCCATAGATGTCGGGTGTCTTAGAGCCGCAACACAAGGGCTTCCCGCTATCAAGGATCCCGCAAACCCCATTGGTGACGAGGAGAAGTACGACCGGTGGAATGCAAAGGCCAAAAATGCACTCTACCGGGGCTTAGGCAAAGACATCTTCAATCGTGTGCGTAATGCAAAGAACGCTCATGAATTGTGGGAAAATCTTTGTGCTCTCCATGAGGGAACTAAGAGTGAGCGTGAGAAACGCTATCACATAGCTTTAAAGAAAATTAATTCTTTTGAGATGCTTCCCAAAGAAAGTGCTAATGACATGTACACTCGCTTGAATGTTCTTGTAGAGGACCTCAATGCTCTTGGGCTCACTCAAATGAGCCAATCGGATGTTGCAAGGAAGATCTTGAGTGTGCTTCCCGTTGAGAAGTATGGTCACATTGTCACCGTGCTTCACCAAAGTGATCTTTCCACCGCAACACCGACTCAAGTATTGGGGAAGATCAATGCTCATGAGATGTACATGCACATCACTCCGGAAGAGGGCTCATTATCTTCCAAGAAGAAAGACTTGGCCTTCAAAGCTAGCCATGACAAGAAGAAGAAGAAGGGCCAAGCCATGATTGTGCAAGAAAGCTCAAGTGAAAGTGATGTTGATGATGAATCACTTGCACTCATGGTGAGAAAGACCACCAAGATGCTAAAGAAGCTCAACAAGAGTGGCATCAAGTTCGATGGCAAGAAAAAGAAAATTTTCACAAGTAGCAAGAGAAAGCCCATCTCGGAGATGGATTGCTACAATTGTGGTGAACTTGGCCACCTAGCTCATCAATGCCCTAGACCACCAAAAGACAAGTTCAAGAACAAGAACAAGGGCAAGAAAAATGATTCAAGTGATGAAGAAGATGAGAAGAAGAAGAACAAGCCATACAAGAAGAAGGATGGCAAGAAGAAGGAGTTCTACAAGAAGAAGAAGGGAGGAAAGGCATACATTGTTGGTGATTGGCTCACCGACATTGAATCATCTTGTGATTCCTCCGAAGATGAGAGCAATGATGAGAAAGAGAAGGTTGCCGCTTTTGTGATGGGGCCATCATCTTCACCGACATCTTCACCACCACCTTCACCGCCTCCTTCACCATCATCGTCCACTACTCACCTATGTCTTATGGCCAAGGGTGAACGAAAGGTACAAAACCATGATAGTGATGATGATGATGATAGTGATAGTGATGATGAATATGACGCACCTTCTTATGATGAACTTGTAAAATTGCTAAATAAATACACTAAAATCATAAGAAGGACAAGAAATGAAAATGATGAACTTCAAAATGAAAATGAATCAATCTCATCAAAGCTTGAAAATGCTCAAAAGACTAGTGGTGAGCTTAGAGATCAAAATGAAGTTATGTCTTCCACTCTCAAGGAGCTCAAAACCTCAAATAAAGAGCTTAAAGATCAACATGATAAACTTGAGAAGAAGCATGATGAGCTCATCACTAGACATAACTCTTTGAAAGACAAATACACCACATTAAAAATTGACTATGATAGTCTTGTGGTTGCTAATGAACTTGCTCTTGAGACACATGATGCTACTAACAATGTTGTTAAGTGTGATATAGCTACATCATGTGATGATTTGATCATTGAAAGCATTGAGCAAGGTTCTAGTAGCAAAGGCAAGAGTGTGGTTGAGTCAAGCAACCATGATGATTATGCCAAGATCAAGTGTGAGAATGAGAAGCTTGCAAATGAGAACAAGAAGCTTAAAGGTTTGATGGCTCTTGAGTAGCAAACAACAAATGAGTCACTCATTGAAGAGAACAAGAAGCTCAAGCAAGAAAAAGAGCATCTCAAGACCGGTCTAAGCAAGTTCACAAGAGGTCAATATTTGCAAAGTGAGCTCCTCATGAACACCGTAATGAAGATGGATATAAGTGGTATTGGGTACTTGGCAAATCAAGAGAAGAAGACAAAAGCTCAACAACAAAGCAAGTCAAAGCCCAAGCCAAAGAGATGTGTTGAGTGTGGTCAAGAAGGTCACTTTGCTCATGAATGCAAAACTCCACCACCACAACCCTTGCCCAAGCATGCTAGACCCTTTGCCTTCAATGCTCATTACATGCTAAGAAAAGATTCAAATGGAAAGATGAAAGTCATGTTTTTGGGTCCCCCAAACAAGAATAGGCCAAAGAAAATATGGGTTGCCAAGTCACTAGTTGAGAAAGTCAAGGGCCCCTCTCAAGTTTGGATCCCTAAACAAAAAGCTTGATCTTTTGTGTAGGTGAACTACAAGACCGGTGGATCTCATTGGGTTATTGATAGTGGTTGCACTCAACATATGACCGGTGATCCTCGTATGTTCACCTCCATTGAAGAGAATGAGATATGTCAAGAGAAGATCACATTTGGGGATAATTCAAAGAGCAAAGTCAAGGGTATAGGCAAGATTGCAATATCAAATGATCACTCACTCTCAAATGTGCTCTATGTTGCTTCATTGAGTTTCAACTTGTTATCCGTTGGGCAACTTTGTGACCTTGGCTTCCAATGCTTGTTCACACCAAATGAAGTTGAAGTTTCAAAGATAGATGACAAGCAAGTGATATTCAAAGGCTTTAGATACAACAATCTTTATCTTGTTGACTTCACCTCTGAAGATGCAAACTTGATGACATGTTTGTTCACCAAGACTTCACTTGGTTGGCTTTGGCATAGGAGGCTTGCTCATGTTGGAATGAACACTCTCAACAAGCTATTGAAGAAAGAATTAGTGAGAGGATTGAAGGATGTGAAGTTTGAAAAGGACAAACCTTGTAGTGCATGTCAAGCGGGCAAACAAGTTGCAAACACTCATCCAACCAAAGCTTTCATGTCAACTTCAAGAGTGCTAGAACTTCTACACATGGATTTGTTTGGGCCTACAACATACAAGAGCTTGGGTGGTAATCTCTATTGTCTTGTGATAGTGGATGACTACTCAAGATATACATGGACTTTCTTCCTTCATGACAAATCCGAAGTGGCAAGTTGCTTCAAGAAGTTTGCAAAGAGAGCTCAAAATGAATTTGAAGTCAAGATAAAGAAAATTAGAAGTGACAATGGCAAAGAGTTTGACAACACCAACATTGAAGCTTATTGTGTGATCAAAAAAAAACATTGAAGCTTATTGTGATGAAATTGGAATCAAGCACGAGGTCTCTTCAACCTACACTCCTCAACAAAATGGTGTAGTTGAGAGAAAGAACCGGACTTTGATCACCCTTGCAAGAACAATGCTAGATGAGTACAACACTCCGGAAAAGTTTTGGGCCGAGGCAATCAACACCGCATGCTATGCTTCAAATCGCCTCTTCCTCTAAAAGTTTCTTGGCAAGACCCCCTATGAGTTGCTTAATGGGAAGAAGCCGGACGTCTCATTCTTCCGGGTGTTTGGTTGCAAATGCTACATCTACAAGAAGCGTCAACACCTAGGGAAGTTTCAAAGACGTTGTGATATTGGTTTTCTTGTTGGTTACTCATCAAAGTCCAAAGCATATAGAGTATTTAACCATACCACCGGTTTGGTTGAAGAAACATATGATGTGGAATTTGATGAATCTAACGGCTCCCGAGGAGCAATTGAGAATTGTGATGATGTAGGTGATGAACCCTTGAGGGAGGCCATGAAGAACATGCCCGTGGGAGACATCAAGCCAAAAGATGATGAAGACGATGTGCAAATCATTGATCCACCATCTTCATCACGTGTGCCTCAAGATGATGACAAGAATGAGAGAGTTGAAAATGAAGACACCTATATCTCTCATGAACAAGCCGAGGCACAAGCTCAAGATGTTGATGCTCCCCCTCCACCTCCTCAAGTGGTTGATAGAAGAAATTCACCTCTACTTCAAGCACATCCACAAGAACTCATCATAGGGAGTCCTACTAAGGGAGTGATGACTCGATCTCAAAAGCTTGCTTCTTTTGTTGAACATCACTCTTTTGTCTCTTGTGTTGAACCTAAGAATGTAGAAGAAGCTCTTCAAGATCCGGATTGGGTGAATGCCATGCATGAAGAATTGAACAACTTCACCCGCAATCAAGTATGGACACTTGAAGAGCATCCTAAAGGTGCAAGAGTCATTGGAACCAAGTGGGTGTTCCGAAACAAGCAAGATGACCAAGGCATAGTAGTGAGGAACAAGGCAAGACTAGTTGCAAAGGGGTTCTCTCAAGTTGAAGGCCTTGATTTTGAAGAGACCTTTGCACCCGTTGCAAGACTTGAAGCCATTCGTATCCTCCTTGCATATGCATCACATCATGATATGAAACTATATCAAATGGATGTAAAAAGTGCATTCTTAAATGGCTTTATAAATGAACTAGTCTATGTCAATCAACCTCCCGGGTTTGAAGACCCTAGATATCCTAATCATGTTTATAGGTTGTCCAAGGCGCTATATGGGCTCAAGCAAGCCCCTAGAGCGTGGTATGAGCGCCTCCGAGACTTCCTCATTGAGAAGGGCTTCACCATTGGGAAGGTCGACACCACACTATTCACCAAGAAGCTTAATGGGGAGATCTTCATTTGTCAAGTGTATGTTGATGATATCATCTTCGGGTCAACAAATGAAGATTATTGCAAGGAATTTGGTGAATTGATGTCGAAGGAGTTCGAGATGTCAATGATTGGTGAGCTCACATTCTTCCTTGGTTTTCAAGTCAAGCAAATGAGAGAAGGGATTTTCATCTCTCAAGAAAAGTATACCAAGGATCTTCTCAAAAGATTCAAGATGGAAGAATGCAAGCCAATCAAGACCCCAATGCCATCAAATGGACATCTCGACCTAGATGAGGGAGGTAAACCGGTTGATCAAACTCTCTACCGTTCGATGATTGGTAGCTTGTTGTACCTTACCGCATCTAGGCCCGATATCATGTTTAGTGTGTGCATGTGTGCTCACTTTCAAGCGTGCCCTAAAGAACCTCACTTAAGTGCCGTAAAAAGAATCCTAAGATATCTTAAGCACACCCCAAGCATTGGTCTTTGGTATCCCAAAGGAGCTAGATTCCAACTAGTTGGCTATTCCGATTCGGATTATGCCGGTTGCAAGATTGATAGAAAAAGCACATCCGGAGGGTGCCATTTGCTTGGGAGATCCTTAGTATCTTGGTCATCTAAAAAGCAAAATAGTGTGGCTTTGTCCACCGCCGAGGCGGAATACATTGCCGCGGGGGCTTGTTGTGCACAAATCTTATATATGAAACAAACCCTCCTAGACTATGGAATTGTTCTTGAAAAGGTGCCACTTTTATGTGACAATGAAAGTGCCGTTAAAATTGCTAACAATCCGGTACAACACTCTCGCACCAAGCACATTGATATCCGCCATCACTTTCTAAGAGATCACGTTGCTAAAAATGACATATCACTAGAAGGTGTAAGAAGTGAAAATCAATTAGCGGATATCTTCACTAAACCTTTGGATGAGGCCACCTTTTGTAGGCTACGAAGTGAACTTAATGTGCTTGATTCTAGCAACTTTAAAAAATGAGCGTGTGTTGTCCCTTGCATTGCATTGTATTATATGTCATGTTTATCTTATCGCAATGCATTTAGGGCTTGGCTAACACGGTTACGATAACCCTCCTTTGGAGGAGTGAAGAAGCCTAACCGTGGATCAAACTTGACAAGCAACCTAGCTTTACTTTCTTGTATTGCATTGCATATGCATGGTTGTTTGTTTGTCGTTTCTTTTCAGTTTAGTTTTGAGCAACCTCTGTGTTCGTCCATGGATAGAGAGAGCATTTTGACGCTCCTAAAGGTTTAAAAACTCTATTGCATGGCCATACGTTGCTCCTTGGGTGTTTATTGCCTATTTTCTTAAAAATAACACTAGCCTAAGGCAATCTATTTTGAAAAATTTGAGGGTTTGAGTGAGGTCACTCATATCAGGTTCTAATTGGTGTTCTTTTGTGTCTCTTTGAATTGGAACTTGATTGGGAGAAGTCGCGTCGAAGTTCGGAACGAAGAAAGGCGAAGAACAGCGACCGGACGCTGGACCGGACGCTGCACCGGACGCAGTGATGCTTCACCACTGCGTCCGGTCCCGGCGTCCACCAGCGCGTCCGGTCATCCAGAAGACCAACTCCAGACCTAGTGACCGGACGCTGCACCGGACGCGCCTCTGTTGACCACCGCGTCCGGTCCCGGTTACCACCACCGCGTCCGGTCATTCACGATGAATTCCCGAGTTCCCCTCGACCGGACTCTGATCGCGTCCGGTCAGTCCTCACCGGACGCGTCCGGTCACTCCAGGAGCTTACTAGAGTGTGACCGGACGCTGCACCACCGCGTCCGATCATAACGACCACCGCGTCCGGTCATCGTGTGCCGAGCGGATCTGAGTTCTTCATAAAACCGTTCGGTCTTGTCCGTTTTTCTTTCACCATACGCCATCCACCGCCGCCGCGAACCCTAGCCGCCGTTACGCCGACTCGCCGAGCTCGCCGTCTTCCACGCCGTTTTCCTCACCGCCGGCGACCTCTCCCGTGTTCCCAGCCGCGCGCCTCCCTGTTTTCCTGCCCGTGCGCGCGCCCTCTGCCGCCCGAGCTCGCAGCCGCACGCCTCTGCCGCTCATCCTCGCCGCCGGTTAGCCGTGAGCCTCACCAGCAGCAGCCGCAGCTCCTCCCTCGTGCCAAGCCACCCGAGCACCTCGATTTCCAATCTTCGGCCGTGCTCTTCCTTAGGGTTTACCCAAACCCTAGCCTAGGGTTTTGCCCTAATCCTGCTCGAGGTGACGATCTTGTTTGATATCGTTCAATTTCGTTCAATTTCGTCGCTAGGGCTAACCTTGACCGTAACTCTCCGTTGATTATCTTGACTCGGTCCTTTCAGAGCTCGATCGTCGATTTCGGGAAATCTCGCGACCTAGGTCACCGCATCTTGTCACCGTCGTCTCGTCGATCCAAGGTAGCTTCGCGTCACGATTCACTTCGTATCTCATATGCTTGCTATCTCTAGGGTTTCGCACCTTTTAGTTATACATGTGCTTATAGTATATCTTTCTATTCCATCCGTGCAGCGAGTCAGTCGGTGTGTCAGGGTCAGATCTGTTTGCTGAATCCGAGGCCAAGCCTGCGGATACGGACCGAGGCCAAGCCTCTCGAGTGTCAGTTCACCATCTTATAGAGGTTCTCAGTCAGTTTGTCAGCATGGTGCGTTGCAAGAACGCCGGTGGTGGTCCTGGTGACGGGGACGACAGTCCTACTCGTCGGTCTGAGATTGCGCGTGGAAAGCGCATCAAGATGATGGCCAGAAAGAAGAAGAAGACACCTTCAGATGCAGAGATTGCTCAGGCCGTGGTAGATGCAGCAGAGTAGGCAGAGAGAGGTGGCAGGAGCAGTGGCATACGCATAGGTGAGCGTCGCTTTCATCTTGAAGGTCGACAGCTCGGCACTGAGGCCACTGAGGGCACAGAGGACACTGGAGCTCCAGAGAGTATGTCAGTTGATCCGCCTACAGAGGCTACAGAGGCTCCAGAGGCTCCAGAGGCTACAGAGGACACAGAGGAGCAGCCAGCTCAGTCTCCACCACGTCGCCGCTCCACACGTGCTCGTACTCAGGTGACTCCTAGGCCAGAGGGCCAGCGTCGTGGAGCACGTCCTCCTCCCAGAGCTAGAGGTTCACCCCCGGTCGAGCGCTTTGACCTGAGGGGTGCTACAGCACGTCAGGTGCAGAGTTTGAGGTTCGTGGAGGTCAGCCGATGGTTTCCACCAGTGAGGGATCACAGAGCTTCAGAGGGTTTCTATACCCCACTTCAGGAGGATTTCTACAGGGCCTTAGTTGACAGTGGTTTTGCTTTCAGACCTCAGAGGGTATGTCGGCTTGAGGCACTTGTTGATGTTGTAGGAGAGCAGCTTCGTTCGCACCTGTCCTATATGCCTGGTTTGTCGGATCTTCTTGGACGGACAGGTGCATACTGCGGCACATGGGTCAGAGAGTTTTATGCTTCACTATAGATTGATCCTGCCCATGAGTTCATTCACTTTGCTTTCAGAGGCCGCGATCACAGACTTTACAGCTCCAGAGCTCGAGAGATCCTCAGACTTCCAGCTTCTGACACGAGGATCCATCAGTTATGCTATGGTCAGACTCCTCCACCCAGACGCCCTCACGGCGGAGCAGTGCCACCTACAGACCTAGTTCGACCCTGTTTCCGTGAGCCTTTTGGCGAAGGGTCTCGTCGTACGCCTGCTAGCCTGACACCACTTGCCAGAGTTTTGGATGCTATTATCAGACGCACACTTCTTCCCAGACTCGGCTACAGAGAGGGACTGACGCGTATGCAGCTTTGGGTTGTTCACCACCTCCTCTCACAGACACAGTTTGACATCTGGGATCTTATACTTAGTGAGATGGAGGACACCATTACTGAGGGCTTCAAGGGTAATCGTCAGCTGCCCTATGCACACTGGATCTGCTTTATTATTAGATCTTCTATTCAGATGCCACCAGAGATCAGGGCGGAGATATCAGCCACCACCACAGCTTTCCCTGAGTATGATATCTGTCAGCTTTGGGCCTCAGTTACTAGAGATCAGGCCCTAGTGCCAGGACAGCGTGAGCGCCTAGAGGTTCCTAAGACAGCAGCTGAGCAGGATGCCAGAGTTGACGAGCTTGCTGAGGCAGAGCTTGCGGACCTTGAGGCTCAGACTGCTGATATACCTAAGGATGTGACTTCTGACAGCACAGATGAGGACTACCAGCCCATCCCTAGGTACCGGTCTCCTCGGTCTCACGACCATGAGGCTGGTGGCTCTGGTTCAGCCTCCCGCTCAGACCCAGCCATGGTGGCTATTCTTGAGAGGTTGACCCAGGCTCAGGAGCAGCAGCAGCAGCAGATTCAGTGACAGGCACAGGACACAGCTGTAGCACTTGCACAGATTCAGGCTCGTCAGGACGAGTTTCAGCGACAGCAGCTTGAGATCCAGAGGCAGCAAGTTGAGATGCAGCGACAGAGTCAGCAGCAGTACCTGGATCTCCTGCGCCACCTTGTCACAGTCGGGGTTCCTCCGCCTGCTTCTGTCATGACTCAGGCTTTGCATTCCAGTGGTCCGTCGAGTCAGGGACAGCCGAGCTTCCAGTTTACATCTCCACAGCAGCAGGTCCCCCAGTCATTTCAGTCCCCGAGCTTCACTCCTATTCATACAGGGTTTACACCGTCAGACCAGCCTCGCCCGCACCTCCTGACAGGCACACCTATTGGTGATTTCAGTGCCACATACAGCGAGTTGACTGGTCAGCCGACACCCTCGCACACTACCTTTGCTACTTCTTCAGGGTTGTCAGCTCCAGAGGCAGCTGCTCCTCCTTTGATAGGGACGGGCACTACAGAGACAGTTCCTTCGTCAGTTGCCTCGACCGATCCCCCAGCTATTGGCTCGCTACAGGCTCAGGTCACAGAGACTGCTCCACTTGTTGCTACTACGTCAGTACCTGTTCCTGCTGCTCAGACCCAGACCGCTTCTCAGCCACGTGCTTCTTCAGAGGGTCAGCCAGATAGCTTCGATTCCGAGGGAGACACTCTGCACTTCGTGATTACTCCGCGCACCTCGGCACCCGACACGACTCCATATGTTCCCCCGTCAGATCCTTAGACTAGTTTTTGGCGGTTGATGCCAAAGGGGGAGAGAGAGTAGTTTCAGGGGGAGTTTTGATAGAGGGTTTTCGTTTTTATTTGTGTGCTACATTCATACATCATGTTTACTTTATAGTCATTGCATTCGTGTGACATGTGGTCGTGTGAGATACTTTGAGTCTAATGGTTTATCTAGTCACTGTGTTAATTCATGTCACTTGTTTGCTTATAGCTCTAAGGTTGTGCTTCTGTGCCTTACTTCGATTTCTTATGAGCTATATCTTTATGTGTACTAACGCTTTATGTCTTATCTTATGAGTACACACTTTTGGCTTGGGGCACATAAGCAATTCCTAACCTTTTGTGCTTATTGCTTTTTGCTTATGTGAACCAAGCATGTTCGAAAACCTCAACTCCTATCTTTTGAATCTTAGTGTTGTCATCAATCACCAAAAAGGGGGAGATTGAAAGCATCTAGGCCTCGAGGTTTGGTTTCGGCAATTGATGACAACGCTTTATTACCATGACTAACGTGTGTTTTGCAGAAACTTTGGTAAGTTAGGTCATGGAGGTAATAACTGCTTTGGGCACCATGGTATTCATGCCCCTTGATGGAAATCGTTTCGGTTTTCAAGGGAGTGACGTCAAGATTAAGGACGGTTAGTTCCGGATGTCGAGGTGTTGAGATACATTCGGAATAGTCGTTAGGATCTTCGTTTTCTCTTTTAGCCGTACTATAAAGGGGAGCATGAGCGGGTAGCTTGACCTAGGTGAGTCCTATGTTTAGGTGTGGTGCACACTTGTTAAACTTAGCACTAGGCAGCTCTAGAATAGCTCAAAGTTTAGTTGGAAGCAACTTGGTTCAAGTTGCGTCGTGTTTCGGAGAGTTTAGGGTGTTTTCCCCTTGACCGGACGCGGTTCTCGGCTTGACCGGACGCGTCCGGTCAGTTCAAATCCGCGACTGTGTTTCGGCGCTGACGACCGGACGCGGCCCTTGCGAGGACCGAACGCGGTGGTCAGGGCCGACACGTGTCACTTAAGGGAAAACATCCGATCGGACGCGACCTGGGTGTGATCGGCGCGTCCGGTCACGTTCCAGTAAGGTCCTGCGACGACCAGACGCGTCCGGTCATCACCGATCGGACGCGGTCGCGCGTCCGGTCTCGTTACAGTAAGCTCCCTGCACGATCGGACGCGTCCAGTCACCCCTGACCAGCACGTCCGGTCACTCAGCCGAGATTTCAGAATTTCGACCGTTACGGCGACCGGCGCGTCCGGTCACTTCGACCGGTGCGTCCGGTCACCCCGTGTTTTGCTGAGTTGGCAGGTAACGATTCGTTTCGACTGTGGGGTGTATAAATACATCCCCACCACCTCTTTTAGAGGTCTCTTGCTCATTTCATCAGCTGAGAAACACCTTTGAAGTGCAAGGGAGTGCAAGAGCTCTAGTTAGGATTGTGTTTTGAGAATCAAAGCTTGAGAGTTCCTCACTAGCGATTAGAGAGTAGCAAGTGTGCATCCACCTTCTCATTAGGCTCGTTGTGGTCAAGTGAGAGTTCTAGCTTGTTACTCTTGGTGATCGCCATCACCTAGATGGCTTGGTGGTGATTGGGAGTTTGGTGATCATCCGGCGGAGCTTGTGGATGACCCAACTCATCTTGTGAGCGGTTTTGGGCGATTCACCGTGACGGAGTGTCGAAGAATCAGCCCGTAGAGAGCACTTGATTCTTGCGCGGATCAATGGGGAGCTACACCCTTGCGCGGGTGCTCCAACGAGGACTAGTGGGGAGTAGCGACTCTCCGATACCTTGGAAAAACATCGCCGTGTTCCTTGCCCTTACTTTCAAGCATTTACATTCTCGTATTTACATTCATTGCTTGATTTACTTTCCTAGAATTGCCATGCTAGACTAGGATTGGAAACTAGGGTGCAAAACTTTTACCAGTAGAATCTCTAGGAACACAAGTAGGCACTAGGGGTGAATTCCGCTTGTAGGATTTGATTCTTGCAATTAATTTTTAGAAAAGCCCAATTCACCCCCCCCTCTTGGGCATCTTGATCCTTTCACGCGTGCTAAGTAAACCATGCGAGAACAATATTCAAGCGATAAGGGGAAGAAAAACTCGAACAAAACTTAAATAACCAAACACCGGTTTATGTCTCGAGTTTTCAAGGCCTCCGAGGCCATCACAACCAAAATACGAAATACTAACTAATTACACGGGCCTTTGCGCCCAGATTTGGCTCACAGGCCCTCATCATCGGCAGGCGGAACCACCTCGGCTTCGAAGAGTGAGGCTAGGCGGCTCCCAGGCTCTTCTGCGGCCCCGATCAGCTCCAGGCAGGCGTCCTCGTTCTCCTCGTCCGTCCGATCCGGGTCTGTGATGAAGCCATCTGCAACAAGCTCCATGTCAAACACAAACCCAGACCGGACAACGGCCAGCGCCCTCTTCACGTCATGGCGAAGGCTGCCCCGTATCCTTTCGCGGACGAGGCGGCCCAGCGCCGCCATCCGGCGGATGAAAGAGTTCCCCGGGGCATCCTCCCCGGTGTTGGCGTCGGGCTCGACCCCCAGGCCATCACACACGGTGGTGATCGCGCCCTGGAGCAACTGGGTCCTCTGGGTCTCGGCTTCGAGGAGGCTCTGGAAGCAATTGGCAGACGCCTGGGCCACCCGATTCTCCCTCTCCAGCTCTGAAACAACAATAACCTAAATTAATACCTAACACGGGACCTCGACGCCGTGGCCGTAACAACCACACTTACCCTCGGTGTGGGTCTGCAAGCCTACGACCTCGTTGCGGAGCCCCCCGCATGTCCTCTTGAGCTCTCGAAGAGCGCCGTCCTTGTCACGAACGGTCGCCCTCAGTGCCTCGATCTCCTGGCGGGCGGTCTGAAGTGTCGCGTCCTTCTCCTGGACGGCTCCATTCAGCGCCGTGATCTCGTCCTTCAGAGCGCTAAAGCGAGCCATAACCTGCCCAATCTGGACGTTGAGGGCATTGCGCTGACGGCTGACCTGGGAAACGTCCTCCTCGAGCTCCTTCACCCGTGCCGACAGGGGCTTGAGATCCCTGCGGGCCTGGGCAGCCTCCTCCCGAGCCTTGGTCGCGTCTGTGCGCACCACGGCCTCGGTCGCCTAGGCCTGCATCGCCTCCTCCTTCACCGCCGTGTAGGCGACGCGCAGCTCAGCCATCTCGGCATTCTGATCGAAAAGCCATTTCTGGGCCTCCTCGACCAGAACCCGTTGCTGGGACAGCGCAGCCCACACGCCACTCTCATCCCGGATGAAGAGTGACTTGCGGCGGGAGTACTCCTTGAGCTCCTGATCATAATTTAAAAAAACCGAAAAGATTAAAGAGCCGAGGCAAAAAGACACCAAGAGAACCACGAAAAGAGCTGAAAAGTCAAACATACCTCGGTGGCATCCCGCATACCTCGCGACACGGTCTCCGTTGCCACATGAAGCACCCGCTCGAGGTGTCGACGGAGACCCTTGAGGTACTCCCAGCGGTGCACCTCGTCCCTGTCGTTCAGGGTAAAAATGGGCTCGGCGTCGGGGTTCGTGGCCTCCCTAAACTGGAGGGACGGACCCCCCCCCCACCGCGGTATCTCCGCCTCCGCCCGCGCTATAGCCAGCGCGGCGATGTCCGGCCACGACGACGATGACCCGGCCGGGACGTCTCCCGGCCCCGCGGAAGGACCGGCCTCGCCCGCGGTTCCCGCCTCTCCGACCGCCGTCATGGCACCGGCCTGGTCCGCGGCCTCACCCCCCTCGACTCCGACCACCTGTTTCCCTTTGTCCAGGGGGGAGTCGTCGAGGGTGAGGTCCACCGTCACGGGCGCCCGCTCTTCTAAGAGGGCCGGCCCCTCGATCACCGGCACCTCAGGAGCCGGCGCCTCTTCTTCTAGGGCCTCGGGCGAGGGCTCGGCAGCCCCACCCTCCACCGTAGCCGCCGGCTCCGCCGGCAGGTCTTGCTGCGGCTGTGGCTCTCCCGCCTATGCCGCCTCCTGTCTCGCCGCCGACGGGACCTCCTCCATAGTCACGTCTGCACCCGCCCGTTCCGCGTCGCGGACGGATGCTTCGGTCGTTATGGCGTCAACGGCAGCCTCGTCCGTCAACGACGGCCTGGGCTCCGCCTCGCCCGTACTGGGCGCCACCACCTCCGCCGGTCCTGACCCCTGCGCGGTGGGGTCAGAACCGGCAACCACCGAGGCACCTGCTGCCACCTGGGCTGCCCCCTGCTGCTGCCGCAGGCGCTCCTTCGCGGCCTCGACCCGCTGGACCTAGTCGGCATCCTGCTCCGTCGTCCGGTTAAGGACGACGGCGCTTGCCCGCAGCGACTTCACGGGGGTAGGCCCCATCGGCTTCGCCTTCTGCTTTAACCTACAAAGTGAGAAGGAACGTTAGTGAACGGATCCAGAGAAAGGCGAAAGAATCAAACGCAAACACTTACCCGGAAATCGGCACCAAGGGCCTCGACCCCGGACGGTCCGAACCTCCCGGGACGGCCGGCGGTGGCCTCGCGGCAGCCCCACCAGCGGGCCGGGCACTCCTTGGGGCCCTAGCTGACGCGCCGCCCTGCGTCCTCTGCGCCTCCGAGGCCAGCTGGCCTCGGGTCCTCATGTATACCGGTGGCGCCGCCGATGACGACGCCGGGGCCGCTGCTCCAGCCTCCGCCTGAGCTGGCGGGGCTCGAACCGGTGCAGGCGGCTCGGTCGCCCCCCTACTGGGCCCGGGGTAAGGCGGCCCCTCCCGTCGAGGGGCCCGCCTCCTTCCCCGCCTCCTTCTCCGCCTCCTCCTCTGTCTCCTCGACTACGACGACCGAGGAGGACGACCCCCGATGGGCTCCAACAGGGGGCGAATGTCGGGGAGGTCCCCCAGGCCGGTCGCGGCTTCATACCGCGACAGGGCGTCATCGTCTTCGCCGTCGCTGTCATCATCGTCCTCCCCCGAGACCGACTCGGAGGGAGACTCTGCCAAAGGGACCCCGTCGATGGTCTGCTGGCGCCGAAGCTTCTTCAGCGCCTCCGCCTCCTTGGCCTTACGGATCATTCGCTTCTTGACCGTCTCCTTGGCTTGCTTCTTCTTGGACGCGCGCTTGCGTCGAGCCTCCCGAGCGGGCCAGTCCTCCGGGACTGGCGGTCGCGTCTCTCGCAACGCCGACAGGTCCTGCGCGTCGGCCTCGACCAAATCAGCAAAATCTAAAAACAAATAGGACAAGCGAACATACCGACCCAAGGACACTTACCACGGGCTCAAATCCCTGGGTGGGTCGCATGGGGACCCTGTCGACCTCCTCCACCTTGAAGTTCCCGACCATTCGGTGCGCCCGCCGGAGGACCTCCTCGAGGACGAGGGACTCGTGGGACATCCGGGTCCCCTCCAGGGATGCCTCCGGAGTCATCTGGTCGAGGCGGAGACGGCGCTGGCACAGCGGCATCACCCTGCGCCGGTGGAACGCCGTGGCCACCGCCGTCGCCGTCAAGCCCCGCAGGCGGAGCTGCTGCAGCGCCGCCAGCAGCGGGTCCAGGCGCGGCTTCTCGGCCTCCGGAACTCCGTAGTTCCAGTTGTCCTCTCGAGCGGTCAGCACACGGCCGGTATACCTCGGCAACTGATTCTCATCGTTGCGGAGGTAGAACCAGCCCTCGTGCCAACCACTATTCGAGGAGATGAGGTGAGCCGGGATATACAGATCCGCCCGGCCCGACCTCACCTGCAGGACGCAGCTCCCTACTCGAGCCACGCACCGGACCCCCTTCTCCCCTGCCTTCTTGGCGAAGAGCTCGGCCTTGAAGAGGTGAAGCCACAGATTCCACTGCGGCTCCACCCCCAGGTAGCCCTCGCAGACCGCCGCAAAGATGGCGGCCTGCGCAACGGCGTTGGGCGAGGTGATGCAGCTCTACCCGGTAGTAGTGGAGGAGCGCGCGCATGAAGACGGTCGCCGGTACGCCGAATCCTCGCTCGTGGAAGCAAATGAAGCTCACCACGTACCCCTCGGGGGGCGCCGGCTCCCGGTGGGCAGGAGGCGGCGCGATCCACTTCGGCTGCGACCGACTCGTCCTCGGCTGTAGCAGCCCATCCTCGACCAACTCCTCCAACCTCCTCTCCGTCATCGAGGAGGCGGCCCAGTCGTCGGCAGGAAGGATCTGGCTCTTTCCTGCCATTGGCGTTGCGGAAGGTCGGACGAACGAAGAGGGTGTGGTGGCGGCGGTGATGTGGGCGGAGAGCGCGAAGGGGCAAGGGCTGTCTGAGGCAAAGATGGCAAGAACGCAAGGGACCGGAAGGGGAGGCAGACCCCTAGGCTTTGTTTTTATAGCCCCGACGGAAGCCCAACGGCCGCGCGAAAAGGTAGAAACAGTTTCCCGCATTTAATGCACTCACCTAACCGTTTCCCTCAAACCTCGCAGGAGCTGGGCACGTGGCCGTCCCCCACGCCGTAACCGAACGCCACGTCGCCCACTACCGCGCCGATCTCACCCTAAAAAGGCGCGTCTGGCTAACGGGCGGGGCGAGATCCGCGGACGGATATTCCTAGATACCTGGTAAACGGGCTCTGAGCCCGCCATAAGTCTCGAGGGAACGGAAGCTGGCCCTCGACCCGGGTTCGACAGCTGCCCTCGAGCAACAGAGTTAGGGACGACTAGAGGTGCGCCCGTGCATGGCCAGGGCTCGAGCCACGCTCTCGAGGCACCCCAAGACGTATTCGAGGCCAAAGAAGGAGGTCGACGTAGGAATCCCCTCGAGGGACGCACCGAGCCCTCGGATCCCGTCGAAGGGAACCGACATCCACACGACCACTCCTTGGCATTTTTTGAGGGCGCCTCCGGGCCACTAGCCGACTCCTAACGAATAGAGCACGAGCTCTCACTCGAATTCCCCCGCTAGCAGCTCACCGGAGATCGTCGGAACTCGCCCAAACAGGGGTAGTACGGTGTTCCCCACCCCTCCTCCTCTCTGAAGGAGGAGCGTGAGGGTCGCATAACGGAAGACGGCTGGGACTCTGATCGATCTCGTGCGCACGAGGCTCGGGGGCTCGACCGCATCAAACTATTCCCCAATAGAACGCGTAAAAGACCTCGGAGGAGTCTTAACACTCCACCGAGGCCTCGGGGGCTACACCCGGCGGGTGCGCTCACGCGCCCCCACCAGAAAAAGCAACGACGCTACGACTCCAGTTCATCAGAAAAAAAGCCTCTAGGAGAGTGATCGCACACTCACCAAAAGGCTCGGGGGCTACTGTCGGTACCAACGGTATAGGGGTACCCACATCCAACGATAATAAAAAACAAAACGACTAAGCTACAGCCAAACGCAGCCGCACACCAGGTCCGCCTCATACGAGGGTAGCTCGACGGAGCGCCTCGACCACGCTCCAGCTCCGACTCGTACGAGGCACTCTCGACGGGGGCGCCTCGACCGCGCCCCGTCCCGCACGACAGGACACCTTAACCGCACTCTGACTCGCACGAGGCTCGTTCGCCCACCGGGAAAACTCTGACTCGCGTGACCCCGGGTCGGAGTACTCGATCCCTTCTCTTTACCTACCCCAGGACAAAAGCCATAGCATTTAATGTGATTACCTACCGCCACCTACCGGCATGGCTGCAACCAGGATCAACGTGGAAACAATGCCAGTGTCAGTCCTCACTGTTTTACCGCCCATCCCGTGATGGGAGGTGACACCTGTCACTGTGCACACCTTACCGTGCACTATCCATCGCCAGCTACCCTCGAGGAAGGATACGACAAAGCCCGTATTCCGCAATCTCTGGGATTCGGCCTTATCCGTCCGGTCTCGATCCGGCCTCGACCCAACCTCGACGCCCCGCACAGTTCAACAGGAAAAGAAGGACGGCATGGCACCGTGCTCCGGGTCATTTCATCGACTCATCCTCTACGTCGCCATGGTGTCCGGGGATGGCCGGCCATTCCCAGGGCACGTCGCTACAGTCACCTCAACAGGGATCGACAAAACATCATCTCAAGGCTCCCCGTCGTCCTGGCCTCCTCTCACCCTATAAAAAGGCAGGCCGGGGCTCTACAACGGAGAGAAGACAACGAAGAACAAGCTAGACACAAGATAGAGATCAACATCTCAAGCAATCATCCTCGTACTCTTTTTCCTCTCTTTGAGACTTGGGCTCGCCGTCCTCTCTCGCAAGCTTGTAACCCCTACACAAGCACCTCGGTGCAAGGAAATACAAACTCTCTCTCCCCCGCTGGACGTAGGGCCTTCTTTTGCCCGAACCAGGATAAACCCCGTGTATTCTCCTTACATCACCATCCAGGATAGGGACACGCAGCACTTACTCGTCGGTTTAGGACCCCCTCGAGACCAAACACCGACACTACTGTACATTACAAGGAAGGCCAACAAATGGCCATCCCAAGCCAACCTGAACATGTATGAAAAGTCGGAGTGGGTTGAATTACATAGTAGATGTCTTTTCCAAAATAATGATGTACCTGCAGAACTTTCCGATCTGCAAGTGGGCCCTATCCTCTATAAGATATGCTAACAAGTTTAAAAGATTAAGGAGTATACATGATTATAGAATTTTGTAGTACCACGCGTCCACGCCGTGCACACCTTGATAGGACATCTTTTTTTCTTCTATATACAATATTACTTATTAGATCTCTTAAATCATTAGCTAATAGGAAGGAAATTTCGTGGACACCGGGTCATATAATTTCTTTTTTCTTGGCATGCGAAAAGAGTTATCTGATACTTCCATTTTTTATCTTTGTATAACAACGAGTTAAATGCATGAGCAGTCCACAAACTTGTCAGTCCGCAAACTTGTCAAGGATGCCACTTAGTAGGTTCATAAACTTTGAAAATACATTTCTAGTCTCTAAATTTGTTAAGTTATGCACCGCGGTGGTCGGTATGGTCCATAAATAGACTTACCATGCATGTACCATTTTACAAGTTCATTAGGATGTGTGGTACATCACTTTACAGACTCAGAAATACATTTTCAAAGTTCGTAGATCTAAATGACACCTCTTTATAAGTTTAGAGACTGCTCTTTAACCATCTATAATCTCTCTCTATATATAAGGTCAACAACAGCACTACAAAAGTAGTGCTCTCAACTGCCCAGGTGGGCTGCGTGAACTTCACAGGTTTGACAAAACAGAAGGATGCAACGTCACCTTCCACCAAGAATTTGTTAATAATAACAAGATAAAAAAAAGGAATTAGTTACCTATCGGGCTCTTCGGCTCCTTCGATAATGGCAAAGACATTCTCAATCGTTGCCATCGTATCATTCCCCTGCAAAATCCAAAACAATGGCGTCAAGCCCCAAGGCAATGAACCGAAAAGACGAAAGGTGCCTCGAATCAAATTGTACATACAAGATACGTTAGGTTCAAAACTGCCGGCCCGGGGCCGAGGCGGTACACGGGGCCGCCCTCTCGGCCCTGCTAGTCCGCCGGTGCCACGGCCCCGCCCATGGCTCTGTGTATCTCCATCGCGTCCTGAGCCGACACCGGCAGCGCCGGGATGAGCGGCATGTCATCGGTGTTCATGGCCTCCTCCACGCTGACGCGCTCGCAGCCCTCGGACGACGCCCACATTGGCGTCGTCGGGTCCCCCACGCCCCGGAACAGGCTCCCCACCTGCACGCCGCTGGGCGGCAGCCAGCGCGAGTCGGGGAACCACCGCTCACCGGGTGCGCCGCCGTACTCCAGCGGGTCAGTGTACACCACCGCGGCCGCGGCGCCGGCGGAGCACGCGTTGTGCGCTATGTCCTCGCAATGGATCCTCCCGTACCGCGCGAGCGCGACCTTGCCCGCGACGTCCACGCCGCGGGAGGCGAGGTAGGCGAAGTCCTCCTCGTGGCCGTAGTTGGCGTACACGGCCTCCGCGGAGACCGACCCGGAGGCCGCGTACGCGTAGAACGTCGGGATGGTCTCCGCCGCGGCGGCTGCGTAGGGGTCGTTGGGGTAGGTCTCCTGCTTCAGGGAGAAGGAGGTGACGACGCCGCGGCCTGGCGCCGAAAGGGAGAGGGAGCGGTGGACGGGGTAGGAGAGGAGGACGGAGTAAGGCGTGATGTGGGCGGGGAAGGAGAGTGCGGAGAGCACGTAGCGGGTGGTGAGGGCGTTGGCCTTGGTCCCCGCGACGTGCGGGTGGAGAGTGAGCGCTCGGAGGTGCGAGGCGGCGGTGTCGTTGGACCCGAGGGAGAGGAAGAGTGCCTCGTAGTTTGGGACCGGGTTGGGCGCGGGCTGGAGCGCGAAGAAGAGGAGCACCGCGAGGGAGGCGCCGAGGACGGCGAGCATGGAGGAGAGGAGGCAGAGGAAGCGGTCGTGCGGGTGGGGTTTTGCGAGCGGCGGCGAGGGGGCGAGAAGCGAGGCCGTGTCGGGGCGGGACATGGCGCCGGAGCTGGTGGGTGGTGTGCTCTGCTGTGGCGAGCGGCTAGGCAGGTAGCGGGGTTTAAGCGGCGGGTGCTGTCCACTCCGCGCACGCCGGACAGGAATTCACTCCGCTGGACTGTTGCTGTCAAGCCAACGCTGGAGAATTTGCAAATCGCGGTACCTTTTTCTTCTTTTGAAAAGTAAATCGCCGTAGATTGGATGCAGAGGATCCGTCCGCGTTTTTTCTTTTTCTTTTTTTTTCGACGAGGATCCGTCCGCGTTCGTGCTCCACGGTTTTCGCTTTTACACATTGTGTGCAGTGAGCGTGCTCCGTTCCCGGTTGCAGTTACACTGACGGGATGCTTGTGGATTGTTGTGAAGCAGGTGTCATAGTGGTACGTGGTGCTACCACTACGTCTGTTTCAGTCTGGCTGGACCGTTGACCCTGTTTAAGAGGCGATTTAGGCCTCGCGACATGTTAGGTCAGTCTAGTGAAAATTTCATGAGTTACACATAGGTGTTTTTGATGACAGCATCGATTTTAGGGAGAGAAGTGAGTTTATTTAAATAAAACTCTCTTAGCACGATTACTAACTCTATATAAGCCATGAAATTAAATGTCTATAGAACTAGTGAATGAAAATATACATTCAGGTACATGTTTTATTCATTTTTTATTTCATTTTACATGATGTGGTAGTTTAGGAAACAACGTCATAAAACTCTTCGCTGAAAAATAACCTTAGTGTGCAGTTTCTTTTCCAAGATAAAATCAACTCTATAGCATTTAAAGATCATCGCTTTTAAATATCATCGCAGAACCTCTTTTTGTAAAGAGTCAATGTTTTAAATCCCCTGGCTAAACCATTTAGAAATGGCTTCCTCTCAAAGCTATAACGAAAACTATTCCATTTAGGGGTTCTATAAAAAACATAAAAATATTTAATTTGTCATTGCTAAACATAAAGCTAAGAAAAATTCATACACGCAAATAATCAAATTTATGTCCCAGGCTCTCAAATAACATGCCTTTAGGTCAACTACTTGACAACCATTTAATCAACCAATATACTCGCAGGTTATAGCTACAATCAATATTCATATTCATTCAACATTCAACAATAAAAAAACTCAACAACTTCAATAATTCATTGCATTATTTATTATAAGTAAAGAACACAAGGGAGAGACATAGATTTGAGTACTCTAGAGCAAAGAATGAATATTCACTTCTCTTAGGATTATATGAGCTATTGGCTAAGCCAAATGATGGTGTTTAATGAAGGTAAAGCGTTCATATGAGCTATTCGCTTCTCTTAGGATTATATAAGCTACAGTGGTAGGCCTTTAAAAAGATATAGCGGTGCCATAGTGGGCTATTTAAAACCACGTAAAGAGTAACTTGTGTGAATCGACCATACAACAATGTGGATGCAAATTGGTCCAAAAACTTGTAAACTACTCAAATAAGTGAAATACTCAGCAACTCGGTGCATAAATGGTCCAAACATTGCTAACGTGGTAAATGTACTCGCCAATTCGACGATAGGATTAATAATGATATAGCAAGCTAAAAGTCCCGTTTGGATTTTGATAATTAACGATAATATTTGTAGACTAATCACTAATGTTTTCATGTAAGATGAAAGGTTAAGTACAGTCCACAATACAAGACTCGAGCTACATGAAGGCCATGAAGATGAGATGGCATGAATCATGATGCAAAACAGAGTGAAGAAAGAAAGCGAGAGCATGAAAAACAAGTCAAGGCAAAGGTCCCATCCTTCCGAGTTTCCGGTTTGTTTGAGGTTTTCCATTGCGAGGTGCTGACGAGGAAAACGATAATATTTTTTAAGCACGTGAGCACATCCTACATAAATTTACGGTAAGTGTGTATTTAGTTGGGAGACGAAAAATTTTTAGCTGTCATATCGGATATTTTATAGGATATCGGAAAAGGTTTTCAGATATTAATTTAAAAAACTAATTACATAACTCGCCTGGAAAACGCGAGATGAATTTATTAAGCCTAATTAAGCCGTCATTAGCACACGTGTGTTATTGTAGCACTTAAGACTAATCATAGACTAATTAGGTTTAAAAGATTCGTCTCGTGGTTTCTAACCAAACTGTGCAATTAGTTTTTTTCACCTACATTTAAGAGGTGTTTAGTTCCCGGCTGTAAAGTTTTTAGGTATCACCTCGGATGTTTCGTGGGATGTCGGAAGGAGTTTTCGGATACCAACAAAAAAAACTAATTACGGAACTCGCCTGTAAACTGTGAGACGAATTTATTAAGCCTAATTAATCTGTCATTAGAGCATGTGTTACTGTAGCAGTTTAGTCTCTAATCACGACCTAATTAGGCTCATTAGATTCATCTCGCAATTTACAAGCAAACTGTGCAATTAGTTTTTATTTCGTCTAATTTAATCCTCCATGTAAGTGACGCAACCATTCGATGTGACACTTTTGGAATTTTGAATTTTGGATCTAAACACTGCCTCTATACATGTGTCAAACATTCGATGTGATGGGTAAAAAATATTTAGGTGGGAACTAAACACCTCCACGTGTCGCTCGAGTGTCCTTTTTCTTCATGGTGTGTTTAGTTCGCGAATTTTTTTTTGGCTTTGGCTACTGTAGCATTTTCGTTTGTATTTGTTAATTAGTGTCTAATTATAGACTAATTATACTCAAAAGATTTATCTCGTGGTTTTCTACTAAACTGCGTAATTAGTTTTTTTTCATCTACATTTAATACTTCATGCACGTGTCTAAATATTCGATGTGACAGAAAATCTTAAAAATTTTTGAAACTAACATGACCTCCCTCGATTTTGTGGCCGTTGGATTACGTGCCGTCGACGGAGGCGATGAGCCGCAATCAGTCGCGGGGCCCACACACCCAACACACACGGGGGACGGGACTGGGCGGGCGTCTGCATGTGAAGGTGCATGCAGCTGCAGGTGCGTGGCGGTCGGGCCCTCGTTCTTGCGGCCGGAGATGGCGGTGCTGTGGTGTGTTGTCCCAAGACCACCAGCTAGCCACTGGTTAGGCATGCACATGTGCAGTAGTCTTACTCCTACCTACCCCCTCCGTCGCTGGGGTGTTTGGCTAAGGAAACAAAACTTATCCCATTGATTGTCTAAACATGTGTATAGAGTTTTAAATATATATTATTTATAAAACTAAATATATAAATTAAGACTAATTTATGAGACGAATTTTTTAAGTCTAATTAGTCCATAATTTGACAATGGTGTGCTACAGTTAATATGTGCTAATGACAGATTAATTAGTCTTAATAAATTTATCTCGCGGTTTACCGACGAAATCTATAATTTATTTTTTATTAGTATCCGAACACCCCATGCGACACTCCTTGTAACATTCGATGTGACACCAACTAAACTTTAGTTCCTGCATCCAAGCACCCCCACATGTGTCGTTTTTGTGTGCGTGCCACAAGTTCGACTCGATTTGTAGAAAATACGTGCAACATTTGAATATCTAAATAAATTTATTAAAAACTAGATTCAAAGATCTTTCCAATGACACTAATTATGTACCACAAATATTAATATTTTTTAATATATATTTAGTCGAAGTTGTTTATCAGGAAGCGAAAACGATAGATATTTAGGGACAGAGGGAGTAGGTAGGAGTAGGTAACTAGTGTTGCATTTTTTGTGAATTAACTAGTGTTGCATTTGTAGCAAGTCTGGGTGCGTGATTCATTTATTTGGTAGTAGGAGCATATTACATTTTGTTGAACCATGTTTGACTATTTTGTTTGAGTGTAAGATAAATAAGAATGGTCAGAATTATTCGAATAGTTATCTGATTTTTTTGTTTTTTATTTTTTGTATATTTTATTTGGTTTTTCTGTGAATTTTTTTAATTAGGCTTTCATAGAAATAATCTAGCAGTTATCTAATCATTTTTTGTTTTTTATTTTTCTGTATGTTTTATTTGGTTTCTCTTTGAAAATTTTCAATTTGGCTTTTATAGAAATAATTTGGCCAATCTTTTTGTTTTTTGTTTAATATTTTGTATTATTTGTATAATTTTTTATCATTTGATTTAGATTCAATAGTTATGACACTCAATTTGCTGGCTGTCAGATCAGGCGATGTCAACGCAGGGGATTGATATCGGTGAAGCCCAGCAAGCTGTCAGCCAACAACGGCCCATGCCATGCCCCCTACAATGGACGCATGTATGCTTGCAGATTTATTCTTTTAGTATGGTAGATTATATTTTACTGAACTATATTTTACTATTTTTGTTTAGGTGTAAATTTTGTATTTAATTAGTGTAAATTAATTTTTCGTAAATAAGAATGGTCAGAATTACTCGAACAATTCATTTGTCACGACACAACAGAGAGGAGGTGTCAATTGTAATGCTTCAAATCAGTTTCACTTACACAGTCCATAAGACATGTCGAGTGTCGGGACCCCTATATGCTGGACAAATGCTGCAAAATCTGTTCCAGCACCAGCCACTCTAGTGATCTGGAAAAAAGAAATTTTCACTTCAGTACCTGACAACAGTAGTTCTTATCCACTGGCACCGGGACTTCACTCTTTTTCATCGCTCGTTTGGACCAGATCGGAGCTATAGAACATCTTTAATACTGAACATACATACCGGTGGATCATAGCGCATCATGGTGTCATACAAGGTTTGAGATGGTTCATCGGGATCTGGTACCTTCGAATAAAGAAATGACGAGAAGGTAAAACGGGAGTCTCCATAAACTGTAATATAGAAACAGGGTGTAGCTTGAATACCATTTTGCTTCTTTGATCAATTCATCAGGTTGAGGGGTTGCACGGGGTCTAAAGGTTGTCCGCACTGCGGACCTGCAAACCGGCCGGTACGTTAGGCATAGCGTGCGCGCACCTGCACCGCGTGCCTGTATCACGCACGGGCGCGTAGCGGCCGGCCGGTACGCGCGCTACGCCTAGAGGCGCACTGTGCACGTACGCCAAACACTGTAGCAGGAGAGAGAGAGTTGGGGAGAGAGAAGGGGGGAGAGGGGAATAAAATATGGAATAGTGGGTATAGAGTATGGGATAGAGATAATACGGGTGCAGGAGAAATAGATATAGAGTAGAGAATCTCGATGACTGAGATAGAATATTCCTTTTTAGAGATAGAAATAGAGGTGGACGAGTGCCCATAGTCTAAGACCCCAGGACCAGACACTGATATGTCCACGTTCAGGTAAGCTATAGCTCTCGAAGCTAGAGTGTCCATGTTCTCCTCGGCCCATTCAGTAGACCCTATATCTGAGACGGTGTTCATCTGAGCATGTGACTTGCAGAGAAGGATATGTGAACCAGTGAGTAAGGAGGTACCAGGGCAAACTCTTCTGCGTCCCAACCGCACAGGATTATTGTTCTTCTAGGCCTCCGCCCTTTCGCTTGTAGCTTTGACAGCCTCTCTGCAATCTATACAGTGGGAGCAAGCCGGATGCCTTCAGAATTTGTTTTTTGAAGTAGAATTTCTTGAAATTGTCGAATATGCCATCAAAATGACCTCGTATGATTTACATGATATTCAGTAGTAGTAGTTTACCTCAAGCATGGCTGCCATTCCACTGTTAGGATCAATTGCTCCAAATGTCCAAGCATCACGATGGTTGCCTATGATCACATATCTGCAGATACGTCAAACAACATTTAACTTCTATCAAGTTTCAAGATGCCCATGTGCCAATATCGACAAGATTTACAGTTTCTAAATTTTTCGGCTACCCCGGAATCTTACCTTTATCCAATGAAGGAAAACACCAGCTGAGCTATTTATGATTCTACCATTTTATTAAAACTATGCTAGTTCTTAATAGCAGAAGCAAATATATCCATTCTAGTATTTATGTTCTGAAGCTACCTTTTTAGACATCTGATCTAACAATCTTAATTGGCCAGCAACTAAATCTCTTAAGGTGGTTGATTGAAATTATTGTAATTATTATCTTGGAAGTTACCTTGGTAGTTACTTCCTCCATTCCAAATTATAAGACGTTTGACTTTTTTGACCCCAAGTTTGACCATTCGTCTTATTCAAAAAATTTGAGCAAATATAGTCATATTTAAGTCATTCTTAAAGAACTATCATTAATAAAGCAAGCCACAACAAAATAAGTGATATTTTGCAAAAAATTTTGAATAAGACGAGTGGTCAAACTTGGTGTCAAAAAAGTCAAACGTCTTATAATTTGGGATGAAGGGAGTATCTTGGTAGTTTGGCTTCTGTTGCTGATTCTATCCTTGATTTTGCTGAGGACGATAGTTGTTGTTGATGTAATTCACATCCTCTTGAAGTTCAAGGCAATTGCTCCCTCAATGCCCAGTGTTTCTACACTCTTCACAAATCATGTGAAAATTATTGATGTGCATGACTTCTCTTTTCTTACTGACTCGATCTTCAAGCTTCTTCATTAGGAGGTCCATTTTAGCAGACAGCATGTCCACCTCCTTGAGTTGATACATACATCCTCCTCTCTTACGAGGTTGAACACGTTCTTCAATCCAACTCTGATTGGAAGCCATTTTCTCCACAAGTGATGTTGCATTTGTGAGGTTGAGTGATAAGAAAGCACCTCTAGCAACAGCATCCATTGTCTCACGGGTGCTGGTGTTCAGCCCATGATAGGAAGTTTGTATAAGTAGCCAATTCTCCATCTCATGATGAGGACATTCTGTAATATAATCTTAAAAACGTTCCCATGCCTCGGGGACTGATTCATCATGTTGTTGCCGAAAGCTTAAAATTTTCCCACGCAAAGCATTGGTCTTGCCTGTAGGAAAGAACTTGGTCAGAAAAGCAGTTGAGCAGTTATTTCATGTAGTGTGTTTCTCTTTATTGGCATAGAACCACTGCTTGGCTTTCCCCAATAGCGAAAATGGGAAAAGACGGAGTAGAATAGCATCTCTAGTTATTCCCTTGACAGTGAAGGTACTGCAGATTCTAAAAAGTGTTGTAAGTGTACACTTGCATCTCCATGAGCCTTTCCACAAAATTGATTAGCTTGCACCATGGTAATAAGTGCAGGCTTGAGCTCGAATCCATTGTCTCCAACATTGACTTCAGGTCCAGTACGAATGTTTGCTGTTGTCAGAGCAGAGAATTCATGGAGACTCTTGTTCGCCATGGCCTCAAACTCTGGTGTTAAGCTTCTTCTTATCTTATCTGGCTATTTTTCAAAACTACCACGAGAACCTTCTTAAGCTTGGCTCTAGTATTTCTGAGTAGTACTTCTGGATCATCAAGATAATTTTCTGGAAGATCAAAACCTTTTATACATCACCCTGCATAAGATACATAAGTAGACAAAACAAGGGTAAGCCTGTTACGAGCAGAGATCAATGATCATTTCAATCTCATCAAATACATAAAATTATCAATACTTCCTAAGTTAAATACC
Organism: Saccharum hybrid cultivar R570; assembly: GCA_038087645.1. Taxonomy (NCBI): domain Eukaryota; kingdom Viridiplantae; phylum Streptophyta; class Magnoliopsida; order Poales; family Poaceae; genus Saccharum; species Saccharum hybrid cultivar. The sequence goes on from JAQSUU010000120.1 coordinate 24,162,213, forward strand.
TTCCCCGGTAACGACGCCAAAAATGCTTGTTGGCATTTCTTAGCACCACTACTAAAAATAGAATTAATCCTACTCTTAGCAATGACACTACAAATGGTATGGTAATTATTAACTTGTCACTTTTACAGTAGTCACCTATGATTACCTACATCTCTAATATTAAACTAGGTTGTCATCCCTAGTGATGAAACTAGAAATGTTTGTTGGTACTATCTAGCATTACTACAAGAATAACACTAAACAACAAATCTATTATTTCACGTGACTATAAAGAATCTAAAGATATAAATGAAAAGAATTCTGTAAGCGAACAGATAATTATACCATTATAACATTTTATCTAGAGTATTACCAGGTTATCGATTAATAATTTTATCACTAGGAAGGTATGACTATGCATGTAGTATTGATAATTTATGATTATGCACGAGAGAATGAACCAATATCACATGCTCTACTCAAAACAGGGGTAAGTCACAAGATAAATATGATAAGTACTGATCAAACATCATGATAAATAAATAAATTACTCAGAGCACTCTAACTATGGCAATAGCATTAGTCCAATCAAAATATTAGAGAAATAATTCCTAAGTCATTCTATAACTACAAGTCAATGAATGCTTCAATTAGTGCAATTACATTTAGTAGTTATCGTCAATGTTACTATCGCATCCACATATAAAGAACATCAACTAGAGAGGATCGAAAACATCAATAGGCCTATCACACCTGCGATCTACCACACGTCCCATGCGTGTAGGGGGCATTTGCAGATAAACAATATCTAAACACCACGCTTACATAATGTCTACCACCCACCCATGGATCTTGCATTTTAGGATGGGTGCTATACGAACATATGCATGAACTTAATAATAAACTAACTATACTAGATATATAACCAAAGTAAATATTGAACATTGCAAATAAGCACATATAAAAGATGAATATTAATGTTGACATAAATATTATAGTAAGCACACAAAAACGATGGAGAATACAATGAGAGAGGGGTACAAAGAATTATACCGAACCACGCTCTTGCCAACGTTAGGAATCCAAGCTTGTAATCTGCTTGCCTCTCTCTAGACCTAATCTAACTAGCTAAAGCTCTAGAACTAGAGGAACTCTGAGGAATTAGGGTTTCTGGCTCTGGATGGCTTGATCTCCAAATGACTTGATGACTTGATGCCTTCATAGGGGTTGGGGTCTCCTTATATAGCCTAGGGGGTCCAACGTGAGCCTTTGGATCAAACCGACTTGAGGTATGGCTGAGATGCATCCTAGGAGGCGGTGGAAGAATACTCTAGAAGCTCGTGGAGAAATCCCCCAAGCAAGTCGGGCGGCCTGCAGGTGGGGCTGGCCGACCTCACTTGGTAGCCCCTTGCCTCCCGCTTCGTTTCGGTGTCTTCTCATGCCTTCTAGAGTCTTCTCGCGTATATGTTGTATTTTAATTCTGAATTTTCCTTTGACGAATAGGTCCCTCTTGGTGGTTTTCTGGAATAATCCTGTAGAGAACAAAGATTCACCAAAACTTATGGAATTTGTCAGTTTAAACCCTAGATCTATGTATATTCTCTCATTTATACCATTTCTCAAGTTTATTCAACTATAAATTGTTGACGTTATCCACCATCAACACCCACCATCCGCTATGGCATGCTAGGGTTTCACCAGAGGTCCGCGACTTAGCGTGCCCATGGTGGCCTCCTTCTTCCCCTCCCCCCTCCCGTCGCTGCCATGGCCATGGGCGTCCCCGCCCCCTGGCCCGGTTACCTCTTCCGTCGCCAGAACCCTAATACCGCACTCTCACCGTCCCGACCACCTAGCGGGCCTGCCTCCCTCGAGCCTCTTCTCTTCTAAGCCCGCTAAAGTTGGGGAAGAAGAGAGGGAGAGAGAGAGGAGAACCCACCAAAGTTCGAGAAGATGCTCGTCGAAGTTGGGGAAGAGCACGCGGCCGCTAGGGAGAGCCACGCGAATTAGATGGAATCCTTTCCACCGTGAATTGGATGGCCGCGACGGGTGTGCATGCCGCAGCACCAGATCGCGCGCTCGGAAAGAATCATTCCCGTTTTTAATATGAGCATTTGACCTATTTTTGGGGCTCAAGTTTTTCATTCTTCGTTCTAGCAGTCCCACTCAATAAATCAGTACCTTCAATTTTGTTCTGATAGGCACCTACACATGTGATCCATTCACCATTGTGTGCACATTATGTGCCATGTTTTCATTTCTGCTTCTCTTTATCTTCTGTTCTCTCATCGCCAACACTGCACAGGTTCCATTTCTCGAGAGCACTCACATGTGTGCACTCTCAAATGAGCTTGGCCAAAAAGGTTTGCTTCATTATATTGCACACGAAATATAGTTGCAACATGAATTACTACTCAATTACAACTTGATTTAATATGTAGTTGCAACATTGCCCTGCCGGAGAGGGCCTTAGTCTCCAAATTTTTGGTATGGTGGTCTCATTTTGTAACACCCCAAAAGAAAACAACAATTCTTTGGAGAATTACGATATTACACTACGACAACGGAGTACGCGGAAGCAAAAACACGTCATCTAGATTAAGCATTAAATTAAGTCTCCTACGATAACAAAGAAAAGACATCTTCTCAAACCTAACCAACAAACCTCAAATGTTTGTTACAACATACAAAACGACTCTACAACCAACTAGCATGTTACATATGATTGTTTAAAGTGTACACCATGTGTGCAAGCTAGTCCCATCCCGCCAAACATCCTCGAAGCTCAAGTACCTGAGATGGGGAACAAGCGTGTGAGGTTTATGGAAAACCTCAGCAAGCAAACTGTTTCAACCATGTTATTCAAATCACATTAGATTAAGCATTAGGTTTAAATAAAATAATAATAGAGACATCAAGTGCTTCATAGTAATATAAATATAATTCCAAGTGCAATGCAAAAAGTGCAATGCAGATGATGCATGCAAATGATGCAATGCAATGCATGACTTCACTTCTACCCACACATCCCGAGGAGAGGGAGTGAGGGCTGCAACCACAATACTCATCAATATGCGTTGCTGCAACCACATTGCTCATCAACGTGCGTTGCTGTACCGGTACTTACCGCACCAATTTGGCTACGGTTTATTCTTATGCATATCAAGGAAAAAGTGCAAATGTTGTGATGTATGCACTTCATATACTTCGTAATTCAAAAGTAATACCACAAGATAAGAAATAATATACATCAAAGTAAAGCAAATAACTTCAAACTTCAGATTATATGGTTAGTGTGAGATACTAAAATTTAGCGGAGGCAATTCAAACAACAAAGCCAAAGCATGTGGACCACAGCGCCAGGTTTACTTGCCTTCACCAAAGATCAAAAGTGAGCTAAGCAAATCCGAAGGTACACCACCTGATCACAAGCAAACCTCAGCACCAACACCATCATACATATAAAATCAACAACAAATTACACAATAAAGTGTTCCAACCCTGCCATTTAAGCATCTACCGTCTCACTACCGATCGTGACAGCAGCATTGTCCCTTCTCTTTTTCATAGACAAACAACCATACAATAATAAATTCCCTTAATCTACCAGATGATAGAAAATTTCTTTATCTAAAACTTCGGTATTATAAGATTTGGCATTAGAGGTCTCCAAGATACCATAATCATCATCTTAAGTTAACTGAACATTTCTGACAGTCAAAACAGTACAACAACCTTATAAAATTCGTAACTAGGTATGTGTTCTACAACAATATGGAAAGATAGAGAAAATCCCTACAACTTTCATTTAGATCTTAAGTTCAAATTATTCAAGTAAGAGGACCGAAAATAGATTAGATCTAAAACTATCCAGAATCTCGTCACAGAAAAACAGTCTACTTCAAATTATCATATCTCCCAAAATACAGAGGCTATGAACGTGCTCTTGGCTTCAAAAGAAATATGACGAAGTCCTCTACAACTTTTTCTACAGTGCCAAAATTTATTAAGGCCACTAAGATGCCCTAAAACAGCGATAAACAGAAATTGCATAATCTGACGGGATTTCTAAACTTGACTGAGATCAAATTCAGGAATTTCAGGAACTACTCTAACTAAATCCTTTCTAATGAGATGTTAGGATCCGCAAAACTTCATCCAAACAAGTGGATTAGAATTTGGAATCTCACCTAGGGCAACCACGGCCAGCACGATGAAGAAACCCCTAGCGATCCACTTCGTGTTTTCCTCTTCTCCACCTCGCCGTGATCCTTGCCGCTACGATCGTCTTGCCGTTCCGATCAGTTTCCGAGAAGATCGGGGCACGTAGCTGATGGTAGCAAGCCCTAGGTCTCCTCTCCTTTTCTCCTCTCCCTTCTCTCCCTTTACCCTGCCTTTTGCGTGATGTGAAGAGGTGGCAGCACCAGGAACCACGAGCAGATCAGAGCCGAGTAAGAGAACGTCACAACAATCGAAACTTAAGTTCCGATTGTTGATGTTTTATTCGAAAGGCTCAGACTCATATATAAAGAAAGTAATCTAATTTTGATTCTTGCACCCTATGGGACATGACTTAAGTTGGGTTGTACTGTAGCCACGATTTACTGTAGTGCACCTGTTTTTCCTTATCCCTTGCACCAACCAAACAAACGGGCGGTCAGGCTACAGCGGCAAAGTCAGCTACGGCAACAGGAAGTCACATAATGCACCTTTCCACTTGGTTACTGTAGCCTTTATTTTCTTTTTTTTCTTATTCTTTCACCTAGCAATGAATATAACTGTGATTTAAAATCTAATTACTACATATGTGTACTCAATCAAAATGCATTCGGCGAGCTCTACGCATAGGTAGTGTCCGATAATCCATCTGAGCAACACGGATCAAAAGTTAAATTTCCGGCCTCTCTTAAAAAGCCGGTCAACATTCTATAGATAAATTACTTAATCCAAATTAAAGAAATCCATATTTATCGTGCATTATCGGGTATTACACGTTTGGGCCCCAAGTCTTGAATTTTAATATTTTGGTCCTTGAACTTTATGATGGTTTCATCTAGGTCCTTGAACTTTGCCATGGATGCCACCATCACCTGTCCAAATGGGTTATGACTTGTTCCATACGTTGACGTGGCATGCGGACCATGTGTTGGTGTAGACCCGGCATGCATGTGGGACCCATGTGTTAGCGTCGTCCCCCTCTCTATAGCCTCTATTCTTCACGTATCAACCATCTCTCCCCTCTCTGCTTAGCTTACCAATGATGGCGAGGTCATGGTTCAACAAAAGGTTCTCGGCCTTGGCCACATTGGCAAGTCCCCCTCACCAGATCATGAGGACATGACACCCACAGATACGACCATTGATTATAAGGTCTGCTCGTTTCTACATTTGCATGGTAATTTTAGGTACAATTCACTTGGTTCCACATGTACATGTCATTATTTGAATATAGGTACAAATGTGTCTCAAAGTGCAAGTCCATCAAAGTTGAACTTTCGGTTCGTCGGCAGCCCGATAGTGCTTCATTGGGAAGGCCATAACTCATCCATCCGGAGTGCGATCGAGGTCAATGAGCACTTGATGGAAAGCTTATTTGATAAGCTTTCAAATATATCTGGCCCACCTTAATATCACATTGGCAAGGCCTCCAAATCATCGAGATATTCTGCCACTATTTCTGTCAGGTGTTACGGCGTCGTCATGGGCTTGTTATTCACACTTGGGACCCAGGCCCAAGTTGGAGCACACGCCACAAGAAGATAGAGAGCACCTAAGAGATGCCCAAGGACATCCTCCTCCTTGGCCACCACCTTAGGAGGCCAGCAAGGACGTCTAAGCCAAGCCGGAGGCCCAGTCCAATTCGAGTTCGAGTCTGCTTCGGCCTTCTGGACCAGTTTGCAATAAAACGGATGCTCAGGACGCATCCGGACTCCATTTTTGATGATCCACATATGGATGGAAAGATAATTTCATAAACTAACTAATGGATTTAGTTTGAGGCCTAAATTCCATCGGAGTCAATGGGAATCATTGAAACAAGTTGATGTCCAGAATCTGTCAGGGCGCTGGGTCGTCGTCTTTTGGGCCGTTTGGGCCATGTAACGTGTCGAGACTCCTTAGGGACGTGAGTGAGGGTCCTTGAACACCCCTTAGACTTTATAATCAGTATCCGTTGTCTACATTAGGTTTTGGGTTTTGCTTAGATTATTCTGTCCATTGACAGTCGCCGTCTTTCGGTTTGCGAGACCCCAACTTTGAGTGCTTAATCATTCATCTGCAATTGTCACTTCAATTGAGTTGTATTTTATCTTGTTCTTGCTTGTGTTCTTCGATTCGCAGTAGGGATTAGCCTTCGTGGCGAGGTCAACCGGATTGTGACACGGTTGATAACCAGAGGAGACGTGGTGCTAAGGTTGCAGGGTTCGGTCTTTGTGATCTGAAGCCGGATCGGTGTGTCGCTCTCCGACCAAATCGTTGTTTATCTTGAACCTGACGGAAGATCGGGAATCATGTCCCCATCAAGATAATGATGAGGACATCCTCCACTATTACCCGCTGGCAAAGACGCAACAAAAAAGGCCAAGTGACCTAGTTGTAGTCGGGCGGCGATTGTGTGAGCCTCTGAATAATCCCACCTTACTTAGTTTGGGAGAAGGAAGCCACCTTAAAAGAGATAGCCACCCTTCCCCTGTCGGACTAGTCTTTTAGGGACATTAGGCCTTTCCTCGAGTGGGTGTGCATAAGAACTGTTGGGGTCCGGGCAACCTTAATTTATTGGGCCTCGACCAACCCCACCTAGGTCGGATGTATCATTTGGTATCAAAGTTGGGCCCTTGTTTAAGGGGTGGAAATGATGAGGACATCCTCCACTATTACCCGCTGGCAAAGACGCAACAAAAAAGACCAAGTGGCCTAGTTGTAGTCGAACGACGATTGTGTGAGCCTCTGAATAATCTCACCTTGTTTAGCTTGGGAGGAGGAAGCCACCTTAAAAGAGAGAGCCACCCTTCCCCTATCAGACTAGTCTTTTAGAGACATTGGACCTTTCCCCGAGTGGGTGTGCAGGGCCTTGGCTAACTCTACTTAGACCGGATGTATCACCAGATTTGGCATCGGGGAGGCGATGGCTAAGGTGCAGTACGGAAGGAGGAGGCTTGAGAGCGAGAAGAGTGATGTTGACACTTAGGCCACACACGTCGAGTCCGCTCAACAAATAGTCACCGTATCATGTCATAGAGCTGGTCTGAGCCTATTTGGACCATGCCGCCGCGCGAGACAAGTTTAGGATATAATCAACACCGCTGGCAAGTTGGGGACACCAACTACCAAAATTTGAGAGCCAGCCGGATGACTTTGTCATACGAATTTGGGTACCCAAATATCAAGATCCGAGAGCTAGGACTCCGATGATACACCAATTTGGACCTATGCTGCCACGCGAGATGTTTAAGAACTAAATAACACCGCTGACAGTTGAGGACACCAAATATCAAAATTTGAGAGCCAAAGATCTGGATGACATTATCATACAAGTTTGGGTACTCGACCAAATATCAAGATCTGAGAGCTAGGACTCGGATGATACACCATCGTGCAAGTTTATAGACCACTCGTAATTATGTACTTTTAAAAGGGTTATCTATTTGTTTTAGGAGTGGATTGTTAATTCTTACCGGTACGTGCTGATTTATATATATCAATTTTACCCATATTCTTTGGGTGCGGCACTAGTGTGTGTGTGTCCGACTCCAGATTCTTTGGGTCCGACTCCAGATGCCAAAAGATCTGTGCGATGCAGTTGAAACAAGGAAGGATGCTTCGGCGTGAGAAGAATTATGCATTTTCTAGCGATATATATACTAGTAAATATGTCCGTGCGTTGCAACGGGAGAAAAAAAACTATAAAGCATTCATGCAAAACGATGACGTGATTGGTATGTATCTACTTATGTTTTATCCTTTTATAATTTATATAGCAAATATGCACGTGCAACACGCACGTGTTTCTGAAAACTATTTCAAATGGAATAGAAATGTTTATTGATTTGTTGATATACAATAAAGGTATATGACAATTGCTTGTTTGATTTGATCGGCTTGTGTACAAGTTCAAATCATATGTTCATTAGAATACCTCAGCTGCATATATCGTTGTACTTTAAAAACCTTTTTAAACGGCTCACATTTAGGCTATATAACTCTATTTCCGGTCGATTTTATTACTTCGCCATTACCATACAGAATGCCTTTCATCTCCTTGATTCCTTTGCTTAGTTCAACCATTTGCAAGCCAATCATGTGAATTTGCTACTTCAACAATTTGAGAATCAAATTAAAGGTCATTATTTTTTGTTATTTTTAAACTTCTATTTTTGCTTATTTAAACTAACAAGGGACAAACCAAAAGAAAAGTTAATGTTCCTAGTTGCGCATAAATGTGAGGTTGAACCCCCTACAATCATCCCCAAGCAATTCATAGATGCATTATTATGATAAATATCTTGCATACAACTCGGTTATTTGATCTCTATATACAAAGCTATATGCTGCTTGATGTATAATGCCCTTTCATAACATTTTTGTAAGTATATATGGTGTGATAAAACATTTATGGTTTTTCACAACAACAAAAAGTATTAAAAATAAATATGCACTTTACCATCTATTAATTGTGAGGAACAGTAAAATATCCAGGTTGCTACTTCTATAGTAAACCAAAGCAACCGTGGGGCATATTGCATATACGTCTTGTGCTGAAAAAAAGAATAATTGCACAGGAAAATCTCCTGAAACTGCTGCAATGCAGGGACACCGGTGTCAAAAGATCATGCGCATGCACTACAAACGGACGCAAGAACATAAACGGACAACACATCGATCCCTAAAGCAAGAACAGACGGAACGACACAAATACATCTATCCCTAAGACATTAACAAGCATAGATACAGTGTAACATGTAAACGTCGTTTCCCAATAACATATATACGTACACGGTATCGATAAGCATGCAATCAGCAGGAATTTTATAATTTCAAAAAAGGCGTGTTACCTTGTGTGCTCAAGCTTGGCGTCACGCTTGCTGCCGCAACAACCGTCCTTGTTGTCGAGGACGTAGGTGACCAGGTCCCTGACGTGCTGCACCACCTCCGTGGGGGTCCTGGGCTTGGAGCGGAACAGACCCGCCTTCCGGTGGCCTGCCCCATCCACAGCCACCGCCGCTCCCACACACGGCCACAGACACACCGTCATCTCGATTGAGCCAACCTGTCCGATCGAGGATCGCGCTCGCCTGGCAGGCCACGCGCTAGACTCTCCGCTCTCCGACGAGACCGCCGCCGCAGGCAGCATACGTGCATCGTCTCCAAGACCTAAAAGATGTCTATAATCAATCAGGGGCGCTGACCCAATAAAGGCCTGGTACAATGCGTATACACCTGATAAAAAAATATAAGCATAATACATGTATACAGTTGTGATTAAATCATATCCGACAATACATATAGGAAAATCAGGGCTCGGGTGCCACTTTTGTACATCATAAAGGGAGGAGAAGTGTCGAGATACCTGGTGGCTGGGGTGGGTGCTCATCTCCAGCAAAGGGCCCGACGAGGACCTTTGGCGGCTGGGCATTGGCCGGCGGCAGTCGCCATAGTCGTCGCGCAAGCGAGGCGAACGGGAAAAGAAAAAGTACTGCAAAACAGGTGGGAACGCAAGAGGACAATTCTTCCCTGGGCTTAGCTTCTCCGACCGCTAGTGGGCCAAATTGTCTTTTTTTTCTCTCTCCCTTTTTTCCTTCTTTCGCCTTCTTTCGCAATTGGACACCTAGTCTTACATCTAATCTTGGTTGAGTAGGAGTCTTACTTATATCTTACATGAAAATTTTGCCTCTTTATTATTAGGTGTATAGTCTCTGAAAACTATGACAGAAAAAGGCTTAAATTCAATTAGCTATTGTTTTTAGAAGGAGCAGCCCAGTTTGCCAATTTAGCTTGAAACTTCGCGAGAGGGCCGAGGCCCAGCCTCCCTTCCCATGGCTAGCCCAGCTATCCGGCGGCCCCCGTTTGTAAAAGAAAGGAGAGGCTTTTACCTGTGTGCCATTAGCCTCAAGAAAGGAGCCTAGGCTTCTCTGTTCGTCTGCTCGCGAACTCCATAGTCCATAGTCGCGCGGGGTTGCGACGAGCTCCTGCGAGACCCGACGCCGCTGCCAGCGCTTCGGCCACTCCGGCGCCGGCGAGCCGGACGCCTCTGGCCTGCCAGCCGCGGGCGCCCACCCGCCGCGCGCCCAGGCCGAGCCCCTTGCGCGCCCAGCTCGACGGGCCAGCAAGCAGAGGCCGATCCCCTGCTTGGCTGCTTCTCCCATCTGCGGAGTCCGGCGGTCCGACCTATATCGCCGTCCGCCGTCGATTCGTATCCATCCCTCTGATTTGAGCGCCGCCGCGGCCGCCTTCCCGCCCCGCTCACTGCCGCGGCCGCCGGCCCTCGCATAGGCCGGGCCGCTGGGGACGCCACCGTCCCTGTCCAGCCGTCGTTATGAATTTGCTACACATTTTCCTTTGCTGTTGTCGCCGCTGATCTGATCACGGCGCGCACTACTTCTCCGCCTACTTGGCTGCTTCAATCCGTTGGGATTTCTTTCAGTTAATGTATTCGATTTGAAATTCGATTTGAAAGCGCACCCGGCACCTGCTCCGCTCCTGCGCTGCTTGGGTTTCGGCCTGTGTCAAAGCGCGCATCTCACGCGAAACGCACAAGGACGAACCCTATACAGCTCCAGAAAGGCCGGAGCCCTGGCCACCTAGGGCCACCTCCCTGGCGACCGGGCGGCGGCGGCGGGGACGACCGCGATGTAATCCCGCCCCCTTGTCTCATCAGCTTGCCTCTCCTCCCTTCCGTTGGTTGTTCATCGTGGCTAACCTGCTTCCTGCTTCCCTCTCTGTTTTGCCTCCCCCGCAGGGGTTTCGAGCGTGTGGAGCTGCGGTGTCCCAGGGACCTGGACCCGCGCCCAAGCTGGACGCTCGGTGATGTGCTCGCCGAGCTAGACACGCTGGACGCCACCCGCCGCGCTGCGCCGCCCACCCCCCTGAAGCAGCCGCCGGATTGGTAATCTCTTGCTTGCGTCTGGCTCTAGTGATTTGCCGTCCCATTACTCCCATGAGATTCGACTAGTTTTGTTTGGTCAATTTAGGGCTAACGGCGGCAGTACGAGGGAGAAGGCCTTTGTGATGAGGGTTGATGATGATGACGAAGATGACACAGAAGATGAAGACGATGGTACCAGTTATGGGAAGTCCCGGGCTCTCATGGCCAAAGGAGCAAGGTTCTCGTGTAATGATCTCGAATCAAGGTGAATTTTGATCTACAACTGGGTACATGTAATTACAGTTTCCATGGAATTTGTGTCATGTTTTCTGGATTCACTTCCTATAGAGGGAGGGATAATTGTAAGGAAGGCAACTTCTGTCTTAGGACAAACTGTGAAGCATAAGGATCCCGTTGGACCATTAAGTATGCATTGTAGCATGTGTTTTTTTTCCGTTTCCAATACTGTAGAAGCTTCCCTGGTGACTTTATGCATGCTATAATTTGTTAGTTATGTTCCTTTCGTTTCTTTGCAGTGATTCAGAGGATGAATTAGATGGCCAGGTTGCCCCATACCACTTAATGGAGAAAAGGGACCTAGCGAAGAGCATTCTTCTTGAGCTGGAGCGCGAGCATCATCTAAAAGTTCAAGTGTGTACTGAGCATTTTATAATGTTTTGCCTGCATGTCTTTGCGATAAACCATTGGACTTTGTTGTGTCATCATTGAAGTTTAGGTTCATAATAAGGTTCTCTTTATGCTTAGCATTTGCTAATGTTCTTTTATTGATCCAAACAATGGAATGCGGATACTTGCACATACTCTTTTTATGTTTATCTGGCTAAAATTATATTGCAAGAAATTTTGAATGTAGCGCTTTGGTTCCCTTCATACTTTCTGGATACGTCACACTTGTATGGATGAATAAATGCGCTCCTCTATACTTTGAGCATAAATTGCATCATGATATGCAGGAAAAAGAAGAGCTTAGTTTGAGCATACTATTCAATTACAACATTATTTTTATGTCAAACCTAAAAAGATTGATGCCCAAGAAGATAGCAGGGAAGCAATCTTATTCATGTTAGGTCATGACCATGCTATATCACTCTTCTAGCAGATGCTGATATGCCTGTGCCATACAATTGTTGGTTTTTAATTTCTATAGGATTTGAAAAATATTTTCAAGCTAGGCAAAATAGGTTACTACTGTTGAAACTTGAAAGTATGAAAGGGCAGGGCACTAGGTTCACTGATGACATTGTTTTCATTGGATGATTTAATAACATTGGTTATTTTTATGACATTGAATTTAAAAACATCCCACCAATTACAGCATTCTCTTCCACTCTTGCTTTAATAAAAAAGGACCATTCTTGGACCCCCATTGTTTATCTATTTAAATACCTGTCTTCATCATGTATGATATTTGTTCTTCAGGAAGAAGTTAGAAATAAGCTAGCTTCATTGGAGGTATGCCACCAAAATGAAATTCAGAGGACAATTTCTGCATTCGCACGACTTCAGAAATATGCAGAATCAAGAAAAGAGATAGACAGAAGACTCGATATACACTTCCAGAGAAGAATGTATGTACCTTTCTAGATGTCTCTTGCATTTCTTGAAGCGTTGATTGCAATTTCTGTAGTTTTTTTTTTCAAATACCAGAGAAACATTACATTTGTTTTAGTGAGCGACATTTAAGGCACAAAGTATTTCTTGTACTATTCCAATATCTGTGTCCAAAATAAGCTTTATATTAGCAGTTTCTCTTTTTGTTAGTACCTGTTGTTCTCAGTATTGAGCTAGCTTACTCTGTTGTTTTAGAGTGCTGATTGCCCTTAAGTTACTCTACCTCCATTTGTTGCATGCAAATCTGTTTCATGGTAAATGACATTCATGGCCTTATGGGATGCAAATTCAATTTATTTCTGTTCCAAAGGGACAAGTATATTACAATGGCTGCTGGAACTTGCTTTCAGTGTACTTCTTTTCACAGTCTGAAGATAAATTGTACTTACATGCAAAATTCTTATACGTTATATTTATTAGATATTTAGATTGATTGAAGGCTTCACTCTGATAAGTGATAAGATTGCTCAAGTTTTGAGTTCAATATTTTTTTGAATACTTCTATTACTCTATCCCTCATAACCAGGTTATGTGTGTTTGAGTTATAAGAGATAAGTGTCATTTTCTTTTTCTTTTTTTCAAGTGCACTGTACAGTCATTTCTTTTTTTTTTCCAAGTGCACTGTACAGTAATTGTGTTTTTGTTTTTGTTTTAAGGAGCCGTTTTTATGAACTATCTTTGATGTGTTATGAAACAGTCAGTCCTATTGATTCCTTAGCTTTGTGCACTGATGTGGAATTTGTGTCTATTGCATTGTTTAAAGTTATCCATTGATTCTTCAGATTCCTAAATTAACCTTTTAGACTATGCTTACTATTCTTTTCAAACTTTTTAGTTGAGATGTCATAGGATATACTCCCTCCAGTTGCAAATATTTGTGATACACTGATACTGGGCTTGTGCATGTATTAAAGGACCATAGTTCCTTCTAATTATGCATTACAAAATGTCTCATTCATTCATGAGAATGGTACCATTCTATTATCTACAAAAAAGAATCGAGGAGGAAAAATTGACAGGAAATCCTACCATGCATATTGTCTCTAAAAGATGGGTTATAACTTAAGCAATCATATGAATTATGTTGTATACCTTTAACTTTGTAGTACTTTATTGACAATGTTTATTGTCTTCAGTATTATATTATCCTATTGCTTTCTTTAGTGCAGAAGTGCTCGATAAACACTTATCTATGGTCCAAAGGGATCATGAGCAAAAGTCCCAGATTGTTGAACGTCGAATCAGAGATGATGCAGCTCTTGAAGAAGCTAAAAGAAAAGAGCAAGCTGTCAAGGAAGAAAAGTTAAGGCAGGAAAGAGCCTAGCAAGAAGTAGAGGTTTGTTTCCTCAGATTCCTTGTATCACGCGATCTCTTTTTCTGCACATAATTACACACGATTTGGATTTGGGGGCTTAGGATCTTTGAGACTAGTTCATTGTTGTAACATTGGAGTGGATTTGATATTAACCAGAGTAAATGTTTTGAGTTCCATCAGTTTTGATCGCACCTATTGTCCCCCCCATCCCCAACCCCCACCCCAAGCTATTCCTGTTGCTTTTCATGTTGAAGATTTTCTTACCACTAGTCTTGCTTTACTTCACTAGTAGTCAACTAGTCTCTTAGAGCATCTCCAAGAGTAGCCGATAATCCTTCCCAATCCATGATTTTTGGGAAGAATGAAAAAAGTCCATCTCCAACAACTCCCAAACTCACCTCCCAATCGTTTGGCACTTGGGAAAAAACCTCCCTTGCGCGTAAAGATGCGCGGACTCCAGGTTGCGCGTATCTTCTCCCGCAGCGATCCAAACGCCCGTATCCTTTGGCCAGTCTAAAGGTGGAAGGACGGGGAAAGAATAAAGAGTAGAAAAAAGGGTTCCTGATGCAAATGTACAAGAGAGAGTGAATATATAAAAGTGGTTAGGATAATTTAGATATAGTATAGGGTTCTTGATGTAAAATTGTCTTGTATAGTTTAGGAGTGAATTATTGGAAACGGTTGGAAATGATCTTATTTATTCCTTCCAATACTTTTTGGCAAGTTGGAAAACTCCATGGTTTTGGGAAGAAATTCTTGGGAACTCTTGGAGATGCTCTCAAAGGCCCTTGCAGCTAATAAGAAAGGTCATCAACTATGATGCAGGCTAGGCAGAAGGAAGCTGCAAAATTAGCAGCTGAAGCACGGAAAACAGCATTTGAGGCTGCTGAAAAGGAAGCAGCAGAAAAGGAAGCAGTGGAAAAGGAGGCTGCTAAATTGAGAGATGCAGCAGCTTCCCAATCTAGTCCAAATTCCCAGAATAATATTGCAGGTGCTCCTTGTTTAAAGAACTGATTCACAAACTTAATATTTGTATGTAGTACTGTTCTAAAGTTCTTGTACTGATTTTCATAATATATAGATAGAATTCATTTGTACCATATCCAATCTCATTCATGCTGAAATCTTTTGAAAGGAAATAAGCACCACTTTTATGCTGAAATATCTCCAAGGATTTAGCTATGGATAGGAGCGCTTGGAGATTGGCAATCAACGTGCCGGAACCGTGACCTCTTTTTGTCTCCCTTTGTGTCTTTTTTGTGTCTCCCTGTTTCTCGTCTCTTTTGGGTTTCATCTCTAGCCTACCCCAACTTGCTTGGGACAAAAGGCTATGTTGTTGTTGTTGTTGTTGTTGTTGGAAATAAGCACCACTTTGTGCTTTTCATGGATAAGGTTTAGTATATGTTGGGTTGGCACTTAGTTATTGAAACTGGAGTTGCAATTGTGCAATGCCTATGATCATCTGATAGTCCATTCACCAGTTTCTAACTTCCAGTTTATTTTCTTGAACATTTGACTTCCTATTTTAGAACTCGTTTAACTTATCTTCTACAGTGTCAAGCATATCTTCAACCTTACCTATTTTTATTTACGTATTAAGATGGAGTTATGTACTAGCATCAATCATTCAATCATATCTTTTATTGTTCTAGGATTTAGCCACAAGAGAAATATGCAAAATGCAAGCTTGTTCTATCAAAGATACATTTTCCCATAATCTAAGAAATCATGCTAACGATTCTGCTGCACTAATGTCAAACACTCATTATGCGCGCATATACCCAGAAAGAGAAGGAAATGGAAATTGTGGTGCTATTTGCACATATATTATCTCTACACTTATAGTACACTAACAATTCTGTATTTGTATGAAGTATATCATCATCTGCGCATGTTGTTATTTCCCCCAGCTACACTACTTGTCTGTTGTATAATAACTTGGTCTTTCATGGTAGGTATCAAAGTTTTTGCCGATAAATATGCATTAGAAGCAGAGTCACGGAGGTGTGCATTAGTACAGAATCAAGTGCTAGAAAACATTCATCTCAGCAAGGTCTTATTTTCTGCTGAAGCTTATAATATTTAATTGCAGTTTCGAACAATTTGCTGTAATTTTGTTGATTTGACGATCCTGATGAATAATGACTTCTCCATGACTTACCATTTGATGTATAGAGGAGTATGTTGCTAATTTTACTCTGGCTGACATCATATCATGCAGGAATTCAGCAAATATGACCGACAAATTGCCAAATCCATAAGTAAACTTATGCCGACTACTGACAGTGTCAGGTGAGTTCAATACTACAGCTTAACTTGAATATGGTTACATAAACTATCTGAAAGCTACGCTACTGTGATATTTGTAAACTGAGTTGATTGTGGAAATTTTAAATTCATGAACATAAAATGTGCTTGTTTGTAGTATCATAGACAGTCAGTTTAACAATATACCTTTGTAATACTTAATTTTGAATCTAATTTCAAACTTGGCGGGTGCCACATTTTGTTCCTTCTAACCCCCATGCATCGTGCCATGAGGATTAAGTCATTAAAGTAAACTTGCTAGACATCATGGTTTTTTGTTATGTGCAATTTTGTCTTGCAGCCCAATAGCAATGAAGCAGGTCTTTCCTTGAAACAATAAGCTAGATTGTTTTTTTGGCTACTGCCTGGACCTAGTGCCACCAGTGCATGGGCATACTTCCACCTTTCTTTTTTTCTGCTTTATTTTTCACTTATCCTTCTTTTTATCACCATTTGTTACACATCATGTGAATAAATAGTGATCTGCCTGTTGTTCAGAAATATTGATGTGGATAATTTATCTGAGTGTAATTTGATTTTCCAATTGTATATAATTTCGGTGCAGAGCAAGGGCCTGTGAGCTTATTAAAGCTTTAGATGGACAGGATTGTCCCCGTCCAATCTCTTGTTATCTATTTGCAAACAAGGTAGATATTTTATATTTATTATAACAATCTTCATTAAATTAGTAGCACAGTCAGTGTTCTGTGAGTGGAATGTCAGACAAATGTGTGAATCTATTTTTGTAATTCGATTTTTTAGTGACTTGTATTCATGCATGGTTATAGGCTTACAGCCTATGTCTTATTGCTTGTGGCATACAAGCACATATTATCAAGAGTGAACATTTTGAATAATGTGGGTGTAAGCATCTGTACTGCTCTGTTCCAAAATATAAGTTGCCTTGCCCAGTCCTCACTCTTCACGAAATTATAAGTTGTGCTACACTTTTGAAGCACTTTTCCATCTTTAGTTTGGCACAGTAAATGTTCTCTTTTAGGAGCATCTCCATTCCCCATGGCTCCCACCTAGTTACTTATTGAAGGATCAATGATTCACATGGTCATTTCACAGACTCTTATTTCTTTTGCGTAAGGCTAAATGTCTTGTATATTTGATTGAAGGGAGTGGTAGCTAGCAGCATAACTTCAGTTATTTCAAAGGGTATTCTACTATTGAGTGTACCTTCCCATTTTGTTGCCATTAGGGCCTAAAGGCTTAAGCATCTTTACCTAATCTTAGGATTTCTTGGCCTTACCAATTACACTTAATAATCCTACCATTTGTTTTTTTCATGCATGATGAAATTTTGCTTAATATTTATTTACTCATATAACTAACCTAACATGCTTTGCAGATTATTTCAATTGTCAAGAGTAGAAATACAAAGGACAAAACCTTTGGAAATTTGGCCTTTGCGTGTGGATATGTCATGCTATTAGTCACAAACCAGGTTTCTTCTTGCCATCCTCAAAATACCATTTCACATTTGTCAGTATGCATTATTGAGTTCTTATTAGCGATACCGTGGTGTTAGTTTAGTGCCGATCATTGTAATGTAGTCTACTTAGATTCTTTTGACCTGAATTTTCTGAATATACTACATTGAAAACCTGGCATATTTCGTAAAGCACAAGAGTACATACTCCAGTCAGATCACGAATAGCTTATATGCAATTGTGTTGTAACAAGATGGAACATATCAGCTGGACGAAGTGTCTTATGTGTCCTTAAACCCAGACACCCAGTGAACATTGGAATTGTGAAACCCAGATGATGGTCATGCTCTGCATCCGATTCATGAGAAATTTGAGTATATTCATGGATCTCGATGTCAGTGACACCAACTGTGTGGTAAAATCCAGCTGTCATTGCCATGTGCAAGATGACATGACCTTTCATATTTCCTATGACCTGCCACTCGGGACACTGATCTTGTTTGAAGTCTAATTTAATTAACACTAGGTCACCAATCTGAAGGAATTTCTTATTTATTGACTTGTGATACTTATATATTAACAAGAATTGCTAAGATTAGCATCGAGACATTTCCTTTCATGACCACATCTGATGTGTCTGATTGGTCAGGTGCCAGACGCAATGGATTATCTTTTAGCTGAATTCAACAGAGTTTGCATATACACAGTTCCAAAGCATCTGCATGCTTTAAATGTAAGTCTGCATGGTATGAACTCTGTAATATATTTGGAATTTGTTTATTTCTGACTCTTATAAGGGATGTGATTGCAAAACACCCCAAGAGATTATCAGCAATGCTCAGAATTATTTCTAATGCATTTTTACAATTGTATCCAGCAGATTTGTGGACCAAGCTGTGTCATACTGTCACCCACTGTTTTATATAAATTTATTGATCTTTGGAATTTTTTTCTCATGATATATGTGATTTTGTAGGCACAAGCACGAACTAGAGATTATTACAAACTGATAGGTTACCAGGAAGAAAATGAACAACTCGAGAGCACTGAAAGTTATCTAACATATGTCGTTGCGTATGTCAAACTGTATGCGGCAATGATTCAGGTGTGTGCACTTCTTGTCTCACAGAATTGTTGTGTGCTTGTTTTATACCTTCAGCTATCTGAATTGATGGAATTTTCGTAAGATATAAGCCTCTGTCCAGTAGACTGGCCTATTGCAGTACAACAGAAAGGTGACTCCCTAACTTCATTTACAGACGGAAATCAAAGGTGTACGTCATCCTCATGGCTTAGCTGAGGGATGGAAATGGCTCGCCATGTTCCTCAATTCTCTCCCAGCTACTACAGCCACTGCTTGTGCCCTTCACGCTTTCCTCAAGGTAGGAATCTGCTTCAAGACCTGTTTGTGCGCCATGTGGTTAATCGGAGTTCTTATGCTCTTTCAGATGGCTGGTTTTGCACTTCACAAGAAATATGGATCGCAGTTCATGAAGATCCTGGATGTAATATCACGGTGCTTTTTACCAGCTTTGAAAGAACAAGGAAACAAGATGCAGGCTGAGGCTGTCAACAATCTACAGAATTATCTGAACGATAAAATCTACCTGGAGGAACCAGAAGGGCAGTACCTCGTCCAGCAACTACTATCCAAGGAGTTGTTCATGTGAAGATCAAAACACCGGATCGTCATGAGGCATCGTGTGTGATCGGCTGAAGGGCGGAACCTCGTACAAGCTGCTACTATCGAAAGGGTGGTTCATGTAGAGATCAAAACACCAGATCGGCATGGAGCTGCTCGTGTTTCAGAAACGCAGTCGAGCCTCTGTTGAGGATGTGGCCTGCAAGGAAATCAGCACCAAATCTCACGAGCATTATTTACGGATAGCCTACAAGATCATTTTTTTCCCTCCCCTATTTGTTTATGTGACATGTATCCGGCGGCCAAGAACAGGTAGGATAGGTTGAGGTTTCACCATTTGTTGTACTATACATGTCTTATTACTATACCTCTTCCAACCCTGCCCACATGTATCGAGGTCAAATTTTTGAGTCTATACACAAAACTTTCTTATTACTATACTCTGGAAAGCTACATTCTCTGCCCTTGAGGAGAAGTTGAAAGCTGTTGAGTTGGAAATGAAGAGAAACTAGACTAATGGCCTTATTCACATGTTCATCATGACTGATCTTCCACCAGCAAACTGGACCAAAACCTTTCTTGCAAATGTTGCAACAGATGAGCGATATAAATTATACACTCTGAAGGAAAGTGATGAGTTAGTGCTGCAAACTGCAGAAAAGCTTATGGCTGCAGAACATGGTGTTCGGTCTGGATTCCTTCCAAAAATCATAGAGAGCATGGAGAAAGGTTGCGACCCTGTTCAACTGCCAGAAATTTTGTTGTCTATCGAAGAATCTGTTTGTAGCTGCGCATCACTAGGATTTGTAGGGACTGCTGGATCAACCATAGCAGGAAGCATTGAAACAATGAGGAAGAACAATGTCTGCAAATGGTAGGAAAATAACATAGAACCTGAAAACCATCGCTGATTGATGTGTTATAGCAATGTGGGCTTGAGGGTCGAGGTGAATGACCGCTGCTGCAGTTTCCAATCTGGTTTTTATTGGGTTTGTTAAATTTGGTCTGTTCCGTGCCTGTTTACTGAAGCATCGGTGCTGTGTCTTTGCATTCTTGTTTGCAGGATCTATGGAAGGAGTTTGTCTTATAACCTTATTAAGAGGACAACCGGTTTTTTGTTTTTCCAGAGTCCTAGTTGCTTTGAAAGAACAAGGCAACAAGATGCAGGCTGAGGCTGTCAACAATCTACAGAATTACCTGGAGGAACCAGAAGGGCAGTACCTCCTTCCCTGCAGCCATGATCTCCGGGGCAAAAGGAAGAAACTCAATCTTATCTAGTACCCTCTGTATTCTTTGGTCCTTAGGCGATTCATGTAAAGATCATAACACCAGATCCCCATAAGCCATCGTGTGTGATCGGCTGAAGGGCAGAACCTTACTACTATCGAAAGACCAGTTCATGTAGACTGTAGAGATCAAAACACCAGATCGGCATGGAGCTGTTCATGTTTCAGAAACGCAGTGGAGCCTTGCAGAGGAGGTGACCTGCAAGGAAATCAGCACCATATCTCCCGAGCATTATTTTTCCCTTCTGCACGGACCTGTATTCGATTATGTTATGTGACGTGTATCCGGACAAGAACAGATAGGATAGGTTGAGGTTTCACAGTATGTTGTATGTCTATAATACCCTTAAGGCTGGACGAAAAACTCGAAGCTCGTTAGCTCGCTCGGCTCGTGGCTGGCTCGGCTCAGCTCGGCTCGGCTCGTTATGATAACGAGCCGAGCCGAGCCAGAATTTTAGCTTGTTAGCTATAACGAGCCAACTCGAGCTGGCTCGTGAGCCGCTCGCGAGCCAAACGAGCCGTAGTTTTAGGGAAAAAGTCATCATAATTTATATTAGTTTTGTATTACTTCATGTCTTGCACTTCACAAATGGATGATATGTTAGCTCATATAAATATTTTATTCGATTTAAGGTTATTGAATATATTATTTTTATATTATTAATATTTTTAAGCTTTAGATAAATGCAAATATTATATTTTGTGTATTTTTTTATATCTGGCTCGCGAGCCTAACGGGCTAGCTCGAGCTCATAACGAGCCGAGCCGAGCTGGCTTTCTGGCTCGTTAAAATAACGAGCCGAGCCGAGCTAGCTCGTTATCCTAACGAGCCAGAACGAGACGAGCCGAGCCGAGCCGAGCCAGCTCGGCTCGTTATCCAGCCTTAAATACCCTGTACCGTGGCCAACTCTACTCTGCCCGCCTGTATCGAGGCCGAATTTTTTGAGAAATGGTCTAAACAATGCTAGAGATTTTAGAGTTCTGGGAACGGACCAGTTGCAAAAGTTATAGGTCTTGTTGAAACTTAGACATAGCGTTTATCTAAGTATATAGCAAAATATATGAATCAAAACATACTATAACGTCTTATAATTTATCAAAATGTCTTATAATTCGAAATGGAGGGAGTAATTCGGAACGGGATGAAGTATTATAATTCGGAACGGGAGGGAGTAATTATAATTCGGAACGGAGGGAGTAATTCAGAACGGAGGAAGCATGTAGCGTGCGAGAATGAGATGACCGACGAAAATTTGGGCTCGGAGAGATACAAATACAGGTTTTGCGCGCGCGCGTCTGCCCTTTCCCGCCCGACGCCGCCGCACGTCCCGCCCATCTCGCCCCGCGCTAGAGCTGCTCCGCCGCCCGCCCGCGCCTGGGTCACTGTTGGTGTTGCCAACCACCCCAGCCCTTCCCCTCTCAGCCACCGTCACGGCGCGCTCGCTCTCCTCTCCCACGAGTTCGTCAGGCTGCATGCTAAGGTAAGACGAATCGCCCCGACATATCAATGGATTCATTCATCAGTCTATTCCACGGAGCAACACCCTCCCTGGAATCCCGTGATAGAGCACCTGAAAGGATTCCTTGTACTTAGGTTACGACATTTCCTTGTGTTTTGATTGGATTGGGATCACACTGACGAGTCTGTGTTCCTGTCACTGTCGGACTGGCAAAGCAAAAGCATACTGGCTTGTCTTCTTACCTAGTAGTGTGATGGCAACTGTCTGTCTGGAACAGGATGGGCATGTGGTGGTATGAGCTTACAGACAGATGCCTACATGCAATTCATGTTCTGGGAAGTTTCCGAGTCAGCTCATTCTATATGCTGCAATTGTTTCTAATTTGGTTTGGACATTCTGTTTTCACCGGGCATTTTTGTGTTCCATGATTCTGTTGTTAAAATGCTTAGGATATTGAACAAGATTGCATAAAAAGCACATTGTTCATGTATTAGGCAAGGCAGCTTGAATCACATTGTACCGACAGTCTGATATTGTGGTACTTAGCCTGTTAGCCATGGCCCATGGGTCCATGGCAATGGGCAGAATGAATTTATTCTTTGTCCATGTCTCAATGGTACATGTTCTGGTTTTCCATATTCTCCGTCTTGCTTGCTGATAGAGAGAAGAAAAGTGACAACTTAATATTCACTGGTAGTGTGAAGTATGCATATTTGTTCTTTTTATTGATAAAGTATTTGCAAGGTATTGCTGAGCACATAGTTTATCCATCAACCATGCCTTAGTTTGTATGTGTTGGGATGATTTTATTTTACCATAAGAACCCTTTTCACAAGCTGTGTTCAGTGAGGTGATTCTGATGTTTGCGTTCTGAGCTTCTTCAACTTGTACTATTTGGAGTGTAACATCACATATACTTTTCACTGCTATAAGGGCATATCATTCCAATTCTCACATCAGTTGCTTAATTATTTTCCAGTTTATCAGATGAGCAGTGGAAGTACCCCTCAGTTGCTACTTTATTTGTATTGAATTTTGTTGATTGTGCGGATGAGCTCGCTCTTAAAGTTGTTTTTTGAAGACTCTTCGTCAGATGATGATGATGAGTTTGAGATGATGATACTTGCTGCCACTATGAGCAACAAGAGGTCCAAACATTGTGGTTCTCTGCGAAGGCGTGCTTTGGTTTGTCGGAAAAAGGCCAGACATGCTAAGCTTATGGAGGATCAGTCACAATTACCCACACGACGAGACCAATCCAGCCACTGCCACCTAGCTGCCTCTTCGAGGGTTAGTTCAAGAAGATGCCAGATCGGTTTTGCAAAAGAGTGTGTCACCGAGATGCCACACGCACTGCTGGACTGCCGCCGGTGCAAGCGGCCGCGGCTCGGGTGGGACGTCAGCCCTGCTGAGATGCATCAGGTATAACCCTCAGTTACCTTTTCCCTTATCGATCAGCGGCAGTTGGCATTGTTTCTTTGCTCGCTGGAGGTGCCAATTTTCCATTCACATGCATTTGTTGGTGTTGTTCCAGGGTTAGGTGGCAGGATCTATTGAATTCAAATAGCAGTACTTGTTGCCGTAGATTCAGTCATTGTGGTGTGAAAAAATCTACCTGAATTTGTGTAGAAATTGAAATGGATTGGATGAACTGTAATAGAAATTTGCACAGTTTGGCGTAGAAACTTGTCCATAGTCGTGTATGTCATTGTGATATGTAATAATGTAAATTGGCAAATTGTGTTTTTTGTTTGCAATGATTGATTTGTCATTGTGCAATTGATAAAAATTTTCCTTATCTTTGCAATTTTTGGCAATTTTGTCCATAGAAAAGTATGTCAATTTGCTTATAGTTTTTGCAACTTGTAGATGGCCTTCTCCAACGATGATGATATCCTTGACCAATGGTTGGAGCAAGAGGAGTCTGATGATGATGACTACTACATTGCAGCTGCTCTTCTAGCCGACGTGGAGCATGAGAGGAGCAAGAAGCACTGTGATTCAGTCCCAGGTCGCCAGGTAGTTGCATGGAACACGTTTGGGCAGCTTTTTGCGTGGAACTGTTTATGATTTATCTAATGTTTTGAGATAAGTAACACACTTCCCTAAATTGCTGTTGTAGAAACTGGCTGTAGCAGGATGAAGTAGTGATTTGGTTGCTTGATGAGCTCAGTTAGATGGATAATTTGTTGGTTCTCTTTTGCAGGTTCAGATAGGCCTTTGTGGGCAAGAAGTTGTAAATGCCACCAATGCTGTGGAGTTGGGCTTCTCTTCGGATGCTATTGTTTCCTCTCCTGTCAACCAAGAGCAGCCTCGTGTTGAGTCCCCTCCACTGAGAGAAGATGACAAATATGGGCGTTATGTTTTTGCTGTTGGAGATAACATCACATCTCGTTGTAATTACCTACTTCATACTACCCCTTTTGCAATTGGCTAGTTCGTTTTATCACCATAGTTTGGTTTTTCAATGCACATACTAGTTTCTATGGTTGGTTCTTATGGATTCTTTTTCATGTTTGCAGATAGGATCAATGCAAAAATGGGCCAAGGTCAGTTTGGATGGATGCATCTTCTGAAACCTTTGATGCATAACTCTTTCATTGTATTGGGCATGCTGCAATTGTTGATGCAGCAGATTATGTTCATAACTGAATGTCTCTGGAATACGTCAGGTACCTTTGGTCAGGTGTTGGAGTGCTGGGACAGGGAAAGGAAAGAAATGGTGGCTATCAAGATCACCCGAGGCATTAAAACGTAAAGGGATGCTGCAATGATAGAAATTGGCAATGCTTGAGCAGCTTGGTAAATATGATAAAAGTAGATCCAGGTGAGTCATTTGGTTCATTTAGCACCTTTCTGTGTGCTCTACATTCGTAAGATTGCTTGTGTATATAAGCTGTTCTATTTTGCAGTTGTGTTAAAATACGGAACTGGTTTGATTATCGTAACCATATCTGCATTGTAAGTTCATTGTTAGATTATTGCAATTATGAACTAACCCAAAGAGATAATCGGGTGGTGCTTAAGCTTTGGCGAATTTGGATGAATGGTGAGCAGGTCTTTGAGAAGCTTGGACCAAGCTTATGTGACTTTCTGCGGAAAAACAATTACCGCTCATTCCCAATTGCCCTTGTTCGGGAGGTTGCCAAACAACTGTTGGAATGTGTAGCATGTGTGTGCATAGTTCTCTCTATTACCCTTCAGCACTACCATGCATACAATAGTACCAAGCATTATCTTTGATGCATTACAGTGTTCCATTGATCCATAACTTCTGTTTATTCTATGTTTCATGGTTCTTTAAGGAATATATACTAATGTCTATGGGATGTTTATATATTTACCCTCTCTAATGTGTTGCAGTCATGCATGAATTGCGCCTCATAAACACTGATTTAAAGCCTGAGAACATTCTTCTTGTTTCTCCAGAGTGCATTAAAGTGCCTGATTACAAAGTCTAGTTTGTTCTTTTACTTAATTGACCTAGCCATGATTTACCTTTTGCCGTGCCATATTATTTCTGGTGTATTGGCTGTTGAAGTTTGAAAAAGATGGTACTGATCCCTTTCTCTAATTGTTAGGCTTCATCCCAATCCCCAAAGGAGGGATCCTATTATAAGTGGTTGCCCAAGTCCAATGCTATCAAGGTGATTGATTTCGGTAGCACTACCTATGATCGACAGGATCAGAGTTATGTGGTATCCACTAGGCATTATCGGGCTCCAGAAGTTATATTGGGTATCTGTCTTATCCGGTGAAAAATTTCCAAGTTCAGCCTGATTTCAATGACTTCCTATGACTGCATGGATCTTCTGTTCAGGGCTTGGATGGAGTTACCCATGTGATATCTGGAGTGTTGGTTGTATTCTGTTGAGCTTTGCACAGTACGTATAGGGCCTCATTTTGATTTGCCATGCACCACAAGTACAGGGGATCTGAGTTAGCTAAGTTTCACAGGGAGAGGCATTATTCCAGACTGGTGAAAACTTGGAACATCTGGCTATGATGGAGAGGGTGTTTGGACCTTTGCCATACCATATGCTTAAGATGGCAGGGTATGTTCATGTCTATGACTCATATCAATGTAGTCTGTCTGAGCTTCAGTGTTTGTGAGGTCTGGTACTCTGGTCGATGTTTTGTGCTCATTAATCCTTTGTTTGTAGTCGCCGCTCTAAAAATACATCAAAGAAGGACGTCTGAATTGGCCTGGGGGCTGCACTTCATGGGCGCGCATGAAAGCTGTGACGAAATTGCCTAGGCTTCAGGTATGTCTTCACTAGACAAAGCGTCCATTTTAGTCTGCGGCGTGTGAAACTTATGTATACGTTTCATGAGCAGAGCCTGGTGATGCGTAATGTGGATCAGTCTGCCGGGGACATCATTGACCTTTTGCAAGGGCTGCTCAAGTATGATCCAGCAAATCGCTTGACAGCACAGGAGGCGCTGAGGCATCCCTTCTTCACAGAAGAGTTTGAGTGAAGAACTGAAGATATTCCTTGCAGCCTCATCATTGGTTGTCTAATACTTAACTTACTGTCTTAGAAGTTCCCTGAAATTAAGTTGTTTCAATCTTGTTTGGTTGAAACATAGTGTCTCAACTGATGTTGTAACACAAGGGAAGTCAAATATGAGTTGAGCACGTATTATCCCTTGTCTAGGTTTGAAGTTAGGTTTGAGCAAAACATGAGTTGGCACCAGAAAATTCATGCCATACCGATTGGTTAAATCACATCGTATATTAATTCTCCTTTCGTTCGGGAAAGAATGCAATTCTAGCATAGTGTCATGTTTAGTATTTTAAGTTTGACTAATTATAGATAAAAAAAGTATCAATGTTTATGATATATCAAATACCATTAGATTAATTAACATGAGCCACTTTAACTGGCACGCAATCTATAGTTGCATTTTTTGAGATAGAGGCAGTATTTCACAAGTTACTGAACAATACGAAAATCACTGGATTGAGGACTTATGAATTGCAAAGGCTCAAATTAGATTCCATGTGGGAATGAAAATGGGGATGCAACACAGTTATTTTGTCTGGTTCACCAAAAAAAAACATCATGAAAACTGAAATCAGACCAAATTAACTTTATGTTACCATTTGCACAAATGAAGGAGTGCAGGTCTGCACGGGGATATGTCCAACCCAAAGAAAGGAATATGTGTTAATGGCGATTCACATCGGCCTCGGCTCTAGTCAATTTCCAACAAAGCATTGGTTGATATACTCCCTCCATCCCAAAATAACTGTCGTTCTCGCTTTTTGATAAATGACTTTGACTAATTTTATATAAAAAATATTAATATTTATGGTATACAATTAATATCGTTAGATAGATCATTAAATTTATTTAAATATACAAATGTTGCATGTATTTTCTACAAATTTAGTCAAACTTATGGCACGGAAATCTAAAACAAGAATTAATTTGGGACGGAGGGAGTAAGTGAGAGAAAAACTCACCATTGAGACTGGCCTAAGAGTCATGTAAACACTAAACAGGGCAACTGAGATAAGTGTGAGAAAATCTCCATTGAAACTGCCCTCGCTGTTGATATAGCGGTCTTTGTACAGAGATGGGCATTGGCTGATAC
This sequence comes from Saccharum hybrid cultivar R570, assembly GCA_038087645.1. Lineage (NCBI taxonomy): Eukaryota > Viridiplantae > Streptophyta > Magnoliopsida > Poales > Poaceae > Saccharum > Saccharum hybrid cultivar. Next base: position 24,189,951 of record JAQSUU010000120.1, read on the forward strand.
ATCACACAATGCATCAGCCAAGCAGGAGACACAAGATTACATTGGATACATACACAGATATCATCTTGTTTTCTTGTCTTCTTTCTCCTTCTCCACCACCACTGGAGCTGCAGGTATGCTGAACCACCACTCTCTCAACCTTCTGGTACACCTTTCTGTGCTTGCTCTTCGTAGTGGTGAGTGGTTCGTGGATACCTCCAGAAACACCAGTAGCAGAAGCACTCTTGTGGGAACGATGGCAAGGCACAGGGCCATCAGTACCAGTGCCAGAATAGCTCTGTCCGTCGCCTATGACATGAGAAGCACACAGTGAAATATCGAAAGAGATTCTATTTATAAACTTGTCCGAACTTATGCATACATGTTACAACATTTGGCAGAAAACTTGACAGGAACAAGTAACAGAGCTCTGATTAGCTGACAATGTACATGGCTTCAGAAAACCAGACCTGTCCAGCTGTTGGTACGGAAATCAGAAAGCTCTGCAATTACACTCTACCAGGAGGTTAGTAGGGCAATGAATGACTGTTGGTAAGACAGATCCAGCTTGTGGCAATGAATGACTGTTTATACGTAAGATAGATCCAGCTTGTGGTAATGGATGACTGTTTATGCGTAAGATAAGGGCAATCAGAAACTCTCAAACGCACTCAACCAGGTCTTTGGGTAAGACAGGTCCGGCTTGCAATAATTTGAGCTCAATCAGGTCCAGCTATGGGTGCTTGAAGGGTATCACCTAAATCAGCGGACCTGGCTTGATTTTATTTATTTATTTTGAAAGTGACCTTGATATGATTAACTTGGAGGTCAGGTTCCATAGACATGTGGGAACAAATATTTAACCATAAAAGAGAGCACCAAAGCCAGGGAAGCTCTACTTTTAAGCTGTTTAGGGGAGATAGCTTAACCACAATTATTCATTTCTGAAAAAAAAACTCCAACCAAGATACAAAGCCTTGACCTCTCAAGTCTCAACTAATGAAGCACCAATTAGACTTGTCATGTTTTGTAGCACACGTTGATGCATTAAAGCCATTCCAGCAACATAATCAAATTACTATATTCCCAAATATGGGTCCAAAAAATGAACACATGTTCCAACTTCCAAGTACTGATTAATTTTTTTTGTATTGTACAAAACCAGAGACCAAAGAGAAGAGAGAGAGAGGTGCCAGACAGATAGAACAATTGGATAAGACTGCTAGCCCAGCCAAAAGCCATGACTTAGATTATAGAAGTATCTCTCATTATAAGGTCTGAAGGAGCACATCACCAGAGAAGCCTTTCTTCGAAGGTCATTATAAAGCTACCACATAACAAAAACAGCTTGCAACAATTTTAGCACCAGAATAGTAAATTTGACACCAGAGTCAGTCAGACATTCAGACCAATGCAAATGCTTTAATGACCAAAGAACTCTAAATTTCATTGATTTTCTCAGGTGATAATTCCAAGAAACATTGCATATGATAACATAGGACATGTTGGAATATAAGTGAATTGCCCATTTCTTTCCATGAGCTTAAGCTTTTGGGTTGAACTGGTCGGTGCATGCAACTTAATATGGTATCAAAGCTAGAGGTCTCGAGTTCGAATCCTGGTTAGCGCAATTAAATAAAATAATTGCAGCTCGCTCCTGTTTCACGTCTAAGGCTTGAGGGAGCCTCCACGTGAGGGGGGTGTTGGAATATAAGTGAATTGTCCATTTCTTCCCATGAGCTTAAGCTTTTGGGTTGAACTGGTCGGTGCATACAACTTGATAGGACGGATTACTTTTATTCTCACTGAATTCTACTGTGAATCATAGTGTAATTTAGGGTTTCATTTGCACTTACACAATGTATGTGTAAGGTCCTAGATGGCTAGAGGGGGGGTGAATAGCCTATAAAAAATTCTACAAGCACCACTAAGCAAACTTGTTAGACTAACAAACGGCGTAAAGCGAGTTTTGCTTAGCCTACGGTTGTGATGCAAGCCTCCTATCCACAAGTCTAGTAGATTATGATCTCTAGTTCACACAAGTGCTAAGTCACTAACTTACACTAGTGAGCAAGCTAATCAACTACTTAGCAAAGACTACCACTAGAGCTACACAAGATAAACTAGTGAATGTAAATGCAAGAGAGAGGATTGTGATTCTTATACCGACGGTGAAGTGAAGATGTTGCCAATCATCAAGATGATATACAAACAATCAATATTGACAACAACCCAAGATGAAGACCAATCACCGGGAGACAAGAGACACAATATTTGTTCACCCGGTGTTCACTTGTGCACCGACAAGCTACGTCACCGGTTGTGTCGACCAACACCTAGATGGTTCCCCGGTGTGACCCTCAAGTCACTTGCCCCTCAAGGCACGCCCCGCAAGGCACCGCAAGACACCACTCTCAAGTGAGGTAACTCAATGACACGCGCAATGTAATAGAGTTGCTTTTGGCGTCCCGCCGAGGAAAGCACAAGAACCTCTCACAATCAACCGGAGGTGGCCAAGAACAATCACCTTCTCTTGCCAACGCCTCCAACAATCTCCAAGCCGGCTAGGAGCGGTACTCTCCAAGAGTAACAAGAAATCCACCGGCTCAACCACCCACAAGTGCCACTAGATGCCCTCAAGCTATGCAATGCACTTTGGGATCACTCAATCTCACTTTTGATTTGCAATCAAGCAAGGGAGATGAGTGGGAGGAGTTGTTCTAGCTCAAAAGATGCACAAGTATGTTAGAAATGCCAAGTTACCTCCCCAAGGGCCGGCCAACAAGTATTTATAAGCATCCCATCCAAATAGAGCCGTTACAACTCCACTTACGTTTTCTGCGGGACCACCGGACGCGCCGGTGGTAACGCACCGGACGCGCTCAACCGCGTCCGGTGTCCCCCGAATTCAAATTCGTCCGTTAGATCCTCCAACGGTCACTGCTCGCCAACGGTCAAACGACCCACCGGACGCGCTGCTGCAAACCACCGGACGCGCCGGTGCGCACAGCACCCGCGCCCGTGAAACAACCACCGGACGCGCTCCTCGCCACCACCGGACGCCACAGTACCCGCGTCCGGTGCGAGTCCAGTAAGCTCCCGAGACCACCGGACGCGTCCGATGGTGTGACACCGGACGCGCACCGCGTCCGATGACTTCGTGACACGCTGTTCGCCAGACCGGACGCGCCGGTCCCGTGGGTCACCGGACGCGCCGGTGTCGAACCCCAGCCCGCGCGCCTGACCCCGACGCTGCACTGACCGGACGCGCCGGTCCACAGTGACCGCGTCCGGTGCAGCGTCCGGTGCGGCGTCCGGAGCTGCGTCCGGTCACCTCTGTGACCGCGTTCGCCTCCGTTTCTTTTCCGACTTCCGGCGCAATGGAAAATAGGCATTTCACTTCCCCGAAATCGCCTGAATCCCGCGCTCGCACGCTCGGCGGGAGAGAGAAAGGAACCAAACCCCTCTCTACCCGCAAACCACAGCGCGACCAACGCCACCTTTGCAAATGTGCCAACACCATCAAGTGTACATCTCCATGTGCTTGTGTGTTAGCTTTTTCTCAATCATTTTCAAAGGTTTTCCAGTTAGCTCACTAGGCCCTACATGCAATGCACTTCATGAATTCACCTAGTGGCACCCATGCGTCGAATCACCGATAAGACTTCCCCTCTTAATAGTTCGGCTATCGACCCTAAACCACTCACACCCTCTATGGTGTCTTGAGTGTAAAACAAAATGGCCCTATGGTTATACCTTTGCCTTGAGCCCATTTTGTTTCTCCAAATGATATGATCCACTTCATATCATCACATGACCATCTCGATCCATCGACCTTGATTTCACTTGCTCTTCACCGTTGCATCGGTCCGTCGGCGCCAAGTCTTGCTCAAGCTTCACCATCGCATGGTCCTTCGCTTCGAAGCCTCGACTTGCCCTTCACCTTCACAACCGGTCCATCGAGCCAAGCCTCATCTTGGTCTTCATCATCTTGGTCACATGAGTCAATGTCATGTCTCATATTCAATGACCACCTTTATCTAAATCATCCACTTAGATACAAAGGTTAGTCCTAGGTTTCATCAATTAGCCAAAACCAAACTAGGGACTTTCAATCTCCCCCTTTTTGGTAATTGATGACAACCCTCACAAAGATGATTTTGATAATAAAAGTTTTGAACTTGTCATACTTGTCCAATCATTTTGCTCATAAGTAAAGTTTGGACAATTATCACAAGCTCGGTTTTGGTAGCATTAGCTCCCCCTACATATGTGCATAGAGTTTGGATTGAAAGCTTTGCACATATGCATGGATAGAAGTGTTGGGAGAGTAATTCTACCAAAATGATGCTAAGGTGTAAGAAATGGACCTTTGAAGCGTGATACCAATCGGAGTTGCCTTTTACACCATCCTTAGCATCATGAGGTAACTAGACATCCATCAAAACTCAAGAACCCCGTGAGATCAACATTATATGAAGGTTCTTGGACCACTTGTAAACACTTTAGGCAAGTCTAGATACCACATGTAAAACTATTCCTATGCATGCTAGTAGATCATTTCATCATCCAAGTTTTATACTAGCATTGCACCACACAAGCATGTATATTGAATCTAAATACATGTGCAAAGAGCAAGTCATATGAAAATGCACAAACAAATGCAACAACTTTGTTTATGAGCTTGCTCCCCCTACTTGTGTGCATCAAAAATTTTATTTACCCCTTTATTATGTTGAATCATCTTTTTCCCTTTTTCTCTCCCCCTTTGTCAACAACTTACCCAAAAATGGGATCAAATTGTGGAGAGAAGAAAAAAAAGTTTGATGGAGTAGGTTAAGAATTATCAATTTTGGTTCAACCTAGAACACTTGCCAAAGATATTTAATTCGATTTGAACCAAAGACAAGCTTCTTCACACCTCATAATAAGGGTTATCTTGCCTATGTTGAATTAAACACTTATAGCAAATCTTCTAGATTCAACACTAGGTTTGCAAGCTCACAAACATGTCATATGCTACCACTAGATCAAAACAAACATAGAGGCAATAGTGGTAACATATATCCATCAAATTCATTTGATTTATCATGAATGCTCATGCATACCACTTATTATGTCTACATGCTCTAGCAAGTCCTTAGCATAGAATGAATGACATGTCAATCAACTTTACCTTGCAATGTCGAAGGAGAGGCATGTCAATAAGTGAGTGGGGTGCATTCAACTCATGTTTGAGAAATCAAGAATGTTCAATTCATTCCTTAGCTTGCAAAACCTCTTTTCATCAAGTGGCTTAGTGAGAATATCGGCAAGTTGATCATTGGTGCCAACACTCTCAACGGCAATATCTCCCTTTTGTTGATGATCTCTAATGAAATGATGCCTTATGTCAATATGCTTTGTTCTTCCATGTTGAACCGGGTTTTGTATCATCTTGATTGCACTCTCATTATCACATAGCAATGGCACATTCTTGAAGTTGAGACCATAATCCTTCAAAGTTGATTTCATCCATAGCAATTGTGCACAACAACTTCCCGCACTCACATATTCGGCTTCGGCGGTAGAGATTGCCACACTATTTTGTTTCTTTGAGGACCATGACACAAGTGATCTTCCAAGTAATTGACATGTGCCACTTGTGCTCTTTCTATTGATCTTGCAACCCCCATAGTCGGAGTCCGAATATCCAATCAATTCAAACTTTGACCCCTTGGGATACCATAGTCCAACATCTCTTGTTTGCTTCAAGTACCTCAATATTCTTTTTGCGGCCGTGAGATGACTCTCTCTAGGTGAGGCTTGATATCTTGCACACATGCAAACACTAAACATGACATCCGGCCTTGATGCGGTGACATAGAGTAGACTTCCAATCAAAGACCGATATTCCTTTTGATTCACCATATTGCCATCAAGATCACTATCCAAAATGCCATTTGTACCCATTGGAGTTGAACTTGGTTTTGCATCTTGCATTCCAAACTTCTTCAACATGTCCCTTATGTATTTCCCTTGACTCACAAATGTCCCATTCTTCAATTGCTTTACTTGGAGACCAAGGAAGTAGCTAAGTTCACCAATCATAGACATTTCAAACTCTTTGGCCATCATATCACCAAATTCTTCACAATAAGCTTGATCGGTTGATCCAAAGATGATGTCATCAACATATATTTGCACTATGAATAGATCATTTCCAATCTTCTTGGTGAATAGAGTTGTATCAACCTTGCCCATCTTGAATCCCTTAGAGAGAAGGAAATCCCTTAGCCTCTCATACCATGCTCTAGGTGCTTGCTTTAAGCCATATAAAGCCTTCTTCAACTTGTACACATGGTTGGGTTTCTTGTCATCTTCAAATCCGGGCGGTTGCTCAACGAAGACTAACTCATTGATAATCCCATTGAGAAATGCACTTTTGACATCCATTTGATATAGTTTGATGTTGTGTGCACAAGCATAAGCCAATAGAATCCTTATTGCCTCCAATCTTGCCACGGGAGCATATGTCTCATCATAGTCAAGACCTTCAACTTGAGTGTAACCTTGAGCAACTAGTCTTGCTTTGTTTCTCACTACAATGCCATCTTGATCTTGCTTATTTTTGAACACCCACTTGGTTCCAATCACATTGTAGTCATTTGGCCTTTCTACCAACTCCCAAACATCATTTCTTGTGAAATTGTTAAGCTCTTCTTGCATAGCCATGATCCAATCGGCATCCCTCAAAGCTTCTTCTATCTTCTTTGGTTCTATGGTTGACACAAATGATGCATGCTCACAAAACATAGCCAATCTTGATCTTGTTTGCACACCACTTCTAATATCACCAATAACACTATCAATGGGGTGATCTCTTGCAACATGTTGTGGTTGGAGTATTTGCACTTGATTGCTTGAGCTTGGTTGAACACTTGATGTATCTTGATGAGATGAACTAGCACCATGATCTTGCACTTGAGAGTCACTAGCTAGCTTGAATGGTGAATTGAGCACTTGATCTTTATCATCATCTTGAATATCAATTACTTGCTTTGCTCTAATGTCTCCAATGTCCATGTTCTTCATTGCTTCCACTAATAGAGTTCCACCAATATCATCTAGATTTTCTTCTTCATCTTGTGACCCATTGGTTTCATCAAATTGCACATCATGGACTTCTTCTAGAATGCCACTTGAGTTGTTCCAAACTCTATAAGCTTTGCTTGTACTTGAATAACCAAGTAGGAACCCTTCATCACATCTCTTGTCAAACTTTCCCAATCTAGTGCCTTTCTTCAAGATATAGCATTTGCAACCAAAAACCCTAAAGTAAGAAATATTGGGCTTTCTTCCATGAAGTAGCTCATATGGGGTCTTCTCTAGCAATGGATGACAATATAGTCTATTGATGTAGTAGCAAGCGGTATTGATTGCTTCATCCCAAAATGATTGACTCACATTGTACTCATGAAGCATTGATCTAGCCATATCAAGCAATGTTCTATTCTTCCTCTCAACTAGGCCATTTGATTGTGGAGTGTACTTGGCCGAGAATTGATGTCCAATACCATAATGATCACAAAGTTCTTCAATTCTTGTATTCTTGAATTCACTTCCATTGTCACTTCTCACTTTCTTGATTCTAATCTCAAACTCATTGTGAACTCTAGTGAGAAATGTCTTGAAGGTGTCAAACACTTCACTTTTGTCACTAAGAAAGAATACCCATGTGAATCTTGTGAAGTCATCCACTATGACAAATCCATACTTATTACCGCCTATGCTTGTATATGTTGTTGGTCCAAATAGATCCATGTGCATCAACTCAAATGCTTTGCATGTGCTCATTGTACTCTTCTTTGGATGTAAGCTTCCAACTTGCTTCCCGGCTTGACATGCACTACAAAGCTTATTCTTCTCAAATTCAACATCTTTCAAACCATTGACAAGATTGTGAGTTGTAAGCTTCTTTAATTGTTTCATGCCAACATGACCAAGCCTTCTATGCCAAAGCCAACCCATGCTTGATTTGGAGACTAAGCAAGTTGTCAAAGAAGTTTCTCTAGCATTGAAGTCAACTAGGTAGAGATTCTCATATCTAAAGCCCTTGAATGCCATATTTGAACCATCCACACTAATAACTTCCACATCATCAACTCCAAAAATGCATTTGTAGCCTAGATCACATATTTGTGCCACGGATAGAAGATTGAAGTCCAAGCTTTCAACTAGCAACACATTGGAGATACTCATGTCATTTGATATTGCAATCTTGCCCAAGCCAATAACCTTGCCTTTCTTGTTATTGCCAAATGTGATAGAATCAACACCACTATCATTGTCATTGATTGAATCAAACATTCTTGATGTACCGGTCATGTGTTGAGTGCACCCACTATCAATAATCCAATGCCTTCCTCCGGCTTTGTAATTGACCTACAAGCAAATCAATGAAGCTTAGGTACCCATTTTTGCTTGGGTCCTTGTAGGTTAGTAACTAAGCTCTTTGGTACCCAAATAGCCTTCTTCTTTGGGCCCACAATTGGTGTACCAATAAACTTAGCTTGTACACCCTTCACACCCTTGGTAAGCACATAGCAAGAATCAAAAGGTATAGCATTAACAAAGTTCTTGCTTTGGTTCCTTTTATTGCAATTATGCTCTAGGTGCCCAACTTGCTTGCATCTATTGCAAAACCGACCATTGCCCTTCACAAAGCGAGGCTTTGGAGTTGCAAAGGCCGACTTGCCTTTCTTGGGGTTGTAGCCCAATCCCTCTTTGTTAAGAGAGAACCTTTGGCTACCCAAGCACTTAAGCAAGCGGGCCTCACCACCATAGGCCTTGCCTAAGGCGTGAGTGAGCTCATCCACCTCTCTCTTGAGAGTCTCATTCTCAACCATTAGTGAGGCATCACAAGTGAAACCTTCACTAGTAGTGGAGGTAGAGTTGGTGGTGGTGGATGAAGAGCTACAAGAAGGGTTAGCATTTGACATGATGATAGGTTCATTAAAGGATTCATCAATTATATCACATGTAACACCTATATCACATGATACAACAACCTCCTTCTTTGCTTGTTGCTCAAGTAGCAATGAGTGAGCTTTTTCTAGCTTAGAATGAGCCTTATCAAGATCCTCATGGTCTTCCACTAGACTCTCATGAGTGGTCTTAAGCTCACAAAGAGCTTTCTCAAGTATTGCTACTTTCATTGAAAGCTTCTTACACTCTTTGTGCTTGGCAATAGCTATGTCTCTAGTTTGTTGCATCAAGTCATATAGTTGTTCTTTAGTTGGTTCATCATCATCATTTTCATTATCATTATCATTATCATTATCACTATCATGAGCATATTCCATTTCACTTTCATCATCACTCTCATCATATAATACCTTAGCTTCTTTAGCCATGAAGCATGAAGAGGATGAATCAAATAGTGATGGCTTCTTGTTGATAGCAATGGAAGCAAAAGCCTTGTTGGATGATTCTTCTTCTTCTTCTTCTTCATCATCACTTTCCCAAGTCATCACATAGGCACCATTCTTGCCTTTCTTGAATGTCATCTTGGCCTCTTTCTTCTTCTTCTCAAACTTGCCCCTCTTGTTGTTCTTCTTTTTGTCATAGGGACATTCGGCTTGAAGATGTTCGGTGCTATCACAATTGAAGCACTTTCTTTGTTGCTCATTTCTTTTGAAGTTGTCATTTCTCTTCTTAAAGCCTCTTCTCTTGATGAACATGTGACCCATTTTCTTGACTACAAGAGCAAGTGCCTCATCATCAATTTCAAATTCTTCATCTTCTTCATCGTCATCTTCTTCTTGAATTGAAGCTCTGCCCTTTGAGGAGGTGGCCTTGAATGCCACGGTCTTCTTCTTTTCTTCCTCCTTCTCATCAACATCTTGATCATACTTGTCAAATGTCAATACCTCTCCAAGCAAATCATTGGGCTTTATTGTTTCAAGCCCATCTCTTTGTAGCATCATGATCAACATCTTGAATCTTTTAGGTAAGCTCAACAAGAACTTGTGGCAAAAATCTTGATCTTGTGTCTTGTGCCCTAAGCTCTTGAGATCATTCACAATGACTTGCAATCTATGAAACATCTCTAAGATTGTTTCTTCTTCTTTCATCTTGAAGTTCTCAAACTCACTCTTGAGCCCATATAGCTTGGCACTCTTCACAACCTTAGTGCCCTCATATGTTTCACTTAACCTTGTCCACACTTCATTTGCCAATTCCAAGTCCTTGATGCCCTCAAATACTTTTGTGTCAATACCATTGTAAAGTGTATTGAGAGCCATTCTATTGCATGTTCTATTTGCTCTATCTTCATCGGTGAGATGATCGGGATCAATGATAGCAAAATCATTCTCGGTGACTTCCAATACTCTCTCATGAATAGAACCAAGGTACATTGTCATCTTTCTCTTCCAATGAGCAAAAGAACTAACACCATCAAAGAACGGTGGCTTGCCCCCAACATGATTGAACACAATTTGAGCCATTTTTCACACCGAAGGATGTTAAGCCTTGATTAAAACGGTGACCACGGCTCCGATACCACTTGTAAGGTCCTAGATGGCTAGAGGGGGGGTGAATAGCCTATAAAAAATTCTACAAGCACCACTAAGCAAACTTGTTAGACTAACAAACGGCGTAAAGCGAGTTTTGCTTAGCCTACGGTTGTGATGCAAGCCTCCTATCCACAAGTCTAGTAGATTATGATCTCTAGTTCACACAAGTGCTAAGTCACTAACTTACACTAGTGAGCAAGCTAATCAACTACTTAGCAAAGACTACCACTAGAGCTACACAAGATAAACTAGTGAATGTAAATGCAAGAGAGAGGATTGTGATTCTTATACCGACGGTGAAGTGAAGATGTTGCCAATCATCAAGATGATATACAAACAATCAATATTGACAACAACCCAAGATGAAGACCAATCACCGGGAGACAAGAGACACAATATTTGTTCACCCGGTGTTCACTTGTGCACCGACAAGCTACGTCACCGGTTGTGTCGACCAACACCTAGATGGTTCCCCGGTGTGACCCTCAAGTCACTTGCCCCTCAAGGCACGCCCCGCAAGGCACCGCAAGACACCACTCTCAAGTGAGGTAACTCAATGACACGCGCAATGTAATAGAGTTGCTTTTGGCGTCCCGCCGAGGAAAGCACAAGAACCTCTCACAATCAACCGGAGGTGGCCAAGAACAATCACCTTCTCTTGCCAACGCCTCCAACAATCTCCAAGCCGGCTAGGAGCGGTACTCTCCAAGAGTAACAAGAAATCCACCGGCTCAACCACCCACAAGTGCCACTAGATGCCCTCAAGCTATGCAATGCACTTTGGGATCACTCAATCTCACTTTTGATTTGCAATCAAGCAAGGGAGATGAGTGGGAGGAGTTGTTCTAGCTCAAAAGATGCACAAGTATGTTAGAAATGCCAAGTTACCTCCCCAAGGGCCGGCCAACAAGTATTTATAAGCATCCCATCCAAATAGAGCCGTTACAACTCCACTTACGTTTTCTGCGGGACCACCGGACGCGCCGGTGGTAACGCACCGGACGCGCTCAACCGCGTCCGGTGTCCCCCGAATTCAAATTCGTCCGTTAGATCCTCCAACGGTCACTGCTCGCCAACGGTCAAACGACCCACCGGACGCGCTGCTGCAAACCACCGGACGCGCCGGTGCGCACAGCACCCGCGCCCGTGAAACAACCACCGGACGCGCTCCTCGCCACCACCGGACGCCACAGTACCCGCGTCCGGTGCGAGTCCAGTAAGCTCCCGAGACCACCGGACGCGTCCGATGGTGTGACACCGGACGCGCACCGCGTCCGATGACTTCGTGACACGCTGTTCGCCAGACCGGACGCGCCGGTCCCGTGGGTCACCGGACGCGCCGGTGTCGAACCCCAGCCCGCGCGCCTGACCCCGACGCTGCACTGACCGGACGCGCCGGTCCACAGTGACCGCGTCCGGTGCAGCGTCCGGTGCGGCGTCCGGAGCTGCGTCCGGTCACCTCTGTGACCGCGTTCGCCTCCGTTTCTTTTCCGACTTCCGGCGCAATGGAAAATAGGCATTTCACTTCCCCGAAATCGCCTGAATCCCGCGCTCGCACGCTCGGCGGGAGAGAGAAAGGAACCAAACCCCTCTCTACCCGCAAACCACAGCGCGACCAACGCCACCTTTGCAAATGTGCCAACACCATCAAGTGTACATCTCCATGTGCTTGTGTGTTAGCTTTTTCTCAATCATTTTCAAAGGTTTTCCAGTTAGCTCACTAGGCCCTACATGCAATGCACTTCATGAATTCACCTAGTGGCACCCATGCGTCGAATCACCGATAAGACTTCCCCTCTTAATAGTTCGGCTATCGACCCTAAACCACTCACACCCTCTATGGTGTCTTGAGTGTAAAACAAAATGGCCCTATGGTTATACCTTTGCCTTGAGCCCATTTTGTTTCTCCAAATGATATGATCCACTTCATATCATCACATGACCATCTCGATCCATCGACCTTGATTTCACTTGCTCTTCACCGTTGCATCGGTCCGTCGGCGCCAAGTCTTGCTCAAGCTTCACCATCGCATGGTCCTTCGCTTCGAAGCCTCGACTTGCCCTTCACCTTCACAACCGGTCCATCGAGCCAAGCCTCATCTTGGTCTTCATCATCTTGGTCACATGAGTCAATGTCATGTCTCATATTCAATGACCACCTTTATCTAAATCATCCACTTAGATACAAAGGTTAGTCCTAGGTTTCATCAATTAGCCAAAACCAAACTAGGGACTTTCAGTATGTCACAATACATTCACAGTATAGCATTCCTCAAAAACAAAACTGTATAATAAAAGAATTCCTCAGAATGATTGAGTGAGGACTAATATATAATTACTTGGGATGGAAAAGCCAACAATAGGGCTCTTATCTTCAGAAGGACAATATTTGTATCCTGGACGAGCTCCTCAATCTTAGAAATGGCATTTTGAACAGCTAGGAGCTGCTCCATTGTGTTCAATGGAGGTGGGGATACCACCTTTACCTCACTCATTTGCTTTCCTTGATTAGTTAATCTTGTGAGAAACATAAAAGTTGCTGAAAACAATAGCACCGTGACAATAAAATAGACTATCCACCCCCTGTGTCAGCAAAGAAACATAGACATGTCACAAATGTGAAGAAATCGAAGGAGAATTCATGACTTGTAGCAAATTATGAGCTACTAGCTAATCTAATTAAGATTAATATATCTGAGAACTTAAATATACAGTTCAGATTACTAGTACTCCCTCCATCCCAAATTATAAGACGTTTGACTTTTTTGACACTAAGTTTGACCACTCGTCTTATTCAAAATTTTGTGCAAAATATCAATTCTTTTATCGTGGCTTGGTATATTAATAAAAGTTCTTCAAGAATGACTTAAATTTGACTATGTTTGTACAAATTTTTTGAATAAGACGAATGGTCAAACTTGAGGTAAAAAAAGTCAAACGTCTTATAATTTGGGATGGAGGGAGTATAAAACTACATTATCTTTGGTAACCATAGATGTAACTTCATATAAAATGTATGAGTGCTAAACCAACTGAAGAGTTCAATTCAATTACCGCCAATCAAGCATAGTTATCATACTCACTTTGTTGTGATATGCTTCTAAAGTATAAACTGCTCTTTTTGGACCCAAAGAATAGAGTGCTAACAAAGAAACTGAAACAAAACTGCTTTGTGCTAAGGAAATCAGGATTAGTAATTAAGAAAGACAAACAACAATCTTCACCTTCTCTAGTGTCCACATTCCATTGACCTAGAAGGATCAGTATCAATTGCGAACAGCCAAATTTGACAAAATGTTTTAAAATTGCTCTTGGCTGAACACACTCTTGGACTATCATTGGACCAGTAATATTAACCAGCTACATCATTCACATTCATCAGCTCTGGTACATATTACTAAAACTACAGTACAAGTTGTCACTGAAGTTCCTATAAGGAAATAGATTGGTCTAGGACCAAACAAAGAAATGAGATGACAGTGCACATGCGTATCTAGATGTTATTTCTTTCACATGATTCGGAGGGCCTCAAATTAACCAGACAGTGATTTAGTTCCTTCTCACCAGCCATAAGCATCGGTTTCCATTTCAAATAAATGAAGCTTCTATGATAACCACCAAAGGTCATTGTCATTACAAGGGCAAAATAATAGAGATAAAAAAAAATAATGGCTTTAATTCAATGTTGGTTCACCTTCTTGCACCATTAATATACCAAGTACAAAGAAAAGGTGCTCTGTGAACCACAGCTAGCCACAGATTCTCCAAACAACAATAATTGCTAGCGGCCACATAAGTTTATTTTAATAGGCCCATTGTTGCATGAGCTACTTTCTTAGAATCTTAGTTACTACATCCCAACATGAACTTCCCTTATACATAAAATGGCCAATACTTGCTAGTATGGCAAAGCAGCATCTCTAACATAAACTTAGCAGAAGAATATCCATGGAGAAAGCAGCATACCTGATGATAATGTAAGAGAATAGAAAGCAAAACACCATAGACTTCATAGGCTCGTCCCATGATGTGAGCAATAGCAAAACTCTCCAAAGCTCACTTACTGGGGATAACAATTCCTGAACACATTTAGGAATTGAACAAAAGAAACAGGAAACAGAATGAAATGAGAGCCTGCTTTATAGGAACAGAGTAAGTGACAACACGCCACAATCTAAAGTAAATAATTGAAAGGCGAAAAGGATTGTTTAAGTTTTTTTTAGTTTACCTTCATTACTGCTAAGTTTGTATCAAGCCCATCAACTTTGACTCCATCAACCGAAGCTTGGGCCAGTTCAACCTTCTTAAGTTCTTATAGTTGTTCATTGAGTCAATAACAGCCTTCCGCAAGGCACTAATTCCCCCAACAACTATCTCACCAACAAACAACCTCTCACCACTATTAACTGGTGATACCACACCCAGGTTTGACAGGACAGCATGCATTCCTCTACTTGTGCCAGGTTGGTTAGTTCGATCTGAAGTTCTTGATGATATAGAACTGGCTAATGTTTCAAGTATTACATCACCTCCAGGAAGTTTGTCACATAGATTGAACATCAAAAGCGATTCATATCGATTTGGAACTTCAAAATGTAACTCTTCAATGGCTTCTAACCGCATAATACCAAGTACTGCTTTCAGAATTGTATCCTCTTTGTCAACTCCACTTATATCAAACTTCCTAATAAATATATGGGCATAAAGTACTTCTGATATAATGGCCAGCCAATAATCTCGGTGGGAATGGCCAGCCAACTCCGGAAATTCTATGATCACAGGTTCTGTTCTGCATGCGCAATAGGAATATACACAAGCTGTAACTATCTCAAAGACCAGTGCAAACTGGCTGAATCATATTGCCAACAAGTTCGAATATAACAAAGTTCTGGATCACAAATGGCGATGATCCATAAGTTAAAACTAACAATAAAAAGACCATTGAAGAAAGACAAGATCATGTAGCTTATGTAATATTGCTTTCTTATGTGTTAAGAACTTACAAGGTTGTTGATTTGTACATAACAGCTTTGTCAAAGAGACGTGAACCCCATGGACCAGTCAGCTCAGGTTTAACGACCTGCTTTAAATCTTCTGCAAGCTCATAAACTTTGGGCTTATCATAGGTAACAACCCGAAGAGCTTCGAAGTAAAGAGCATGATCTGTGAGTATTAATCTTCCTGCATCAGGAGGGTCAAACCAGTGATATGAATAAAGAAAGGCAAATACATGTGATTTCACTAATAAGTAAATAAAAATGACAGCAACTTGATCATCTCCATCAATGAACCATGCATACCTGGCCATGTTGAAATACCCACATGTTCAAGTACTGGTTGTGTTGTCAATGTCCCATCAACTTCCAGAATCCTTTCTCCTCTCTGAGACCGAAAGTTTGATAGAAGTGATGACTCAGATTGTGTCTTCATCTTTTTAACCGCTCTATACGAGATAAACACAAATGCTAAGTGATGCCTTTAGCTGTAACACCCTAAAAATTTGAAAAGAAGAAAAATAGAAAAAATATGATTTTTGTATATTTTTGTGAGCATGCAAATTTAGAATAAAAATAATTTTTATAAATTTAAAATCAAATATAAGTGTAGAAACATGATTGAGCATTCATGCTGCTGCATTTGAAGTTTTGTATTGAGTGGTTTAAATCAAATTCAAATTTGATTTGAAAGTCTTTTGAAAATTTGCTTTGAAAAATTGGAAAAAAGAAAAAAAAAAGGAAAAGGAAAGTCGGCTTATTCCGGATTTCGGCCCGTCTCGGCCTGCCTTGGCCGCGGCCCGCTTACTTCCCGCGCCCTGCTCCCGCGTGGGCCAAGCCCAGCAGGCCGGCTGCTGGCCCAGTTGCGCGCGCCGCTCCCTTGTTTCACTGGCAAGCCGGGCCCGCCTGTCAGCGACTGTCTTGACCTTTCCTTTCTTCTTCCTCCGGCTCCGCACCGCCTTCTCCTTCTTCTCCGATTCGGTGAATCAAATCCGCCGTGAATCTTCGTTCTTTCCATGTATGCCGACGCCTACGGGCTATAAAACGGGACCCCCGCACTATTCCGCCCCCATCCCATCCCTTTGGAGCCGCCGTAGTCGCTTAGTTGCGCCACCGCAAGCACCACCGCCGCCATAGCCGCCACCGCGAGCTAGCCGCCGCCTTCCGGTCATCCTCCGGTCCTATCTTCGCGCGGGGTGAGTTCGCCGTGAGCTTCTCGACCTCCCGGTGTTCTTCTTTCATCGTTTAGTGGTCGGAACGGTGTTTTGGCCTTCTCCGGTGACGGCGCCGCTGTGGAGGCTCGCCGGCGGCTGGGAATCGGCCGGAGCGACGCCGGTTTCTTTTCCCCTCTCCCTTCGATCTAATCCGGGCCGTTGATCTTGAATCCAACGGATGTAAATAGAAGTTACCGGTTCGTTTGTAAAATTGTAAAAGAGACCCTGAGATTTTAGTATATAAAACCCGCAGTCCTAAAACGTAAAGCTCAGAATACGCTTTGATCGGTTGAAAACGTATTTCGTTTCGGTAAATGAAAAATACGCTTTCTGATATTTACAGTTTTGCCACTCAACTTGTTTTAGTCGTAGAATCTTCGTTTTAACTCCGATTTGGTCCATTCAAATTGCGTTAGATTCATATTTGCGAGCTCTATGTAATTATACAACTGTACAGTAGGTTTGGATTAATTTATTTTTGAGTTTTAATTAAAGTATTTATTTTTCTATAGGAAATCTTTGGAAATTCGTAACTTTGTCGTTTTAGCTCCGTTTTTCATGATCTTCGCGTCTGTGTGATCCTAGCGAGTTGTAGATTCGTTTTAAAGACTTTTTATCTTATTTTCTTACTGATGGTGTACTATTCTAATTATAGTCTTGTTTATCTATGCATGATTGCCTCTGGATGTGTGTTGTTGCTATTGGTTGATCGAGTATAGACGGTGAGCAATTTGTTGGGGATCAAGAGCCTTACTACGAGCAAGATCTTCAGGACCAGTTTGAGCAAGGCAAGTATAGCATGGGATTATCCTTGTTGTCCTATTCACCTTATGGAATTAATATCATTATGCATTTATTCCTTGTTAAGGATGACTTAGTGATTGATCCTACACCTTGATACCTATTGTGATGCATTGAGTAGTATGGCTAGTGCTTAATCATGGACTATGATCATGTAAATTGATTAGAGGAATATGCAACAAACATTAAAAGATGATTTTGATTAATGTTTAAAGGGGATTAGAGCATGGGGGTTACTTTTGATGCTCTAATTGCTCTCCATAAGGACTCATCTATAAGCGACAATCCGAGATTTACAGTACAACTGTGGGGGCTATATGGCTCTGGCTTTAGTCATATAGAAGGACCTTTTCTAGCTTGTTAGAGGTAACCTTTTTGGCGTAAGAACGGCTTGACGAATCGGGTATAGTGCGGCATCTGTCCTTATGTGTATAGGCTGCGGGTTATTGTGCCATTTGGAAGGGGGGCTCTACATCTGTTTACCGAGTGAATCTAATGGCCCTAACTTGTTAGACGAACCTTCAAAAGACTTCATAGTGTTTACCCTGCCTGCTCACCTTGGTAGTGTTTTGGGAGTAATTAACCCGGGCATTTGGGTAACACGACTCACAGTGAAAGTGTACAACCTCTGCAGAGTGTAAAACTGTTATAACAGCCGTGCTCACGGTCACGAGTGGCCTTGGACCCTTATGGAATAGTTGATAATTGTTAATGGTTATGTTTTTGCTATTCATCAATCATTTCACATGGATCATATGTTTATTGTTTACATTGAGACATTTTAATGCTATTGATATGCTAAAATCATGCTAATTAAAAGCTACATGCTGACAAACCAATGTTATGCCTTTTTGAGCCTCATGAACCCCATGTTACACTTGTTGAGTACGAGATATACTTACGCTTGTTTATTTTTCTTACTTGGATAAAAATCCTGGATGGGTAACAGATGGAGGTAATAGTGACTACTACGCCTACTTCCCTGAAGATTACTAGTCTTGCTGTCAACCAGTCAATGTACCTATGACTGGAGCTACCACGAGAGTTATTTATTTATACTTCCGCTACATTTGTGTTAAGACTATGTGTTAAATATCGTGATGTAATAACATTTGTGATGATACTTCCGTTATAATTTGTGAACTTATGTGTGATTGATCTCTGGGCGCACATAAGGGTATGCACTCCATTTGGTCGTTAAATGGGTGTGACAAATTGGTATCAAAGCTCTTGTTGACTGTAGGACGCAAGCCTAGCTAGAAATGGTCGATTTAGTATCATCTTTACACTATTTTTATGCTCACTATCTTGCTCTTGTTATTTGATAAATTTTTATGCTTCTTATGTCTCATTCTATTACGAAATTTTGCCTCTATTCTAACTTCATCTAAAAATTCTGTAGATGGCCCGTGACCGTAAGACTGCCCGCATCAGCTCTGGAGGATACTACCCATCTCGTGCCCTGCTTGCAACTGAAGAGCCCTAAGAGCCAGAACCCCAGAAACAGGAGCAGGCCCCTGAAGCACCAGTCCAAGCACCAGCACCTCCCCAGGAAGAGCCTGAGCCTGAAGAAGATCCAGAAATCATCGAGGTTGAAGATGATGAAGAGGAAGCTAATGGAGGAGGACAACCCCCGTCTCCACCACATGAAGCTCCTGGAGATATGCCACCTCCTCCAATGGGGTGGACTGTGAGGATCTACCACAGGAATGGAGGGAATGCTGTCTCTCATCTTCGCCTAGTGGGGATGCTCACTACTTACTTCGCTGATTGGCATCCAGCTGTGGAGTGCGTCTGCTGGGAGTACACTCATCCACTGAAGGATACATACTGGAAGGCAAGGGCAAGCATCTTTGCACATAAGCAAGACAAAGGGGCATATCAGCTGGACAGGATGTTTTCTCACATGGGTCATCGAGCTACTATAGAGGATAGCATTGAAGATGCTGCTTTTGAAGCATGTATGGGTCTCCGCTATCTTCGCTTTAACCTTATGAAGCATGACATCCATCGCTTCTTTCCTCGTGCACACCCCGACCTTGGATGGGCTATGACAGATCCAGTGCAGCTAGAGCCACTACCTCGGGTGATGGTGAACCTTGTCTATGATATGATGGATAGGAAGCTGCAGCTAGAAGAGATGGTGAAGGCACAAGGGAAGACTATCAAGAGGTGCCAGGCAACCATTGATGAGCTCCGAGCAAACCAAGGCATGCCCAAGATTTATGAGACATTAGAGCATGAGCCACTTCCTTAGAAAATAGGAGTCCTTTATGTAATAAGAACGTTCTTAGTAACGTCAGTTGAGTCAGTCGAGTCTGTCGTGTGGTTTGAACCTTGGTGTGCTAGTTGCTTTATTATTATGCTTATGTGTGAGTTGGATCTTTGTTTGAGTGTTGGGACTTGCAGGCATGTCTACAAGTTCCATTCTTAAGAATAATAAGTTTAATAGTCAAGGGAATAATAGTTGGGTTTGGTATTATCACGTTTCTGTCCTTGCTGTTTTCTAGAGTAGTCTTCAATGTTTCTACTATAGTTTAAAAACGGTTCGTGCAACATTTATGAAATTTTTATGAGAGAAACTAGACCCAAGCATCTTTCAAATGCCACTAGAATTACCTTTTTATCTGATCTGGTTCGAGAGATATAATTTTCACAAGTTAAAGTTTCTGCACAGTCTGGAATCTGGAATAGTTTCTGTTACGCCTTATTTTTCATAGATTTAACGACAGAATCTGATCTTGAGGTCTGAATAGAAATTGTGGATAATTTCATAATCTTTCCAACCATATAAAGAACTCCTCTTTTGGATTTCTGTAGCTCGAGATATGATTGAAATACTGAACTGTCAACATTGCTACTCGTCCAGAAAATTTTCAGATCTCATTCTTAATCTTATAAGTGGTTGATAACATGGAATTCTTAAAGTTTACATGTTTATGGGTGGTAGATGGCCGGAAGAGGAAGAGGCAGGGGTTGTGGAAACATTCCCCCAAATCCACCACCACCACCGCCACCAACTATCGAGCAACTGTTGGCAGTACAACCGCAGTTGATGCAACAACTAGTGCAAAACCAGCAAAATCAGCCAGTTGCTGGGGCTCAACCACGTGATAAGCGTGGTGAATTTTTGAAGGGTCGTCCCCTAGTGTTCACACATGCTGCTGATCCGTTGGAGGCCGATGATTGGCTTCGTGCTGTGGAGAAACAACTCAATATTGCACAATGTGATGACCGACAGAAGGTGCTGTTCGCTTCTGGGCAACTTCAGGGAGAAGCTCAGGATTGGTGGGAGTCATATGAGTATGGTCGTCCTGCCAATGCTCATGCAGTCACCTGGCAGGAGTTTAGAGAGAACTTCAGGGCTTACCATATACCTGAAGGAATGATAGAGTTGAAGGCGGAGGAATTCAGGAACCTGACCCAAGGGTCAATGACTGTAGCTGAGTACCGTGACAAGTTTGCTTAATTGTCACGATATGCTCCACATGAGGTGGCCAATGACAATGATAAGCAGCGCCGCTTTTTGAAGGAATTATATGATGGACTACAGTTGCAGTTGATGTCCAATACCTACCCTAACTTTCAGACGCTTGTGAACCGCGCTATCGTGGTGGATAACAAGCGCAAGGAAATGGATGCAAAGAGGAAGAGGTTACAGGGACAAGCCTCCAGTAGCAACACCCGTCCACGTACTGGCTTTCAGCAGACTAATCAGCAGATGCCTCCTTCTGGACAGTGGAATCGCGGTCAGGCCCCTTTCCGTGGACAGTTTCTGCAACGTCCCCCATTCCAGCCGCAGAATAGCAACCAACGTCCTCCGCAGCAGAATGGGAATCAAGCACAGCGTCAGGGTCCTTCCAACAACACTCCCACTAAGACTAATGCTCCCAATACTCCCAACAGGTGTTTCCGATGTGGAAAAGAAGGTCACTTGTCCTACAATTGCCCGGAGAAGCCTAACCAGCAGACTCCCCAGAGACAGAGCAGCCATCAGAAGCCCGCACCTAACTCGGGAAGGGTGAATCACTTGTCCCAGGAAACTGCAGTGGAAGAGCCAGAAGTTATGCTTGGTACGTTCGATGTTCACTCTACTCCCGCCACTGTTCTTTTTGATTCTGGAGCATCACATTCTTTCATATCACAATCATTTGTTAGAATACATAGAATCCATTTGTGTGCCATGAAGAACCCTATCTTAGTAAACTCACCTGGTGGAAGCATGCCAGCATCTTATCGCTGTCTTCCGATTAGTCTCAACTTAAGGGGGGTAGAGTTTACAGTTAGTCCTATAGTTTTGAGAACAGCTGGGATTGATCTTATATTGGGAATGGATTGGATGATGCAACAACAAGCAGAGATTCAGTGTAAGGATAAATCGGTTGTACTGACAACACCAAAGGGTGATAGAATCAAGGTTGAGGTAAAAGTGCAGAAACAAGAGACCGCTACAGTGAACCAGCTCAATGATGGTGCCAACCAGGAAGATCCAATTGTGGAGGAGTTTCTCGATGTGTTTTCGGAGGAATTGCCAGGTATGCCACCAGACCGTGATATTGAATTTATTATTGAATTATTACCTGGAACTGCACCTATAGCTAAGCGTCCATATAGAATGGGAGTAAATGAATTAGAAGAACTTAAGAAACAAATTAAGGAGTTGCAGGATAAGGGTTTTATTCGTCCTAGTTCTTCACCATGGGGAGCACCAGTGATTTTTGTGGATAAGAAAGATGGAACCCAGAGGATGTGTGTAGATTATCGGTCTCTTAATGAGGTTACTATCAAGAATAAGTACCCATTGCCTAGAATTAATGACCTATTTGATCAGTTGAGAGGAGCTTGTGTATTCTCCAAGATTGATCTTCGCTCGGGATATCATCAATTGAAGATTCGTGCCAGGGATATACCCAAGACAGCTTTTACCACACGGTATGGGTTATATGAGTATACAGTGATGTCCTTTGGTTTGACTAATGCCCCTGCATACTTCATGTACTTAATGAATAAGGTGTTCATGGAATATCTGGACAAGTTTGTAGTGGTATTCATTGATGATATTCTAGTATTTTCTAAGACTGAGGAAGAACATGCTGAACATTTGAGGTTGGTCTTGCAAAAGCTCAGAGAACACCAACTATATGCAAAAAGGAGTAAATGTGAGTTTTGGCTGAAGGAAGTTTCTTTTCTGGGTCACATTGTCTCAAATGGAGGAATATCAGTAGATCCTGGCAAGGTGAAAGATGTATTGAACTGGAAGCCACCCATCAATGTGAGTGAGATCCGTAGCTTCTTGGGACTGGCTGGTTATTATAGGAGATTTATAGAGGGGTTTTCAAAGCTTGCAAAACCAATGACTGCATTGTTGGAGAAGAATACCAAGTTTGTGTGGTCCGAGAAGTGTCAGGCTAATTTTGAGGAATTAAAGAAAAGATTGACTACTGCACCCGTCTTAGTTTTACCAGATCTGAATAAACCTTTCTCTATCTATTGTGATGCATCTCGATTGGGTTTGGGATGTGTTCTTATGCAAGAAGGTAGAGTTGTGGCATATGCATCGAGGCAGTTGAGGAAGCATGAGTTAAATTACCCTACTCATGATTTGGAATTAGCTGCAGTAGTTCATGCATTAAAGATATGGAGACATTATTTGATCGGACACAAGAGTGATATATACACTGATCACAAGAGTCTAAGGTATATCTTCACTCAAACAGATCTGAACTTGAGGCAGCGTAGATGGTTAGAGTTGATAAAAGACTATGATCTAGAGGTGCATTATCATCCAGGAAAGGCCAACGTTGTTGTTGATGCTCTTAGTAGAAAAAGTTATGCAAATGAAATACAAGTAATGTCTATGCCAAAAGAATTGTGTGCCGAGTGCAAGCATCTGAACTTAGGATTTACTACCAATGCAGTGGAATTAGTATTAGAGCCTACTTTGGAGCAAGAAATCCGTAAAGGTCAGCAGAAGGATGAAAAGTTGAGAGAGATAGCTGAAAACATAGCGAAAGGTAAATCTCCAGGATTCCGTAAGGATGGTAATGGTACGCTATGGTTTAGAAAAAGGCTATGTGTGCCTGAAGATAAGGATGTCAGAAGGGCAATTCTGCGTGAAGCTCATGAGTCAGCTTATTCCATACATCCGGGGAGTACTAAGATGTACTTGGATCTGAAAGAGAAATATTGGTGGTATGGTTTAAAGAGAGACGTTGCTGAGTATGTTGCTTTGTGTGACACTTGTCAAAGGGTGAAAGCTGAACATCAGAGACCTGCAGGATTGTTACAGCCTATGCAGATACCCGAGTGGAAATGGGAAGAGGTTGGTATGGACTTTATAGTTGGGTTGCCACGGACTCAAAGAGGATATGATTCAATTTGGGTGATAGTGGATCGTCTGACTAAGGTTGCTCATTTTCTGCCTGTAAAGACTACATATAGCAGTGCGAAGTTGGCAGAGTTGTATATGGAAAGAATAGTGAGTCTACATGGAGTACCTAAGAAGATTGTGTCTGATCGAGGTACTCAGTTTACATCTCATTATTGGCAAAAGATACATGAATCATTGGGGACCAAACTGAATTTTAGTACAGCTTATCATCCCCAGACAGATGGTCAAACGGAGAGAATTAATCAGATATTGGAAGATATGTTGAGAGCTTGTGCTTTACAATATGGTACTAGCTGGGATAAGAGTTTGCCTTACGCAGAGTTCTCTTATAACAATAGTTATCAGAAGAGTCTTCAAATGGCACCGTTTGAGGCTCTGTATGGACGAAAGTGTAGGACCCCGTTGTTCTGGAATCAGACAGGGGAGAGTCAAGTGTTTGGGCCTGATGTATTAAAGGATGCTGAAAAGAAAGTGAGAATGATTAGAGATAATCTGAAAATAGCCCAATCCCGACAGAAAAGCTATGCCGATACTCGTAGAAGAGAGTTGACTTTTGAGGTAGGGGATTATGTTTACTTGAAAGTGTCACCCATGAGGAGTGTGAAGAGGTTTAACATGAAGGGTAAATTGGCACCAAGATATATTGGACCTTTTAAGATCATAGAGAGACGTGGTGAAGTGGCATATCAGTTGGAATTACCCGAAAGTTTGGCAGGTGTACATGATGTGTTCCATGTGTCTCAATTGAATAAATATTTACGAGTACCAGAGGAACAGATTCCATTAGAGGAGCTCACTGTTAAGGAGGATCTTACATATGAGGAGTTTCCGGTTAAAATTTTGGAGACTGCTGACAGAGTCACAAGAAGTAGGACAATCAAAATGTGTAAAGTACAGTGGAATCGGTACACAGCAGAAGAGGCTACTTGGGAACGAGAAGAGGATCTGAGAAAAACCTACCCGCAACTGTTTGAGTAAGCATCGGTCGAATCTCGGGGCGAGATTCATTTTAAGGGGGGTAGAATTGTAACACCCTAAAAATTTGAAAAGAAGAAAAATAGGAAAAATATGATTTTTGTATATTTTTGTGAGCATGCAAATTTAGAATAAGAATAATTTTTATAAATTTAAAATCAAATATAAGTGTAGAAACATGATTGAGCATTCATGCTGCTGCATTTGAAGTTTTGTATTGAGTGGTTTAAATCAAATTCAAATTTGATTTGAAAGTCTTTTGAAAATTTGCTTTGAAAAATTGGAAAAAAGAAAAAAAGGAAAAGGAAAGTCGGCTTATTCCGGATTTCGGCCCGTCTCGGCCTGCCTTGGCCGCGGCCCGCTTACTTCCCGCGCCCTGCTCCCGCGTGGGCCAAGCCCAGCAGGCCGGCTGCTGGCCTAGTTGCGCGCGCCGCTCCCTTGTTTCACTGGCAAGCCGGGCCCGCCTGTCAGCGACTGTCTTGACCTTTCCTTTCTTCTTCCTCCGGCTCCGCACCGCCTTCTCCTTCTTCTCCGATTCGGTGAATCAAATCCGCCACGAATCTTCGTTCTTTCCATGTATGCCGACGCCTACGGGCTATAAAACGGGACCCCCGCACTATTTCGCCCCCATCCCATCCCTTTGGAGCCGCCGTAGTCGCTTAGTTGCGCCACCGCAAGCACCACCGCCGCCATAGCCGCCACCGCGAGCTAGCCGCCGCCTTCCGGTCATCCTCCGGTCCTATCTTCGCGCAGGGTGAGTTCGCCGTGAGCTTCTCGACCTCCCGGTGTTCTTCTTTCAGTGTTTAGTGGTCGGAACGGTGTTTTGGCCTTCTCCGATGATGGCGCCGCCGTGGAGGCTCGCCGGCGGCCGGGAATCGGCCGGAGCGCCGCCGGTTTCTTTTCCCCTCTCCCTTCGATCTAATCCGGGCCGTTGATCTTGAATCCAACGGATGTAAATAGAAGTTACCGGTTCGTTTGTAAAATTGTAAAAGAGACCCTGAGATTTTAGTATATAGAACCCGCAGTCCTAAAATGTAAAGCTCAGAATACGCTTTGATCGGTTGAAAACGTATTTCGTTTCGGTAAATGAAAAATACGCTTTCTGATATTTACAGTTTTGCCACTCAACTTGTTTTAGTCGTAGAATCTTCGTTTTAACTCCGATTTGGTCCATTCAAATTGCGTTAGATTCATATTTGCGAGCTCTATGTAATTATACAACTGTACAATAGGTTTGGATTAATTTATTTTTGAGTTTTAATTAAAGTATTTATTTTTCTATAGGAAATCTTTGGAAATTCGTAACTTTGTCGTTTTAGCTCCGTTTTTCGTGATCTTCGCGTCTGTGTGATCCTAGCGAGTTGTAGATTCGTTTTAAAGACTTTTTATCTTATTTTCTTACTGATGGTGTACTATTCTAATTATAGTCTTGTTTATCTATGCATGATTGCCTCTGGATGTGTGTTGTTGCTATTGGTTGATCGAGTATAGACGGTGAGCAATTCGTTGGGGATCAAGAGCCTTACTACGAGCAAGATCTTCAGGACCAGTTTGAGCAAGGCAAGTATAGCATGGGATTATCCTTGTTGTCCTATTCACCTTATGGAATTAATATCATTATGCATTTATTCCTTGTTAAGGATGACTTAGTGATTGATCCTACACCTTGATACCTATTGTGATGCATTGAGTAGTATGGCTAGTGCTTAATCATGGACTATGATCATGTAAATTGATTAGAGGAATATGCAACAAACATTAAAAGATGATTTTGATTAATGTTTAAAGGGGATTAGAGCATGGGGGTTACTTTTGATGCTCTAATTGCTCTCCATAAGGACTCATCTATAAGCGACAATCCGAGATTTACAGTACAACTGTGGGGGCTATATGGCTCTGGCTTTAGTCATATAGAAGGACCTTTTCTAGCTTGTTAGAGGTAACCTTTTTGGCGTAAGAACGGCTTGACGAATCGGGTATAGTGCGGCCTCTGTCCTTATGTGTATAGGCTGCGGGTTATTGTGCCATTTGGAAGGGGGGCTCTACATCTGT
Source organism: Saccharum hybrid cultivar R570 (assembly GCA_038087645.1). Taxonomy (NCBI): domain Eukaryota; kingdom Viridiplantae; phylum Streptophyta; class Magnoliopsida; order Poales; family Poaceae; genus Saccharum; species Saccharum hybrid cultivar. The sequence goes on from JAQSUU010000120.1 coordinate 24,216,916, forward strand.
TTACCGAGTGAATCTAATGGCCCTAACTTGTTAGACGAACCTTCGAAAGACTTCATAGTGTTTACCCTGCCTGCTCACCTTGGTAGTGTTTTGGGAGTAATTAACCCGGGCATTTGGGTAACACGACTCACAGTGAAAGTGTACAACCTCTGCAGAGTGTAAAACTGTTATAACAGCCGTGCTCACGGTCACGAGTGGCCTTGGACCCTTATGGAATAGTTGATAATTGTTAATGGTTATGTTTTTGCTATTCATCAATCATTTTACATGGATCATATGTTTATTGTTTACATTGAGACATTTTGATGCTATTGATATGCTAAAATCATGCTAATTAAAAGCTACATGCTGACAAACCAATGTTATGCCTTTTTGAGCCTCATGAACCCCATGTTACACTTGTTGAGTACGAGATATACTTACGCTTGTTTATTTTTCTTACTTGGATAAAAATCCCGGATGGGTAACAGATGGAGGTAATAGTGACTACTACGCCTACTTTCCTGAAGATTACTAGTCTTGCTGTCAACCAGTCAATGTACCTGTGACTGGAGCTACCACGAGAGTTATTTATTTATACTTCCGCTACATTTGTGTTAAGACTATGTGTTAAATATCGTGATGTAATAACATTTGTGATGATACTTCCGTTATAATTTGTGAACTTATGTGTGATTGATCTCTGGGCGCACATAAGGGTATGCACTCCATTTGGTCGTTAAATGGGTGTGACATTAGCAAACAAGATACAACAAAAATTTATACATACTTATTAAATATTCATAGCATAATAAACATGCCAGAGAACTTTATTCCATCATTAAAAATTTTAGACAGACTTCCCCATGCATTTGTTTTAAAGGTCCTACTTTAAAAGGAGAGTAAAGTGAGTAATAGATCAACTGACAGTTTAAGATTGTAAAGGATTTATAATTATCATCCACATGAGCATATGCATAATTGCATATGCATTAACACTTCCATGTTCTCTGACCGATGGGTAATTGGGGCTTGTAGGCTAAGGTTACATACAGTCAACAACTATGTAACCCTCTTCCTACCATGGTAATTTTGTAGGTCAAGGATCTAAGTTCATTCTTATATCAAGGTCTGTACCATGGTACATCTATGCATAATCTCCAACAGAGGTGGCATGTACCATCATATACTTATGGTACCACTACAAAATACATGGCAACAGTATGCACCCCTAATCAATGGCGTGTGTTTTAGTCAATAAAAAAGTTAGCTCAATAAACAAAATATGAATTTCATAACAGTATCTAGGATCAAGTAGTGTTTTGTTCTTATTGCATTTCAATACCTCATGCCGACTTTACATTAGTAACTAATAAGCATTCTTACCCTGGTATAGACACAACTTTGCTCTTTCAACAGAACCAAAGGTAAACAAAACTTTTCAGCAGCCAAGTATTCAAGCTAGTTAATGTGTATACGATTATAGTAGTAAAGAAAGTGACCTGTCCAATTCTGAAAGGTACTTCTCATATACAAAAAATGAAAGATGGCCTCCGCTCAAACATGAAAGTACATCGAAGAGATTTGCACAAGTTACTTGTTAGAGTATGGCAGGGGCCTATTGGGCCTGGGCTGGTGATATAACCCATTAGTGTTAGGGTTAATTAGATATAAGGGTCGCTTGCTTAGGGGTCAAGTAACTTGGGAGTGAAGTAAACCTCTCTATATAAGGAGAAAAGATGTATCAATCTAATCAAGCAAGAATTAAGAAGGAAAACCCTTCCCTTTTGCCCGGCCGTGGGCGTACGCCCCGCGGCCGGCTCTCTCTCACCCTCGCAGCCCTAGCCTATGAACAGTACCTGCGGGTACTGTAGCACACCGGCCGCCGCTGCTCCCCTCAACTCTCCCCTTTCGATCCCAACAGCCCACATAACACTCCAAGTTGCGCTTCGCCTCGTGGAGGACTTCGATTCTGTCCGCTATGTCGGGGATCTTCGGCATACTGTTCCCCCCACGGGTGGGCGTGCTGTTTTCCTCACGTGTGGCGAACTCAAAGTCTGCGGCATCAGCGGTTGGATGCCCTCCGCTCTTCTCTGTGTGTGCAGACCAGCAGCCGTCCGGCAAGGAGAAGGCATGGTGTCACTAGCGAGAGCGCACCGCGTAGCATCGCTGCATTCCGCCACCGGCCGCCGCGAGGGCACCTCCGCTGGTCGTTGTTGCGACCACTTCCAAGTGGCCATACACATGAACCTCTTTCGTCCAGATGGCGTCCATGGGATCCAGGAGGCTGTACACGTGCATGTCTAGCATGCAAATGGTGTCCACCTTATGTTCAGAGTCAAAAATAAAGCGTGCGAATCCATTTCAGGTTGAGAATAATAAAATAAGCCGAGATATAAAAGACTTGTTTTTAAGTGTTAGGTTTGTGTCGAGTCGAGCTATCGTTATAAGTTGGTTAGGTTGCAGCTTGAGGACGAGTTGTATGTCCAGGTGGGGTGTAGTGTTAGAGTATGGCAGGGGCCTATTGGGCCTGGGCTGGTGGTATAGCCCATTAGTGTTAGGGTTAATTAGAGATAAGGGTCGCTTGCTTAGGGGTCAAGTAACTTGGGAGTGAACTAAACCTCTCTATATAAGGAAAGAAGATGTATCAATCTAATCAAGCAAGAATTAAGAAGAAAAACCCTTCCCTCTTGTCCGGCCGTGGGCGAACGCCCCGCGGCCGGCTCTCTCTCGCCCTCACAGCCCTAGCCCATGAACAGTACCCACGGGTACTGTAGCACGTCAGCCACCGCCGCTCCCCTCAACTCTCCCCTCTCGATCCCAATAGCCCACATAACATTACTACATCAGCAATGGTTGGGATGGCAGGTGCTATTCTTGTAAAAGCTTCTAAGCTAATTGTGCTATCTACCTCAACCTACAAAGCGGGGGGATGAAATTTAATACAACAAAAGGTATTGATATAGAATGCATTGTTCTGACTGTTTCAATGTGCTGAAAATAGGCAGGAATTCGCTGCGTACAACTATGAAACATGTCTAGTAACTATGACTACGCCTACGCCTCCGTCCTCTCTGCCCTGCTCCCCACCACGTTCACCGCCATGCCCACCTCCACCATGCTCGTCGTCGCGTCCCCCGTCGATGCCCGCTCCTTCCCCACCCCTCTGCATCCTGTTGGTGGAGGAGACTCGACTCGCCTCTCTTCTCTCACTTTAGGAGGGCCTGAGGACAGGGTGGCCGTCGCAATAGCGCAACGCGATGCACGGCAGGAGGCCAATGGATTGGAGATCTCTCCGTCTTCCCCGGGGACGGTGTCGAAGGCTTGTGACGTCAGGAAGCCAGGGAAGCCAAGGCGGAATTTGGGGCATTGTAACCCTAATTCGTCGACATCAAGGTTCAATCCCCATGAATTTCCAAGCCTGAGAGACACTAGACACCTGAAGCAGAGGAAGAAGAAGTTTGGACCTCCTTTCGATACGGATGATTGGTACTTCAAGTGCTCTATCAGGAAGGAGTTTCCATTTGAAGATATGGCGGATGAGGCGGTGAATATCAAGTTCACACCAATCTGGTTGTGGTGGTAGAGTCATCGGCAGAGTTCGAGCGATGGCGAGTTGGAGGGAAGAGCTGCTTTTCAACTAAACAGAGGACGGTATTATGGGACTTTGAGATGGTTCCGCTCACCCCCCAAGGTATGCATTGTACCGGGGATCCTGGGGCCTCCACCTTCTATGGTCACACGTGTCAAGCATCCGGAGGGGGGTGAGTGGAAGGTTGAAGATAACCTTCATTCTGAGTACCGCCCACCCGATAAGGTCTCTCCTAGTCAGCTCGATTTGGACTCCTGCAATTCCCCAAATCCCACTTCCAGATTGGGATCTCGCCAAGCCCTAGCCAGATTTGTGAAGCATCTGTGGAAGGGCGCCACTCCAAGGTCGTTTGCGACGGTGGTGCGCGCTGAGCCGGCCCCCGTGGTGAAGGTGGCAATGCAGCCACGCAGTGGTGGTCATCGTGGCGGCTTTAGGCAAGGCCACGAAGGTTTTTGAAGTGGAAGACAAGGAAGGGGCAGGGGGCCAACAAGCGGGCGCGTCAACACTTGGAAGCGGAGGGATAATGAAGCTCATGATGCGAATCAAGCAGATCCAGATCAAGAGAAAGTTGCTGTTGCTAAGGGTGAGCTAGCACAAGAAACTCTAAGTGGGAAGGTCATGGAACCAGAGTGGAGCAGCAACCTCAATGGGGTCCTAAGGGTGCTGGTGCCGATGTCAGTGGTGAGGACAAGAACGAGTCAGGTAATAATCAGACTCGCCATACTCATGATGGTAATCCTAGTTCTGCCTGTAATAAGAGAGTTCCTTGTGATAAGTGTGAGCTTTACAATCATGCTACTAAGGATTGCCGTAGATTGTTCTGTGAGATTTGTGGACTCAATCACAACACTCTTGATTGCAAAAGATGCATACCATGGAATGTTGGACCTAAACTGTGCGCTACACAAGTAGAGGATCAAAGCTTCTTCTTCATTGATGAATGCATAGACACCAATGTAGCTAGAGAGAAGGCTAGTACCACAGTTATCTCTGTCATCCGAGGTGTTGTGAATGACAAGCAAATCGAGCAGGAATTCATAAATCTTATTGGGCCTGATGGCTGGAAATGGCATGCAAGGCAGGTTGCAGATGATAAATTTCTTATGAGATTTCCTACAGTTAAAATGGCCCTGCAGTGGAGTAATCTAAAGAATTTGACTATGAGAAACGAGGCTCAGATTAAGATTGAAGCCTGGACCCCCTCCACTGGTACTAAGGGCATGCTTCAATCTGCTTGGTTCAGGGTTAGTAACATTCCTACTGATCAACGCTCCATAAGAACTCTTGCCAAGGTTGGTGGTCTAGTTGGCAAGGTGATAGAAGTCGATGAGGGCTCCAGATATCGCTATGACTACATTAGATTGAAGATTGCTTGTAGCGATGTAACCAGGGTGCCCAAAACTGCAGAAGGGACATTAGGCTTGCATTTGATTGATTTTGGATATGAGCGGGAGCTTCTAGAAGACAATAGTCCCAAAGTGTTGAAGAGTGGTATTGTGGTCACTGAGGACCAGCAACCTCCTCCAAAAAGATCAAAGGCAGATACTCCTACTATGCCACCTGAAACTGATGATGAATCTGGTAGGGCAGATAAGCAAGGGTCCTCTCATAGAGTTGGTAAGCAAGTGCAAGAGGTTTATTGGTCTGCTCCTCCCAAGATGCTGTCATATCTCGAGCTACAAATGTCCAACAAAGATGATATTTACGTGGTTGGAAAGCTTATGAAATTATCTACGACTTTCATTAATAACACTTTTCCATATTCTATCATTAAATTAGTCAAAATAGAGCTTAATCAAAACTGTTACAGAATTCCAGACTGCACAGTAACCTCAACTTGGAACAGGTATATCTCTTAGCTCATAATAGATAAAAAGGTGATTCTTGCGGGGTTGGAAAGATACAGAAGTCTAATTATTCCCAGTAAAATTTCATAAATTTCTCACGAACAGATTTCGAGTTATTCTAGAAATATCTCAGACTGCTCTAGAAATCAGTAAAAGACAGAAACGGGATATACCCAGAACCCAACTAAATATTCATGATCAAACTTAATATCCTTAACTATGGAACTCGTAGACATACCCACAAATCTCCAGAACACATTACAAAGATCCAAATCACACATTTAACAGAATAGCAATCCATCAAGCACGCCATTGTTCACACCACACGCTTAAGATTCGACACTACAAAACTTGACTTGACTCGCAAACTAATATCGTTTTATTACATAAGGACTTCCTAATCTTAATTGAGCTTCTCATAAATCTTGTGATGTCCTAGTTCAGCTCTTATGTCGTCGATCTCCTTATATGCTTGTTCCTTGAGTTCCTTTTCCTTCAACAGCTCGTCCTTCAAATCCGCATCATGAAGTGCTAACTCATGAACTAGCTCCACGGTATCTTGAAGAGTCAAGGACGAATCATCAGCAAGCGGTACGGTCCAAACACCCTTGTCATGCAGAAAACAGGGAAAGTGCTTGAGCGCACCCTTCTGCGTCCTATCAAGGCGAAGACCATGGTAGTAGACAAATGCGTTGTAGGCGACATCTTCCATGCTTAGTTCTGCCGTTGCCCATCTTCCGTGGGTGATGTGCTTTGACTCCACCTTGGGCACCTTGGTAGTAGGATCCACAGCCTTGACCCATACCTCCGCTTCCCAGTGCGAGCTCAACAGAGGATGTCGATGTTCCTTGCAGCGGTACTCCAGCATAGCTTCCTATTCCCAGTAGTAAGTATCCAGCGTCCTTGTCAGGATGTCATGGAAGAAAGCATCCGCCTTTGGAACCATGGAGTGAAGCTTCATAGTCCAACCCATAGCTGGATTCTCCTCCTGAGTATCTCCCACTCTGGACTTAGCATCAGAAAGCCCTTGGTCATCCTCATCATGGGGCTCGTTGGGTTTGAAGTGAGCTAGGTACTATGCAACGTTCATGCAGGATGAAGAGGCATCTACAAGATTTAGACTAGATTAGATGAAATCAATAAATTTTCACAATAGAATAAGACGAAAGAAGCATAAAAATTTAGCAATTAATAAGGGTGAAGCGGTAAGCATGAAACAAGTGAAGCAAAAACACTAGTAATGACCATTCTAACTAGGCTTGCGTCCTACAGTCAACACGGCTCTGACACCAATATGTGACACCCATTTTTAAGGATAAAAATAGGATACATAAAATACTCATGTGCGTCACAGAAAATAGTCGCACACACAAGTTGACAAATTACAGAAGTATCATCACAGTGTTTATATTACATAACGAGTGAATATTATCACATAGTCTTATGCAGAAGCTCATGAATATTATCACATAGCAACTAATAATAAATCTCTCGCAGAAGCTCCAGCCACAGGAACGCGGTTGACTAGTTGACCCCAAGCTTAGTACTCATTGCGGTAAGCATCATCCCATTCCTCATCTGTTGTGGTTGAAATAGAAAGGGTGAGCATATGTCGTACTCAACAAGTATAATACAGGGTTCATGAGGCTTAAAAAGCTAGACACTATTTGACTGTGTTTAACTTTTTAATCAACATTTACTTAGTAATTGAGTAGCATCAAGGTAATCCAATTCCCATTAATAAACAAATGATCAATTGTAATAAGAATAATGAAATAGTGATTAACATAAGCATAATAACAACAACAACAGAATTAAACATGGTTTAATCAACGGAGATCATCTATCTGTAAATGTTCCAAGGCCGCCCGTATCCGTGGGCACGGCTAGTATACCAGTTTATTAAACTCTACGCAGAGGTGTACACTTTCACTGTGAGTCATGGTTTCCAATTACATTGGGGTAATTAATTTCAAAACACTAAAAACCATATAAAGCCATTCAAGAGTTCGTCTTACAAGTTAAGGCCATTAGATTCACTCGGCAGGCAGATATAGAACCCCCTTTCCAGTGGCACACAACTCACAGCCTATACACACAAAGGACAGAGGCTCGCCCTACACCCGAAGTGTCAAGGCATTCTTACGCCAATTAAGGTAACCATTAACAAACTAGAAAAGGTCTCTTGAACAACTAAAGTCAGAGTCATATAGCCCTCACAACTGTACTGTATGTCCCGGATAAATCACGTACAGAAAAGTCCTTACGGAGAGAAACCAGAGCAACAAAATAACCCCATGCCCTAGCTCCCTTTCAACAGTAATAAAATCATCTTTAAATGGTTGGTTGCACAATTCATTACTCAAATTACAATATCATTGTTCATAACTTGCGCACTAGCTAAGGTATCCAAATGCATATCCCATAGGTGATAAAGGAACAGGAAATCAATAGCTATATTATAATCTCTACGGTTGCCAAGGATGACACATGCGTATGAGTAGTAATTTCAGTGAATAGGACAGCAAGGATGGTTCCATGTCACACTTGCCTTGATCAAAGCTTTCCTTTTGGTACTGCTGGTCCGACTCGAAATAGTACTCTTCGTTGTCAGGGTATTGCTCACCGTCTATAATTGATCACCGAGCATCGACACACATTCATCCGAGCAATCATACACGAAGCAAACAAAGAGACATAATTAGAACAGTACACCAATAGTAGCAAAACAGTATAAAAGTTTTATAAAACTATTCTACACGTGGCTACGATCACACAGACGTAAAGATCACGAAAAATGGAGTTAAAACGTGAAAGATATAGATTTTCTAAGATTTTCTATAAATAAATAATTACTTTAATACAAGCTCAAAATTTAAATGTTACAAACCTATTGTACAGTAGCACTAACATGTAGAGCTCGCGAATACGAACCTAATGCAACTTGAACAGATCAAATCAGAGTTAAAACAAAGAAATAGTGAAGATTGATAGCTAATTATGAGTTATGTATTGCTATTGTATTTCTTGAATTGTTTTTCTGAAAGAAAGCGGCCATAAGGTGCGGGTGACATCATGATAGCGTCATCAAGCTAGCAAGAGCAGAATTGTGCACGCAAGGCTGCTTGGACGAACTGGGTGGCCACGACTTGCATCTGCTGAACATGAAGCATCACGGTGTCCAATCGAACTTGCATAGTGGAGGACTAGGTGGTCGATTTGTAGAAGAAGATGGTGCTACACGTAACGGGACTCCTCCACGGACAGCGACGAAGTATCTCCGGCGACCTCGGAAAAAAAAAAAACCTACAGCATCGGTGGTCTATGAACATGGAGGTAAGGTGGATCACGGGAAGATTACCTATAGGGGCTCGACGTGATCACGATGGTGACGGCGCCGCGAAGCCAGGGCGAAAGCGGCAGCAAGAAACGTAGATGAAAAGAGGGGCACGGTTTGGACCTCCGAGTTGTATAGGACGTCAGCAACCAAGCCGTATCCCACAAGATCGAGCGACGGTGGCAACGCTGCATCAGACTAGAGTCCGATTGCTGCACGGGAGGTAGGAAAAGGATGCAGCTGACGTACGTACGGGTCTGGGCATAGCTAGCTAGCTAGCTGGGCTTGCGCAACAGCTGCTCCTACGGAGTAGGCCACTTCGGCCAGCTGAGGGAAAAGGCCACTCGGGCCCAAAACAGTAGAGGATAGAGGGTTTTTTTCTTTTTATTTTTGAATTTTCCAAAGCCATTTTCCAAATGATGAAATTTAGATCAGTTTAAATTCCAGTCAAAACCACTCAACACAGTAAAACAAATGCACCAACATGAATGCATAAACATGTATCTAGCCTTATATTGAATTTTAATTTCAATAAAAATATTATTCCCCTATTTTTTAATGCACAAACAATTACATAATAAATCAATTTAAACTATTTTAAACTCTTGCAAATTTTGGGTGTTACATAAATGTATTCGCCAATTAGACGCTAGGATTAATAAATGATATAGCCAGCCACAAGTCCCGTTTGGCTTTTGATAATTAATTAACGATAACATTTGTAGACTAATGTTTTCAAGTAGATGAAAGGTTAAGTATAGTCTACAATGCAAAACTTGAGCTACATGAAGGCCATGAAGATGAGATGGCATGAATCATGATGCAAAACAGGGTGAAGAAAGAAAGTGAGAGGCCGGATGAAAACAAGTCAAGGCAAAGGCTCCATCCTTCCGAGTCTCCGAGTTTCCGGTTTGTTTGAGGTTTTCCATTACGAGGTGCTGACGTGGAGAACGACAATATTTTTTAGGCACGTGAGCACATGCTACATAAAATTCAAATCGGCAAGATGGAATTGACAGCATAAAGGAAACAGAAACCTCATTTAAAAAAAAAGGAAACGGAAACAAAGCACTGATCGGCAAGCTAACTGGCAGGTGGCAGCCAGATGTTGCCTTACAACTATTTTGTGTGCTTGTTTATCCAGCTGCCAGTCAGACACAGTGAAAATGCACAGGAGAGCTAGTGATTCTATACAAAATTATTGGGTCGACTTGCACATGTTGCCTTCACGGAATCTTTTGCGTGCAACATACCTCTTCATGGATTCTAGACGGATAGCGACCCTCCGTCTACCTCTGCATTTCATATATCATGTTAGTTTACCATCCAGGACTGCAGAAGCCTTGGACACAGCCCTTGCAACCCTGTAAATCTCATGTTGCAGCGATCGCCATGTCTCGGTTGTGTTGGACTTCTTAGCCTTGTCCATGACCGAGACGATACCAGGGAAGGCTTTGGTCCCCCAGTCGTCTTGATCCGATGATGCATATATCTGCAAAAGGACAAAAGAAGTGAAATGTTGTCACTCTGTCAGCTTCACTGTTCAAAAGCGTGCGTCTAAACGCAATTTCTAGAGCTCTACTCACCATATGCTTGTACCATGGTCTCCCGGCGAGTCCTTCTCGGTTGGTGAACGCTCGTTCGGCCATCATCAACCGGTCGTTGATCTCCCTGACTTTCAGTGTGTACTGCCTTGTCTTTAGGCTCCAGTTTTCTGCTTGCAGCAACTACATACCAGAAATGAGGAGTTAAAAGTTTTAATTTGCAAGTTGCACATCTGAGTGTCAGACACGTCATGTCTTACCTTCTTCTCTTTGTAAATTTTGGTGGCAGCACTCTCGAGCTGCTTGATGGACTTCTGCAAAGGAGAGAAACTGACAGGAAATCCTTTACATTTATCTACGATATCTTTTGTGCATTCCTGCAGTCAACAAGATGACACAACTCTTTCATGTCTCAAGATTCATAAACACAAGTGTAATAATAAACAAGAAGCGAATTGTGTACATCAAAAGTGAATAAGTGGTACCTCCAGTTCGGACGCATAAGAGACGTAATTGAAGGGTATGATCTCGTCGTCAGCAAGTTTCAGTGCAATCAAACCCCAAACACTTGCCACTGGATAATTATGTAAGGAAAATTGATTTGCATGTACTTGGGATAAACTTGAAAGCTTTCTTTAAAAACAGATGGTTCAGTACCTGCAACATGCCTGTGGAACAAGGGGTCTCCAAACCTCTCCACCCAAACATAATCATCATACAGCGAGTGGTAAACAGGGTATTCTTCAACTGCAACAGCAATTGTGTTACATCAAATATAAGATAAGTAATACTCCTAGTGGCTATTGGTAATGCAAAGCTATGTTTCCTACATGGTTCCCAATCTTGTGAATTCATTTGTCACGACACTGAAGCAATCAAACAGAGAGGAGGTGTCAATTTTAATGCTTCAAATCAGTTTCACTTACACAGTCCATAGGACATGTCGAGTGACGGGACCCCAATATGCTGGACAAATGCTGCAAAATCTGTTCCAGCACCAGCCACTCTAGTGATCTGGAAAAAAGAAGTTTTCACTTCAGTACCTGACAACAGTAGTTCTTATCCACTGGCACTGCCGCACTGGGACTCCACTCTTTTTCATCACTCGTTTGGACCAGATCAGAGCTATAGAACATCTTTAGTACTGAACATACATACCGGTGGATCATAGTGCATCATGGTGTCAAACAAGGTTTGAGATGGTTCATCGGGATCTGGTACCTTCGAATAAAGAAAAGACGAGAAGGTAAAACGGGAGTCTCCATAAACTGTACATAATACATAAACAGGGTGTAGCTTGAATACCATTTTACTTGCTTCTTTGATCAATTCATCAAGTTGAGGGGTTGCACGGGGTCTAAGACCCCCAGGACCAAACACTGATATGTCCACGTTCAGATAAGCTATAGCTCTCGAAGCTAGAGTGTCCATGTTCTCCTCGGCCCATTCAGTAGACCCTATCTGAGACGGTGTTCATCTGAGCATATCACTTGCAGAAAAAGATATGTGAACCAGTGAGTAAGGAGGTACCAGGGCAAACTCTTCTGCGTCCCAACTGCACAGGATTATTGTTCTTCTAGGCCTCCACCCTTTCGCTTGTAGCTTTGACAGCCTCTCCGCAATCTATACAGTGGGAGCAAACCAGATGCCTTTAGAATTTGTTTTTTGAAGTAGAATTTCTCGAAATTGTCAAATATGCCATCAAAATGGCCTTTTACATGCTATATTCAGTAGTAGCAGTTTACCTCAAGCATGGCTGCCGTTCCACTGTTAGGATCAATTGCTCCAAATGTCCAAGCATCACGATGGTTGCCTATGATCACATATCTGCAAATACGTCAAACAATATTTAACTTCTATCAAGTTTCAAGATTCCCATGTGCCACGATGCTGAATTCACTGTTGGCAAATTTGATAAATCTGCGAACCGAGGAACCATGAACTTGGTCGAACAATTATCCAGAGTATAAAAATACTAGTACTCGGTGTGGACCTCTGAGATAAGAACCGATAAACGGGCATATGACATGTGCAATTCGGTGCCTTGTGTTGTGTTCTGGGAAAAATCTAAAATCTATACAGTTTAGAGAGACTAGTTACCTGTCAGGCTCCTCTTTTCCTTCTATCACTGCAAACACATTTTCGACGGTTGCTAAAGTCTCGTTTCCCTGCAAATCGTGTAAGTCAATAATCAATAAATTCGTCCTTCAATTCAGACAATACTACCGACAGATAATGATTGCTGGCCACTGAGGCATTCACAATGTAGGTGAGATTCAACACGGCCGGGCCGGGGCCGAGCCGGTACACGGGCGCGCCCTCGCCGCCCTGCCACTTGGGCGGCGCCACGTCGCCGCCCATCGCCTTGAGGATCGTCTCCCCGTCCCTGGCCGACACCGGCAGCGCCGGGATGCCCGGCATCGCCTCGCTGCCGTCCAGCTCCTCCATGCTCAGCCGCTCGCAGTCGTCCCCAGCCGCGCACGACGGCCACAGCGGCGTGGTCGGGTCGCCGTTCCCGTAGTACAGGGTCCCGACCTGCACGCCTGTCGGCGGCAGCCACCGCGCGTCGGGGAACCACTTGCGCTTCTCCCCCTTCGCCGTGCTCCCGCCGAAGTCCTTGGCATCGGTGTACACGATAGCGGCGGCGGCGCCCGCGGCGCGCGCGTTCCGCACCATGTCCTCGCAGTGGATGTCACCGTACCGCACGAGCGCGACCTTGCCCGCGACGTCGACCCCGCGGGAGGCGAGGTAGGCATAATCCTCGTTGTGGCCGTAGTTGGCGTAGACGACCTCGGCGGTGACGGAGCCGGATCCCGAGTAGGCGAAGTACGTCGGGAGGACCTCCGCCGCGGCTTCGGCGTACGGGTCGCCTTTGTAGGTCTCTTGCACCAAGGAGAACGGCCTGGCGGCAAGGCCGGGCGCCGCGGCGAGGGAGAGGGAGCGGTGGATGGGGTAGGACAAGAGCACCGAGTAAGGGGTGATATGTGCTGAGAAGGAGAGGGAGGAGAACGCGTGGAGCACGTAGCGGGCGGCGGCCGCGTTGGCCTCGGTGCCAGCGACGTGGGGGCGGAGGGTGAGCGCGCGGAGGTGGGCGGCCGCGGTGGCGTTGGAACCGAGGGAGAGGAATAGCGCGTGGTAGTGCGATGAATTGGTTGGCACGAGGAGGTGGTAGGACGCGACAAGAGCTGCCGTGACGGCGAGGAACGAGAGGAACCTGCGCCTCCCGGCTGCGCCGCCACCGTTGGCGGCTGTGGGCGTGGGAGAGTGGAGGAGCGGCTGCCGCTGTTTGCCGCCGCGAGACGTGGCCATGGCGCTCGCGCTCGAGCTCGACCTCAGGAGTCAGGACTACTCAGGAGGTGGGAAGTGATTAAGGAAAATGCTCGACAGGTCAGGGCTTCAATTATCGTCAAAACGGACTTTGTTTCCTCGAAAAAAAAAACCCGGTGGCCTTTGTACTTTTTGTAGAGGATCTTATGTTCAAATTGTAGCGAATCGTCACGTGTGCGGGTTTAACCACAGGCTTGTTGTTTGTCTATCGTGCTTACGAACTTTTTCTTCCGTAAAAAGCTATTATAGGTATAGTTAAATTAAAATGGTTATAAGTTTGATCTTGCACCGATATTATTAAGTTAGTATCACTTAATTTATCATGTACTTCCATCGTTCCGAATTATAAGATAATTTGGCTTTTCTAGATAATCTTTTACTATATATCTAGACATAGCTTATATCTAAATACGTAATAAAAGTTATGTATGTAGAAACACCACTTCATCAAAACATTTAAGGTTTTTAAACGGAGGGATCTCCTTTTGGGCAAATAGAGTAGTAAGTCGGATGCTCTAAATGTTTTGCACACATCCTCTCCCATTACAGTAGTTTGGGAATTAGTACCCAACATAAGGTAATAAATAGCGGACTACGCGTTTGTAGCGGATTGATGTCCACATAGCAGATCATGGATAGCGGATGCTAAGTTCTAATAGTTGCACCTAATAATTAAGCATAAATATATGTATGCATATCATGAGTGTCTGGTACCTAAACATGGAGTACCCACACTCAACAACTAAGGAGGACAAATCCCTGAGGAAACCACGCCAAAGGCTCTGTCTGCGTAGGTACAACGAGCTAAAACCACGCACGGAACGCCTCGACCACGTTCCGACTCGCACGAGGCTTGCTCGACGGGACGCCTTGACCACGGGGAAATCTCTGACTCGTACGACCCTGGGTCGAGCCGGTCGACCCGCCTCACCCACCAACTTTCAGACAAAAGTCAAAGCATTTAATGCAACCGCCAACCACTTCCTACCCCTATGGCTACAGCACCACCAGCATGGAAGCAGTACCAGTGTCAAATCCCACTTTTTACTGCCTATCCCGGGATGGACGGTGAAAACCTGTCACTGCACACGCCATGCCGGGTATTATTCCGCCACTGATCCCCCTCGAGGCATAACATACGACTGTCGTACCCCAAAATTCCTAGGGCTCGGCCTTATCCATTCCCCGTCGACTCACCTCGACCCGGCCTTGACCAACCGCCGGTCAACAAAGGAGCAAGCCCTGCACGCCCCAAGACCTAGGGTCTTTTCACCATCCCATCCTTTACGTCATCATGGTGCCCAGGGATGGCCGGCCATTTCCGGAGCACGTCACTACAGCAGCTTCCACAGAGCCCGATAAAACTTCACTTCTAAGGCACCACCCTGACATCTCTGCCTTCTCTTGACCCTATAAAAGGGAAGATAGGGGACTCTACGAAGGGGGACACAAGGCAAAAACAAGTCATCTCCCCGTCACTGAAGATCAACATCTCAAGCAATCTCCTTTGTACTCTCTCTTTGAGACTTGGAATCGGCTCCCTCTCTTACAAGCTTGTAACCCCTACGCAAGCACTTAGGTGCAAGGAAATACAATACCCCCTCCCGCTGGACATAGGGCCTTCTTTCGTCCGAACCAGGATAAACCCCCGTGTATTCTCTTTGCATCACCATCCAGATTAGGGGACACGCAGCACAAATTCACTCGTTGGCTTAGGACTCTCACGGGTCCGAACACCGACAATGAGTAATGACTCACACATTTGTCGTAACTGAAAATTAAATTATTGATAGATTAGTGAACACATAACTTCATAAATAAATAATTAAATAGATATTTAGTTGAACTCAAATAATTGATGTTTCGGTCCAACATAACTTATATTAAGAAATAAACATGATTTATGATTTTTTCAGTTGATTTAGTAACACGATGTTTCTTGTTGATTTAATGTCTTGTCATTAATTAGTTCTATAAACAATGGGTCCACTGATCAGGGAATGGAGATAGGAAAGTGTGGCAGCAAGTCAGCGACTATCCAATATCTTTTTAAAAATATCATCATGCCAAAGCCTTGTGACATGTGCTTTTGTTTTAGCCTTTTAGGCATTCAACCTCCATAGAGTACAAATCATTTGTTTCATTCTTGGTCCAACCGTCTAAGTAAGGGAGTCAGAATCTTAGACTTTATTGACAGGAGTTGTAGCAATTCTCTGGATATTTTAGCTTTGCAGGAATGGTTTTCTGTTCAATAATAACTAAACAAAACGTTTTTGCAACTAGTACTTTGTAGAGTGACGCAATTTTTTTTTTGACAAGATTGTAGAGTGATGCACTAGCTTCGAATTTAGGGAATGAGCGTGTAGCTCGCT
Organism: Saccharum hybrid cultivar R570; assembly: GCA_038087645.1. Lineage (NCBI taxonomy): Eukaryota > Viridiplantae > Streptophyta > Magnoliopsida > Poales > Poaceae > Saccharum > Saccharum hybrid cultivar. The sequence goes on from JAQSUU010000120.1 coordinate 24,232,914, forward strand.
TGGCCAGCAGCACGAGTCGTGTGCTCGGCCACCCGGGTTCGATCCCGTGGCCCACCATATTTCCGTGCGCAGTGCATAGGAACGAGGAGCAAAGCTCCTCGGTTAAAAAAAAAGCTTAGCGTACTGATGACCATAAATATTTTCGACATGCTAATATCTAGAAACTAGAGCAATGCAATTATCTACTTTCCATGGATGACCTTCTAAATTTAGTATTGATCGATAATATTAAATATCTTTTGTTTACTTCTTAATAAGTAGTAAATTTGGTAGTCTATATGTCTCTCTTTTTTTTACTAGGAACTTTAAATTATGTAAAAAATTAACCGTATTTGGTGAACATGGCATGCTTCAGCCTTCAGGGAAGTGACCGATCTAGGATCAAGATGGCGGACTAAAGGAGGATGAATAGTCTTTTCTAAAATTAATCGCTCTGGCTAACCGAAAATAAATATGAAATTAAAACTATCGGTCTAGCCAAGACTACAGCTCTCTATCTAAGTTCTCAAGCACCTTAAGAAGATCCTAGTTAGGTAACAAAGGTGCCAGGCTAGCTAGAGCTCACCTAACCAATTCTAGGAGCAAGGTCACATAAACCTATGCCACTAGTACTTCAAGCAACGGGGAAACTCCTACACAATCTAGCAAGCAAAATCACAAAGCTCCTAAACTCACTAGCAATGCTCAATAACAAGGCAACTAATACCAAATTAGAGAGCGCAAATTACTTAGCTACACAAACTAAGCAATGTGACTAATAAGACTACTCAAACCAAATTAGCCACGCAAGGGAGCTACTTCTATGCTACACAAGCAAGAAGGTAACTAGCAAGCTACACAAGTAAACTAATTACAAAAGCAACTACACAAGCACAATGTCAGAAAAGTAAATACAAGCTTGTGCGAAGAGGATACAAACCAACGGGAAGACAAATGACACGATGATTTTATCCCGAGATTCACGTGCTTGTCAATGTGCTAGTCCCCGATGTGTCGACCGCTCACTTGGTGGTTTGGCGACTAATTGGCATCACCCGCCAAGCCCGCACGTCAGGCACTGCAAGAACCTACCCCAAAAGTGAGGGTAGATCAATGACACGCTCTATTAGAGTTTCTCTTTACGATATCCCCGCGGGTGAACACAATCCCCCTCACAAATCCTCCTCGGGAGCACCGCACAATCTTCTCGCGTGCTTCAAGGGTGCTCAGCTACTGGCCCAAGGCCGGCCAACACTTCTATTTATAACCCCATGGCTCAAAAGAGCCGTTGCCCCTTCACTAGGCGAAACTCGGGGTGATCGGACGCGCCAGGCCCTGCGTCCGGTCGCTGCGATCGCGCCACGTGGCCTCCTCATTCAACCACGCCCATCGATCACCAATGGTCACTAACACCGTCCAATGGTCAAGTGACTAGGGAAAATGCTCGACGGGTCGATGCTTCAATTATCGTCAAAACAGACTTTGTTTCCTCGAAAAAACCCCGGCCTTTGTACTTTTATAGTGGATTCATCTGCGTGCAGAAACAGACAGCATATAGAGGAGAAAAGATAACTAGATCCAAATTGTAGCGACATCGTCATGTGTGCGGGTTTAACCACAGTAACTCCTCCTAGAGACTCTCTAAATTCTTCTTAAATGTTAGGAAGAGAGGTTTTGGTGAAAAACTAGCCTCTAACGACTTATCTAAATGCTTATCTAAACATAGTCATCTTCTATTCTGGATTTCTCGTTAACCAAAAATAGAGGACGAGAGTAACTCTCTAAAGTGCACACGAGATATAGAAAAATTGTTGAAGAGTCAAAAGATATATAAAACGATTTTTATGCAAATGACTCTCCAAATAATAATTTGGAGAGTAAGATTTGGAAAGGCTTTTGGAGATGCTCTTACTTCTTCCGTAAAATGCTATTATAGGTTTAGTTAAATTGAAATGGTTATAAGTTTGATAAAATTTAATTAAAAATGCACAGATATTATTAAGTTAGTATCGCTTTACTTATCGTGTACTCCAATCATTCCAAATTATAAGATGTTTTGACTTTCTAAATAATCTTTTACGGAGTACTATGTATCTATATATATAATATATATCTAAGTGTGTAATAAAAGTTATATATCTAGAATTGCCACTTCATCTAAACATATAAGGTTTTTGAACGGAGGGAATTCCTTTTGGGTAGAGAGAGTAGTAAGTCAGATGTTCCAAATGTTTTGTGCACGGCCTCTCCGGTAGCAGCAGTTTGGGAATTGGGACCCAACATAAGGTAATAAATAGCGGACTACGCGTTTGTAGCGGATTGATGTCTACGTATTGCATCTAATAATTATGCATAAATATATGTATGTATATCACGAGTAATGACTCTCACACATTTGTAGTGACTAAAAATTAAATTATTGATAGATTAGTGAACATAGAACTTCAAAAATAAATAATTAAATAGATATTTAGTTGAACTCGTTCGGTCCAACATAAATTATATTAAGACACAAACATGATTTTTTTCTGTTGATTTAGTAACACGATGTTTCTTGTTGATTTAATGGCTTGTCATTATTTAGTTTTGTAAACAATGGGTCCACTCATCAGGGAATGGAGATAGGAAAGTGTGACAGCAATAGACTTTTGTTGAGATTTAGAATCAAGTACCGTGGCCTGGTATGTTAAATAGTAGCCGCTAGTACTATCTCTAGGCCATTAATTCTACTAATACTATATAGTACCTGATGGGACAACGGTAGAAATGCTGGGAGCAGGAGTATGGGCCCGTTTGGCTGGTAGTCTCGTAGAAAAGACTCAAGCAACATCTGATCAGGGCCTGGTTTAGATCTTAAAAGTTTTTGGAAAAAAATTCTGTAGTTTTTTTTTTGTTATTTGGCAAAATTTATTCAATCATGGACTAACTAGGCTCAAAAGATTCGTCTCGATATTTACAGACAAATTATGCAATTAGTTATTTTTTTACCTACATTTAATGCTCCATGCATGCGTATAAAGATTCAATGTGATGGGTACTGTGCAAAAAAATTTAGGTGTTTTTGGCAATCTAAACAAGGCTTGAAACAAATTACACACAATGCAGGTAGCAGTGCCTTTTTGGTTCTGTGTCCCTATCCCTCTTCTCTCTCTTAGCTACATGTCAGCTTTTACCTTCTCTGCTCTCGTACAAAACCAGTAGCTCCATGCTTTATATCAGCCAAGCCATAACATCTTTTGTAGGAGAATATGATATCTTTGCAAGCTACGAGCAAGATGACTTGGCTACTTTTATCATATGGGTAAGTTTGAGACACCACGCCAGGCAGGAGCGTTCGGGGTGGCCTCAGGAGACGCAGGGGAGCCAGAGCCATTTGTGCCAAGGCTACAGGGATGTACAGTGCGCTACAGGTCTTGAGAGGCGGAGCTGGAGCCACGATGAGCGGCACCAAATAGGTATCTTGTGCGCCAATAATTTAGACTGATAAAAGCATCCCTAATAGACTTTCTAAATCTCACGCAAATTATCATTTAGAGAGTCATTTACATAAAAATCGTTTTCTATATTTTTTTTTCACTCTCCAACATTTTTTCTATATCTTATCCGCACTCTAGAGAGTCATTCTCACCTTCTATCTTTGGCTAGCGAAAAATCAAAAATAGAAGATGTCTATATTTAGATGACCATTTAAACTGAGTAAAATCTCTATTCCTAGCATTTAGGAAAGATACGGAGAGTCTCTGGAGATGATTTAATAAACTAATTATAGCTTTTTTTTTACAACGGCCAATAATAGATTTTTTGACAGTTGACAGCAGTGTGCTTTTCTTGATGTTGACCAATGACCAAGAGACCAGACACAGCTTTCCTGTCCCTATATTTTCTGTCTCCAACTGTTGCTCCACCTTGCCGCCGGCTCAGGTGCCTATATTTCTTTGTTTCACCGTGATCGTGAAATTTGGCGCACAAGGCATCGAGGCTCAGCCTATGTATTCGGACTTTTCATCAGAGACCTGATCGTTCAGGCCTTTGTTTAATTTAGGTTGTGGTTTGGCTTGTTCCTCTATTCACCGAAATGGTGAGCAAAGCGCCATCATGAGGAAGGAATCAGATCAAATGCGGGGTGCCGATGAGAAAGGAATCAGACCGTGAGCAAAGTGACTAAATTACTTTTCAATTTCTCTTGATTCCTAACCAAACAGGACCTCAATTGACCATCCATAACCCTATTAAATAGCAGGATAGAACTATTTCTTTTGTTTCAATAGTGTTAATGGAGATATTGCAAATTTGCGATAATTATACCATGATAGGACAAATGTTTTGTAAGGCTATTCTCCCGAGGCCACAGGAAAAAGGGAGGGAAGTACGTACTCTCTCCGTCCCAGAAAAGAAGTCATTATGGGGTGCGTACAAGTCAAATTTTCTCAACTTTATCTAGGTTTATAGAAAATACGTGCAACATTTATATCTTCAAATAAATTTATTATAAAAGTATACTCAACGATCTATCTAACGATACTAATTATGTATATTATAAATATTAATATTAATATTCTTTTATATATATATTGGTCAAAGTTAAAAAAAGTTGACTTCTCGAGAAGCGAGAACGACTTCTATTTTGGGGCAGAGGGACTAGTAATTTTGGCTGTTGCGCTATTCAGAAAAAAAACAACTCCATCTAATCCAAAATAAATCAATTTTTAGAGTTGTCGTAGGTCCAGTTGTTTAAGTTTAACCAAATTTATAGAGAAAAAACTAGAAAGCAAATTAGTATTACTAGCACCATGAAATTTACTCTTTTATATAGAGTTGGTTAAACTTAAGATAGTTTATAACTTTAAATGATTCTAGGAATCAATTTATTTTGTGGCCGAGATAGTATTTGAAACATGGATCTTATATTGTCAAGTTTTTTACTGTGAGGATCACAATGGTGTGAAAAATATTAAGAAATGATCAACGATTTGAGAGAAATTTGTGTTTCATTTCAGAACGCGATTCCAAATTTTCCTCCCAAGTCCCAACGAGCAGTGGCCTAGCGGTGCACAGTTGGAACCTGAACACCATATGGCCGCGCACATGGGTCATGTCCTTTTTTGGGCCATGTGTGCGCACATCCTTTTGGACTTCACAGAGCCCAAGCTTCAGGTGCAAGGCCCATTAAGTTGCAGGTCATGTATATATAAATAAAGTATATTTATAAGATATAAAAATGTGATAGGTAGATAATAGGAAAGAAAAGAAAATGGATTGACTAAGTCAATATTTTGTAAAATATCTATTATGAATATAGTTTCTATGTATAGTGTTTATATAACATCGAAGTATAAAAACTACTCTACAGTTTCTTGGTTAGAACTGCTTTTAAATATTTCTACTTTGGCAACTTACCAACGTAATAAGAGGGTCCAAGAACACGTTGCAGTCGCTGCTGCTGAACTTAGCTACAAACACAAGCCTATTCGCTTGGCTAAAAATAAGTGGCTGAAAGTACTATTGGCTGATTTGTTATGAGAGAAAAACACTGCTGGCTGACTAAAAATAAACGGCTAAAAGCTCAAGCGAACAGGCAAGCCAGGGCATAGCAGCAGCGGAACAAACGACATGACTCATGGTGACCCCAAGTTTGACCACTCGTCTTATTTTCAAGAAATTTGTGCAAACATAGTCAAATTTAAGTCATTCTTGAAGAACTTTTATTAATAAACCAAGCCACGACAAAAGAAGTGATATTTTACATAAATTTTTGAATAAGACGAGTGATCAAACTTTGTGTCTAAAAAGTCAAACGTCTTATAATTTTGAATGGATTGAGTACATAGCTACATACTGTACCACCCACCCAGAAATATATTGCACTCTGGTAGGTTTCTCTCAGAACTCAAAAGAAACCTAAAAATCGCTCAACTGGACAAAGGACCAGTAATAAGATATAAAGAGGAGGGCTATAGGCGAATATATGCCCCCGGTGGATCAGGTGACTAGATCACTGAAGAGCATGTACAGCAGCATCACAGGCCAGTGTGACCAGATCACCTCCCCGCCACAAGACCACTGAACACTTGGCTGTTCCCAGCCTGTGTCGCCTCCCACTCGATAGAAGACAGCAGTATTTGAGAGAGCGTGATCACCACCTGCTTCATGTCCGGCCGTAGAACAGGGTCTTCGTCCACGCACTGTTTCGCTAGCATGGCCATCTTAGGAGAAACATTTTAGGGGGTTCAGAACGACGAGCAAAGGCGCCACAAAATGGGCTGGCAAGATAACTAGGAAAATCCTAGTTCTAACTGCAAAAAGTGTATGAGTTTAAAATTCATACCTTGTACGCACAGTCATGAGGATATAGATCCCTTAGATTATGGTCAATGCAGTCTTTCAGGTTCCCCATATACGTTGAATTAGGACATTTCCTTAGAGCAGTTAACATCTGTGGAGTACAAAACCAAAGTTGCTTAAGACTTTTGGAGTAAATAAAAACAAATAAATTAGAAATTTGAACAAAGTTCAACAGAAGTTCTATGGTACTTCAATGGTAAGATAATGGTAAAGCCTAAGGCACAACATTAGAAAGTCAACTAACAATGAACTGAAAACTTACAACTGATGCCAGTGAGCGTCTCTCAGAGTTTGAGCTTGCACCCATTCCTTCAGCTCTTGTAATCGCCTCCTTTCCAGATATTAGCTCAAAAAGTACCACACCAAAAGCATAGACATCACTCTTTGTAGTTGCCAGGCCATCCCGCAGGTATCTAAAAGATCAATGAAAGATTGTTACAATGCCATAGTTAGAGACAATGCTTGCTTTTAATTAAAACAATGACAGCAAATATGCACTTACTCAGGGGCCAGATAACCAAAAGTTCCAACAACCTTAGTGACAGAAGCCTCTGCATCACTGGATTTCACTACAAGTTTTGCAAGGCCAAAATCTGAAATCTGTAAAGGCAGAAGATGCAATACACAAGGTATTAGTTATTTAGTTGATGCAAGAAAAAGGGAACCAAATAATTTAAATCACCTAACCTTCGCTCTGAAGGAACCATCAAGCAAGATATTACTTGATTTAATGTCTCTATGAACATAATGATCTTTGGTGTGCTCATGAATGTATTCTAGTCCTCTAGCAGCATCAAGTGCAATTTGGACCCTAAAGATCCATGAAAGTGATGAACACCCTGGAAGAAACAATAAAAAAAATGAATCAACAATGGTAAATCCTGTGGAGGTAGCATAATTAGATGTTCAAACAAATGGTAGCATAGTACCAAGTGAGGCATAAAATATGAGTCCAAAACTACCGAGGACAAATAGAATTATGTGTACTTGGGTGATCCCTAGGAAGTACTTAGTGGTAGTGATCCCTACGCAGTACTTGGTGGTCCAAGGCTGCCCATAGCATAGCACATACACCCTCTGACATAAAGCGTGCTCCCCAGTCCCCTCCTTGCCTCCTGGAGAACATTTCACTCCCTAGGTGGGCAAGGTGCTAGGTGGAAGCCTAATGCTCGCCTAGAGCCTGGAGACTTTTGATTGAAACACTGGTAAGTGGTAACACAATGTTCTGGAACCAGTAAACGTGAAAGTTATTGTAAATTGTTTGACACAGGGGGTTCCACAGTCCTAACAAATGAACAGCTTATGAACATGTTACTACTTTATAAAGCTGAAAGTCATATCTAAGAGCAAGAAAATCTTTCAGAAATCAAGTGTCAGATGATGATACCCTTGCTTTCAGGATCATGTAGATGACTTTTGAGCGAACCATTTTGAGAGTACTCATAAACCAGGAAAAGCTCATCCTTACTTGCTGCATAGCCAATCAATTCTATCTTTGACAAAACATGGGACACACAATGAAAGTTCAGTAAACATGGAACAGCAAGAAATGAATTTATAATAGGATTTTGTGATGAGCAATAAAATACCGTACCAGACTAGCATGATGAACCTTACAAAGAACTTTCATCTCCACTATGAATTCTTTTGTTTTAGTGGCCATCATTCTCTTTATCGCAACCTCCTGTAGACAACATGTTTACTATTGAGAAGGCAATGACAAGGAATATTATGCATACAAGTGGGCAGCTTCGATGTTGGACCTGGTCTCGGAGAACACCGTAATAGACAGAACCATATGTACCATGACCAAGAAGATTTGCATCAGAAAATGAGTCAGTTGATGTGAGTATTTCTTCGTACGTAAACACAATAGGCTTCTCCCTATCAAATATGTCTGCTGCCACGCCTGTTTTGGAGGCTTGAATCAGTTATAAATGAAAGAAGCAAAATAAAAATAACAGTAGCTAATTTGTGCTGGTATTAATTTAAGACTAATTGTGAACTTATTGCCCTGTATATCAATTGAAATTTCAATTGTATCATGTTTCAAGAAACTACTTGGTCCACCTCCAGAACAAGCGTAGGCTTGAGAGCAGTTACTTGTGCTCCTTTTCGAATGGTTAACAAACAGTAAACTGACCTTTGGGAACATCGATATGATGATCACCACCATCCGCTCTTGTTGGCTTTGCATTTCCAAATTGGCAACACAAGTATCTTCCAGAACCATAACAGAAACTACCACTCTTAAGGAGTTGAAACTTATGTCGGTCTGGGCTCTTTCCCTGGTTATTAGGATCTTGGGGATTATATCCAAAGAATTTCCAAAGGACAAGTGCAAGGACAGCAATAGCAATTAAAGCAAGTGCAACTCCCATGCTACCAATAACCCACCCATAAGGAAATTTGGTCGAATGGTGATCTGGTGTCTCTGCAGTTGTATGCCAGAGGATACTTTGTTAGATTATCATAACAAGAATATTGTTGATTGTATATAATCCTTGATACCAAAACTGACATTTTTCAATTATGAACTTGGAAGAGAAATATAGGATCAAGACCATAAAAAGAGTGACTAACTGAAAGAAAATCGAAATAAAATAAGCACAAAAATGTGGAATATGCCTATTGTAAATAACTCTGTCACTGATTATTCTCAAACAACATCCAGCCTGCCTAAAGGTTACCCAGAAAATACAGCATACTGTATTACCACAAAATCATGGAATGGCTATGTAAACCAAAACATCAACAAATGAGTTGTAAGCTGTAATGACTACCTGAAAATATGCTTCCGGTCAGTACTAAATTATCACTCACGATGACTACCTACTCAGAACATTACAAAACGAGTTACAAACAAGAACAGCAACCTGACAATGTGTAATCTGTTGGCGCTGGGGCAGGAGCAGGAGGAGCAGATAGTGTAACATACACCTGTCCAGGAACTGCAAATTGGTACATGAGGATGGAATAGTCATTAAGGAACTCTTCCAAAAACAAGTCTATTACAAACATTAGATGGAGATTTATAAGAAATTATATAAAAAAGGGTTACACAAAGTAAGGTTTCCTTTTAAACATTACAAGAAGAAAAAAAATTGCATGAGCAAGAATAATGATAGTGGTAAAGAAAAGCTAACACCACGAAGTAGGAAAAACAGATCAGAGGCTTCAGCTGACCAAGAAAGCTGACATTGGATATTATTGGGAAGCTCAGTAATCAAATGCTGGAGAACTGGGCACAGAGCAGCCCAGAGTGAGAAACTTAATGTGTCACTGCCATTAAATATCTCAACTACTACATAGTATGCATGTAACTGGGTTCAATTCTTAATGAAGATTAGGTACAGGGCATGTGTTAGTGCAATCACTCAATGTCACATGTACCTCCTTGTGCCAACCTAGAACTACATAAAAGCACACTACGAGATGCGGCTACCAGACCAGTAAGAGACTATTTTACTCCATTTAGTATGTAACTTCAAAGTAATGAAGTTAGTTATACTAGTCTGTGGTGGTAGCAATTTTAAGGAACTTGTTTAGACCCAATGATGTTCAACAAGCTGAGTTGCAGCTGATCATTGGGCAAGGAGTACCTGCCACTTCACTAAAGAACACATTTAGCGTACAATTTTGATATGATAGTTCACCGTGTCCACAGCAAGGTCCTGGGACGATTGGTAATTTCCAGAGCAGACACAAGATGTAAAACGTGAATGCCCAGACCAATAAATCCAGAGGATCCGTACTTCATAAACGAGCAATTAATTAGAGATCCATGCTTGCAATTGCAACAACCCAACAAACTTTGAGACGAAAGGAACTACCAATCTTTTCACAGTGAATTGAACAAAGAGAGAAACATTTGATCGACTTGTCCAAAATGATCGCAAACATTGGTATGACTGACCTGAGTTGAGTGGGATGTAGTACACCTTCCCCGCGGCGATGGGGTCGGGGCCGGCCATGGCATTGGCAGCCTCGATGGCATCCATGCTCGTCCCGAACCTACTCGACAGTGATTCCACCGTGTCCCCCTCGACGCCGACGTAGCTGAGAATGTAGTTCCAGGGCCCGGACGAGCAGCCGCAGAGCAGGTGGAGCGCCACAACCGCCCCCGGTCGCGGCGGTCGCTGCGCCGCCCCGCCAGGCGGCGGCACGGCGAGGCCCGCGTACGCCGCGGCCGCGACATCGGCGGCGGTGGCATTGGGGGAGGAAGCCGTCGCGGAGGAGGGGATGGTGTAGGTGGTGTTGGCGAGGTAGGTGCGGGACGGGAGGCAGGAGCAGTTCTTACGCACGAAGGCGTACCCCGGGCTGGCCGCGGCGTCGGCCGTGAGGTCCCCCGGCGCGGCGTCGAACATGGACTCGAGCAGCGTGGCATTGGCGGCCCCTGCGCCGGCAGCCGGGAAGGCGAGGAAGGCCGTGCAGACGCGCGAGAGCTCGGAGCAGGCGAGCGGCGCCGACGTGGCGTTCCCTCCGGCAGCGGCGGCGCCGGAGACGCCGAGGCCGAGGGGCAGGAGGAGGAGGGGGAGGAGGAGGCGGTGGGGCGGCATTGGGGGCTGCCTAGGGTTCTGGCCTCGAGGCGGCGAGGTGGTGGTGGGGCATGGGCGTGGAGGGTGGCAGACTGGCAGTGGGCAGTGGCGAACAGAGTTGAGCAACGCTGGATGCTTCGCGTGGTCGGCTTACGAAACGCACGCTGGGGGAACGGGACGCCGCTTTAGTAACAGAACGCGGTTATAATTAGCGCGCACGGCCACGAGGCGAAGCGCAATCGCCGTTCGCGCGGGCGCCAGCCCGGGGGAGAGAATGGCAGTATGGCACTGTCGGATTTACCTTAATGCCCCTGTCTGTTATTTTCCCTTTTGCTTGTCCGTGGATGAACAGTTGCCTGTTTAATAAAATGCAAATATCAAACGGGAAAAGATAAATTCACTCGTGTATTTTGAGGCACTTGAATTTCCTGTTCGCTTGAGATTATAGCATGATCAACCAGCTATTTAGCAGTGTTTGTCTCTAACAAAAAAATCAGCCAGATTTCAGCCCAAACGAACAGGCTGCTAATTTATAAGTCGTTTCGACATTTTCTAAACACATAACTTACTTTTATTATGTATCTAGATAGACACACAAAAGCTAACATATAAATGGGGTATTATTTTAGCACACGAAGTGCGCTACAATTTATTTGGTTCATCAAGCTTGCACAGCAGCGATTACTGCACAACAAAGTATGCAACTGTTGTGCAATAATCACAAAATAGAGAATACTGTTAGGTGATACTTAACAAGGCAACGATTGTAAATGGTGCCGGTTGACGGTAGCGAGGACTGATGAGAGTGCCACATGAAAATGAGGATTACACCTCTAAGGCAAAAGAAAAATGTAATATGAGGGGCTTTTTTTTTTTACGAATCATAGTACTACCAACATATAGAAAATACAATAATTAGGAGGTTGAGAAACATATAAAATATCAATATAGCAAATAGCAAAAAGAATTGTTAGATAAGCAATGGTACAATATTATAGATTGATATTTGGTGTCATAAATGTTTGACTGTTTTCTCTACATTTAGTCAAGTTTAATAACAAAACATGGTTAGGTTGTCTACCAACATGGTATGGTACGTGTGTGGCTCAGCCAACACCCATTCTTGAAGGTACAAATTATATGGTACGTATATGGCTCAGCCAACACCAATTCTTGAAGATACAAATTATCTGGTACTTATAGCTTAGCCAATACCGATTCTTGAAAACTTAGGCCCCATCTGAATCCTTCCGATTTTGAGAATCTAGATAGCAGAAAAAAAATCCCACGGTCCTAATATCCCATCCAAACGGTCTACTCCCTCCGTCCCATTGAAAGTGTCGCCCGGGAAACGTGTTTGTGAGGGGGACACGGTTTTCCAACGACACTTTCAATGGGACGGAGGGAGTAGATTTTAGAGGAATCTATATATACTGTAAAGATAAACCCCACTAAGCTAATTATCTTGAACCTCCTTACGTCATGTTATCCACTTATCCTTTGTAATTAACATAAACCCCACTAAGCTATTGTCTTGAACCTCCTTGCACCACGTCATCCACTTATCCCTTTCAATTAACACCGTCTGATCATATGCATGCATGTGTAGCAGTAGTTCGTCTTTTAAGTTCATGCACGCAATATAGTAGTAGATATATTTAGTTATCCACATCAGAATGCTAATATATATATTCCTACTCACGGCAACGCACGGAGAATCCTCCTAGTTTTAACTCACTTGGAATCTAGAAAAACTGTTGGAATTCTTTTTTATCTGGAGTCTTAGAATCCCTTCGAATTCAAACGACGCCTTACTACCTGTACAACGATGGTGCACTCTAGGTGGACGGATCGGAAAGGGAAAACAAGGTGAATGCGTTAAGAAACCCTCGCTGTACACCTTAAACTAGTCTTAGTAAGAAGTTTTGTGACGTTGTTTCCAAAACTGTTATGTCATATTAAATGAAATTAAATATAGATGGAACATTGTTACTTAATAGAAAGTTTTATTCTATGGTTTTATATACATTTAATTTTATGACTCAGAGAGTTAACAATCATGCTAATAGAATTTCATCCCCACAAAACTCATTTCTTCTCTATTTTTAAAAATGTTGCCACATCATCGAAAATGCCTATACGACAGCTTATTAAATATAAAAAATGAAAGTATGATAAAACTTTCAGACGCTGAGAATGACCTTAGGGGCAATATCGGGATAATAAATCATGCGTGCGAGGATCATGGCATGCACTACAAAAACAATGAGAGCGTTGCTATAATAGGTGCCCAATCCGGTACCGCACAATTAACGAGCTCCTGTCATGTGTCCTGGACAGTATTTATAGCCTTTAAAATGGTTAGCAGTCCAAAAGCATCCGATGATGCTACATCCTCAAAGTACCATGCTGTGAACCTGTGATAGATTGACACAGTCACACACTAAACATGAACTGATGGACTACAGGGAAAAGGCCATGGTTGCGCTATTGCCTCCTGCTCGCTGACAGTTTCACGGTCCACCACGTCGGTAGCCATTGTCGCGTATGGCAGGCTAGAAATCACGTCATTTGTTTCCTAGAATATTTTGGTCTTGTTTAGATGTATCGTAGCTAAACTTTTGCTAAAGTTTAGCTGGGATTATTTGGATCATCTAACTAATTGATGTTATTTACTGTATTACTCTTATATTTATTGAGCACGATATGGACATAGAAAAATAGAGCGACAGTTTCATCTTTAACCATGTTTTAGCTGAGCTAAAGTGTGTACATTTCTGTCTCTAGCTAAAATTTAACTAAGTTTTAGCTATACCTGTCTTGATCCCTAACTGCTAAAGTTTAGCTGGTGGATTAAACCAGGCCTTAACATACTCTAGCTCCTAAGATACACCTCCGGCTCTAGTTCTCTGAAAAAGCAACTCCAAGAAGCTGCAGCTCTCGTGAAAAACATTCTGTAAAACGGTTCTGTTTAATAGATTGAATGAAAGACGTCAAATGTTCATAGCATCTTTATTTATTTAACTTTATTAAGAAAGTATATTCTACAATTAATTTGAAAGTATATTTTTTAGCAGTATATCTGACCAAACTCATCTCAGGTCTTGTTTAGATTCCAAACTTTGGAGGCAAAGTTTGCATAGTAAGTGTCCCGTCACACTGTAGCAATTTTGTTTTTATTTGGTAATAATTGTCCAAATATTGATTAATTAGGCTTAAAAGATTCGTCTCGCAAAGTACAACAAAACTGTGCAATTAGTTTTTGATTTCATCTACATTTAGTACTCTATATATATGCCGACATTTTAATGTGATGAGGAATCTTCTTTTTGCATAGTGAAATTTAAGGTGAATTTAGGTATCTAGACGAGGCCTCAGACGGACCGGTGAGATAGGATAGTTAATTCGGGCGGAGGGAGTACACCAGCAAATCTTTTTCACGGTTCCAGCAGCATTAACTAAGCGAGCACGGCAGGAGCAAGGGGGTAGCTGGACGTCGCCTAATAAAAGGCTTTATAAACGGCTAGGGCCCGGGCCGGGTGCGGCCGAAAGGCCCCGCACGTGGGGTGGCCCGTGGCCGACAGCGACATGCCTGGCTCCAATGCTCCACTCCACGGCAGCGACGACGACGAGGTGGAGCCGCAGCCGCCCGCTGCCACGCCACTCCCGCTCCCGGCGCTGGCAATCGCTACAGGCCGGGCCCAAAAGCTCGATATTTTGGGGATTTTCTGCGCGGTCCGTACGCGCGAGGCCACATATTTTCGCTCGATCGGATGAGTGAGATCTGCTTGCTAGGGCCGTGTTTAGTTGCCCAGAATTGGGGCCGCGGAATTACTGTGCGTCACTGTAGTGCACTGTAGCATTTTGTTTTTATTTGGTAAAAATTGTTCAAGCATTGACTAATTAGGCTCAAAATGTTCGTCTCGCAAAGTACAACAAAACTGTGTAATTAGTTTTTGATTTTATCTACATTTAGTACTTCATACATGTACCGGTATTTTAATATGATGAGAAATCTTCTTTTTACATAGTAAAATTTAGAGAAATATTTAGAATCTAACCAGGCCCAGTATAGCTTTGCTGAGCTTAACCGTCTCCCAGCAGCTAAAAGCAGCAGCAGCTCGCGTGCGTGCGCTGCTGGCGCCGGCACCAGCTTTGGGCCTTTGCAGTGTTTTTGTACGGCGATCGAGTAGCCACCTGCTGGCGTGTACTTGCTGTCCGAATATTTCAACGGATTAGGGCCTTGTTTAGTTCCCCTCAAAATTTCAAGTTTTTTTACTCTCTCTATCACATCAATTTTTAGCTGCTGGCATGGAGTATTAAATGTAGGTAAAAAATATAACTAATTACACAGTTTAGTTGAAAATCACGAGATGAATCTTTTGAGCCTAGTTGGTCCATGATTGGACAATATTTGTCAAATAAGACGAAAATAGTACTATTCGTCAGTTTGAAATTTTTTCAATCTAAACAAGGCCTAGGTGGATTACAGTATTACTGTAGCACCCAACTGGTAGGTGCCTATATATAGGCGCGCGGCCTGAGGGGGTGTTTGGTTCGGGGAGTTAAAGTTTAACAAACACTGTAGCACTTTCGTCTTATTTGACAAAAAGTTTCCAATCTTGGACTAATTAGGCTTAATAGATTCGTCTCGTAAATTACTCCTAATCTGTGCCGACATGCATGTAATTAGTCTATATTTAGTACTCCATGTATTTGAGGGAATATTGATGTGATGGGAGTTAAACTTTAACACATTGAAACCAAACATGCCCTGACAGTGGATGTGGATCATGTGGAACCAGCAGCTTTTAGTTTGCCACATGGATTGAGATTTTGGTGGATAACAAGTCGTCAGAGCCAGTGTTGGGCACTATAAAGCTCAGTAGCTTTTAGCACGAGTATGACTGGATTGCAACTTGTGGCGCATTGATGGTAAGTAGGGAAGTATGGAGGAACCCTGGCTCACCGAAGATTGGACAGTTAATCGGTAGGTTTGACACAGAGGTGACAAATAAACCTGTTGGAAATTGACGAAAAACGATGAAACCAACAGCAACTTCCTAGTTTCCTACTGGCATTGCATCGCATGGCCCCGGCGGCCCCCGGTCCGGGGCAGGGCAGATGCCACATGCTCCCAGCCGCCATTTTTTGCGGCGCCAGCACGTCGTCGTCCCCAGCTTGCTAGCTTCGTCGTCACCACTAACCAGTCAGGCAGTCACCACGTATACCATGTGGGCTGTGGGCTGTGGCCGCCTGCCTCACCCGGTCACCTCACACCCGTCCGCTGTCCGCTGTGGACGCGGACCTATGGACTAAGTTCAATTCAAAAAGGCCCGCGATAGCTAGCTTTGCCTGCTTCCTTGTCCGTTGCTGCCGCCTAGCTGGCGAGAGTGCCGACTTCGTTCCTGGATCACCGGATGAATACGCCGCGGCCGCGCGGGCACTCGCCCACTTCCCCGGCGCGGACCACGCCAACAGCACGGGCGGTGTGATGCCCGCCGCTGCGCCCACGCACGCACTCGTTTCTATTCTACCACTACCAGCTGCCGTGCGCGGCGCAGGACGGCTTGGCATTTTGGCAAGATCGATCCCCGACGAGGCAACGGGGCGCGATTCACGAGCGCGCGCCCGAAACTGAAGGACGAAACACGACAGTATAGCGCGCGCACAGCTCCTCGGTCGCCGTCTACATTACGCAACGCGAGGACGGCCGTAGCTGCTAATTCCACCCGACTGTGCACCGTGCATGTACGTCCGTCCCTAGCGGCCGGGAAGCACCGAAGATCGCGAAAGACCACGGCATAGAACGATCCACGAAAACTGTACAGTACCCGTGTTAACGCCACGGCTCCATGCGCATAAAACAATCAAAATATGTGAGGCCTCGTTTAGTTCATAGAATAGGGGAGAAAAACACTGTATCAGAATTCCTGTAGCATTTCGTTTGTATTTGGTAAAAATTATCCAAATTTTGACTAACTAGGCTTAAAATGTTCGTCTCGCAAAGTACAACAAAACTGTGCAATTAGTTTTTGATTTCATCAACATTTAGTACTCCATGCATTTGCCGACATTTTGATGTGACGGGGAATCTTTTTTTTTGCATAGTAGAATTTGGAGGAGAATTGGAGGAACTAAACAAGGCCTGAGATCAATGTCATCTGGTGTGGTTTGACTTTTTTATAACTTGCTGTCCAGCTTTTAAAAACTACAACATACAAAAGTACTATTTGTTGCTAACTTGAGTCATTCATGCAAATATACTAATTGCCTGACCTCCTTGATTCTTACTTTTAAGTTCCCCAATTTGCTGCAGAGAATTAACCCTTGAAACCTAAAGAGAAATATTTAAGTAGCTTTTTACTTTCAAGTTCCCCAATTTGCTGACAAGCCATTATTTCTATTCTCCTCCTCCAATAACTTTTTTCCCACCATGTTCATCTTGCCATCAATAATAACGGAGTTATGAATATAAAGGAAATTTGGTATTTGAAATACCTCTCAAAATAAAATTTTTATGTGGTAGTGCTTTGAAAGAGGGGGGTGTCCTTGACAAGAATAATTTAGCTAAGAAAAATCAGAATGATAGTAAGAGCATCTCCAAGAGTTTTCAATAAAACTTCCCAATCTAAGATTTTTGACAAGAATATAAAAAAAACCCATCTCCAATAGTTTCCAATCCCAACTCCTAATCTTTTGGCACTTGGAAAAAATCACCAAGCATGGATATATGCGCGCATAGAAGACGCACGTATCGGTCGGCCAATCTAAGGTGGAAGGGTATGAGAAAAATAAAGAGTAGGAAATGGTTCCTGATGCAAATGTACAAGAGAGAAAGAATATATAAAAATAGTAAGGATAATTTAGAAATAGTATAGGAGTGAATTATTGAAAATGGTTAGATATGGTCTTATTTATTCTTTCCAATACTTTTTGACGAGTTGAAAACTCTATGATTTTGCAAAGAAATTCTTGGGAACTCTTGAAGATGCTCTAACATGTGTTGCTTTTGTAGTAAGTCAGTTCATTTTAAGTGTCATTATGCCAAAGTTTTGTGACATGTTTCTTTGTTTTAGGCATTAAGCCTCCGTACAGTACAAATTATTTCTTTAATTCTTGGCCTAAGTAAGGGCAGTCCTAATGCTAGAAATTATATGTAGTTTCTATACCTATTAATTTCTATAGGCGCTATATATAGAAACTATGGTTCCAATGGATAGTTTCTATAGAACAATTTTTATCCAATCACATACATTTTCTCTCCATTCTTTACCCATCACATCTCTTCATGTCTTAGTTCTCGTGTAGACATGGTTTTTAACTTAGACCCGGTTTCTATGATTTTTGCTCTCTCTCTTCAATAACTACCTTGCCACATCAGCAAAACGCTTAGGTGGCAGTACAAATAATATCCATAGAAACTATGATGGTTTCTGTATTAGGAGTGCCCTAAGGGGCTGGAATCTTAGATTTTTGTTATTGACAGAAGTTGCAGCAATTTCCGAAACAGTTTGGCTTAGAAGAAATGGTTTTCTATTCAATAATAGCTTTTTTCTCAAATACGCAAAAGATTTGCGTGCCATTGTAATTAAGAAAAAAAGTTTAATCATACAAACGACGCGCTTCTGACGAACGCCCTCGGAGGTTTTACAGCCGTAGGCTGGACCGTCCTAGTAAACAACTCCGAGCTTCGATATTACATAAGCTAAGAGCAGCGCTAGAACCTACGAAGCTGGGCGCCTCCGCTGCTGGTTGCGCGATCCTACTCCGGCGTCCAAGAAGAGTTTTCTACCTGCACCGGTGTTGGTCGTTGGGAATAACTCGTCCAGAGCTTCAACTTGATTCAACGTCAAGTTCCATGTGAAAATAGCATGTATGCTCCTTGAACAACTAGTACTTTTATAGGGACACACTAGGTTCTATTTTAGGTTCTTCCGCAGACCATAAAGATTTTGACGTGCCAATTTTTAGAAACTAGAGCAATGCAATTATCTGCTTTCCATAGATGACCTTTTAATTTCGTGTCTGTCAATATAAGTATTGAACTTATTTTTGTTTGCTTCTTAAGTTGTAATTTGGTGGTCTGATGTCTCTTTTTTGAATATAGGTTTGAGGTTTGACGAAGGAACTTTCCATTATGTAAAGAATTAACCATATTTGGCGAACATGGCATGCTTCATGGACACAACCGAGACGCGTGCAATAACGTGGATGGGCCAGGCATGGACGGGGCTTAAGGCCCACCATGCCCATCTCCCAAATGTCACAAGACAGGACCAAGAGCGGGGCTGTGAACCGAGCGAGATGCTACAAGGATGGGGAGGGCGCCACTAAAGAGTCGTCGAATGAACCGAAGCGTCGCTGCGTGGGGGCACTTTGGGACAGGGACCAT
This sequence comes from Saccharum hybrid cultivar R570, assembly GCA_038087645.1. Lineage (NCBI taxonomy): Eukaryota > Viridiplantae > Streptophyta > Magnoliopsida > Poales > Poaceae > Saccharum > Saccharum hybrid cultivar. The sequence goes on from JAQSUU010000120.1 coordinate 24,252,168, forward strand.
TGGAGTTGTGCAGACCACACTCGTAAAGCTATTTATATGCTCGCATTCACATTCATGTGTGGCTGTATTTGAAAAAAAGAAGAATTTTAGAGCAACATAAAGGAAAAATAAGTTTTTTCCGTGTGTTAACATTCATGATAAGATTATTTATAATAATATTTTTATTGTAGAATATCACATGCAAACAATAAGTATCAAGCAATTTGATTGTCATAGGGTGGCCAACTGAAAGCCCTAGTTTGGTTTTGGATAATTGATGAAACCTATGTACTAACATTTATCATGAGATGTGATATGAGTAAGGTTGGTGCAATCCAAGTGATGGAGCTAAGTGGCACTCAAGTGATGGTGATGACCACATGAAATGATGAGATGGCCACATAAGATGATGATCAAGTGCTCAATTTAGAAAAGAAGAAAGAGAAAAAACAAAACCCTATGAAGATCAAGGCAAAGGTATACATAGGGACTTTGTTTTAGTGATCAAGACACTATAGAGAGTGTGAACACATTTAGGATGGATGGTCGTACTATTAAGAGGGGATCTCTACTAGACAATTTGGTCATCTAGTGCCACTAGGTGTTGGACTTCATGCATTGCATATAGGCCTAGTGCGCAATTCGGAGAGCAAGCGAAAATATTTACCAAAAATATTTTGAGAAATGCTAACCTGGCTCTAATATGTTTTGGGAAAACACTTTAAGAGTTAGCATCGCTTGTGGAGAGTAGCTCGAGTTGCCATGGATCGAATCGTGAAAAAGTTTGCAACTTGGTGAGCTAGTGGCGGTGCCAGACCCCCTGTCCGGTGCATTGCCACCCCTAGGGCGGTGCCCACCAGGACATGGCTGTGAGCAGCAGTTTCGGGGTGGTCACCGGACTCGCCGGTGTTCACCGCCTCAAGCACGGCGGTGCACCGCCGCTGGGTGTCCGGTGACATTGTCGCTTTTCTCCAAAGACGGGCGCAATCGAAGGGGGCACCGCCATGGGTGCACGATGCAGCGCCCTATTTTTTCCAGAGGCTATGGTTTTCGAGGGCTCGGCCAAGGTGGCACCGTCACCCCTGTCTGATGACACCACCACCTAGCTGTTGAGTGACCGTTGGAGGGGCACCGCTACCCCCTGTCTGGTGCCATGCCGAACTGTCCGGTGCCCTCGCAGAAACAGCTCCAAGGGGTACAACGGCTCTATTTGCTTGTGTGGTTATAAATAGAGGTGGTGGTCGGCCATGGCCACTCTCTTGGCACCTCATACACTTGTGCACACCCTTTGGGAGCTGAGCAAACACAATCCACTCACTTGCACACTTGATTTCATCATTTGAGTGAGATTGGTGAGCCTCTAGTGCATTGCATTGAATTGCATCATCTTATGGCACTAAGTGGAAGCTTTGGGCTGGTCGTGATCTTGTTACTCTTGGTGTTTACCGACACCTAGATGGCTCGGTGGTTGGAGGATCGTTGAGCGGAGTTGGTGATTGTCTCTGGCCTTGATCTATTTGCTTGTGCAGGTTCTTGTGCCTTTCCTAGCAGAGCGCCAAAGGTAACTCTAGTAAATTGCTCATGTTATTAAGCTACCTCACTTGTGGGTAGGTTCTTGCGATGCCATTTGTTGGTGAGGTTCGTGCAACACCTCTTAGCCACCGAACCACCAAGTGTTGGTCGACACAACGGGGACTAGCGTGCCGGCAAGCACATGAACCTCGGGAGAAAAATCTTATGTCCCTTGTGTGATTGGTTTTCTCCTGGTGATTGGATTGTCTTCATATCATGATTGGTTCACTCCTCGACTCGGCGGTATAATCACCCTACTCACTTTATTACTTTCTTGCATACTAGTTGTAGCAAGCTCTTTAGTGTAGCTAGTTTTGAGAGCTTGCTTGAGAACTCTTAGTGAATAGTGACTTAGCTTTTGTGTGTGCCTAGTGATCATAGCAACTAGAATTGTTGGAATAGGTGGTTTGCAACCCTTGTAGAGCTAGAGCAAAATTGCATTACACCATTTGTCATACTAATCAAATTGCTCTAGTGATCTTGTAGATTTTAGATAGGCTATTCACCCCTCCTCTAGCCATATTAGGACATTTCACTAGCTAATAGGTATTTGATCAACACCATAAGACCTAAAGTATGCAGAACACGTTCACGGCCACGGCCACTGCATTCTCCATCTTTGGATTCCCATAATTCTTGATTATTTTGGCTTCATCGGAGTCTCATTTCTTTGTCTCACTCCAATGAAGCAGGGCGCAAGGTGAGGTCGCCGCCTATGCCGCCAACGTTATTGCACGCGTTTGGGAAACAGGACGCCTCACATAGCATGAGGACTCTAGGATAAAAGTTCATCTTCAACATCCAGTCTCTCCTCCTTGAAGCAACCATGGCAAAAATTTTTGAAGGGGCTCTAGGAGACTCCATGGGATCAACGGCGGTAGAGGGCATGAGCCCCATCCTCCCGGTTACATCCGTCGCTAAGGATGAAGCTGATCGGAGAACCCTGAGTAGGAGAAGGAGCAGTGCATCATTCATCGCTTGGTTACTGTCTAGCAAGGGTAGCAACTAGCAAGTGGTGATGCGGGTATTTTATACTCATGATGCACCATGAAGGGTACAAAAGCACTCTAGCTCTTAGTTTGCCAAACTAGTTAGTGGAATCAAAACTTGTACAGAGAGGCGGATATCTCTTGCTAAGAATTTTTCAACTATTTTTGGAATTTAATTTCTTCTTCCTTGGCCTTAATCTATTTATTCGAAGCTTCTAGCAATTTTTCACGAGCTCCAAATAGTTTCTTTGAGTTTCTTATCGTTCAATCTATCTCCGAGATTTTTGAAGCTTTGAAATATTTTTGCGCCCTTCTCCTATATTTCAAGTACCTAAATTTTAAGATAATTTCAGGCAACACTCTTGTATAACCAACTAGTACAAGTAAATTATTATTTTTGTGATTTGTTATTTGTCTAACGATAAAAACAATTATAAATTATTAATTGTCTTTGTGCCTGTATAAATAAGATTTTATTGGGTTTGTGGTTTTGTCTAACAGGCTTTTTATTCTTAGAGTCAAAAAATTATAGATTATCACTACATAAATTGCAACAAACTAAAGCTGCAATTTTAGTATAAATATATGCAATAACCGTTGCTTGAAAGAAAGCTAAATTTTAGACACTTGAATTTAGCAAGTTCCTTTTTTGTGATATAATGGTAATTCTGGGTTTTCTAGAATTATTTTAATTTCAAAAATAGAAAAATCCCAAGCTCAATCTTTCACCAACCTTTCAAGTCCATGCGTAAGAATTCTAATAAATCACAAAGGCCTATGTCTTTGTTTGCTAATGGTCTTTTAGTCTTTAAGAACTTTGTCATGTAATTTTCAAAATTTTAAACAATATAAATAAAAACTACATTGAAAACCACTTCTAACCCGATAGAAAGGTAGTTTAAGCGATTTGAGAGGTTCACTCATAGAAGTGTCTCATATCTGATATATATCGAGGAAAACAAAGACTAGTACAAAAGATGGACAATAAAACATAAAATGACTTCTAAAAAGATAAGAGTACATCAAAAATCAAATCGGTCATCTTCTTTCTTCGATCATTCGTTGGTTGCTGAAGCTTGAAATCGCACTGAGTAGACGGTAAAGAAAAGGAACACCTACAAACGTCCTCGCCAAATATGCACGGCTTTGAAGACCGCAAAAGCCACTCGCTGCTGACAACGAGATCTAGTATCCACTGAAAGAATAACAGCTAGAGAAACCCTCCAACGAACATAGGCTTGTGATCCTTCACCATCAGAACAGAGTGTTGAAAATACTAGGCCTTGCTGTCGAGTAGACCGAAAGAAGATGTCAAAATCATCGCATCTAAAGTTAGCCAACTGTTTCCCAAGATAAACACATCAACTGCCATGATCTGAAGAGAACCAACACATCTGACAAACCATGCTCTCACCAGTCCTTCACCAATGCTGATCGAACGTCGTCGAGGTAGGGAGAGGCTAGGGAGACCTTGTTCCAATACATCATCGTCGTCTCTACCTTGTCGATGACAACAGAAACTAAACCGTACGAGAAATAGACAACAAGCCTAGATTTACAATGGGATCAGGTTCCCACTCCTCTAACCACAAGCGAGATCGACGGATGCGAGGGAGGAGGGGGATCGATGCGGTTGTGGGGGAAGAGGCCGGCGAGAGGACCCCTCTAAGGAACAATTTTTGCGTGGGAGTTCTCTTTCCGTAAGCTAAATAGCTTGTAATCTTGCAACAACTCAAGTGCTTAATTTTTGATCGATTTGAGAGTTGATGGAGTAAAATGTTTGTTCTTATTATTCACAATGGAGGAAAAATTAAGCCGATGCAACAATTAAGGGTAAAAGTGACCTTTTCTATCACATGCCCAAATAAATTGCAGCCCAAACTATAAGGATGGCCTGATGAGGCTAAAGACCCAACGAAAGCCCAATCTAATCTGAGATCTGACCCGTCTTTCCTTTAAGATTTTGATCAACATCCACCTTGCCAATTTTTTGTATGTAACAATCATACGGAATAAGGATACCCCTCGTTCAAGCTGGCTTCATGTTATAGATACCCTTCTCGAAGAAAATGATTTCCCTCGTGACCATATTTTCGACTAGGGTCGTAGCCTAAGCTGCCAATCGCGATTGAGTATCTACATCTACTATGACCACATCGCTCTATGGATGTGGCAGAGGCTAAGAATGAATGTCGTGATGAGAGGAATGGACCACGAGGGATAGCGGCAATGCTTTAGCTACGACGATCAAGTATCAGGAAGCAGTCACTTCAAGGACAATGATGAAGCGAGCGAAATGATGTCTCTATCAGCAGCAACGTCACAGGTAAAGAAGGGGGCATGCCATGACCATGATCGCGTCGAGTTCAGCGACTGTTAGCCTTGTTCATCATTCAATAATGGCTCTAGCCCAAGACAATCATGATGGCCAGGCGGCAAGGAAACCAAGATCCAGGAGGCCCAATACTCTAGTCACTAGCCCAATGTGGCGCATGTAACAGACTACTTGAGGAGGGAATCAGAGAGGGAGCGGGATTATGAAATCTATAACCCATAACTAAATTCGTTAATCATTCCTCTTCCTGCTCCCATTGTGCTGTCTTCTTCCCCAATCCTTCTTCCTACTTGAAATCCAAACATGCCATAATCCACATCAATTCAACCTCAGAATTCAAGACTAATTATTTATTTAATAGTTTGGAATGCTCTCTCCATACAGACTAAGAGAGGCAACACAAAACCAAAATACTAGTACTAAACTACTACCCTAAAAAGATGAAACCATTTGTTCTATAATATCATTTCTCCAGTAATTTAGAACTATGTGTTAAGTTCTTTAGTAACTTTTTTTGTCAGAGCTACATGTCTTTCTAGGATTGACTTAGTGTTGGTCTAGCCAACAAAATTAAGAGGATGAATAGTGAAAAGAGCGAACGAGAGAGAGGAAAGAGCCGAGTGATTAGCTTCCTCTCTCCCAATCCTCCTCTCCTGCTTTTATAGGGGAGGTGGGAGAGGAGGTTCTCTTTATGCCCCTCGATAGGGTTTGTATTTACAAAAACGCCACAAGGGACTACAAATGAACCCTAGGAGAGTTTGTATTTACAAAAATGCCACTAAAGGCTACAAATAACCCCTAAATTTACTTTATGAGCCCTAAGCTACGTAATTAGGCCCTGAATATGATGGTGGGCGCGCAACATTATGACACACCCCAATAGTAGCCCCTTAGCTATTCGGTCTTGATCAAAGGTTCAAAGCCCAATAGCTGAATACAACAAAGTGTGCCCCCCTAATTACATCTCAAATTTGATACACCACTTTCATCTATACATGGTTAGTCTAGGGACTACCCTGTCATCTAGTCTTCGGCTTGTCTTCAGCTCCTTTGATGGTGCCCTTTGCTCGTGCCCCGTGGTCTGGTCCTTGGCAGCTTGCTTGTCACCATTCAGCCTTTGTCAGAGAAGATATTGATCTAGTTATATCAAGTGAAGCAGTTGACACAGGTGAAATAGTCATAGACGATCATGACACATCTTCAAGCCTTCACTCGCCGATGTCAGGCAAGGCTTTTGTCTTCAGGCGAATTGCTTGTCCAATGCGTTCTGCGCCAACCCCTCTTGGCTGGCGTTTGTGGAAATTTTTTTGAAGATGGTGATGGAGTTCGCTTCACTCCCAAATATTGGCAATGGTGGAGTCGAAGATGTCATTGGGGACTTTTTGCCAAAATGTTGCTGAAGGCGTTGTTGATGACACCAAAGTTGGTGTCGAACCCTTGAGCAACGGGTCATCGAACTTTCAATAGTGAAATGAGAAGCAAAAATGAGAGCGAATGATTGAATTATTTAGAGAAATGTAAATGATCAATTTGATGAATTAATTTTTTTTGCCATATCATTGTTTTCAATAGGGGAAAAGGGACGAGGAATGATGAAACGATTTTTAGCCTTTTTAAATTAATTTGGCACCAACCCACGTACCTTTGGAGGTAGAAGGACGAGGAGAGGCAAAAGGAGGCTCTCAGTGATTTTAGTGCACCTTTTGAGGTAACTAGGCGAGGAGAGGCAAAACGCGCCCCTCGACAATTAGATTATTTCGGTGCCAACTCATAGTCAATGTTGCTGACGGCGAAGCTCCTTGTCGTGATGTTGGTGAAAACCTGGTTGATGAGATGTGGTGTTGGCGGTGACACAAAGTTTTGCAAAACATTGAGTTGCATTTTACTACTATCATTGTGTACATAGTGGTCGTAATAGATGCAGGTGGTACTCTACGACTGCTGATTAATTTTGATCTTGGCAAACATGTTTCTGCTGATACTGGTGGTCCTTCTTATCCTATTAATGCTCTCCTTTCAGTGTTTTAATATTTGCTTGGGTGGTTCTCATTTAAAATTCACGCGTGTACAAGGGGAGTGGATGTCACGATGAATTGCGATGTAAGTCCTTACATGCTTGCGATATTTCATCTCCATATATTTCGTGCGAAGACGCAAATAAAAACGTTTTGAGTGTGTGAGATGCAAGTCCTCACCATGCTTGTAATAATGGTTGCAAAATGGAGGGTGCATTGGAAATTGACTAAATGCGAGATGTAAAGAAAGTGAAAGTAAGGGTAATGGTCGATACTCATGCTCGAAGAGGGTTCGATGCTTTAGTGCTGGTATGACCACTTTGGTGTCTTAACCTTTTCTTCTCCTTTTTATTAGGGCGAGATGAGGTGAAGAGAACCCCCTGGACTTTTTGGATAATGAGCCCCTTACATTTTTAGATTGGTTTGGTGCCACCCCATCACACCCTTTTTCGGGTGATGGGCGAAGGTTCACAAAATGAGCCTTCGGTGCTAGCTTTTAGATTACTTTGGCACCGATTCCTCACACCTTTTTGGTCGAAAGACGAAGGATCACGAAATGAGTATCTCAGCGCTAGTCTTTAGATTACTTGGTGCCAACCCCTCACACCTTTTCGTGCGAGGGGCGAAAGGTCGCGAAGTGAATCCCTCGGCGCTATCCTTTAGATTACTTGGGCACCAACCCCTCACACCTTTTTGGGCGAGGGGCAAAGCTCACAAAATCAGCCCCTCGGTGCTAGCCTTTAGATTACTTGGGTGCCAACCCCTTCACACCTTTTCGAGCGAGGGGTGAAGTGGCGAAATGAGCCCCTCAGCGCTAGCTTTTAGATTGGTTGAAGTGTTTCAACCCTTAGGCTTTTCGTTACTTCTCCCTCTCATATTTTTGGAGGGTGGAAGCGCTTTAGCACTTAGGCTTTTGAGGATGGAAAGGTGGGTGGATATCTTACGCGAAAGTCTGCCTGCACAACCTCTCATTATACCTTATCTTATCGATATCCAAGCCTTGATGATGTCGAGGCTTGTTTCGATGTTCGCATCTGAGACTGTTTTTTAGAACAAATGAAACTTGAAGTTTGAAGAGGTACAAAGGATTGCCCCGTATATTTTTGGAGGGTCAAAGTCTTAGCCCTTAGGCTTTTCATTTAGATTTGCCCTTGCATATTTTTGGAGGGTCAAAGTCTTTAGCCCTTAAACTTTTCATTTAGCTTCGCTCTCGCATATTTTTAGAGGGTCAAATTCTTTAGCCCTTAGGCTTTTCATTTAGCTTCGCCCTCACGTACTTTTGGAGGGCCGAAGTATTTAGCCCTTAGGCTTTTTATATTCATGTGAAGATGACATTTTCATGCTTTGATTGGTTGAGGCGGTTAAAACACGATTTTAATTATATTTACCATATTAGGAAAAGGGAACCTTAGATGTCAAGAGATGGATTGAGAGTACTTATATACAATGTAAAAACCCACAAAAGTGATAATGGTTTACATATGCTAGCGAGGGATGAGTGTTTTGACATACAAATGATACAATAGTAATCAGATGGCCAGTGAATAAAATGAATGAGAAACATTGTTTGCAAAAAGTTTTAGAATGCCAGTGAGATAGCTTGGTGTTATAGTGTTACCTCAATGAAATAATATGGACTGCAGATTTGATTAGAGTGAAGAAATATCACTTGAAGCTAGGTGAATAAATTAAGACTAAGATAGAGCACCCATCATCCAAGAATGGATTCAATAATCCTTATGAAATCAAACGACCTATATTTCTGGATTAGCCTTCAGAATCTAGCAAGGTGAGCCCAAAAGGTGACTCTAGGGAAATATATATCTAAATATCAGTCCGAAATCCAGAGAAATAATCTTGAAAGTGTGGCAGGACCACCCTAATTATATGGCTCACATGCACCTATCATTGTCTTTAAGGCCTTTGACTATTGCATATGAGAGCCAAATAACTTTGTCTGGTATCCTCGGAGAATCCCGAATCATCCACATTTTATAACTCATACAGGATCAACATGGAGTTGCCACAACATTACAACATTTGGTGCAAAAATAACTTACATCAGAGTGCGAAAGAAATATATTATTAGTTTACACAATATGTTCAAGTAACATCTTTAACTTAAGTTCCAAATGATGAGTAGAATTGCAAAAGCAACTTAGGTGAAGCATCTAAGGTAGAAGAGGTGACCAGATCATGACGAGCCCACCGACATGACCTCAATTAGCAGCTCAAGTCAGATCCTGCAATAGGGGTTAACAAACCCTGAGTACTTGAAGGTACTCAACAAGTCTTACTCAACTAAAAGAAAAGACTCCAAGGGTATCCTGGATTAAAGGGAAGTTTGAAGCAAGAATTACTTTCGTAGAAAAGCTCACTACAAGTGGATCCTTACTTTCAATCTTTTAGTTGTGTTAAGTCATTATCAATATCCAATTAGCACCTATTCTAGCTCAAGCACTTCATTAATCATCACATCTCTTCTCATCTTATTTTCACAAGTAACCATGTTCCATTGATTAACTATGATGCAGTTTAGTTGATCGTGTCTCCTGTTACCATGGAGCAAATGACCATTCGTATCGATTTGGCCCAGCTGGGGTTTTCTTACCACACGATATATGTAGGTCCTGACCCTACATATATCAACCCTCACTTGGATCCTCCAAAATGAGAACGGGTCCTACGCCACTTGAGAACACATACTCCACCGCCGTACGCCATCCCTAATGTTTACGTAGGGTGGGTACACGCTACTCTCGCTATCTCTCCACTCTCAGTGCACGGTTGTCCTTTCTCATAATAGAATAGCTGAGGTATTAGGCTTACCGATGTATGTGGCCAGTTGAAAGGTCTAAATATGGCTAGAGTGGGGGTGAATAGCCTATTTAAAAATCTATAAATCACTAGAGCAAAAAGATTAGTGCAACAAGTGACGTGAAGCAAGTTTTGCTCTAGCTCTACAAAGGTTGCAAGCCACCTATCCAATCAATTCTAGTAGCTATGATCTCTAAATTAATCAATGACAAAGTCACTATGAGCTCTCAAAAGCTAGTTACACTAAAGAGCTCAACTAGATGAGAAGCTACACTAGCAAGTAAGACAAGCTCTCAAAGCTAATTACACTAAAGAGCTTGTAACAACTACTTTGCAAATAAGTAAAGAAGTGAGTGGAATGTTTATACCATCGCGTAGGGGGATGAACCAATCACAATGTAGATAACCAATCATCGGAGAAATCCAATCAAACACAATTAGACACAAGATTTTTCTCCTGAGGTTCATGTGCTTACCGGCACGCTAGTCCCCGTTGTGTTGACCAATACTTGGTGGTTCGGCGGTTAAGAGGTGTTGCACAAACCTCGTCCACACAATTGGACACCGTAAGAACCTACCCACAAGTGAGGTAACTTAATGACACGAGCAATCCACTAGAGTTGCATTTTGGCTCTCCGCTGGGGAAGGTACAAGACCCCTCACAATCACCGGAGCCAGCCACGAACAATCACCAACACATGCCAGACCTCCACCGCTACTCCAAGCCATCTAGGTAGCAGCAACCACCAAGAATAACAAGAACTCCGCAGCCACAACGATCTTCAAGTGCCACTAGATGTAATCACTCAAGCAAATGCACTAGGAATCACTCCCAATCTCACTTTGATGATGAATCAAGGATGGAGATGAGTGGAAAGAGTTTGCTTAGGCTCATAAGGATGTCAAGTATATCAAAGTGCCAGGAGAGAGCCTAAGCCAGCCACCAACTATTTATAGACTGCCAAAACAAATAGAGCCATTGGCTCTACTGTAGGCTGACCGGACGCTGCCCTACACCTGGTCGGGTGAGTCCGGTCACCCGATGGCTGCCATGCATCCCCCATTTGAAACAGAGCCGCCCAATCTCAATGGTTAGAAATGATCACCCGCGCAGTTAAGTAGTGACCGGACTCGCTGAAGGAACTGACCTTACACCGCACCTCCAGAATCTAGTCAACTCCTATAGGCATTCAGAGAGTTTTTGTTGACAAGACATGTCCGGTCAGAGGTCACCTGACGTGCCTGACGTCCGGTTCTCACACTGCTCCTCCCTGCGCGCCTGAGAAGCTGACGCTAGCATACGTCACAAGCCGACCGGACGCAGGCCTTGCGCGTCCGGTCACGCCACCGCACCCCTGTAGCAAAGAATGGCCAGACATACAGGTGCTAGAGAACCAGTGTCCAATCACTCTCTGCTCCACTCGGCCAGCCACGTTCAACATTGACTGGACGCACTCGGGGTGAGTCCGGCCATGAACTTTTGCCTCCTTTTATTTTTCTATGTTCGCAACCTTTTTGCCCTTGCTTCCAACTTGCTAGCCACAAAGTGTAGAACTTATGTGTACATGTGTTAGCATTTTTCAAAGCATTTCACAAGGGTCACAAGATATCACACTAGGTTCCTAAATGCAATGCATGAATCATGGCACCTGGTGGCACTCGATAAACCGTTTAGCCAAAGAATTCCTCTCTTTATAGTATGGCTATCGATCCTAAATATGATCACACCCTCTATGGTGTCTTGATCACCGAAACCAAAACCCTAAGCAATACCTTTGCCTTGATCTCCATCGGGTTTTGTTTTTCTCTTTCTTCCTTTCAAAGTTGAGCACTTGATCATCTCTTCGTCATCACCATACACCATGATCATCTTCTTAGCTCCATCACTTGGATTGTACCAGCCTCATCTAATTCACACACTTAGCATAGAGGTTAGTACTAAGGTTTCATCAATTAGCCAAAACTAAACTAGGGCTTTCACCAGTACTACAAGTCACGATCACAAGCGACCCTACAATGATCGGTCTTTAATCGACACAGGCGGGACGAGCATGACCAGGCGAACCTGTCTGCCCAAGAACACTTACCATAACATCAAATCCCGCCCAGTATCAATTTAAACTTCATCCTTTATCATGGTACTCCCACGACGCAAAAGCAGAGCCAAGAAGAGCCAGGTAAAACCTATTTCCCGCAAATGATGAAACCATCATCCGACTTCTATCGAAGTCTAAGCATTACTAAGCATCAAGGGAAATGACCTATTTATACTAGCAGAATAGAACTAAGGATACATGAATATCAAGGTAATCATGCAACAACGGTATTCGACCAACCCCCAATTACTTAATGCACGTCTCACAAGACTTAAGTGTAATAAAAATTTGTAAATGCTAGAGAAGGGTGGTATGCACCAGAGCTTGTCTGCATTACAGAGAAGGTTAGTTCCACTGAGGATCACAAGAGTTAGACTTGGCACTAACACCACGATGGATGGACCTTCTCCGAAACTTGATCAACACGAGCCTTATCACTCTCGTATGCACTACACAATAAATGATGCTTTGCTTAACATGATACACTATGTTGATGGTAGATAAGTGTCAATTTTAACCGTCAACGAAACATGAAAAAGGACCTAAACATAATTACCACTTAGATATAGGGGCTTTACTGATAGAATTCTATAAGTTTTGGTGAATGTCTATTTCTGTAGGGTTTTAGCTAAAAAGAACCAAGGAAGGCCCACATGTCAGGTTTACATAGAGACAAAAGGGCTACGCACAACTTTTCTGTAATCTAAAAGGTATGAGAAGACTCTAAAAACAAACAGGAGGCAAAACGGGCCCGAAAGCCGGGCGGCCGCCCAAGGGGTGGGGGCGCCCACCCCACCTGCAGAGTCAATTAGGCTCTGTCTCACAGATCATGCCTCCACCGCCTTTGAGGATGAATATTAATCGTAGATCAAGGTCGGTTTGATCCGAGGGCTGTGGTGCTTCCTAGAGGGCTATATAAGCAAGGTTCCTGGCCCCTGGAGTAGGCATCCCCCTAAACCCTAATTCATTATCTCCTAGCCGGGATCAGGTGAGAGGTGTCCCATGAAAGGATGACCTCTCTAGGGGATTAGGTCTAGCTTCTTCAATGTAGTAGATTAGTATCTTGGGAGAGAGGGTTGAGTTGGGATCTTGCTTAAGGTTTCGGATCTAGTCATGGAGGCTTGGTAAAGCCTTGTATCTTCACTTCAACATTCTTTAAGACTTATACTTATTCTCTTATTTACATGGCTATGCTTACTTTGAATATATCTTGCTAGTTGAGTTTATTATTTCTTTTGTGTGCTAGTTCATAGAGCGCTTAGCCTTCTAGTTTGTCGACTAGGCTAGGTAGCCGAGCCTCGTGTAAGCGCGGTACTTACACGATGCTCTGCCTATGAGTACACCCTGTTCCCTAGCTGTATGGTAGTTACGGGTGGTGACAACCCCATCCATATCTATCGAGCAGGTTCTTAAATTGTAGGACCGTAGTCACGTCAATAGAGGTATCCTTTGTGGTGCTCTCTCCTGCCTAGTGGTGTCCCGAAGTGCACAAGAGTGTGGTAAGTCTTAGCATAGTTGGGTATACATTTACCATGTGATAAGAATATCATAGGAATCTACCTCACCCATTGACCTCCCAAGTTAACTAGTTGCATATCTTTAGTGACCTATCCCATGTGTGTCATATTACATAAATCCTATCATTTCATATATCATTTACCCCTACTATAGTCTAGTTGGTTTACTAGGTTAGTAGATACATGATGGTGAATTATTAGATTCTTTAATCCTTACTTCCCTGTGGTAAAATATAAATAACGATACATGGTTTACTCCTGGTAAAATGCTACAATGGTATGTTCTGTGCGCTTGCGGAATCCTTCATATTTTAGTTGCACTTAATTTATACCAACAAGTATTTTTGGCGTCGTTGCCAGGGATCGAACCCGGGTCGTCCGCGTGACAGTCGAAAATACTCACCACTGCTTACACTATGCTCTGCCTATGAGTACACCCTGTTCCCTAGCTATATGGTAGTTATGGGTGGTGATAGCTCCGTCCATATCTATCGAGCTGGTTCTTAAATTGTAGGACCGTAGTCACATCAGTAGAGGTATCCTTTGTGGTGCTCTATCTTGTCTAGTGGCGTCCCGAAGTGCACAAGAGTGTGGTAAGTCTTAGCATAGTTGGGTATACCTTTACCATGTGATAAGAATATCATAGGAATCTACCTCACCCGTTGACCTCCCAAGTTAACTAGTTGCATATCTTTAGTGACCTATCTCATGTGTGTCATATTACATAAATCCTATCATTTCATATATCATTTACCCCTGCTATAGTCTAGTTGGTTTACAAGGTTAGTAGATACATGATGGTGAATTATCAGATTCTTTAACCCTTGCTTCCCTGTGGTAAAATATAAATAACGATACCTGGTTTACTTCCGGTAAAATGCTACAATGGTATGTTCTGTGCGCTTGCGGGATCCTTCATATTTTAGTTGCACTTAATTTATACCAACAAGCATTTTTGGCACCATTGCCAGAGAAGCAATTGGCGTAAAGATATTGATAATGATCTTGATGTCTGCTAATTTAGTGCATCACTAGCTTTAGTAGGATTACCCTTGTTCTGTTGAGTTGTGGAATAGATAGGACATCAGATGCCATTTCGACCTTTCGGCAAGTTTCCACAAGAAAAGAAAAAAAGAGACACATTGAAGAACCTAGGGTGCCTGAGCATTTATGATTCATCAACATTGGAACCCTACCATCTCACAGGTTTGTGTATACATATATATTATTCTAACCATGTGCAGATTGGAGAAAAAGGTTGTCATCACAAGAATTCAAATCACATCTCAAGTGACAAACATGCATGTTGCACTACTCACAAATCCCAAATTGTGAGTCATGGTAAGTTTGATCAATAAGGTGAGATAGTCTTGCTCATGGACTTTAAAATTAATGGGTAGTTATCTTTTTAATTGTACATCTCACTGCATGTTTACTTTATATCATTCATGCATCCTCTCTATTTAGTTTATTATGTTCTCTCATCCATTGCATGTTTAGTTCCTTGCATGCACTCATATCGCCTGCATCTAAAAATAAAAATATTTCTCACCATGATCATGCTTTGTCATCTCCATTTGAGTAAATCTCTATAACGCTTTCATGTTACCTTTGTCTGCTATAGTATGCTTTGGTTTAGAAGTGCTACATATGGCCGTATGGGTGCTTCTAAAGGCTTTTAAATTAAGCATGGTACTTAGATTAAATAGCCTTCCTTAATCCAATTAGACATGGAGTCTAGTTTGGTTATTGAACTAAAAATTGCTAGTGTAGACAATGGTTATTTTGTCAGACTAACCCCTACATAAAACTCTCAAATCCAATTTGGATAAGTCAAGAGATGAACTCACTTCGAAGATGAAGCAAGGCATATGATGAACTCCAACAACTTCGTACAAAAGACACAGCTCATTCATCATCCAAGGAAGAATTGTAAGTATCAAATATCATTCACATTGTCTTTTGCTGCAAGTTACCTTTACCTTGAACCATGTTAAAGTGTCATAAAAAAAGAGATTGTTAGAAAACATGATAAATAAAGTCCATGCTAAAGTAACTCGAAAACCATCTCTTAGTTAGCATGGATGAAATTCAAATAAATAGTGGATAATAGCCAATAGTTTGAAATAGTTGCAATCCTTCGGGTATGTGTCCACTAACATTTTGCAGGAAAAAAAGGGATTTATGATGTGCCTGTTTATGGTTTGGTTTGACAAGCCACCACTTCGGTGATGAACAAAGAAGGAAGAGACGAGTGCCACACGAAGAATCTACAACAAAAGCACTCACTTAATGGAAGTGGATGAACAAAGCAACATGTCATAAGCAGTATTGAAGACAACCTAGCATTGAGCCTTCCTAAAACTCAAGCCAGGATGCCAATGAGAAGCAAGGTACAACTCACCTCATATTAGCCAATCAGAGATCTGCTCTCATTATCCTTGAAGACACTAGCTTGCATGTCAGCAGCAAGGACAAGGATGACATGATAGCATGCACCCTTGTGTCAACCAATCACCAATCAAGGGTTGACTATCGACCAAGTCTTGAAAGACCATGACTATGGTTGCAAGATGATGTCCCTAAGCCATTGGAGATGAAGCCTGCATGCAAATATTGATGAAGCTCCTTCCTTTATCATAAAGACAGATGGCATATCATTAACTGAGCAACTCTTCACCGCGCCTCTAGAAGACAAAAACCATCAAGGAAGAACTCGAGTCTACATCTCCAATGAACATCAATTCGTCAACCAAGACCCAATGAAAATCAAGAATGATTGATGAGAGAAGGTCATGCAGCCACCTACAACCTCATCCCCTGGATTGGACAGAAGAACAGACTATTAGGGAGAGGTCTTTGCTTATCAAACTTAACATCAAGAGCCCTCTCTGACAGATTTAAGAATAGATGATGAATAGTATCTAAGGACATGGAGTTACAACACACTTTAAGGGATGATTCAACACTCACAATTGGCTTCATGTGACGAGCGACAGCAAGGCTTAAGCTTGGGGGAGGAAGGTGTTGACACTAGCTAACACCACTTGAATACTAGGTTGTCATCCCTAGCATGGTGCTAGAGCGTACTAAGGTATTTATAAACATAAAGGCTCTCTAGAAAATAATCTATTCTATCCGCAAGCGCACAGATAAAATACCTCATTGTAGCATTTCACCAGGATAAGTATTCCAGGTATCGTTATTTATAATTTTGCTTAAGAGAACGGCGAAAGCGAAAACAGGGGTAAAATCTATCAAGGCATAGACTAGAGATAAACTTGCAAGAACATGATTACTACTGAGAAACTCGTCACACAGTCACTTGCTTTGGCAGGTGTAAGGTCCAAATAGGCTAGAGGGGGGGGTGAATAGCCTAATAAAAACTTCTACAATAATTACTTAACCACAAGTTAGTACAAAAGGTGGCGGAGCAAAATGCACTAGCTCTAACTAAATAAGCAAGCCACCTACACAAGTCTAGTACAAGGCTATCCACTAAACACAACAACAACAACAAACTAGAAACAAGAAGTAATACGAGAGAAGAGCTTTGAGTGATTATACCGCCGTGTAGAGATGAGAAGTACCAATTAATCAATCACACAAGAGAAATCCTCGGGAAGAGAATGACACAAGAATTTATCCCGAGGTTCACTTGCTTCCCGGCAAGCTACTCCCCGTTGTGGCGATACACCCACTTGTCAGTTCGCGAGCTAATCGACTATCAAGAGTCGAGCCCTCGGCGGGCGCCGCACAACCGCACACAAGATGGGGATCCTCCAAGCCACGAGCTTCACTAGAGTATCCAATTCGCGAACTCCCGCGGGGAAGGATCAAGAACCCCTTACAACACTTGGTGAAGGCTCCAACAATCTCCAATTGCGAGCTCAATCACCTCCGCTGCTCCAAGCCGTCTACCGTGTCGGGAAACACGGAAGAGTAACAAGAAATCCGCAGCAACTCGAAGATCAAGTGCCTCTAGAATGCAACTCTCAAGCAATGCACTTGAATCTCACTCAATCTCACTCAAGATGTGCAACTAATCAAAGAGATGAGTGGAGGGGTTGTTCTCTAGCTCAAAGGATGTCTCTATATCTCAAAATATGCAAGAGTTTTTCCTCAAACCCCGGACATCCTCTATTTATAACGAAGGGGTACGCAGCTAGCCGTTACAACCGACGCAGCAAAAAACGCGATGACCGGACGCTCCGGTCAGGGTGACCGGACGCGTCCGGTCACTACGCGACAGACGTGAACAGTGCTCGTCCGAACTAGCCGTTACCGTTGACCGGACGCGCTCCTTCGATCGACCGGACGTGACAGTGCCAGCGTCCGGTCGCGTTCCAGTAAGCACCCGACGCGACCGGACGCGTCCGGTCGTACGTGACCGGACGCGCCAGCCGCGTCCGATCGCGCTTCGCTGCGCTCGGCCTCTCTGGACACTTGACCGGACGCTCCGGTCCCGTGGGGCACCGGACGCGCCGGTCACGCGCTTTACGTTTACGCCCAGTTGAACTGACCGAACGCGCTGGTCAGGCCAGACCCGCGTCCGGTCACAAACCCTAGCTGCACCCGCGCCACGATGAACTGACCGGACGCGCCCCGCGTCCGGTGCAGCGTCCGGTGCAGCGTCCGGTGCAAGCAGTGACCTCCGTTCGCCTCCGTTTCTTTTCCAACTTTCGGCGCAATAGAAAATAGGCATTACACTTCTCCAAAAAGCGCCGAATCCCGCCTCGCAAGCTCGGCGGGAGGGAGAGAGGACCCCAAACCCCTCTCTACCGCTTAAACTCCACCGCCTTCGCAAATGTGCTAACTCCACCAAGTGTACACCACCATGTGCATGTGTGTTAGCATTTCACAAACATTTTCCAAGGCGTTATGTTAGCTCTTTACTAGATCCTAAATGCATATGCTCAAGACATTGATCTAGTGGCACTTGATTCCCGAGCTAACCGTGATTGCCCCTCTTGATAGTCGGCTATGTATCCTAAACCCGGTCAATCACTTCTCTACTCAACTTAGACCGGCAAAAGGAAAACCCTATGGTTATACCTTTGCCTTGCGCTCTTAGATCCTTTTCCTTCACTTGATCATCATATCCATCATATTATGTGCATCTCCACCATGATTGTCATTTCATGTCCATGCACCAATTCTTTGTGATCTTGTGGCCACCACTCCTTGCCACGTACACCTTCATCACATGTGTTGCTTATGCCTAACTCAAAACACTTAACACATGGCATTAGCAACTTGGTGTCATTAATTACCAAAACCAAACTTGGGCTTTCAATCTCCCCCTTTTTGGTAATTGATGACAACCATCACAAAGATATGAAATGAAATCAATTTTCAATTTCGATAGTATTAGCTCCCCCTACATATGTGCTTCCATGAGTTTGGTTCAATTGTGCACATATGTATGGATTTGAATTTTGGGAGAGTTACTACTATCAAATTGATGCTAAGGTATATAGAATGGACCTTTGAAGCGTGATACCAATCGGAGTTGCCTTTATATACCATCCTTAGCATCGATGTAGCTAGACACCACTTGTAATACATCACTTGTAAAGATCACAAACACTAAAGTACCCCGTGAGATCAACATTATAAGCAAAGGTGTCTAGATACCACTTGTAAAGCTACTCTTAATAAATCATCATTCAAGTTCTATTTCTAGCAATCACCATTCAACCATGAATATGAATTCAAGCTTTGCAATGCAACAATTCATCATGTTAATGCACATACAAATGCAACAAACAATTCATGAGCTTGCTCCCCCTACTTGTGTGCTCAAATTTAATTTCTCTCCCCTTACTATATCTTTCTCCCCCTTTGCAACTTAACTTTTTATCTTTTGTGACTTTTCTATCTTTGTGACTTTTCTCTCCCCCTTTGTCAACAATCACCAAAAAGGTGCCAATTTTAGTGAGAGTTAAGTCAATCAATATGAGGGAGACCAAATTATGGTTCAATCTAGATTACTTGCCTAGAATATGTAATTCGGTTTGATCCAAGGACAAGCTTCTTCACACCTCATAAAGTATAAGGGTTATCTTGACCATGTTGAATTACACATCATGAGCTCATTTTCTAGATTCAACACTAGGTTTGCAAGCCCACAAACATGTCATATGCTACCACTAGATCAATCAAAATATAGAAGCAATAGTGGTACCATATATACATTAAACTCATTTGATTTTCATGAATGAGCCTATTTGTCATGCAAATATGTCTATATGTTCTAAACATGTCCTTAGCAAAGTATGAATGATATGCCAAACAACTTTACCTTGCTATGTCGGAGGAGAGGCATGTCATATAAGAATGTGGGGTTGCACTCATTTCAAGTTGGAGAAGTCAAGTATGTTCAATTCATTCTTCAACTTGTAAAATCTCTTCTCATCAAGTGGCTTTGTAAATATGTCGGCTAGTTGATCTTCGGTGCCAATGCTCTCAATGCTAATATCACCCTTTTGTTGATGGTCTCTTATGAAGTGATGCCTAATATCAATGTGCTTGGTTCTTGAATGTTGGACCGGATTTTGTGTCATCTTGATAGCACTCTCATTGTCACAAAATAATGGCACATTCTTGAATTTGATTCCAAAGTCATTCAAAGTGGCCTTCATCCAAAGCAATTGTGCACAACAACTACCGGCACTAATGTATTCGGCCTCGGCGGTAGATAGTGCAACACTATTTTGTTTCTTTGATGACCATGAAACAAGAGACCTTCCAAGCAATTGACAAGTGCCACTTGTGCTCATTCTATCAATCTTGCATCCACCATAGTCGGAGTCCGAATATCCAATCAACTCAAAGTTTGACCCCTTTGGAAACCATAATCCAACATCATGAGTGCCCTTAAGATATCTCAATATCCTCTTGGTTGCTTTCAAGTGACTTTCTCTAGGTGAAGCTTGATATCTTGCACACTTGCACACACTAAACATCACATCCGGTCTAGAAGCGGTGACATAGAGCAAACTTCCAATCATAGACCGATATTGCTTTTGATCTACCATGTTACCACTAGCATCAATACCCAATTGATCATTTGTGCCCATTGGTGTACTCATTTGCTTAGCATCTTGCAATCCAAACTTCTTGATCATGTCCTTGATGTACTTGCCTTGACTTACAAAAGTGCCACTCTTCATTTGCTTAATTTGAAGTCCAAGAAAGTAACTAAGCTCTCCAATCATAGACATCTCAAACTCTTTTGCCATCATATTTCCAAACTCTTCACAAAAATCTTGATTGGTTGATCCAAAAATGATATCATCAACATAGATTTGCAACACAAACAAGTCATTTCCAAGCTTCTTGGTGAAGAGAGTGGTGTCAACCTTTCCCATCTTGAACCCTTTAGAGAGAAGAAAGTCCCTCAATCTCTCATACCATGCTCTAGGTGCTTGCTTCAAACCATACAATGCCTTCTTTAGCTTGTAAACATGGTTGGGCTTCTTGTCATCTTCAAAACCGGGAGGTTGCTCAACATAAACTTCTTCATTGATGTAGCCGTTGAGAAATGCACTCTTGACATCCATTTGATAGAGCTTGATGTTGTGTGCACGAGCATATGCTAATAAGATTCTAATAGCTTCCAATCTTGCAACGGGTGCATATGTCTCTCCAAAGTCAAGACCTTCAACTTGTGTGTAACCTTGTGCTACCAATCTTGCTTTGTTTCTCACAACTACACCGTCTTGATCTTGCTTGTTTCTAAAGACCCACTTAGTACCAATCACATTGTAGTTCTTTGGCCTCTCAACAAGTTTCCAAACTTGATTTCTAGCAAAGTTGTTTAGTTCTTCATGCATGACATTTACCCAATCGGAATCCTTCAAAGCATCTTCTATCTTCTTTGGTTCTTCAAGTGACACAAATGAGTAGTGCTCACAAAAGGATGCCAATCTTGATCTAGTTTGAACACCACTTTGAATTCCACCAATGATTTGATCCAACGGATGATCTCTTGCAATGCTAGTAGGTTGGAGTATTGGGAGTTGATTGCTTCCACTTGTTTGACCTTGATCTTGAGCTTCATCATGAGTACCACTTGAGCTTGCTTGATTTGTATCAATTTGCACACTTTGGTTGATCACATGAATATCATCATCATCAACTTCCCTTGGCCTTATGTCACCAATGTCCATGTTCTTCATTGCATTTGACAATTGATCTCCTCTCACATCATCAAGGTTTTGAGCTTCATTTTGAGACCCTTGGGTTTCATCAAACTCAACATCATGAACTTCTTCCAAGGTGCCATTTGTGAGATTCCAAACTCTATATGCTTTGCTTGTGGTAGAATAACCAAGTAAGAACCCTTCATCACATTTCTTTTCAAACTTGCTCAATCTAGTGCCTTTCTTGAGAATATAATATTTGCAACCAAACACTCTAAAGTATGCAATGTTGGGCTTTCTTCCATTCAATAGCTCATATGGTGTCTTCCCAAGCTTCCCATGGCAATAGAGACGGTTACTACAATAGCAAGCCGTGTTGATAGCTTCACTCCAAAATGAATGACTCACATTGT
The DNA here is from genome assembly GCA_038087645.1 of Saccharum hybrid cultivar R570. Classification (NCBI taxonomy): domain Eukaryota; kingdom Viridiplantae; phylum Streptophyta; class Magnoliopsida; order Poales; family Poaceae; genus Saccharum; species Saccharum hybrid cultivar. The sequence goes on from JAQSUU010000120.1 coordinate 24,274,048, forward strand.
ATTCACTAAGCATTGATCTAGCCATGTCAATCAAAGTTCTATTCTTCCTTTCAACTACACCATTTGATTGTGGAGTGTATGTTGGAGAGAATTGATGTCCAATACCAAGATCATCACACAAATCTTCAATTCTTGTGTTCTTGAACTCACTACCATTGTCACTTCTAATCTTCTTGATGGTAGTCTCAAATTCGTTTTGCACCCTCTTGACAAAAGACTTGAATAGATCATAAACATCACTCTTGTCATAAAGAAAGAACACCCAAGTGTATCTAGTGTAGTCATCAACAATCACAAAACCATACTTGTTGCCTCCAATGCTAGTATATGTTGTTGGCCCAAACAAGTCCATGTGCAATAGCTCAAATGCCTTTGATGTGCTCATTTCACTCTTACTAGGATGTGTATTTCCAACTTGTTTGCCGGCTTGATAAGCACTACATGGTTTATCCTTTTCAAAAGTCACATCTTTCAAGCCTCTAACTAAGTCATGCCTCAAAAGTTTATTCAATTGTTTCATTCCAACATGACCAAGCCTTCTATGCCACAACCATCCCATACTAGATTTGCTAAGCAAGCATGATGTCAATTGTGTCTCACTATCATTGAAGTCAACCAAGTATAAGCTACCATGTCTAAATCCTTTGAATATCAAATTTGATCCATCAACACTAATGACTTCAACATCATCACTACCAAATATGCACTTGAAGCCAAGATCACAAAGTTGTGCCACCGATAAAAGATTGAAATCCAAGCTCTCAACTAGCAACACATTTGATATGCTCATGTCATTTGAGATAGCAATTTTACCAAGCCCCTTGACCTTGCCTTTCTTGTTGTTGCCGAAAGTGATAGCATCAAAACCACCATTTTGACTTGTATCAATTGATTTGAACATACAAGAATCTCCGGTCATATGTTGAGTGCACCCACTATCAAGCACCCAATGCCTTCCTCCGGCTTTGTAATTGACCTACAAGACAAGATCAATTCTTTTTAGGTACCCAAACTTGTTTGGGTCCTCCAAGGTTAGTGACCAAGCTCTTTGGTACCCAAATGGCTTTCTTCTTTGAGCCCATCCATGGTGCACCAATGAACTTAGCATGCACACCATTTGTACCCTTGGTAAGTATATAGAAAGAATTAAACTTAATTGAGGATACATTAGCATTGGATTTCTTGTTCATGCAATGTTGCTCTATGTGACCAGCTTGCTTGCACACTTTGCAATAACTACCTTTGTTCTTCACAAAACTAGTCTTGTGAGGAGCAAAAGCGGCCTTGCCTTTCTTGGGGTTATAGCCCAATCCCTCTTTGTAGAGAGAAGCTCTTTGGCTACCCAAGCACATAAGCAAGCGGTCCTCACCACCATAAGCCTTAGCTAAGGTGTGATTGAGCTCTTTTACCTCCTTCTTGAGATTTTCATTCTCAACTATAAGTGTGGAGTCACAAGTGAAACCATCACTACTAGATGAGGATGATGTAGATGCGCTACATGAGGGGTTAGTAGGAGCAACAACAATAGGCTTATGACAAGGTTCATCAATTATATCACAAGATATGCCTATGTTGCAAGTTTTAGCTTTCTCAACATTAGTTGGCATGTTTTCACATCTTTCAACTAGAGAGGAATGAGCTTCTTCAAGCTTAGTGTGAGACTTTTGAAGCTTCTTATGGTCTACCTTTAGACTCTCATAAGATGCCCTAAGCTCATCAAGTTCTTGCATAAGGTTTTTTCTTTTCCTTAAGCAAGCCCTTGCACTCCTTTCTAGATTCTTTATAATGTTGGGTGCAATCTTCTAGCATAGTGATTAGTTCATCTTTAGTGAATTCTTCTTCATCACTATCACTATCACTAGCATTATCATGATCACTCTTATCATCGGATGATACCTTAGCGGCCTTAGCCATGAAGCATGATGGAGTGTCGAAGAGGGAGACCTTCTCTTGGATGGCAATGCTAGCATGTCCCTTCTTCTTGCTCTTGTAGTCATCCTCATCATCACTTGAGGAATCATCACTATCCCATGTAGCAACATGAGAATCATTCTTCTTTTTATGAGAGCTCTCCTTCTTTTCTTGCTTCTTCTTTTGCTTCTTTCTCTCCTTCTTGATAGCATCTTCATCATCACTATCATAAGGACACTTTGCAATGAGATGATCTTTGCTATGGCATCTAAAGCATCTCATGGTGTGCTCATTCTTCTTAGATGAGTTCTTCCTCCTTCTTGCACGATAGCCCTTCTTCTTCATGAATTTGCCAAATTGCTTGACAAAGAGAGCCATCTTCTCATCAATGTCATCACTATCACAAGAGCTTGAGTCTTCATCACTTGATGATTCAATCTTGGATTTGCCCTTGGATGTGGTGGCTTTGAATGCCACACTCTTCTTCTTTTCATCATCTTTCTTCTCATTCTCCTTCTTCTTCTTCTTGACCAACTCATCCTTTTCATCATCTTCTCTATATGAATCATCGGTCATTACTTCTTGAAATATTTGTTGAGGAGTTGAATCCTTCAATGTAGTCCTCACTAGCACGGTGATCAATGTATCAAACCTCTTGGGCAAGCTTCTCAAGAACTTCATAGAGAATTGGTTGTCCTTGACTTCCTCACCAAGTGCCTTGAGCTCATTGACAATGACTTGCAATCTATGAAACATCTCCGGTACACTCTCATCATCTTGCATCTTGAAGCTTGAAAATTTTTCTTGCAAGATATATGCTTTAGCGGTCTTTGTGCCTTCGGTGCCCTCAAATGTTTCTTCTAGCTTGGCCCAAGCATCATGTGCAACTTCTATATTCTTCACTTGCTCAAATGTCTTGTCATCTAATGCCTCATGAAGAGCACTAATGGCAATATCATTGCATTGGAGCTTCTTCTCTTCCACCGGTGTAGGTGCTTCCGGGTTAGCAACCTCAAATTTTGTTTCGGTGACCTTCCACACTTCTCTATTGATTGACTTGAGGTGTGCGGTCATCTTAACCTTCCAATATGCATAATTTGTGCCATCAAAGTGAGGTGCCTTCTTGGTGTTGTTGATGTGCAACCTTAATTGAGCCATTTCTTTTTCACCGTAGGTTGTTAAGCCTCAATTAAACGGTGCCTCGGCTCCGATACCACTTGTAAGGTCCAAATAGGCTAGAGGGGGGGGGTGAATAGCCTAATAAAAACTTCTACAATAATTACTTAACCACAAGTTAGTACAAAAGGTGGCGGAGCAAAATGCACTAGCTCTAACTAAATAAGCAAGCCACCTACACAAGTCTAGTACAAGGCTATCCACTAAACACAACAACAACAACAAACTAGAAACAAGAAGTAATACGAGAGAAGAGCTTTGAGTGATTATACCGCCGTGTAGAGATGAGAAGTACCAATTAATCAATCACACAAGAGAAATCCTCGGGAAGAGAATGACACAAGAATTTATCCCGAGGTTCACTTGCTTCCCGGCAAGCTACTCCCCGTTGTGGCGATACACCCACTTGTCAGTTCGCGAGCTAATCGACTATCAAGAGTCGAGCCCTCGGCGGGCGCCGCACAACCGCACACAAGATGGGGATCCTCCAAGCCACGAGCTTCACTAGAGTATCCAATTCGCGAACTCCCACGGGGAAGGATCAAGAACCCCTTACAACACTTGGTGAAGGCTCCAACAATCTCCAATTGCGAGCTCAATCACCTCCGCTGCTCCAAGCCGTCTACCGTGTCGGGAAACACGGAAGAGTAACAAGAAATCCGCAGCAACTCGAAGATCAAGTGCCTCTAGAATGCAACTCTCAAGCAATGCACTTGAATCTCACTCAATCTCACTCAAGATGTGCAACTAATCAAAGAGATGAGTGGAGGGGTTGTTCTCTAGCTCAAAGGATGTCTCTATATCTCAAAATATGCAAGAGTTTTTCCTCAAACCCCGGACATCCTCTATTTATAACGAAGGGGTACGCAGCTAGCCGTTACAACCGACGCAGCAAAAAACGCGATGACCGGACGCTCCGGTCAGGGTGACCGGACGCGTCCGGTCACTACGCGACAGACGTGAACAGTGCTCGTCCGAACTAGCCGTTACCGTTGACCGGACGCGCTCCTTCGATCGACCGGACGCGACAGTGCCAGCGTCCGGTCGCGTTCCAGTAAGCACCCGACGCGACCGGACGCGTCCGGTCGTACGTGACCGGACGCGCCAGCCGCGTCCAATCGCGCTTCGCTGCGCTCGGCCTCTCTGGACACTTGACCGGACGCTCCGGTCCCGTGGGGCACCGGACGCGCCGGTCACGCGCTTTACGTTTACGCCCAGTTGAACTGACCGGACGCGCTGGTCAGGCCAGACCCGCGTCCGGTCACAAACCCTAGCTGCACCCGCGCCACGATGAACTGACCGGACGCGCCCCGCGTCCGGTGCAGCGTCCGGTGCAGCGTCCGGTGCAAGCAGTGACCTCCGTTCGCCTCCGTTTCTTTTCCAACTTTCGGCGCAATAGAAAATAGGCATTACACTTCTCCAAAAAGCGCCGAATCCCGCCTCGCAAGCTCGGCGGGAGGGAGAGAGGACCCCAAACCCCTCTCTACCGCTTAAACTCCACCGCCTTCGCAAATGTGCTAACTCCACCAAGTGTACACCACCATGTGCATGTGTGTTAGCATTTCACAAACATTTTCCAAGGCGTTATGTTAGCTCTTTACTAGATCCTAAATGCATATGCTCAAGACATTGATCTAGTGGCACTTGATTCCCGAGCTAACCGTGATTGCCCCTCTTGATAGTCGGCTATGTATCCTAAACCCGGTCAATCACTTCTCTACTCAACTTAGACCGGCAAAAGGAAAACCCTATGGTTATACCTTTGCCTTGCGCTCTTAGATCCTTTTCCTTCACTTGATCATCATATCCATCATATTATGTGCATCTCCACCATGATTGTCATTTCATGTCCATGCACCAATTCTTTGTGATCTTGTGGCCACCACTCCTTGCCACGTACACCTTCATCACATGTGTTGCTTATGCCTAACTCAAAACACTTAACACATGGCATTAGCAACTTGGTGTCATTAATTACCAAAACCAAACTTGGGCTTTCAGCAGGGGGTAAGCCATAATAATAAAGATAATGAAATATAAGCTCATGGGTAAATAACACAGCGATTAGAAATAGACTACTCCACATAAATGTAAGGTGACGTCGGACTAGCAAGAGAATGGATTCTAAGTATCTACTATTTACTAAGTCATAATCTACTCTAAGCATCTACAAGATCATATATAGCACAAAAGACTCTTCATTCATGTATAAGGAACATTGCTAAAGTAAATCAGAACATAGCAAGACTTACTCCGCAATACAAATTCTGCCTGTCCTATCAACGGAGGGTGGACTATATAAGAATCAACGAAGCTGTCACCATCGCGAACTACCACACGACCCGGCCAATAGGATACATTTGCAGGTAAATAACATCTAAGCACCACGCCTACATGTGATCTACCACTTAACTCCCACGTGAAAAGAGCTAAGCGCTTTGCAAACTCATGCATGAACTCATCATCAATCATAACTATATCACTTATAGAACTAGAGCAAACTAGGAACATAATAAATAAAGACATAATGCAATTAGAATAAAGTCGTAGAGAAAGATATGAAATAATACCAATCTTTATTGACGAAGATCCGAAATCCAGAGCGCTAGGCCCTACTTCTCTAATTCTATCTAATCAATCCTATAAAACTTGAAAGAATTGGGAGTAGCTAAATCTAATTCTCTGCGGGAGAGAGAGTTTCTAAACCCTAAACTTGATGGCTTCCTCTGATAATGATTTCTCCTCCTCCCCTGGGGTGGAGAGGCCCTGCTTATATAGCCCCCTCAAATGATCGTGGGCCGTCGGATCAAACCGACATTAATCGCACGGTTTTCCTTGATCCTTTAGGTCGGTGGAGCATAATCCGCGAAGTTGACGCTGATTGGCCACGGGAGTAGGGCGGCCGCCCCAAACCCTAGGGCGGGCGCCCTGGGCTGGGCCCCGTTCGGCCTCCCGTTCGTTCACGTGTCTTCTGGAGTCTTCTAGATGATAGAAAATTAGCGCACATGTTAATATCTCTATGTAAACCCGACGTGTGGGCCTTCTCTCCGTATTTTCTGATAACCCCCTGCAGAAATAGACAAACACCAAAACTCGTGGAATTCTGTCAGATAAAACCCTAATTCTAGATGTCTAGTGCATATTGATCCTTTTCCATGTTTAGTTGACAATTAAATTTGATACTTAAGGATCGTCAACAAACTCCCCCAAGCTTACCCTTTGCTCGTCCCTGAGCAAACAACTAAAACTCAGATGGATCAGGAGTTGCTTTGATGTTTTCTTTCCTAACAGGCACACATGCTTTCATATAAAATTCTCCCAGATTAGAGTGAAGTGTCTTGGGGATTAGCACCTGTACTTAAGCCTTAGGTAATTGAAAGACAAAATAATTAAGCCAAGCACTATTCCTCCTGTCTATACCTCACCTTTGTTCTGGAGTTTTGCATAAGTTTTCAAAATAAAGCTCAGAGTTCCTAGACATGATTCACTTCAACAGCCCATACATATGTTTAATCGAACTGCGGATCCAAAGGAACTCAACATACAATTAAATCAAGATGTGCATGTGTGGTGGAGTAAATAATAGTGATGGTGATGATAAAACTTATCGCTCACTGTTCCTCATATTGCTATCTCTCCTCCTCTCTTGATCTTTTATTGGGAGAGAACATGGGCTATCTCTTTTTCTTCTTTTTTTTCAGGTGGGTAGTAAATACCCATAATTCTACTGTCGGACACTTGTCCATTTTTTCCGCTCAGGTGGGTATCTTTGTACCCCTAATTCTACTGTCGGACACTTGTCCATTTTTACCTCTCGTCTCACTCTTTTTCTTTTCTTTTTCGAGGTTCCGGGCACTTGCCCCTTTTTATTTCCTCGCATATTTTTGCATAGCCCATGTCTCTTTCTGCATTTGATCTTTTAGGAGAGAGAGAATAACAATACTTTGGGACAGTGAGTGATAACAATATTTTTAACAGATTTTTAATGATTGGTGTAATAGATGTGTGCAAGTGAGTATCTTGATTTAACCACATGAAAAGCTCCTAAGGATCTACACAGCTCAATGAAACTCGAAAGATACAGCAATTATAGCAAGTATAGCTGTGGTAAGAATGTTATGCTAGGAACTCATCATGTGATTTGCAGGTTTTTTTTTCAAAATAAATTTCCAGAACTTAGTGTTGTAAGAACAAGATAAACAGCAGCTCAAACTTTATATCATGTCTTATCTTTTACCTAGACTTTAGTTTTAGGCTCATGTTCCCACAGATAGTAAATTTCAGATTTTAGCAAGTCTTGGAAGAACTCTAATATAAAAACTAGGCACTTGAAGGTAAGTAAACAGAGCAACTGTTCATCATTTCCATCATACATATTTTTGGATTTTCTTCATTTATGTCTAGAGATTGAACTAAACAGGAAAATAAAGCACACTTATCTACACACTCTTTTTATTTGGTTTTCATTTTTTTAGGAATGCAGTAAATTAAGAAAGAAAATATTTATTGGGTTTTCTAAGTTTTTTTTAAGATATAAATATCTAAAACAGAAAAAGAAAAACTGAAAAGTAAATAGGAAAAACAATTAAAACTCACTCGGTAATTGGGGAGGAACTCCCCCAAGCTGGTTGTTGTCGTGGCTCTCTTCACTCAATGTTGAAGTAGCGCAGCATGGTCGTGACGTTGTTGTTCAAGGTTGTGGTGTCTTCCCTTATTGCTTGCACTCTAGTGGCTTGCTCCTGGTTCCATTTTTGTTGCTCCTCCAGGAGTCTTCCGTGCTCTGTTTGCGTAGTGCGGATGTCGAGGAGAGTGTTGTCGGTGCGGGTGTAGAAGGCGGCAGTCTCTTGGTAGTAGTCCCCCGAGAAGGCGTAGGAGGCGTCGGAGTATCTTCCTGTATCAAACTGGGGCTGGGGCCTAGACCCTGAAGCTCCATATGGGTCAGTGGAGTACCTTCTTGTAAAAGGCGGGTTCTCCCACTGGTGATATTGTCCCTCCGGCCATGTCTCTTGTGGTGGTTCTTCTGGCTGGACGTGTCGCGCCCATGGGTCCCGAAGAACTCTGAGGTTGTAATCATTATAGTGCAGATGTGCTGCCTCTTCTGGCCTGGGATCAGCTCCTTGCCATGTATGTTCCTGATGGGTGGCCATCCTTGCGGATGCCGCGCGCTGTGGAGCTCTCCGGTTCACCGGTGCTGTCTCTTGGAGTAAGGCGAAATCGATGGTGGGAGTGTGAATGAATGTCTTGTTTTTCAACTGCTGGAGAATCTCCTTCTCCCTGCGATTCCTGAGCCCAAGGTCTCCTATCTTGAGTAGGACCTTGTTTGGTGCACCCGATGAAGACGATGGAGCTTGCGGAGGTGCCGGATCGACACTCATCTCCGACTGGCGTGAGGAGAGTCGAGACGAACTCCTCGTACCACTCCTGAGAGACTTGGCCGCGCTCTTTACTTTCTTAAACATCCTGTAGAATAATAGGGACAAACAGAAACTCGTGGAAATATGTGAGAAAAAGATGTTAGTGGTTAGCTGTCCGAGAAGTCAGTCGTCTAGGGGTTAGTCGTCCGAGAGAATTATAAATCTTAGCAGCACTTCCCCCTAAACAACTTTTAATTCCGCTTGGGACAGCGGGAACACTAATTACTAGGTGATCTCACTCTCTATCTCAAAAATTTTCCAAACTCTCTTCCACTCTTTCTTTCCCTTTCCACTCTCCTTCTCACTCTCCCACTAGATCACTTCTTCTGAAAGTCGAGAGCTCAAGCTTGCATATGTCTTCTGGAATGTGTGTGGGATGAGAATGAGGTAGAGAGGTGGCCTTTTATAGTTGGAGCTGGGGGCAGGGCGGGCGCCCTGGCCAATAGGGCGGGCGCCCCACTTGAGTGCCCTCTGTGGCTGAAACCTTTCCCACTCCCTCACATGCTTCACTCCTACGCCAAATAATGCTGCATAGGTGGTGGTTGGTCGGTGGAAGTTGTCTGGTTGAGTGGAGATGAGTTGGTGGGTGAAATTATGTGATATGATGTATGTGAGGTGTAGTGTATGACATATGGGACCAAAGGATGTGGGTCATGCTTCTAGAAGATTGCTATAAATATAATGCAGGAAAAATTATGAGAATTGAAACTAAAAAATGATCATGGAAAAATATTTTTGTGCCTCCACAATAATTAATAATTATGGGTTTTTACACACCACAAATATTATTTATATGGGACTTTTGATTTTTATAATAATGCTACGGATGAGTATGACTAATGCAAGAATTAATTATGCAAAAAATTAAATGATGTGGATAAATACCGAATTACCTCCCGGCGAGGGTTTGGGAATTTTAGGTCCCCCAAGCTGGACCTCCAAATCTTTTTAAACTTCTGAATTGCCTTCCTCTGGAGATGGTGTCTCCAGTGGTTTCTCTTCGTGAACCTCCTCCACTGTAGAGTCTCTCTCTGGTCTGGGCTTGAATGTGAAGTGTTCTTCTTGTCCGTTTATGCTGAACTTGATTTCTCCCTTACTGACATCAATGTGGGCATTGGCGGTGCTCAGAAATGGCCTTCCAAGGATGATGGACACTTTTGAGTTGGGGTTCATGTCCAGTACCACGAAGTCTACTGGCACAAGGAAATCTCTTATTCTGACTGGGATATTTTCTGCGATGCCCATCGGGTGTCGAACTGATTGATCTGCTAGTTGTAGGCACATTGATGTTGGTTCTAGGGTTGTGTGTTCAAGCTTCTTGTAGACTGATGCTGGCATCACACTGACACTTGCTCCGAGATCACAAAGTGCATTGTTAAAGTGCTGGTCTCCGATTGAGCAATCAATGGTAGGACATCCTGGATCTTTCTTCTTCCTTAGTGGTTGGTTGAGGATGGCCGCACTACATTCTTCTGTCAGCTTGATTACCTCAGTGGTGGGCAGTGGCCTCTTTTTGTTAAGAATATCTCTAATGTACTTCGCATATGTGGGTACCTGTATGGCATCAAGTAGAGGTATGTTGACATATAACTTTTGAATGACCTCTACAAACTTACCAAACTGCTCATCCGACTGTAGTCCTCTGTTTCTTCTGGGAAATGGCAAATAGTTGGTGTCGTGAAAATCTTTCCTCATTTCTCCAGTTCTTGATGGTTGTAGCAGATCTTCTGCTTCAACTGGTCTCTCTTCTTCTATCATTGCTGGTTGCACTGGAGCTGGTGTTCTTTGTTTCTCTCTTGGGTGTGGGGGATCTCTGGTAGATCTCCCTCCTCTAGTAGTTATGTTCTTTACCTGCTCAAGGTTAGTGGCAACAGGCAAGACAGCAGCTAGCTTAAGCTCTACCCTCTTATTAAGAGTGTTTTGCTCATCAAAGGCAGTTAATAGAAAATCCATTTTATTGTGTATATCTTTTAAAAATGATTCATTTGTATCTAGCCTTTGTTTGACTTCATCATTAGTTTTAGTTTGTTGAGCAATTATCTCCTTTAATGAAGGTTGTTTGAGAATATTACCTGAATTCATACCTTTGCTATTGGGTTGACTTGAGGTGGTTTGATATTTGTATACTGTCTCTATAGCCCTTTGATCTTCTTTGAACTTGGCCCTCTGGTCAATCCAATGGAGCAAGTCTTTCATCTTAGTTGATAGTGCTTTTACTTCTTCTGGTATTTCTTCAGTTTGATGACAATGTTGAGTCTTGTCTTGGAACCAGCTTTGGTTTTCTGCTATCTTATCCAAAAGTGTCTCTGCTTTTCCAATTGTAAACTCCAAGAATGATCCTTCAGCAGATGCATCTAGGCACTCACGAGACTTTCGGTTTTATCCATGATAAAAGGTCTGCATAAGTAACCATTTGGCCATTCCATGGTGAGGACAATCTGATATGTATCCTTGAAAACGCTCCCATGCTTCTGGAATGGTTTCTGTCTTCTGCTGTTGGAAACTGACAATATTTCCTCTTAAGGCAGCTGTTTTGCCTATAGGGAAAAACTTTGATAGAAAGGCATCTGACAGGTTCGTCCAATTTTTGATGTTTGCTTGATTGGTGTAGAACCACTTCCTCACCTTCCCTTCTAATGAAAATGGAAAGAGGCGAAGTAGTATGACGTCTTTGTCAACTCCGTTGATGCTAATTGTGCTTCCAATCTCCAAGAAGTTCTGTAAATGTGCACTAGCATCTTCGTGTGCCTTCCCACTGAATTGTGTAGCTTGCACCAAGTTGATGAGGTTTGACTTGAGCTCGAACTCAGGTACTCCTTCTACTTCAAATCTTGGACCAGTAAGAATGTTCTCAAGACTTGGGGCAGAAAATTCCTGTAAGGTCTTCTGTGCCATCACTTCAACAATTGGTAGCTAGCTTCTTCTTCCTTGATTGCTTTGGTTCTGATGATGAAGAATTTAATTCACCAAAGTCGATCCTGATATACCCTGTAAAAAATATAAACATAGGAAAACAACAGGGTGAACCTGCCAAAGCAGAGGTGCCTTGCTATGATTTCTCATTTATATAGTAGCTGTTATGCAATTATTTCTCAATAGTCTAGTCTAAAATTTTATTTGAATAACCTTGACCGACTTCCTGACTTTCCTTACCGATCCCCGGCAACGGCGCCAGAAATGCTTGTTGACACTAGCTAACACCACTTGAATACTAGGTTGTCATCCCTAGCATGGTGCTAGAGCGTACTAAGGTATTTATAAACATAAAGGCTCTCTAGAAAATAATCTATTCTATCTGCAAGCGCACAGATAAAATACCTCATTGTAGCATTTCACCAGGATAAGTATTCCAGGTATCGTTATTTATAATTTTGCTTAAGAGAACGGCAAAAGCGAAAACAGGGGTAAAATCTATCAAGGCATAGACTAGAGATAAACTTGCAAGAACATGATTACTACTGAGAAACTCGTCACACAGTCACTTGCTTTGGCAGGGGGTAAGCCATAATAATAAAGATAATGAAATATAAGCTCATGGGTAAATAACACAGCGATTAGAAATAGACTACTCCACATAAATGTAAGGTGACGTCGGACTAGCAAGAGAATGGATTCTAAGTATCTACTATTTACTAAGTCATAATCTACTCTAAGCATCTACAAGATCATATATAGCACAAAAGACTCTTCATTCATGTATAAGGAACATTGCTAAAGTAAATCAGAACATAGCAAGACTTACTCCGCAATACAAATTCTGCCTGTCCTATCAACGGAGGGTGGACTATATAAGAATCAACGAAGCTGTCACCATCGCGAACTACCACACGACCCGGCCAATAGGATACATTTGCAGGTAAATAACATCTAAGCACCACGCCTACATGTGATCTACCACTTAACTCCCACGTGAAAAGAGCTAAGCGCTTTGCAAACTCATGCATGAACTCATCATCAATCATAACTATATCACTTATAGAACTAGAGCAAACTAGGAACATAATAAATAAAGACATAATGCAATTAGAATAAAGTCGTAGAGAAAGATATGAAATAATACCAATCTTTATTGACGAAGATCCGAAATCCAGAGCGCTAGGCCCTACTTCTCTAATTCTATCTAATCAATCCTATAAAACTTGAAAGAATTGGGAGTAGCTAAATCTAATTCTCTGCGGGAGAGAGAGTTTCTAAACCCTAAACTTGATGGCTTCCTCTGATAATGATTTCTCCTCCTCCCCTGGGGTGGAGAGGCCCTGCTTATATAGCCCCCTCAAATGATCGTGGGCCGTCGGATCAAACCGACATTAATCGCACGGTTTTCCTTGATCCTTTAGGTCGGTGGAGCATAATCCGCGAAGTTGACGCTGATTGGCCACGGGAGTAGGGCGGCCGCCCCAAACCCTAGGGCGGGCGCCCTGGGCTGGGCCCCGTTCGGCCTCCCGTTCGTTCACGTGTCTTCTGGAGTCTTCTAGATGATAGAAAATTAGCGCACATGTTAATATCTCTATGTAAACCCGACGTGTGGGCCTTCTCTCCGTATTTTCTGATAACCCCCTGCAGAAATAGACAAACACCAAAACTCGTGGAATTCTGTCAGATAAAACCCTAATTCTAGATGTCTAGTGCATATTGATCCTTTTCCATGTTTAGTTGACAATTAAATTTGATACTTAAGGATCGTCAACAGAAGGCTGCCGACTCCTCTAATGATGATCTAGCAATGCTCTTCCTCTTCTCAAGTCCCTGTCGCTCTGGCATGCTAGTTTGTAATCCCTCTACTCATAATTACTTTCTCTCTATAAGTTTGAATGTTTCTATAAATATCATATACATAAATCAAACTTAAGACAAAGTAAAATTAATCATTAAGAGAAGAAGTAATGGTGAGTAAATATTCTATGCTAATTAAAATATTTAAGCCAACTTTTCTGTAGCATAGAAAATGACCTTTTAGCTCTATGAACAACGCTACCCTTTTCATTGTTTGTATATTTCTTTGGGTATGTGTTGTCCACTAATCCTCTGCAGAGAAGAAATAATAAGTAGAGCAAAAGGTCTGGACATAATAAAAAAGAGAGAGAAGAGGAAGGAGAAAGAAGGAGTGCAATTCTACAAGACAAGATGTTCATGAAAAAGTCAAGGAGAGAGGTGAATCGAGCAAGGTAAACTCCTAGAAGAAGGAAAGGACCACTAGAAGCATCTACTCTTCATCACAGGGTCCTCCAGTGATAAAGCTTCCACAATTAAAGTTTCACATCAAACTGCTGGACAAGCAAAGAACATGGGTGACACCTTCCTTAGAGTTACCATCTCAAGAGGTGCAAGGTTTGTACCTTCGGGATAAGATGATGCACCTAAGGAGTGAACATGATAAGAAGTCCTATTCAGAGGACTTGAATCACCGAACCCTCACCACGGAGGTAAACTTGGTAGTTATCCATATTTCTTTTTTTAGTATTGCATAAGTTTTTCCTTTAGCATATTTACTTATCCACATTAGCATAATCAATTCATGTTTACTTTTGCATTAGAAAAGAAAATAAAGATGGCATACATTGCATTCTAAAAACACTAAGCCCCATGTGAATAAATTTATGGCGTCAAACCCATAAGTATATTTACCGGGGTGGCATAAAAATAAGATAAATATGCATTCATCACAGTTTTGATTCTTCTACATAGTATATAACTAAGAGTACAAAAATAGAAAGATCCCGCTGAAGAAAGAGACTCATATGTTAAGATGTTCTAGATGATCAAGGCTTAGAGGTTTATCACTAACACTTAGTCAGTTCCACAAGCTTTGTTGTTTATTTGAGCTTCACAGAATTCAAAGGATCAAACAGGCAGAAGGACAATTTGTCCCCTGTAGGAGTGTTGTCTCAACTGTCATCAACATAAACACTCTGACAGAGGAAGAACATCTCCACTGCCTGTCAACTTCATCAAGCAAGACTACGTCAACATCCAGCTTGGGGGAGAGCATCCCCCATGTATCCAGCTAAGTATTTTCTTACCTATCTATTTACTTATATATATTTCTTCTTTGATATATGAAACAAATAAAAAGATGCATAACCTTTAGAAAGCCAAATAAATGTTTTCCTTTCTATATATTTATATATGATCTTTAAGTTTGCTAAATAAATGTAGGAGAGTGTGCAAAGTTTTACCTTGCTAAAAATGAATCCCTAGAATAAACTCTTATATGGAGATGATGAATAGTTGCTCTGTTGTAATTCCTTTGAAGTACCTAGTTTTCAACCTCGAACTCTCCCAAGTTTTGGAACACAATTGTTTTGATCTAAGATTTGCTCTGAACCTAAAACTTGTGGGTAGCGAATGCTTGATCTAAGTCTAGGTAGTTGGCGGATATGATATGGAAATGTTTGCACTGTTGTTTATCTTATTCCTAGAGATACTAGAGTTCTGGAGAATTTATCTTTTGAAAACTAAAAATATCTGCATGATGAGTTCTTGTACGACGAGAGTTTAATTCCTACCATAGCCATATATACATGCTTACTAGATTAGTAAAGACTTTCACTTGTTAGCTTAGCTGCTTGTAAGCGTTGAGTGTGGTTAGTCTGTGTTGACCCTAGGGGATTAGTCATGCGGTTAAAATCAAGATTCACGTGCACTCCACCTACTTATGCTGCTTCTACCCTAGAAGTATGTATCTAGATATTTTCCATTAGACACAACCCAACAAGTTGTTCTGCTCCTACACTGGGAGTGAACAAAACCTTTCATCTATTGCTAGCCCCTTTTGTTACGCAATAAAGCTCTAAGTATCCCTTTTACTACTACCTCTATCCATATATCCAAAAAGAGGCTTGGGTGCTCTGAAAAAAAGAGAAAGAAAAAAAAAGAAGAAAAGAGAGAGGAAAAAGAAAAATAAAAGAAAGAGGACAAATATCCCAACATAGAGAGATTTTGAGCAGCTCAAGTTCTTCCTAAAATTCTTCAAAGACCAAGAGAGGTGTGTATTTCTTTGAAGGAGCAAAAGTAAAATGAGTTATTCACCATTATCATCCCTTTACCCCTTCATTTCTACATACATCTATCATCATCACCATTTGCCACTATCACCATATATCCACTCAAACCATATACGTAGGACCACACACATGCACATCTTGATTTGACTGTATGGCCGGACTTGTCCCTCTGGATCCATGGTCTGACTATGCAATAAATGTTCACAAGTATGAATTCCTTATCTCCCCACCTATGAGCTCCATATAAGCCTATTAGAAGTAGGGTGAGAGAGAAGGCATAATATTACTATGCCTAATACCAAAAATACAACATATCTTGAGAGAAGAGAGAAGGCACACAGCATAAATGCCTTGGTAAGGATCCAAAAATACCACAGAGGAGAGGCATGAGAGGGTCATACACAGGAATCTCTGAGTTTTATTTGAAAATTTTGCAAAAACTTCAGAATAATAGTTGATCAAAGAGCTTGAGACATGGCGCTTGACTCGACCGTTCTGTCTTTCAACTACTCAAGACCCAAGTGACGGCTACAAGCCCCATGGTAAAAGGTAATATAAGTGGATTTAAAATCAGGATAGTTCATTTAATCCAGAGGAGAGTTCTTGTTTGAACGCATGTGTACTTTTGAGGCATGAAACCATTGTAGCAACTCCTGATCCATCACTGAGTTTATCTTTGCTCAGGGACGAGCAAAGGGTAAGCTTGGGAGAGTTGTTAATGGTAGATAAGTGTCAATTTTAACTATCAATGAAACATGAAAAAGGACCTAAACGTAATTACCACTTAGATATAGGGGCTTTACTGATAGAATTCCATAAGTTTTGATGAATGTCTATTTCTGCAGGGTGTCAGCTGAAAAGAACCAAGAAAGGCCTATATGTTAGGTTTACATAGAGACAAAAGGGCTACGCACAACTTTTCTGTAATCTGGAAGGTACGAGAAGACTCTAGAAACAAACGGGAGGCAAAACGGGCCTGAAAGTCGGGCGGCCGCCCAAGGGGTGAGGGCGCCCGCCCCACCTGCAGAGCCAATCAGGCTCCGTCTCGCAGATCATGCCTCCACCGCCTTTGAGGATGAATATTAATCGTAGATCAAGGTCGGTTTGATCCGAGGGCTGTGGTGCTTCCTAGAGGGCTATATAAGCAAGGTTCCTGGCCCCTGGAGTAGGCATCCCCCTAAACCCTAATTCATTATCTCCTAGCCGGGATCAGGTGAGAGGTGTCCCATGAAAGGATGACCTATTAGGTCTAGCTTCTTTAATGTAGTAGATTAGTATCTTGGGAGAGAGGGTCGAGTTGGGATCTTGCTCAAGGTTTCAGATCTAGTCATGGAGGCTTGGTAAAGCCTTGTATCTTCACTTCAACATTCTTTAAGACTTATACTTATTCTCTTATTTACATGGCTATGCTTACTTTGAATATATCTTGCTAGTTAAGTTTATCATTCCTTTTGTGTGCTAGTTCATAGAGCGCTTAGCCTTCTAGTTTGTCGACTAGGCTAGGTAGCCGAGCCTCGTGTAAGCGTGGTGCTTACACGATGCTCTGCCTATGAGTACACCCTGTTCCCTAGCTGTATGGTAGTTACGGGTGGTGACAGCCATGTCCATATCTATCGAGCAAGTTCTTAAATTATAGGACCGTAGTCACGTTAGTAGAGGTATCCTTTGTGGTGCTCTCTCCTGTCTAATGGCGTCCTGAAGTGCACAAGAGTGTGGTAAGTCTTAGCATAGTTGGGTATACCTTTACCATGTGATAAGAATATCAGAGGAATCTATCTCACCCATTGACCTCCCAAGTTAACTAGTTGCATATCTTTAGTGACATATCCCATGTGTGTCATATTACATAAATTCTATCATTTCATATATCATTTACTCCTACTATAGTCTAGTTGGTTTACTAGGTTAGTAGATACATGATGGTGAATTATTAGATTATTTAACCCTTGTTTCCCTGTGGTAAAATATAAATAATGATACCTGGTTTACTCCCGGTAAAATGCTACAATGGTATGTTCTGTACGCTTGCGGAATCCTTCATATTTTAGTTGCACTTAATTTATATCAACAGACTACATGCCATGATGCATGATGAGAGGTACACAAGTGCATAACAGAAGTTAAACAAAGACAAGAAAGTTGAATACAACTTTTCTTCACCAAGGATCTAGGGTTATTATTATAAAAGCATTTTCATTTAACTAACAAAGTAATTATTTTTTTATCATAAAAGAATTACACTAGCAAGCACAAGCAAGTGATTAACATGAAAAGCATTCACATGGCTTAATCACTTACTCAAGATATTGCTCACAAGGAGTACTCAAGACTTGCATACATGCATCTATTGGTTTGATATTCAATTAAGCCATTTTAATAATTATTATACAAGTTGATTACAAGCATAGCAAGAAAGGAATTTAATTGCCAAAGAACAATAGGGGTTTGGATGTTCCAAGGTCCACAATCAAAGTGTAAAACACACCAAAGTAAGTTAAGCATTTTCCTAATTTATTTTAGTATTTATTAATTAAATGAAAAGGCATTTAAATACATTTAAATTAACTAACCAATTTAGAATTATCAAAACAGTACCAAACTTTTTGTGAAGGTAGATATTAGCACGTGACATTTACATAAAAAGTTTCATGATCACAGGATTAATAGTTTTATCTACAAAAATCACACAAGGAGCATTTTTCGATTAAAAGATGGAATTTTTAAGCGAATCAAAATTATTTATAATGACCAAGTAATATTTTTCTCTAAAATAGAACATCATGACAAGACTACACAAAAAATTTCACATTTTTATCATACTCCAATAATTAGTTAAGAATTTCCAAATTTCAACACTTGTTTATATTTTCTGAAAATCGAAAACCAGTTGAAAACTTTTCTCACTTGGGGGTGTTTAGATGAAAAATTTTTTTGGAATTTTGCTACTGTAGCATTTTCGTTTGTATTTGGTAATTAGTGTCCAATTATAAACTAATTAGGCTCAAAAGATTCGTCTCGTGATTTACAACCAAATTATGTAATTAGTTATTTCTTTTAACTATATTAAAATATTCTATGTATATGTTTAAAGATTAATGTGAAGAGAGAACGTAAAAATTTAGAATTTAGAATTTAGAAGGAAAGTAACGAGGCCTGGCTCCCTCGCGACCCACACTCATTGACGCACGGGAGCCGGGGTCAAACCTGCCCTGCCCGGCCTTGACCGAGCGCACGCCGGCGGGTACGCCGTGAAACTTGTCGCCGACGAGGTCTACGGCGACGGGAGTGGCACCTACGTGCTCCCTACAGCCTTGCACACACATCTAGCGGGTTGGATGACCGGATTGTGCGGAGCACGGCCGTAGCCATGGCGGCTTGGCGACGCTCGGCACGACGGCGCGGTGACGGACCGGCTGCACCAACGCGGTAGAGGTTCGGCTAAGGGCTCAGGCGGCACGAGGAGCTCACCATGACATCGAGGCACTTCTTGGTTGAAGTGTAGGCGGCGCGGAGTGTGTTGCCGATGGTGAGAGCGAGCACGGCGGCATAGACCGGTGGACACGGCGGCGTTCCGACAGCTCCGACGCGCATCTGGTAAAAGTGAAAGGCCGATGAGCATCAAGGCATCTCAAGTAACCCAAACACTGAAGGATGGGTCGGGAGCTGCTCTAGAGGAGCCTGACCACGGCGGGGGTGGCTCGCGGCGGCCGTGGCAGCTCGGCCGCGACGGGAACGGCACGTGCGGCCGATTTCGGCAGCGAGGAGCGACGCTAGCAGGTCAAGGAGATGCGCGAGGGCGAGTTGAAGCTGTGTGCAAGAGTTATTGGGCTAAGGCGGAGGAGGCACGACGAATTTCGTCGGCGATCCAAGGGTGCACGGCGGCGGTGGAACAGAGTGAAAGAGGAGACTACCGGCGACGTCGCTTTATAACGGACGCGGGCGAAGCACATGGGCGTCCAACTCCTGCTTGAGCACGGCCATGCGAACATCTGCGTGTCCGCGCGCGTGTAGGCGGCTAACGAGGGCGGCGATCGGCCATCGACGGTGAAGCTGGTGCGTGGCAGCTGCTCCTGGTGCTACAGTAACTGACTGACAGCATCTTCAGCGCTCGAGATCTCCCGATTTCACTACTAAACGTGATGACATACCTTAAGAAAAGTTGTTTATCTACAAGAGATCTCCAACATTGCTTAAGGAACTAACATCAAAATCTGATTAGTTTTGAAGATTTTGAATTTTAAAAAGGGATTCAGTGAAACTGAAAACAGGATTCAGTTTCAGGTTTTGAAACAATTTTGAGTAAGCTACTTTGAGCAATTAATTAGGGGACAACCATTAATCAAAAACTGCAACTAATTACATATTATCAAAGCCTAAACATCATACCAATTCATAGCAGCAAAGTTACTCAACTTCAATTTATTGGTTTAATAATTCTCCAAATACTGAACTTAATAACTGCTTTCCAAGACTTGGCCAAAAATGCTAAGTGAGGGAAAGACAATATTAAATTCAGTTTTTGAAGCTCCAATTCAACATGTTTGATTTAGAAACACCACCAATTTGTGATTCCACATTAAAGTACACACTAAGCACCATAAAGTTTATTTTAACAAAAATTTACTTGTTTAAGCAAATTCACATATATAAATTCACAAAGAACCTTAAACACTAATATTGTCATCATTTCATGCCACATGTGAAACATTATAAGCAACATATGAAACGCTACAATGCAACATATGAAACATCACATATGCAACATGGACATGCTACTATTGAAACATAAAATGCATTAATGAAACAATACTTGATGATTATGCATCATGATGCTCATGATCAAGTTTTAATGGCATTTTAACATCTGGGATGTTACAGAAAGTTGCTTGGGAATGCAGTGAATAGTGATTGGGGCAGTTAAACGCCCTGCCACCTGTTGAGCAGACTGCTCGCCCAGCCAGCTACAGTGCTCGGCTAGACTCCTCGCCGTCCAGCTGAAGTTCGTGACCGGGATGAGAAAAACCGAAAGCTTCTTCGTGCAGGCCCCTTGCATAATATGAATGCCGCTGGCTGGGCTGGTAGTTGGAGTTAACGTGATGTGTCCGTGGCTTCCGAAATGACGGATGACGAATTGGTCTGTAAGATGTCCGAAATGAAAGAGTTTACTTGAGTTAGGCGAAAAGACCAAAACGACAGGGAAACCATATAGCCTCGTCGACGAGGAAAGGGTGGTTTTGATTCCGCATTCTGTATTATTGCGGAAGAGACCTTCGCTTTTGGATTCGCATTGGCTTCGTACTGATGCGAGCGGCTGGCCCCCGAACAGACAGCCGAGCAAGAGCAGGGCACCCCTCTGATCAGCGGTGGCCGAGCAGGTCTCCACCGAAGAGCGGAAGAGGAGCAGCAGCCGCAGTCCTCCCTTCGAGCAGCAGCAAATAATACGCCGGCAGTGATGACGACCAGCCGATCGTATTTCCATTCAGAGTCGCTCGGTGAGTGAGAAATACATGCCGAAGTGGTTAAAATAAGATAGGTAATCAAGTTGCTTAAAACAAAAATGGTTTAACATGCAGATGAAAGGAAGAGTTTCGGGCATGGCGAATTCTTTTATCTTTAGAGCCTCAAAAAAAAAGTTTGCACAATAACTATCACATCGAATCTTTGGACGCATGGAGCATTAAATGTAGGTAAAAAAATAACTAGGCCGTGTTTAGTTCGGCCGAATCGGGAGGTGCCGATTTTGCACAGTGTAAGATTCTGCACGGTAGTATTTCGTATTTGTAAATTTTTGTCCAAACATTGATTAATTAGACTCAAAATGTTCGTCTCGTAAAGTATAATAAAACTGTGCAATTAGTTTTTTATTTCATCTACATTTAGGCCCCGTTCGGCTGGAATTATAAGCCGGCTGAAAAACACTGTTGGCTGATTTTTTGTGAGAAAAATACTGTTCCGGCTGAAAAAACAAGCTGAATAAAACGGATTATAAGCCAGATGAACATACTCCATGCATGTGCCGGCATTTTGATGTGACGGAGAATCTTCTTTTTGCATAGTGAAATTTAAGGTGAAATCTGGTATCTAAACAAGGCCCTAATTGCACAGTTTGTCTGTAAATGTCGAGACAAATCTTTTAAGCCTAGTTAGTCCATGATTAAATAAATTTTGCTAAATAACAACAAAAAGTACTACAGAAACTTTACCCAAACTTTTTCGCCAACTAAACATGCCCTTAGGATCGGACGAAATTGCAGGCCATAAATGGCATCACTCCGGCGGGAGCGAATTGTCTTCCTTTGTGCAACTGCAAAGTCGTACCAGGCTGCCCAAGTAGCCGGCCAGCCGGTGAAGGCCGAACATAGTGCTCGCCGAAACGCGCAGGGGTGCTCGCCCAGGCGCCACCGAGCGGTCTGATCGCCAAGGTACTCCTGTCCAAGACTTTTCATTTTTTTTCAAAACCAATCGTTATTGTTATATATACATATATATTTTTGGCTTACGAAATGGATAGGGCTGATTGGGCGGCGAAATGACATAGTTTGCTACCACAAGGTTATGCGAAAAGAGTAGAGATTTTTTTTAATTCGAAAAGAAAGGAGCCTGACTAACAAAAACTCTTGGCCCTAACGTAACTATTCGCTAAGGATGGGAAACTGATCAGAGCACGTGCAATATCTCGAGGTTTGCTGAAAGGCAGAAGTAAAACGGGCCAAAAATTCAACTTATCTGATGACTGTTCGAAGTAGTAAAAAGTTCAAAAATAATAAGGAATTCAACTTGCTGAAAGCTGGGGAAAATAACTTCGCATGCTTCCAGGGTACTAGCTTGCGGCCCTTCAGAGTGCAAGGACCTTTCGTCACGACGAAAACCGGCAATCCACCTGCAAACAAGGCCGCACATAAACCGAAGACTACGAGAAACATCTCTCAGTTGCGCCCCTTCGCACCGAAGGAGGCTTCATTGTTGTCTTGCCATTTCGTTAGGACGAAATAGTAAAACGGTCTGGACCTTATGCTTTCGCCGAGCACGACGGTGACTTGAGCGGACACTTTGGGGGTGTTTGGTAGGAGGCCTGGAGGGTGGTCCGAGCCCAAATGTTGCACCCCCCGTGTTTGGTTCCCTTGGCCCATGATCTGGCCTGGCCCTACCCGTGCTTTTCCCCCCTCGGAGCCAGGCTCCCGAGCGAAGCTCGCCCCCTCCGTTTTTCTAGGGCATGGCTCGGGGCGGCTCTCTCGCGGGCGATTTCAGCCGCTGTCCCGCCATCTTCTTGGCTCGCGCGGGAACCTTGAAACCTCCGCGCGTGCTTTCCTCCGGTGATTTCCATCGGCTTTATAAGCCGGCCTCCCCCCTCCCTGAGCTCCTCACTTCGCTTCCTCTCCACTTCCACCCGATCCTGTGAGATACCGGCGGCGTGCGGAGGTCGGTGTCCGGCGACACGGCGTGCTTCCCCTCGAGTCCCCAGGCCCGGATCTGGTAGGACGCGGCGTCACTCCTCCATCGCTGTTGGGACTCCGGGAGGCGGCGGTCTTCTTCCTTATCTTCCTCGACTCCGACGTTGTGCGGTGGTGCCGTGGACCGGATCTGCTTCTTCTCCGTCGACTCGCCTTCCTCTTCGTCGTTCTTTGGTTCTTGCTTCCTCCGTCGACCACCCCGAGGTGAAATCCACCCCCATGGCACTTACTTTGTGTTTTGCTGGTCGATGACATGGTCGATGCAAATGTTTCTTGATTAGGGTTTGTACTGTTGGTTACTATGCTGCTTTACGGTCATTTTTTGCTGAGGTGTTGTCACTGGGAGGCATATCATTTATGCAGCCGTGACTTATTATGCTGATTCATGCTATGTTTTATGGATAACGGGTTGTTCTAAGTAATTTGGTCGATGATGATGTCCGTACTGTCACATGGAGGCATTTCATTTATGCAGCTGTGGCATTTTTATGCTGCTTCATGCTATGTTTTAAGGATATTGGGCTGTTTTAAGTTATTTGGTCGATGATGATGTCCATACTGTCACATGGAGGCATTTCATTTATGCAGCCATGGCATTTTTTGATCTTGCATTGTTTCACAGTCAAGTTGATGCCTACCAGGGTCATTTTAAATATTGTTTGTCTATATTTGGTCATGCATGTAGATGGATCCTGCCTAGAAAAGAGATGAGTTGGCCAAGCAAGCTGCTTCTTTGGTAGTTGTCATGGTGTCCTATGTTGCCAGTAGAATTAGGAGGCCTATTCCTGAACCAGACCCACAACTTTATAGTTTGAGATGTGACGCTGACCAACATAGACAGCGTACCCTGATGGCCATCTATAGGTCGACTAATAGAGAATGTCTATCCATGATTAGGATGACCAGAGCCCCTTTTTTTTTGCATTGTGTGACCTTTTTGGAACTAGAGAGCTTGTACCAGAGAACCATGGTTGCTCTGTTGAGGAGTAGGTTGCTATGTTCCTCCTTATTGTTGGACACAACCAAAGGTTTAGAGTGATGCACTAAGTATTTAGGAGGTCCATTGAGACAGTCCACAGGCACTTTCACCAGGTTTTGTATGCTGTTGGTGAGCTTAGAAATGAGTTGATCAAGCCCCCTCATCTGTCACTCATTCAAAGATTCTTGGCAGCCCTAGATGGAACCCTTATTTCAAGGTAAATGTGACTATGTAGTGCTTAGTGTTCCATAATGTTTGCCACACAATTGGCTTAACACATTTGCACATTTTTAGGACTGCATTGCTGCCATTGATGGCACCCATTGCTTGGCTAGGGTGCCTAGGAGAATGCAACAGGCTTTCAGGGGTAGGAAGAAAGAACCAATACAGAACATCATGGCTGTTGTTAACTGGGACCTGAAGTTCACCTATGTGTTGGCTGGCTAGGAGAGGTCTGCATATGATTCCCACATACTTCATGATGCCATTGAGAGAGAGGATGGGTTCACTGTGCCTGAAGGTAACACAAACCACATGCCTGTTGCACTTGAGTCCATACCAACCATTACACACTCATGACCTTCCATGATCCACTTGTAGGTAAAATGTACCTTGTAGATGCAGGCTATGCATGCCGCAATGGCTTCCTACCTCCCTACAGGGGGTTAGGTACCATTTGTCTGAGTACAGCAGCACCAACAGGCCAACCAATGCAAGAGAATTGTTCAACCTGAGACACTCCTCACTTAGGGTCACAGTTGAGAGGGCTTCTTGGGCTTTGAATAATAGGTTTCATATTCTAGACAACAAGCCATTTCACCCTTACAAGAGCCAGGTCAAGCTGGTCATTGCCTGCTGCATCCTCCATAATTGGATTCTGGGATTTGGTATTGACCACTGTGTGCGAGATGAGAATTGGCTTCCACCTAACCACCCAAACCCTGAGCCTGTGGAGAATTTGTTGGCCCAGGATACAGTAGCCATGACTGCTAGGAGGGATGAGATTTGTAATGCCATGTGAAAGGTCTTGATGGCTAGAGAAGGGTGAATAGCCTATTAAAATTTCCTACAAAGTGTGCTAAACAAGTTTATCAATATAACAAATAGCGAGATGCGAGTTTTGCTTAGCCTATGGGGTGTTTGCAAGCCACCTATCCAATTCACAATTCTAATATATATGCACTCAACCGCACAAAACAAACCGAGAAGGAAACTACAACTAAAACTGGCAAGCTACACAAAAGAGCTACTCTAGCAAAACTATCTAGCTAGCAAAGGTAACTAAGAAGGTAATGCGGAGTTGAGTTAGGAGAGTTTCACCGAGGGACGAAGTATTGAGCCAACCAATATGATCAACAATAAATACCAAGACAACCGAACACCGGATCAATCAATCACAATATGAAAGTGATGACACAAGATTTATCCCGAGGTTCACGTGCTTGCCGGCACGCTAGTCCCCGTTGTGTCCCTCTTCACCACGTGGTTCGGTGGCTAATCGGTCACACACCGAGCCTCTCAAAAGGCGCCACAAGAACCTACCAAATGGCAAGAGGTTGCAATGACACGAGCAATTTACTAACGTTGCCTTTGGTACTTCGCCGAGGTAGGCACAAACCCCTCACAATCACCAGAGGTGGCCAAGAACAATCACCAACTCTTGCCAACGCCTCCAAGCTGCTCAAAGCCGTCTAGATGGTGGCAACCACCAAGAGAAACAAGAATCCCGCAGCAAATCAACCACCAAGTGCCAACTAGATGTAATCTCACAATGCAAATGCACTTGGATCACTCAATCTCACTTCGAATATGCAAAGAAGCAAGAGAGATGAGTGGGAGAAGAGTTGCTTAGCTCAAAGTGCTCACAAGTATGTCAAAGAGTGCAAGAAATAAGCCTTGAGCCGGCCAACAAGTATTTATAGAGGTGGCTCACTCAAAAGAGCCGTTGCTCTCCCCACGAAGATGACAGACGCGTCTGACGCCACAAGAGGTTGTCACGTGTCTCGACCGTTTGAACTCAGAGCAATTCACGCCCACGCGACAGACGCGTCTGTCGCGATCGACAGACGCAGCCTTGCCACCGTCAGACGCGTCCGACGCTCGGAGGCCGCGCGTCTGCTGATGCGACGGACGCAGTCCAGAAAGCCCAAAACGCGAGCCCAGCCGACAGACGCGTCCGGTGCTGGACCGAGGGACGCATCTGACGCTTGCTCGCTGCTACGCTGAAATCGTCCCAGCTACAACACACGAAAGACGTGGCAATAGTACCATGCACGATGTCTGTCGCGGTCACGTCCCCGCGTCTGACGGTGGCAAGAAAAGTCCATGCTCTGTGCAGTACTGCACACGCGTGGTGTAGATCAGCAGACAAGGACGGAAGCGAGAGCCCGTCAACAGCTTGGGACGTTGCAGAGCAGAGAGCCATGCTAAAGGATATGCGTGCCGTTTGATACACTTGTAGATCATGAGGTAATCATTATGGATGCATGCGCGCATCAGTGATAGATACTACTCCGGATAACGCCCTCATCAAAGCTAATAAACAGGGTCAACAGACCTAATAGTACGTCGCGCCAAAAATCAAGTCCCTGGATTGCCGGGCAGAATATGACGCTATCCTAATCAACTTGCACGATTGATGCGTACTCAACAGTTGGAAATTAACTCTTGTTGATCGTTGTGGGAGAAGAAATGATAAAACTCTCATGGCACGTCGGTAGGCTGGCTGTAGGATCTTTACAGTCTTCTCACAGCGCACTCATATAATAGTTAGCTCTTCACTATGAATACATGCCCCACTTATCTCTCGCACAAAGTTTCTCGGTTCTTATGTTTAAATCGGTTGTAACCTTACAGCTCGCTTCTCTTATCTTTCCTCTTATCTCTCCTCTACCTTAGCATTTAGCCTGTTTACAGCCTGCTATTGTACTTGCTCTTAGTTTTCTCTTGCTTCATTTCCGTGCAGTGCTGCCACGAGTGCATGCAGGTTCCTGATGATAAGCATGGCTTTGTCAACCGAGACAACTGCTTTGTCAACCGAGACAACTGCTCAAGATAGCTGCTTCGATCAGCTGTTCCTGATGATAAGCATGAACGGGGAGAGTTAGGAGGCAGGAATACAGGAGACTCAAGTGGATTGCCAGTGGTAAAAAGAGGCGGCTACGTAGTACGTGGTCCCGTGCGCGCGAGAGAGAGGCGGACGTGGGTGGAACCATTCCACACGCCACCACGGCGAGGAGCACCACACAGGTGTATGTCCGGGGCGCAGGCCAAGGAGGCACCCCATCACCTCGCCCGGCACTAGCTCGATCGGCGCACGCACGCGCACAGCGCCACACAGCATCAGCGCATAGTACTGTATTGTTGCTAAAATAAGCAAGCCACTTATTCCATTTTATTTGCCTTGAGTGAGCTCATCATTCCCCCTTTCCCGTGCTTTGTCTTTTCGATGTTCGCTTTGACCTCACCATAGGCTTCCCTGCTGCGTCACGTAGTACTCACTTTCTCCGGCCTAAGTTGAGTGTACAACTAAACTTTCTGGGAGTTGCACACCTCTCTTTGCCTAATATATATATCATCCTATTCTAAGAGGGGTGGTGTTATTTTTTACTCTTGAGGCCCCCCGAATCAGCTCACCAAGAACCACTCCATGGGAGACTCCAAAGCAAGAGAACCTCTTCCACGGCTGCTAGATCTTATCCCGGACGGGAAACAATGGAAGGGGAGGGAAGCACCAGCAGGTGCAGGAAGATCAAGGAACACAGGCTTTGGGAGCGAGGAGGAGGACAAGAAGCTAGAGCTCAAACTCGGTCCTCCGGGTCTCATAGAAGAAGGGACGACAACAGCAGCAGTGTCAAGAGATGAAGGGATACAGCGAGAGATTATTCCGACTCTCTCGCTTGGTTGCTTCCCTGCAATAAACACTACTGCAACTAGGACAAAGAGGGGGTTCTTAGACACCATTGAGGCCAAAACAGAAGGTACCTAGCAGCTTATTAGCAGTATTCTTGATTTCTTGTCTTGTGCTCTTGTTTAATTTACTAGAGATCAGGAACATAGAAACGAAATACTCTTTTGTTATGTTGCTCAAAGCTCTATGATAGTATTTTGTTCTGTTGCCTGAAGATTGTAATGATATACTTTGTTCTATTGTTTAAAGGTCGTGATGAGCAGAAGCAGCAGGCTGGAGCTGGATGTGGGAACGAACTAGCACTGGACGAGAAGATAACAGCCGCGAGTGATAGGAAGAAAGGATTCTGCCCACCAACATCGCACAACAGACCACACGCCCAGGGAAGGTAATGGTAGCCATAGAGATGCTTTCTTTTTACTATGTCAAAGTGAGGTCCCTTAAGGATTTAACTTTCTTGCCCAAAGGTTGTTTCCTTCAGTTTGTCAAATCATATCATTCTTTTCTTCCATAAAAGGTGGTCAGCTTTTGCTCAAGTGCAATGAGTTTTTCGGGTGGTTTTATCATTTCCTAAACTTGTGGTTTTGAACTTTTCAGTGTAGCTTTACGCCTTGAGCACTTCTCTTTTGGACTATGGTCGCTATGGTATACAGTTTTACAGTTGCACTACATAAGTTGAAAGTGATAATAATAGCATCAATCATTCGACGTCTAACATTATCGATGGTATAGACGTATAGTCAGCCATAATACTTCACAGACAGACTAACTCACCGGCCCTGTATCTGGTACAGAAGGCCTTCAGCTCCAGTTGTCGGTTGGCCTCCAGTCAGATCCTTCAGGAGAAATCTTGCTCATGGCAGTTCATCCAAACAATCCACTGAGCCACAAAATAGTGAAGCTAGCATGAAGGAGAAGCTTGCCTGCAAGAAGAATCCTCTTGTAAAAATCAACATGGATGGAATCCCCATTGGAAGGAAAGTAGACCTTGGAGCCTATGACAGCTACGAGAGGCTATCATTGGGCGTCAAAGAGCTTTTCCATGGTTTTCTTGAAGGTGCAAAATCAACAATCGGTTTGAATGAAACAATACTTAGATTCATTTTAGAGCTTTCATTTTGTGCACCTTTTACAACACGAAGTTGTAATCTTCTTTCCTTTAACACGGTGTTTTGCCTATGTTGCAGCTCAAAAGGATCTATCTAGTGCTGGAAGTACACAGCTAGGGGCCACTGACAAAATATTTTCTCAATTATTGGATGGATCTGGTGAATATACTCTAGTTTACGAAGACAATGAAGGAGACAGGATGCTGGTAGGGGACGTGCCGTGGAAGTAAGCTTCCTTTGTCATTTACAATTCAACCACACCCTACCAACATAAAAAGGAAAATGTTATAATCAGCACCTCCAACTCAGTAAACATGTTGATTCACGTGCCTTGTCTAAAATTGAATCGTCAAATACTACTAACACTAACTTGAAGTTTGAAATATAATAGAAGCCTACTTTATCGCACCATCTAAAGTCTTTCTTTGTATGTAATCCCTGCAGTGTATTTGTGTCAACTGCTAAAAGGCTGAGGGTTTTGAGGAGCTCAGAGCTTTCCCATGGTTTGGTAAGCACAAGGCCACCTCAAGTGATGTGTCCGGCTTTCTGTTACATGTTTGATTGCTCCAAACTAAGCATGACCTTCCTTTTAATGCTTTTCCTTTTTTACAGATTGCAGTAGCTCCTAGAAGAGGCTGAAAGCCTGAAACAGTGACAAAATTCTATCATTTGGAATGTGAGCAAACTGAACCCGGACCATTCCCCTTCTGTGATGTGATGATACCTAATTTTTTGCCCGTAGAGACTAATCTAATGAGATGAACTAGCATTTCAGATGCATGGAGAGGTCCTGGATATTTTGTAAATTAGGCTACCATGTGATTCGTTGCTGTAGAGTAGTGTCATATTGTAATTCTACATGGGCATTGGACTTCTAAGAGAAAGTTCGCAAATGCAAGATCTACCAATGTAAAATTACTTGTTCTGTGCGACAGATTTGTTATCCCAACTGTTGGTGTGAATAGAAGTTTGTAAGAGGACTCCTATGTAAAAGTGAAAGCAAATGAATAGAGAGTGTGGGTGTGTGCTGAGGACACACCAGTGCAAAATCTCCCCAAATCACAATATGGTATCCAGAGCCGAAGTTAGGGTTAGGTTTACCGGTGGCGGCGGTGCGTGGAGCTGAGCACCGGCGCACAGGTGGTGGACGCACGTGCGCGGGCGTCCGGTGGCGAGCGGCCTGCGCAGCTGCGCGAGGAGAAGGTGGTGCGGGCGTCCGGCGGCGAGCGGCCTGCGCGGCTGCGCGAGGAGGTGGTGCGGACGTCCAGTGGCGAGCGGCCTGCGCGGTTGCGCGAGGAGAAGGCGGCGGCGGCGAGCGACCTGCGCGGATGCGCGAGGAGAAGGTGCGCTCGCGTGCGGGTGCCGCGGACGCGAGGCGCGTGCTGGGGCTGTGCGGGCGCCGCACGCGTACGGGCGCGAGCAGAGCAGAGCCTAGGTGCTTGTGTTGTGCGTGGCCAAGAGTAGAGAAGGAAGGAGGCTGCTGGTGTAGCTGGTTCCGAAGGGAAGAAGGAGAGGTTGCTGCTGCTCTGTAGTGCAGTTTGGTGGTGATTCGGGGGGAGTCTTGATCCAAAGGGGAGATGGATACAGAGGAGGAAGCAGAGAGGAAAGCAGCAGATGATGCAAAGAAGGCATCAGGTGACCATGCCGGTGGTAGTAATGGTGGAGGTGATCCACCAATTACTAAGAGTGAGATGAAGAATGAGATGAGGTCCATGATTCAGGAACTCTTGGAGATGGGTATGATTGGTCCTAGGGTGGCACCTGAACTGAAGCTAAAACTGGAACTTGTACCAAATGATGTGAAGTTAGAAGGAAGCAAGAACTATTTGAGTTGGTCCAGGAGAGTGCAAGTGATATCAGGAGGAAAAGGAGTAGAACACTATCTGTTGGAGGATTGTGTTGAGCCGGCTAATAAGCTTAGCCCTGAGTGGAGAGTTTGGCGTGCGACAAATTCTACCATAGTGGCATGGTTATTGGCATCCATGTCACCTTCTGTTGGTAAAATGGTGGAAGCTATGCCCACTGTGGCACAGATATGGAGAACACTGAGCAACATGTATTCCAAGTGAGGGAATGTGATGGTGATGATGAAAATTCATAATAAGGCTGATGCAGTGAAACAAGCAGGGCGACCAGTGGAGCAATATACTAGTGAGTTGCAGTACCTGTGGGGAGAGTTGGACCACTATGCCCCTCTCCAGATGAGAGATCCACAGGATGCTCGAGATGTCCAGAAGTGGGTAGAGGACAGGAGGGTGACTCATTTCCTGAGAAACCTGGATCCTGAGTTTGAGAGCAGGAGGGCTGCTTTCTGTCACCAGGAGAGTTTACCTACCATGGAGGAGGCTGTATCAGCCATGGTCATTGAGGAGAGCAGGCTTCGGATGATGAGCAGTAACAATCCAGTGAAGTCAGCCTATACCACAGTGGCAGAAAAGGAGTGCTTCAACTATGGAGAGAAGGGACACCTGAGCTATACTTGTCCTCTTCCTAGAAACTATGGTGGTAGGAGTGGAACTCGTGGAGGCCGTGGTGGTGCTCGTGGTGATCAAGGAGGTGGCCGTGGTGGCCGTGGAGGTCGTGCAGGGGGTCGTGGCAGAGGTCGTGGTAGTCCTCTGGCCAATGTTGCTACCATGGAGAGTAGTTCTCAAGTTAACACTACTACCGCAGAGGATGTTCCATCTCTAATCTTGACTGGGGAGCAGGTCAAGCAGTGGGAACAGTGGCAGAAGAGCAAAGCATGTGATATTTCTAGAACTACTCTATCTGAATCTGAGATTGCCACCACCAGTCACTTTGGTAACTTTGCCAACTATGCCCACTTGGGCAAAGGTACTCAGGCACAGGCACTTGCATCCACATATAGGCATAACATAGAATGAGTCATTGATTCTGGAGCTTCTAAGCATGTCACAGGCATTTCTAGTGTCTTTAAAACATATACTCCGCATTCTTATTCTAAAACTATTCAAACTGCTGATGGTACCTCTCAACCCATTCATGGTGTAGGGTCTATAGAGTGCACTCCATCTCTTTGTTTATCATCTGTTTTGCATGTTCCTTCCTTCCCAGTCAATCTTTCTGTCAGTTCACTTGTTGATCAGTTCAAATGCATTGTTACATTTGATGAAAATCTTTGTACCTTTCAGGAGAAGAGGACTGGGAGAGTGATTGAGACTGGAGTCAGGTGTAATGGGCTGTGGTGCATCAATCAGGCGGAGTCAGCATTGGCAGCAGCTGTTGGAGCACAAGAGAGGGAGATCTACTTACTTCATTGTCGGTTAGGACATGTGCCTTTTGAAAGCTTGAATAAATTGTATCCTGATGCTTTTAAGAATGTGGATAGAAACAAACTTGTGCGTGATGCTTGTGAACTTGGGAAGCACACAAGATCAGCTTATCCTGGTGTTGGTCTTCGTAGTACTGAACCCTTTATGTTAATACACTCTGATGTTTGGGGTCCCTGCTCAATTACATCTTTGAGTGGATTTAAGTGGTTTGTCACTTTTATTGACTGCTATACCCGTATGACATGGATCTACATGCTTAGCATGAGGTTCTTCGATGCTTCCAAGATTTTCATAAATTGGTTGCAAATTAATTTAATGCTAAAATTCGAATTTTTCGTACTGATAATGGAAAGAAGTATGTGAACAATGACTTTGTGGCATATCTTTCAAATCATGGAATTATACATCAAACCACATGTCCTAATACCCCACCACAAAATGGAGTAGCTGAGAGAAAGAATCGACACTTGTTGGAGGTGGCAAGATCACTGATGTTTCAAATGAATGTGCCTAAATATCTCTAGAGTGAAGCAGTGCTAACAGCAGCATATTTAATCAACCGCATGCCGTCCAGGATTCTTGGTATGAAGTCACCTGCAGAGCTTTTATTGGGTCAACGAGAGTTTAAAGTACCCACCAAGGTGTTTGGTTGTGTTTGCTTTGTCAAGGACCATAGACCTTCAGTAGGAAAGTTGGATCCTCAAGCGGTGAAATGTGTCTTTGTTGGATATTCCTCTACACAGAAGGGATACAAATGTTGGGATCTTGTTGGAAAGAAGTTATTTGTGAGTATGGATGTGACATTCCGTGAGTTTGAACCATACTACACAAAACTGTGGAATCTTGATCCATTCTTGGAGGAATTCTCTTCAGTCACTGAGAGTGAAACTAGAGAGAGGGAGGATGATTATGTGCAGAATGAAGGGGTGGCTCAAAAGGAAGTGATTATTGGAACTATTCCATGCCCAATGGAAGTGCCTGCGGCGGTTCAAGATGTGGTGGATCAGGATATGATGGTGGATATGAGGAGTGGTGGCCAGGAGAATGAAGAGATGATTGGTGATGAGAGTGAGGAGGTGATTGTCGAAGGGAGTGAAGAGGTGATTGTTGGGACGAACCCATGTTTAGCGGAGAATAGGAAAACAGTTGCAAAGGAGCCAATTGTGTACCAAAGGAGGCGGTTCAGGAGTCAGGGGGAGCAAAGAGCTGTGAAGGAGCCAATAGTGTATCAAAGGAGGAGGTTCAAGAGTCAGGGGGAGCAAGTCAATGCATCACAGCCACAGCAGCCTGTTTCACTAGTCCCAAATCTCTCTTCGGACCTCTCTCCATTGAGCTCCTCGACCCAATCTGGGTCAAGCGGTAATATCTCTTCTACTCCCGAGCATGTAGAGGTACCTCTTGCACAACGTAGAGATACTAGATCTAATTTTGGGAAACCTCATGTTCGCTATGGATTTGAGCATCCTAGTACAGATCATGACATTGCTAATTTCCTTTCATACTCACGTCTTTCACCTGCATATAGAGCATTTGTTGCATCCTTACAAACAGTGCCTATTCCAAGGGACTGGAAGTGTGCAAAACAGGATCCTAAGTGGAAGGCAGCAATGGAGGAAGAGATGCATGCTCTTCAAAAGAAGAGGACATGGGAACTGGTCCCACTTCCAAAAGGGAAGAGAGTAGTGGGATGTAAGTGGGTCTTCACTGTGAAGCAAAACTCAAAAGGAGAGGTGGATAGGTACAAGGCAAGATTGGTTGCGAAGGGATATAGTCAAACATATGGCATTGACTATGATGAGACCTTTGCTCCTGTGGCAAAGATGGGTACTGTTAGGACCTTAATCTCTTGTGCAGTTAATTTTGATTGGCCACTCCATCAGATGGATGTAAATAATGCATTTCTTCATGGTGACCTACAGGAGGAGGTCTATATGGAGATTCCACCGGGGTTTGCAAATAATCAAACTATTGGGAAGGTGTGTAGACTTAAAAAAATCATTGTATGGACTAAAGCAGTCACCCCGGGCGTGGTTTGACAGATTTAGGAGGACAGTTTGTGGTATGGGATACACTCAGTGTAATGGTGATCATACCGTCTTCTACAAGCATAGAGGGACATGTATTACCATTATGGCAGTATATGTGGATGACATTGTGATTACTGGAGACGATGCAGAGGAAATTAAATGTTTGAAGGAGAATCTGGGAAGAGCTTTCAAGGTAAAAGATCTAGGACCGCTTCGATATTTCCTTGGGTTTGAGATTGCTAGGTCGCCTAAGGGGATTGTTCTCTCTCAAAGGAAATATGTCCTTGATCTGTTGACAGAAACTGGAATGCTTGGATGTCGACCATGTAATACTCCTATTGACAAAAATCATCAAACAAGTGCCCAATCTGGAGATCCAGTTAATAAAGAAGCATATCAAAGGCTGGTCGGGAGATTGATATACTTGTGTCATACCAGGCCTGATATTTCCTATGCAGTGAGTGTGGTAAGCAGATATATGCATGACCCTAGAACAGGACATATGGAGGTGGTCTATAGAATTTTGAGGTACTTGAAGGGAACCCCTGAAAGAGGTTTATGGTTCAAGAAGAATGGTCACTTGGATTTGGAGGGATACTGTGATGCGGATTGGGCAAGTAGCAGGGATGATAGGAGGTCTACTTCCGGTTATTGTGTGTTTGTGGGAGGAAATCTTGTCTCATGGCGAAGCAATAAACAAGCAGTTGTGGCTCGGTCTACTGCGGAAGCATAATATAGGGCAATGGCAGTGAGTCTATGCGAGATGATGTGGCTAAAAGGCTTATTGAAAGAGCTGCGGCTGTTAAGAAATGAGAGACTAATGCTGCATTGTGACAACATAGCTGCAATCAATATTGCAAACAATCCAGTTCAATTCGATCGCACAAAGCATGTGGAAATTGATAGATTCTTCATCAAGGAGAAGCTCGATAGTGGGATTCTAAGGCTAGGGTATGTAAAATCACGTAGTCAACTAGCAAATTGTTTCACAAAGGGTCTAGGACCTAGTAAAAATGAGTTGAGTTGTAACAAGATGGGCATGATAGATATCTTTAGTCCATCTTGAGGGGAAGTGTTGGTGTGAATAGAAGTTTGTAAGAGGACTCCTATGTAAAAGTGAAAGCAAATGAATATAGAGTGTGGGTGTGTGCTGGGGACACACCAGTGCAAAATCTCCCCAAATCACAATACCAACATGCAAATCTAATGTCCAGACCGCAATCGTTAGTACTACTCACCAATGCGCTAAAGAGAACACTGACATGCTAGTGTTACTGCGACATGGCATCTCTGAGTAGCAATTTCATGTGGTATTTTCAATTACTCTAGGACACAAAAATTGGGAAAAGAGCAAGGTGTCCACTTCTAACCTCCCCCTTCAAATGTTGTCTCAAGCACCATAAGCAATAACAAACCATGGAAGCAAAGCATGTGCTAGTGCATTCATGGCTGTTGAGTGCCAAATTGCTATCCTATATGCCAGTAGCAGACCCAAAGCTTTCTAGGAGCTTGGGCGGTTTAGTAGTGGGCTAAGCAGGCCTAATCTCCTCTATATATGGGCTACAAAATAATTAGATCTAGTGGAGTTGAACGCCGAGGAGTCTGGGCGAAGGCCCAGGGTCGCCAGGCCCTGGATTGCCAGTGCTATATGCCAATAGTGTCAGGACTGTGACTTCACACACGAGGGGCAACTAGTCCGTTTGTTTGCTTGTAAAGGAATCAGTGAATCACACAATGCCTTCGCTTCTCGTGAGTATATAACATTATCCAGGTCATAAATAATTACATGGACCTGATGACACCAGATGCCAAACCTGGAAGTGGTCCAAGCTGCCCTGGTGGCCCAGTGACCATACCCCCAGAAGCTCTCAAAGAAGTCAAGATAAACAGGTGGTGGCATTGGTTTTCTAGCATGATAGAAACAACACATCAAGTGACACTTCTTAAGTGCTTATCACCGTTCGTGCAATCATGCCTATCACTTGAAAAGTGGAATATTATTGATGCCAAACTTCATGCAAATTTCAACAAAGCAAGCTTCATCCTTCTTGCACAGTTTTCACAAACAAAACTTAAGAACAGCTATGTATGGTACAGCTGAGGACTTAAGTTGCAAGGTGAAAGCATGGAACCAGATATTACGAGTAGAATCCTACGGTGTTCAGCTGTTGAAAAAGGGAGGTCCAAAATAAGACAAATATCTTACCCAAAAAATAAACTGCCAACTAGTCCTCACAGACTTGAAGCACCTTCAGCCTCCTGAGAGTCCTCTTCTAGAGAGCAATATTCACCCGGATGCTTCAAGGCCTAGGAATTGGGGAAAAATGAAATGTCTTTGTCACTGGACCATCACTAAATTCCGGACAGCAGGAAAAGTAGAAGAGATGGGGTGAATTACAAAAGGATCTTAGCCCATTCTGCAATATCCTTGCCTGACATCTGCATCTGCAGTGTTGTGAGTTCATGTTGCCGCTTGCAGTTCTAATGTATATTTAACATTATACTTCTTTTTGAAGCCGAATTCTGTTGTACACTTGTGCTAGTGAAAGTCACAAAAACGGATCAGACAACCCAAATTTCAAAGCCAACGTTGTTTGGAGCACCTTCCTGTAGTTGAGTTATAGATTAACAGTACAAAAATTAACCCAGAAACCAAAAAATAAAGAAATTATGCAACAGGACAGAGAAGTGTCAAGTTGCACACGCAATTGGCATCATCGACGATTAGGCATTCCAAAATCGACACATCAAATGAAAGAAGGCTATATAGTTTATATGATGACAATCCATAAATCCTAATGATATGCTCGCACATGTGAACATCTCATAGACATTAACCTTACACAAGATGAGGCCATGTAACTAGTTCATTTCCCTTTCCCTGTATTGCCAGATTTTCAATGCACTGGCATAAAAAACGAATGGTTGTGTCTGTGCAACAAGCTCAGTGAACAGTGTTGATTTTTTTCCATATCGGTATATTAAGAAGAGAGTCAAGAACAGGAAGGAGAACAGTGTTGGTACTATCCACTGTTCTTTTGTTAGCTCTGGCTCTAGCTCCCACATATAAGGAGGTCACTGTTATCATTTTCATTAAGCAAGAGAACTGAATTAAAGAACATCCATGGTTAATATCAAGCCACAC
The DNA here is from genome assembly GCA_038087645.1 of Saccharum hybrid cultivar R570. Classification (NCBI taxonomy): domain Eukaryota; kingdom Viridiplantae; phylum Streptophyta; class Magnoliopsida; order Poales; family Poaceae; genus Saccharum; species Saccharum hybrid cultivar. The sequence goes on from JAQSUU010000120.1 coordinate 24,311,464, forward strand.
CAGCTGGCCTCTTTCTAATGGCATATGGTTTGGTAGTTTATTTATTTACCCCACCAATAACTAACTTCATGACAGGTTTATCTCTCTCTCACACACGCACAGGCACGCACCCACCCACCAACCCCAGATACTCAGAAGCATGCCCTCAAGTAGGATAACGTAAATACAATAAACTAGCAATTTGATCGCAAGAGAATATGTAACATATTATAGTTAGGGAATGATCACACCAGTAAACACAACCTGTGTCGGCTTGATGATTAGCATGAGTTCAACTAAATTTGAAGATGATATTAAAAAACAATAAATCAGAATAACAGCAGATAAAAAAATTGGTGCACAGATTCTATTTGCTACAACAAAGAAGAACAGGAATCGAAACAGTTCCTTTACAGCATAATTAGAGATGCAAGTGGGTTTCGTGTCAACCCACTCATCCTGTTTCTTTTCATTTGCCAACCATGTGTACAAAGTGATCTATAAATTAAGTAGGTAGTTGAGTAGAGTGAGTCTTGGGTAGAAACACAAGCAAAATCAACAGTGCCACAGAACAAAGCAATAGCATTACAAAAAACTGCCACCAAAACTTAAAAGCTGGCAATCTAGTAGTTCAAAACTACACTAAAACTTCAAGACCTCTCATTGGTAGTTGATCCAACTTGACAGCAACACGTAACCTATAAAATAAGAGCAGGTGACAAGGACTGAAGGTTTATTCATCCTTACATTTTCTTCAAAATTTCGATGCTTAAATGTGTTTACTCAACACACGTCAGAATCAGATTCAGACTTTATCGATGTGAAGAAACCAACATGCAGAATATTCTCATTTACAATTTGCAAGTCTGTCCTGTTTCTGAACAAACACAACTTTCAACATTGTCGCATGTTTCTCCGACTTCTATTAATAGTCAGTTCTTTCTTTTTCCAGAAAAAGGAGTGGTACAACCCCTCCTGGATATGTACATATATGAATATATGATATATCATATGGATAAAGAAGAGCATGATAATAGCAAACATTTTATTCATTGATCTAATAGTCAGTTATTTATCGATCTTCACAAATAGCATGAAACAATAATAACACCTGCATTTCATTTTATAAGGTGCCACATGCATTTTTTTAGGTTCAAACCTCATAAGCTTGAACCAATGATTAAAAAAAATTGTACAAAATGATACGATTTGATTCAGAACAAAAGTACTTTATTATGATTTTATTGCTACAAACAATTTAGTATATAGGAGAATTGAAGGGCCAAAGTTTAGTTTTAGAGACATTGGCGAGTCAAACAATGCCTTATATTTTGCAACAGAGGGAGTACTGAACTGCAGTACTTCAGTTCTCAGCTAGAAGGCCATTCAATCCCTGGGCAGCACAGAGATCATGAGAAAGGAAAAAAAGATAACTATGCATGTATGTAATTCCTGAAAATTTATGACCTCTGACCGAGAAAGGATGCAATTCTAGCTCTATTCCTAGTCAAAGTTTCTAAACTTTGACCAAGTTTATAGAAAAGACTATCAATATTTATAACACAAAATAGGTGTACTATGAAAATATATATCATGAAAAATCTAATGAAAATTATTTGGTATCATAAATATTGATACTTTTTTTATAGACTTGGTCAAACTCAAAATGGTTTGACTCGGTGCTATGCTAGAGTTGCATTATTTTCCGGATGGAGTATCACACAATGTGAAGGAGGCCATTAAGGTCAAATGACTTGTACATTTGAAATTCATTCATCATGAATTGAATGACAATGGAGCACAAAGACTGAATAACTCGGATTAGACACTTTAGTGTTATGGAGTGTGGATAAGGAGTGGTAGAACCATGCCCATAGGCTAAGGCCGTGTATATTAGAATGGTACCAAGCAACCTATACAATTTTTGTACCAGCAGCAAATGTTGGACCAATGGCCTCAAAATCAAGCTTTTGGGCCCCAACTTATGTGTTATTCGTTAGGTACACGCAGGTAAAACCCATTTGCCTAGAAAGTCAACAGCGAACTGAAAACCTGAAGAACTAAACAACAGAATGTTTCCATGTAATTTTGTTTTGTTGTTTCCTATATAAGGCATTAGCAAAACAGACTGTGCCAGTCTTAAGCTTTGCATACTAGCAAAATGGCATGCACAAGAGCCACACAATTTAGCATCAGTATATGGTAAGATTGTAATAAGGGCTGTGTTCAACATGGGAATGGTAGGCTGTGTTCAGTTGAGGTCAGTCGAATTCGCCCGAGGAAAAACACATATAAAGCTTTTGCTAACAGTTAAGACAATATACAACAATAAGTAAAATACTTAGCAAGGGAATGTGCAGCATCCAGCATAAATAAAAAATATAGGCCTGCATATGTTTTAACGGGAAAAATTGTTCAAACCACCTGAAACAGATTCGATGGCTCAAGCTACAAGATGACACAGTTGAAACTTTCAGCCATAAACAGGGTCATTAATCTGAAGTCTGAACGCCAAAGGATGATAATATAGTGTGCGCCTGTGAGGTTGAAACGATTGAGCAGAATACTTTTTACCATGTGCTATGATCAGGAAGCTGATCCAGTAACATAAATGAACATTATTGCTGTGGAATACACCACAATTATATCAAGGGAAAGAGTGACTAGCAACAAATCACCTTGGACCTTGGTTGATTTCTTTTTCCCATACATTATCAGATACTGAGTTACTGACCAGTCTAGAATACTAGTTCAGGCAGCACGAAACCCCACTAAACCTAATCAGAATCAGATAAGGTATTTTTCAAAGAACTATGAAACTATCATTACCCCTATCTCAGAAGTTCTATTTTCAACCAGAAGAATCAAAGCATGAAATGGGAAATAAAGAATTCATTAGCAAAAGCATTAAATTAGGCAATTGTAAATTTGTAATTACTAGCTGTAAATTAGGCATGGATCACACAGTATCACTAGCTGTAAATTTGTAATAACTATCCTTACATTAGAGTAACACTAGGCTGATCACTTCCGGGGCAGGCATCTTTTGCAGCAAGATGATAAAGCAACACTCCTGCTGCAACACTAACATTCAAACTCTCCACCGCAAGGAATGATCTCAAATCTTGATTACTAGAAGAACTGTCACCTTCTTCCCCTGCATCTGCATCTGCTCCTTCAACAAATACATCAACGTTTCCAGGTATTCTGACCAGATGTGTGCAGGATCGCTCAACCAGAGGTCTCAAACCAGTGCCTTCACTACCCATCACAAGAATAGTTGGCACCCCTATTTCCACTTCAGAGAGAGAGGTACAGCCTTGTCAGCAATGGTACCACCAAGGACACGCCAACCATTTTCAGCTGATGACGACAAGAACTGCATCATGTTTCTGCAGGAGAGTAGCTCAATCAACTCAAGCGAACCTGCACTAGCTTTGCTCACTACTCCACTTAATGGAGCAGAGTTCTTAGCACACAAAACAACACCCTGAGCACCAAAGTAGTAGGCAGACCTAATAATGGCTCCTAAATTCTGAGGATCCATAATCTCATCCAAGGCTATCCACACAGGTGCCTTTCCACCTTCCACCCTGACTGGATCTAACTCCTTTATATTAACCATTTCTAAGGGTGATGCATCGAGCACCACACCTTGGTGTGGTCGGTTATCCACCACCATGTTAAGATCATGCTTTGAAGTCTCAATAACCTTCAGCTCGATCTCCTCTGCCATCCGTAGCACTTTCTCAACTGCCTTCTTATCTTTCCTTTTCTTGTTGTTCCCGCTCAAATCCATACTTTCCTGTATATACAAAGCATAAAACTCCCTCCTCTGAGCCGTGAGTGCTGCAAGGACCGGTCCAACACCATAAACCCCTTGCCCCACCATCTTTGGCACCGATGATTCCCCTGCTTCCTTCCCTGTCTTCCTTCCCCAATTCTCCTGCTTGTTCCACTGCCTCACATCCGGCTTGTCAAATCTCTCCCGCCTGAACCTCTCACCACGGGACCCTCCATCCCTCCCCACAACTCGTTGGTAACTGTCCTTAATCCTTCCCCATTTGGGACTGTCAATTGGCTCATTCTCATCATCATCCTCTTGTTCCCTAATCGCCACCTTGTTTGGCATCCTGTTTCCCGACACCTCTCTTCGTTGATACCTGCCCTTAATCCTTCCCCATTCAGGATTGTCAATTGCCTCATTCTCATCATCATCCTTAATCGCTACCTTGTCCTTCATCCTGACTCCCGACACTTCTCTTCGAGCGTATTGGTCGTCTCTCGAGAAGAACTTCTCCGCGGAGCTCTCCCACGACGAGGATCGGCCGGCGCTAGTCCTAGCAACGGGGGCGCTGTTGGCAGTCTCGGCGGCAAGCCAGGGAAGCGCCCCCCCGCCGCCAGCTAATGCGGGCCCATCTGGCGCGGTGGAGAACGAAACCCTGCCTCCCAGTCCGAAGCGGGATTCGCCCGGGGAAGTGGCGGCCCTGGCGCTCGCACGGGCGGTTGTGGTCGGACGAGGCGCGGTTGAAGAGGCTGGATGCTTCGAGAGGTAGGCGGCGCGGAGGAGGCCAGCGACGAGGGTGCGGCGGGGCGAGGACGCCGCTGCGAGGAGCGGGAAAGGGTGGGACTTGGACAAGCTGGAGTGGAACATGGCGTCGGCGGCTCGGCGCCGGCGCGACGGGGAGTGTAGGGTTTTGGGGGTCCGGGATGGGATTTGCTGCTGGCCCGTTGGCCCTGTGGGTGGGTGACAGGGTGTCGGGTGAGGGGTGAGGGGTTTTGGGTGGGCGGCGCGCGCCACTCGTTCGACGAAATGCTGCGACGGCGGCGGGGATGGCAGAAAGGGTTGTTTCTGTGGAAGCCCTTCAGTTTGTGAGAATTGATAATTATGCAAACCTTTTTTTTCCCAAACGATAATCCAGAGACTTGCAAGAGAAAAAATTTCTTATTTATTACAAATGATATTTTCTGGCTCAAAACTTATATGTTATACCGTCTCATAATCTTTTCTATCTATTCAGTGTTGCCTTGATATCAACCTCCAGTGACGGAGATGGCAGATTTTCATGCATAGACCAATATTTTTAAGTCCCCTGTTTTGGTGCAGCTTCTGGGTGTTCCGTCTCCGGCTTCCAAAGCGTTCAAGCGTGAATTCATGATGATATATGCTTAATGTCCTTGTGAAAAAGAAAAATAGATGCTGTGCTTTACTTATATATATCTGTCCTTGCAGGCGAGCCTACACTTGAGGATTCTCCTTTGTCACAGCTGATGGGATTATAGCCGAGGATGTGACGGTGATGTTCGAATGACTGATACTCGTGCAAATGAAGCAGAACGTGGGGCTTGTTTAGTTGGTGAAAAAGTTTGGGTTCGGCTACTGTAGCACTTTTCGTTTTTTTTTGGTAATTTGTGTCCAATCATGGACTAATTAGGCTCAAAAGATTTGTCTCGTGATTTACAACCAAACTGTGTAATTAGTTTTTTCTTTCGCCTATATTTAGTACTCCATGCATATACCGTAAGATTCGATGTGACAGGTACTGTAGCACTTTTTGGGTTTGCTTTTTGCAAACTAAACAGGCTCGTGGTATTACCAATCAAATCCACTGCTATATCTCTTTAAGATGAGTGACGAGTCAGCCAAGGGTTATAATGGTGAGAGAGAAGGAAATGAATACCTGATCAACCTTCGACTCACCTGGCCTGGCAATGTTGATTTTTCTTCTGAGGTCACAGCTGCATTTTGTCTAACTGATGGTGCTTTACAGTGGTTGACTGTACTGAGGGTGTCTGTATGCAAACTGAGAACAAGCTGGACAGATGTTTCCTTGATCTGTTTGGGTTCACAAGCACCCTGAGGGCCGCAACCTCTGGTTGTCTTTGACCTCTGGAGTATGGTGCACATATTTGCAAACTTTGTCTTGGACATCCGTAAGAGGAAGGGGCTGAAGGAGCAGGTCACACCTCTCTTTGAATATGGGGATAAACTCTGAATGTTTGATAATTTATTTTCTGTTCGTATCACTTTATGATGCCATCATCTATTCTGGACGATGGCTTCATTTCCTATGTTTTTCACATAAACTATCATATTACAATATGCTACGTACATGCGATGTTGTACTGCAATGATATAATGACATTTTGAAAGTATTTTCTGTGGACAGTGTTTATCAGCCATGGTATAGTATTTTTCTCTCATAACAAATCAGCCAACAGTACTTTCAGTTATGGCCTATCAACCAAGCAAACAGGGTGAACTATTAGCCTTTGCTGAACATGTTCTGTTCACTCTCATTTGAATTTACTAGCACCATGGTGCTTGGTGTTTAGTTTCAGATCTTCTCCTCTTCACAGTATTTCTTGAAAATATGCTGGTTCAGTGCTGACAGCATTTGGTAGTATTGTTTTGGGTGTACATGTAGTTAGTATATTGGGTCTGATTAGGACTACTCCACAAACTCTACCAAAGAGCAGCTCCACAAAAACCTGCAGTTTTCGGAGCACCTCTTTAGATGCTCTCTTAAGTCTACTTTTTTTTAGAGCAAAGTTCGTGGAGTTGCACTTGTTTGGCTGAACAACGTGGAGCGGAGGATCCCAAATTGGCCCATTGTCTCTGTGACTTTCAGATTTTACAACTTCATCACTTGCAATTATTTTTCTTATATTGATTGCTATGGATCGACTCTGTTTTATTAATGTTATTTTGTGCATTTTATTTCCTTTTTGCTTATTCTACACATGTTTTATATCTTCATGTTTGGAATAATTTTGTTGAAACAATGATCCTTAAAGCCTTATGGGACGGTTGGAGCTCTTGTGCACTTTTAGTTACTTTATTTACAATTGGATTCGAAGTGTCTAAAATACCGTCTGCTCGTTTTCCCCTCCTTGAGACACAGTTACCATTTCGTATTGTTCGTTCCTGTCAATCATCTAATGATGACAACGTGAGATTGATCAACCGTGGGTGATACTAAGGTCTGCAAATAATTCAATCACCAAGAAGAAAGCGCAATGATTCGGTAATGCCCAGCAAGGCAAAATCATAATTTGCCATTTGGTGATAGGATTTTGTTAGGCCGCGTTTGGTTCTGCTAGCTCACCTCGCCTCGCCTCGCCGGCGAGAAACGAAAGAGAAAAATGTGTTTGGATTCCTTGCCTTGTTGCCTCGGTTTTTGCGCAAGTGAGTTTTTCCTCGCTGACTGAGGAGAGACAAATTGGCTCGCCAAAACAGGCAAGGTTAGCCTCACCGCTGACCCAGGAGAGCCAAACTGGCTCTGGCTAAGCGAGGCCAAACGTTGCAAGATTATCTGACTTGGACTCTAAAACTGATTTTTGCAGATGTTCAAGTTCATCTGACTTGAACTCTTAAGTGATTTTTGCCAAATGTGCTTTAGCTCACATGATGATCAATCATCCATAGAAGGATCAGATCACTGGTAAGGACAGGACAGAGGGAGGTTCAAACTTTCAATGGCACAGGCCATTATCAGGAACATCAAAACTATCAAGGTACGTGATCATAAAACAAGGTCTCAGTAAACTCTATATCAAGGATTGAAGGGTGAGTACTGAGTACCATGAAATGTGTCTGTAATAACCATGCTGAATATAGCTATGTCTAAATCTGGTATTTCAAACACCATAGCTAATCAGAGTCATTACATCTTGGGCACTAAACCAATGCAACTATGCAAGGAATGCCGCATTCTTTGCAAAATCTTATTTGGGCTCGTGGTGGATGTGAACAGGTAGAGCTAAGCAAGCATCCAAGCCGGCACAAATCTTTTGCACGCCATATATACACTACTACACAAAAGTGAACAACTGTAGAACTCCGAAAGACAGCTTAACATTCACCTCGATCTTGCATACTTGCACCAAGCAAAGCTTCCCACAAGTTCATCAGACCTGGGAGCCTGGAGCCTTTCATTCGTCCTTCTTCTCGAGGCTGGTGTTGTTCAGCCGCTCGATGGCTAGTATGAGCGCCTGTGTACCGAGCCCGCCCTCGCCGTGCGCGATCAGCGACACATACAGCTGTTGCGCGAGCGCGAGCCCCGGCAATGACAGCCCCATGGCCTGGCATTCCGACAGGCAGATACCGAGGTCCTTCACGAAGTGCCGGACATAGAAGCCAGCCGCCATATCCCTCTCCAGGATCCGCTTCCCGTACAGTTCCAGCGACTTGGACCCCGCCGCGCCGGTGGAGATGGCCTCCAGCCACTTGGCCACGTCCAGCCCGGCCTTGTGCGCGTACACCATGCCCTCCACGAGCCCCACCATGGTGGACGCGATGGCGATCTGGTTGCCCAGCTTCGCGCGCTGCCCCGCGCCGGGCCCGCCCATGTACAGCGCGTTTCCCATGAGCTTGAAGAGCGGCGCCAGGCGAGAAACGACGGCGGCGTCGCCGCCCGCGAAGATGGAGAGGGTGGCGTTGCGGGCCCCTCGGTCGCCGCCGGAGACGGGGGCGTCGACGGCCGAGCAGCCGGCGGCGGCAGCGGCCGCGGCTATCTCGGCGGCGAGGGTGGGGTCGGAGGTGGTCATGTCGACGAGGATACCGCCTGGGGCCAGGCCGGAGAGGGCGCCGGTGGATGGATCGAGGGCGGTGGAGCGGACGTCGGAGGGGAAGCCGACCATGAGGAAGATGACATCGGCAGCCGAGGCGGCCGCGCGCGGGTTGTCCGCAAGGCTGGCGCCGCGGGAGACGAGGCCCTGGGTCTTGGATGCCGTGCGGTTGAAGACGGTGAGAGCGTAGCCGGCGGAGAGGAGGTGGCCAGCCATGGACTGGCCCATGACGCCCGTCCCCACCCAGGCCACGCGGGTGGTGTCCGGAGAGATCGGACGATCGGAGACGTTCGCTGCCGTGGACGACGACGACATGGCTGCTGCGGCGGCGGCGGCGGTAGCGGCGAGCGGAAAGGGCGGACGGCGGCGAGTGAGGAAACTGGATATGCCGGCCAGCATTTGGGGACGGAGTAGCTGCTTGATAGGCTGTCCTGTATGCAGATGAATTGTCGCAAATGCCCTCTTGTGTCGCGTTGTAGTTGCCGATAAGGCGACCGCTGGCGACCTCGCGTCGTGAGGCCAGTGGGCTTCTGTATAGTCACTGTCTTGGAAAGGGGCCAGTGGGCTTTATCCATGGGCCGAATGGTAGCCGGAGAGTGAGGAGCTCATGGGTGACGAGCAGCCCCAGAGCGGCAGAGCCCCCCGCCGCCAATCTGGATCGACCAAACCACAGGCCGTTCAGGGGCGAATATTCGCCCGTGGGATATTTCTTGCCCGGTGCGCCAACTCCCTCCGCTGCTATAGATATCCTCACAGGCGGCCGCTAGGGTTTTAGTGCTTCTCTCCCGGCGGCGCCTCCACATCTCGTCTCTCAGATCGGGAGGCGAAACCAAGGTGACTGACCACCCTTTCCCCCTCTTCTCTGGTTGGTAGAGCTAGAGCTAGCTGATCGGTATTTCTAGTTGACTACAAGGCGGTTTGGTTCCATCTCGTGGTGTCTTGTGCTGATTGGATTGAGCTAGAGCTAGCTGATCGGTATTTCTAGTTGACTTCAAGGCGTTTTGGTTCCATCTCGTGGTGTTTTCTGTTGATTGGATTGAATCAGAGGCCTTGAAGTGGCTTGCGGTTCGAATCTGAAGTTTGTGTGGGTACTCGAGGTAATTTAGGTCGATTCGGGTTTACTGGTGCCGCTGACTGTTCTCTCTGTGTTTGGTCTGTCCGATCTTTAGAGATAAGATAAGGTGCAGTCCTGGTTCACTCCGGATGTCCTATATTACTTGATTCTTAACTTAAGTTTTGCGTCGGCCAGTTAGTTTGCATCTTTGGGTGAATTGGGTCTGCTGTGATCCTTGGGTGACACTAATTTGTTTACTCAGATCTACTGTTTTGCCATGACTAATTGTGGCTGGTATAGTCTGATTTGGTTCTAACAATTTGTGCTCTGTTGGTAGTCCTCAGATTCATGATAGTTATGTTTATGATCCATTTTAGGCAGTATGGTTACCTTTTTATGGTCCATTTTTTTTAATGCTCAGTATGTCAGCATTCATCGATCTGTGGTAGTCCAAGTCTACATGAATTTGTTGAGTAATCTATGCATTCCTTTTTTTGGCTTCTTCGATTTTCATGAAGGCTAGAAAATCTTCTGCTAGTTGAAATGTTTGTCTGAAACATTTTCTGGTGTTTCCATGTAAGTTGGTATGTCAATAATGTGATAATCTGTCTGTATAAGTGTATAAGATTGGTTTTGGTTCACAGTTGTAATACACATGGTACACCCATCAGTTGAGCTTTAACCTGTAGTTACCATCTACTGTTTCTTGTTTCACTTATCAGTATTAACCCATTTATTTAGTATTTTAGAGATTGGAGATTGAATCATCCCTTTATGTCTCCAAGGATTTAGCTATGGATAGGAGCGCTTGGAGATTGGCAATCAACGTGCCTGAACCGTGACCTCTTTATGTCTTGTGCCCTTTATGTCCCTTTATGTGCCTCCTTGTTTCTCGTCTCTTTTGGGTTTCATCTCTAGCCTATCCCAACTTGCTTGGGACAAAAGGCTATGTTGTTGTTGTTGTTGTTGTAGAGATTGGAGATTGAATCATCCCTTTGACGCTTTCTTAAAACAAGTTGTGTAGTATGATGAAGTTCTACCCTGTGTTCAACAAAGATACCCAATTAGCTTTTGTGTGCTTACAATCCCTTGTTTTGAGTGAAAATTAGAATAATTTAGCTTGATAAAGAGTGAGTGAAAACGTTTTCAACAACTTTCTGAAATGGTTAATATCTTGTTTGACACATTAGACAGTTAAATTTATGTCTCTCTTTTGTTCCTGATGACAATTGCAGTGCTTGTTGCTTCTTTGTGCTGATGTCAGTCTCAAAATTTTCTGTAATTCTGTTTATTCTGTTCATGTTTTTTTTTAAAAAAAATCTGACTTGCATTTTGTACCTTCAACTGCAGGAATACATATACAAATTTTTAGTGGGATCATCATAAAAAGTCAAGATGGTGAAGTTCACGGCTGAAGAGCTTCGTGCCATCATGGACAAAAAGAACAACATTCGCAATATGTCTGTTATTGCTCATGTGGACCATGGTATGTCCAGAACAGTGCTTTGTTAGATGGCATATACTCCTTAATGTTTTTGAGCCTTTTCGTTTTTAGAACTTATTTTGTTTTCAATATTTAAGAGCTAATGCATTATCGTTTTTTAGAACTTATTTTTAGAACTGATGCTGCATTATCTGTGTTCTGCCAAGTTACTTATGGTCAGTTATTCATTCATGTAGTAGGCTTACTGTTTTTTCATCTTGTGATTAATGTATTGCTTCTCTAGGTTCTATGGTAGGTATATTACCTGTTAGCTATGTGTTTTAGGTTGTAATGTATTGATGTGTTTGTTAACTTTCAATTTTGATTGGTTGTCTGCTCCTAATGTGCTACTCTATGATGCATGTCCAGTTGGATGTTGAAGTTGTGCACTGTTCCTTATATATTATTGTATTTTTTGCAGGAAAGTCCACGCTTACAGATTCCCTTGTGGCAGCTGCTGGGATTATTGCCCAGGAAGTTGCTGGTGATGTCCGCATGACTGATACTCGTGCAGATGAAGCAGAGCGTGGTATTACAATCAAATCCACTGGTATCTCTCTTTACTATGAGATGACTGATGAGTCACTGAAGAACTACAAGGGTGAGAGGGATGGTAACCAATATTTGATCAACCTTATTGACTCACCTGGGCACGTCGATTTTTCTTCGGAAGTTACAGCTGCTCTTCGCATCACCGATGGTGCTCTGGTGGTGGTTGACTGTATTGAAGGTGTCTGTGTGCAAACTGAAACTGTGCTCCGCCAAGCCCTTGGTGAGAGGATTAGGCCAGTCCTTACTGTGAACAAGATGGACAGGTGCTTCCTTGAGCTTCAGGTCGAGGGTGAGGAAGCTTATCAGACTTTCTCCCGTGTCATTGAGAATGCCAACGTCATTATGGCAACATATGAAGATAAGCTCCTAGGTGATGTCCAAGTCTACCCAGAGAAGGGGACTGTTGCTTTTTCTGCTGGCTTGCACGGATGGGCCTTTACCCTCACTAACTTTGCCAAGATGTATGCATCTAAGTTTGGAGTTGATGAAGCTAAGATGATGGAGAGGCTTTGGGGTGAGAACTTCTTTGACCCTGCCACAAAGAAGTGGACTACCAAGAGCACAGGTTCTCCTACCTGCAAGAGAGGATTCGTTCAGTTCTGCTATGAGCCAATCAAGCAAATCATCAAGACCTGCATGAACGACCAGAAGGAGAAATTGTGGCCCATGCTGCAAAAGCTCAATGTTACCATGAAGGCTGATGAGAAGGAATTGATTGGCAAAGCTTTGATGAAGCGTGTTATGCAAACGTGGCTTCCAGCTAGCACTGCACTACTTGAGATGATGATATTCCACCTTCCTTCCCCTGCAAAGGCTCAAAAGTATCGTGTGGAGAACTTGTATGAGGGACCCCTTGATGATGTCTATGCAACTGCTATCAGAAACTGTGATCCGGAGGGACCTCTTATGCTGTATGTTTCAAAAATGATTCCAGCATCTGACAAGGGCAGGTTCTTTGCCTTTGGTCGTGTCTTCTCAGGGAAGGTTGCTACTGGTATGAAGGTTCGGATCATGGGTCCCAACTATGTCCCTGGCCAGAAGAAGGATCTGTATGTCAAGAGTGTCCAGCGTACTGTTATCTGGATGGGAAAGAAACAAGAGTCTGTTGAGGATGTTCCTTGTGGTAACACTGTTGCGATGGTTGGTCTGGATCAGTTCATCACGAAGAATGCTACACTCACTAATGAGAAGGAGGTTGATGCATGCCCAATCAGAGCAATGAAGTTCTCTGTCTCCCCTGTTGTGCGTGTTGCTGTTCAGTGCAAGGTTGCCTCTGACCTTCCCAAGCTAGTTGAAGGTTTGAAGCGTCTGGCAAAGTCTGATCCTATGGTTCTATGTACAATGGAAGAATCTGGTGAGCATATCATTGCTGGAGCTGGTGAGCTTCATCTTGAGATTTGCCTGAAGGATCTGCAGGAGGACTTCATGGGTGGTGCTGAAATTATCGTTTCCCCTCCTGTTGTGTCCTTCCGTGAAACCGTTCTCGAGAAGTCCTGCCGTACTGTCATGAGCAAGTCACCCAACAAGCACAACCGTCTGTACATGGAAGCGCGCCCCTTGGAGGAGGGTCTTGCTGAGGCCATTGATGAAGGCCGCATTGGCCCACGTGATGATCCTAAGGTGCGCTCCCAGATCCTCTCTCAGGAGTTTGGTTGGGACAAGGACCTTGCCAAGAAGATTTGGTGTTTTGGACCTGAAACCACTGGTCCAAACATGGTTGTTGATATGTGTAAGGGAGTTCAGTATCTCAATGAAATCAAGGATTCTGTTGTGGCTGGTTTCCAGTGGGCCTCAAAGGAGGGTGCACTGGCAGAGGAGAACATGCGTGGGATTTGCTTTGAGGTCTGTGATGTCGTTCTTCATGCTGATGCTATCCACAGGGGTGGTGGCCAGGTCATTCCAACTGCCAGGAGGGTCATCTATGCTTCTCAGCTCACGGCCAAGCCAAGGCTGCTGGAGCCAGTGTACCTGGTGGAGATTCAGGCCCCAGAAAATGCACTTGGTGGTATCTACGGTGTTTTGAACCAGAAGAGAGGGCATGTCTTCGAGGAGATGCAGAGGCCGGGTACCCCGCTCTACAACATCAAGGCTTACCTCCCTGTCATCGAGTCCTTTGGGTTCTCCAGCCAACTGAGGGCTGCAACCTCTGGTCAGGCTTTCCCCCAGTGTGTCTTTGACCATTGGGACATGATGGGCTCTGATCCTTTGGAGGCTGGCTCCCAGGCTGCTCAGCTGGTGCTGGATATCCGCAAGAGGAAGGGCCTCAAGGAACAGATGACCCCTCTTTCTGAGTTTGAGGACAAGCTCTAATCTTTTCGTTTTTGCTACTGTTATCCGTACTGGTTTAATTGTCGATTCATCCACTGTACTGGAATCTACTTTTATCTTGTTTCATTTTAGTTGTCAAGTGCATGTTTCTGAACATCATTGGTCATGCTGTAGATGGTAGTGTGCTGCTGAGACACTTTTTGCTATCCATCGTGATGTAACAGATGAAACAGTTGGTATATGCTTTGTTAAGTGGAAGTGTTGCAGTAAATGCTTGTGCCATGCTGATTTAATGGTTGTTTCCTTTCTGTTGGAAAATGCTTGTTTAAGATAAATTCACTATTGTTGCATGCTTTCTTCCCTTTGCATTTACATTACACCTTTGAGTTATGTCTATTAAATGATTAAATGATTTGCGTTTTCTGGAGTGGTTAGAATTTCATTCTTTGAATGAAACTGTATTTGGATCAGGTTGCTGTTGCTATTTATCTGTAATTGCTGATTATTTATTTGAAATTAGACATTGAGACTGGAAGGATGGTTAGTTTGTGTACAAGATTCGGTCAAGTGCCATGCAGGTTAAGTAAAGTTGGTAAACAAATCTCTAATACAAGCTTCTGTTGCTATCAATTTCACAAGAGACCTGGATTAAGGTGATTCAGGGACTGCATGCTTACTACGGCCAAAATGATGACTTGTTCCAATGATAAAATGACCCAACGATAAAATGATGATTTGTCCCTTTCTACCTTACCCTTGGTTAGTTCCTAAAATATTTTCTAAAATATTTTAGATTTCCGTCACATCGAATCTTTAGACACATGTATGAAGCATTAAATATAGATAAAAAAAATAAAACTAATTACACAGTTTAGACGAAATGGACGAGACGAATCTTTTAAGCCTAGTTAGGCCATGATCGGACAATAATTGCTAAATAACAACGAAAGTGCTATAGCAGCGCTACAGTTACATTTCCCAAAATATTTCGAGAACTAATCAAGGCTTAGTACAAGCTTCAGTTGCATCGGTCTTTGACTCTTTGTGTTTCCACGAAAGCTTGCCACCTAAAGTCCTAAATCAGCTTTGTTTTTCTACCTTTGAATTTGAAGTTATTTAAATATTTACCGACGGGAGGAAAATATCATTAAAACTGGTAAACAAAACTCTGCATTTTTTTTTGCTAATCACAAAGTACATGTCCACAAATATGTATGTAAATTCAAGAACTCATCCCTATAAATAAATACATGCATACAAACCCTTCTTCTATAGACATTTTAGAAGACTTAGTCAGCAGATCAATCAACAAAGGTGCCTATATGAGTAGTTGTTAACAAGGAATGTAAATGTCATATACCACCAAAAAATAGTATTGTTTAATTCTACGGTAATGATACAGTGCATACGTCCGAACACGGACGGACGCGCCGCGACGCAAACAACGCGCGCGCGACTCGCCCCGTGCCATATCCATTCGTTGACCCCGCCCCGACCCGCCTAGCCCCACTTGCTCGCCTCCTCCGCGCGCCGGCGAGCTCCTCCGCGAAGCTCCTCTTCCATGCGCCAGCGAAGCTCCTCCTCTGTGCGCCGGCGAAGCTCCTCCTCCGTGCACCGACGAAGCTCCTCCTCCGTGCGCCGGCGAGCTCCCCCTCCCGGCCTTCCTCTCTCCCCCTCCTCCTCCCCCTTCCCGCTGCGCTCACTTGGTGGCGGATCCTCAGATCCAGCGGCGCAGGTGCTCTTCTCCGCCCTGGAGCTTCCTCCTCCAACTCGACGACGGCATGGGGGGGCCTCCCCCGTGGCGGATCCATGGTGCACCGAGCCGTCCACGGTGGATCCATGGTGGCGATGCAGATCCAGTTGGGGGGTGTCGCTTTCCACTCTTGCGCGCCTCGCTCACCTCGACGACGGCTTTGGCGAGCTCCCCTGGTGGTGGATCCATGCAGCAGCGTTGCCCCTCGTGGTGGATCCATGGGGGCGTTGCAGATCTGGCGGCCTTCTCCCTCTCTTCTCCCCTTGTTTCAGTAGTTTTTTTTTTCTGTTGTTTCATTTGCTCGAAATGTATGTTTCAGTAGGCAATCTGGGATGTTTTTCTGGTTGTTTCAGTAGTTCAAGTTGGGTGTTTCAGTAGTTGAAGCTAGATGTTTCAGTAGCCAATCTAGGGGTGTTTTTTGGGTGTTTCAGTATTCAATCTGGGGTGTTTTCTGGGTGTTTCAGTAGTTCAATATGGGTGTTTCACTAGCTCAATTTGGGCGTTTCAACAGGAGGATTTCAAGTGTTTCAGTAATCCAAACTGGAGCGTTTTAGTAGTTCAATCTTGGTGTTTCAATAAGATGTTTTCAAGTGTTTCAGTATTCAAAACTGGGGTGTTTCTGGAGTGTCTCCGTAGTTCAAAATTGGGTGTTTCAGTAGTTCAAAACTGAGTGTTTCAGTAGCATGTTTTAATTGTTTCAATAGTCATAGGATGTATGTTGCAACAGTTGTATTTGAATGTTTCATAGGTAGATATGGGTTTTTGCATCTCTCTCCCTTCCACCTCTGTTGCATCTTTTGCATCAGACGTCGGTGCAGGGGGTTGACGAGGTTGAGGGCGGGGCAGACCCGTTGCACGGGGTGGTGGAGATGGCTTCCTTTCTTCGTCCATGTGTGGTGAGGATGGGGGAGGCGTTGGTTCGCTAGTTCCTTCCATTTTTATTTTCATTGAGGCGGGGGCGGGCCGTTGCAGTGGGAGGCGGGGTGGTTTGCTGTGGCGTCCGGCTGCTAGCGCCCGGATCCGGACGTCCGGGTGCCAGCAACGCCCTTAATTCTATAATAAAGTTAGGACAATGTGAACAGCTTGTTGAGGACTCGATCAATCGGATAAGAACCTAACCGACCGACCAATTACAATAGAACTTTTTTAAAACAAATTACAGTAGAACTTTTTTTTGCAACAAACTAGAAATGTCAATAGCCGTAACCAGAACCAGAACCGTCTGCTCTTCGGTCTTCTACTAATAGCTGTAAATTCCATTCTGGTACAGGCCGGAATGTCTCGTACCGACACCTAGACTGATATAGAAGCGCAGCAATCTCGTACCAGGTCAAATACCGATCAATACCTGTCAAATACCGGTCAATACCGGGCAATAATGTCCATGACTGCATGTATTTTATTTTTCTATGTATGAACTTTGGAGTTTGAACTTTGAAATAAGGTCTTATGGACTTGCTGAATGATACGTTAGTTCGGCAAAAGTGATAATTACACAATAAGTTAAGTCGATATATATTTATATGCACATTTATGTATAACATATTATTATTATTATTATTATTATTATTATTATTATTATTATTATTATTATTATTATTATTATTATTATTATTATTATTATTATTATTATAAAGTTTGGAACGGTACGTCGGTATAGACCGGTATCGGAGTGTTCCATTCTAATAGCCAAAACGGACGGCCTCCGGAATGAAATTTACAAGTTAGCTTCTCCTCTAGGATGGGTTTGGATTTAGCCTATGGATGCCCTGCCAAACTTGGGCCGCCATGAGCCCACTAAAATTCGGTGGCTGAAATTTGGCTGCACAAAGAGGAAGAAATCTTTAACTTTCGAATCCAAGGTCCAAGCTCGGGTACTTGATAGCGCCACATCGCCCGCTAACCCAGTAACCGTTGGATTTCACAAAGTTGCAATATCATCCATCGGATTTGAATTAGCTCGGCTTTCCGCCCGTTTCATTACTGGTATGCCCAGCGCCCGAACGTTCGGCGCCAAGATGCATCCGGCACCCGCGTACAGAAACAGCGCCAGCATGCGTGCGTGTATCCCCCATCCGCGGCCTATCTCCTCCACACCCTCATCCCGCCACCACGCTGCTATCTCAGGCGCGCTCCCTCTGCAACCTCCCGCCGCACCCCCTCTACAGCCCCCTGCAGCGCCGCGTCCGTTTCGCGCTGCACGCAGGCCCCGTGCCGCCCGAGCTACAAGAGGGGAAGGGCACGCGGCGCTTCCAATTCGGAAGGACCCACCCACGGCGTCGTATGGATGCCCTGCTGGCTCCGGGAGAGACGATGCTGCAGAAGGTGAGAAGGAGAGATGCAACACCCGATCTACTTTTAAAACATCCAAATACAACAGTTGCAACATACGTCTTAAGACAGTGAAACACTTAAAACATACTTCTGAAACACTTGAAAAAATACCTGAAACACACTTGAAAACCATTGCAACCATATTGACCATACGCAACAACCAAATACAACACATGCAACGTATATGTGAAAACATATGCAACATCCAGTTAACACACTTAAAACATGCTTCCGGAAAACACAGATGAAACATACCTCTGAAAAACATTTGAAACACTCGAAATATACGTTTGCAACATGCCTCTGAAAACAATTGCAACGTATGCAACATGCGTCCGGAAAATAATTGGATTTATAATTTTGATTATTATTATTCTATTATGAAAGATTTTTTTAGACAGTGCGTGCATCTCAAATAGTAAAAATTTAATCATAATCAATGTTTTTTTTTGTTTTTTTTGGTACGCACACAACCCCTTACATTGTATATAGATCCGTTCCTAGTAACTTCAGTCTGATTTAACGAAAAGCAGAGGCCAACACTGAAGCACACGCTGAGGGCAGCGCGAGCCCGACATGAGATCTGTATGTTAGAGCAGAGACTAAAGCAGAGGTGTGATGGACCTGTGGTTCCGAGTACAGTTTAAAAGGTACAACAACTTCGTTTTGCTAAAATTTAGCTTATGCTGATACTTATACTGATTTATTGTGAGAGCAAAATACTATTCATTTGCTGAAAAGTACGGCTGAAGTTGTGCTGAAGAACAGGGTATCGCTCTATAAAACATTTCTTGTAAAGTTCAGTGTAAAATCAGCTGCTTTTCCGTTGACGTAGTGTTTTTTTCCCTATATTATCAAAACCACATTTTAACGTTAAGCCCTTTTTGGCCCTATCCTAAGACTGTCTCCAATAGCTCTCACCCAAATGTGAGACATTTGAAGATATGGGTCGCGCACCACGGAAGGCTCACAAGCTCAAATCTTTCCTTCTCCAGCAGAGGACGCAAAAGAGCAACCAAATCTTCCCTTCCCGAACATCACCTCTCTCTCTCCACCACGCGGCCATGGAGGAGCAGCTCCCCCGCATGCCTCCCGGCCAGCCCGCCGCCACGGCCGGTCCTGTCCGACGCTTGCCGTCCGTGGCCGCGCCCTCTCGCCCCGACTCGCGCCGCCACCCAGGCCGGTCCTATCCCGCCCTCGCCGCGCCATCGCCGACCCTGCGGCGGTCGCGTCGCCTGGTCACGAGCCCACCATGGAAGAGGGCGTGTGTGCATGCAGAGGAAGAGGGCGCGCTGGTGCTGGAGTACCTCACCAGCGGCACGCTAGCGGACGCGCTCCACCCAACATGCTCCTCGACAGCAGCGCCACCGGCGACAGCGCGCGGCTCTGCGACCTGGGCTCCGCCTACAAGGGCTTCTCGGCGGCTGTGGCGTCAGCGTGCGCCGCCGTGGCCATGGGGTCGTTGGGCTACGCCGACCCGTTCTTCCTCCACACGGGCATCGGGTCTAGCAAGTCCGACGTCTACGGCTTCGGCGTGCTCATGCTTGTGGCCAGGCTCGCCGTGGAGTGCGTGGCCGCGCAGCCCGAGCCCACCATGGACGACAGCGTAGGTTTGGGTCGTGGGGAGGGACGACGCGTATTTGCCTCTTCTCTCTCCTCGCACACAAAATGGCTACTTGCTTTGCGTACTCCGTTGGAGGATGTGTTTTTACTGTGTAACACCCATTTTGGGTTTGGGTATGGTACGGGTAGGCTGTTGGAGTCAGTCCACCCTCCCGGTGTACACGGAGCACACAAGTACGGAGTACACGACTTCGGACTTCCGCCTCCGTATTGATCGAGCCTGCATCCCACGCGAACCCATCTACCCCGTCGCGCCAACATCCAACGGCGCACGCCACCCTGACCAAAGGCGGTTTCCACAGAGACTACCGCCGGCGCAGGCTAGGCTCATAAATACAGCCGACCCACAGCCCGCCTTCCCTCTCTAGTCTCTTTCTCTGTTTTCCCCGTCCCACCCCGCCGAGGCGCCGACGTAGGCGAAATCGATCTGCTCGGTCTCGCGCCCGCCGCCGCTCGCGTGTGGGAAGGACGAAGGAGGAGGCGAGATGGACGTGAGGTTCCTGCACTCGCCGGCTGAGGTCGCCAAGGTGGAGCTCGTGCAGTTCGGCATCCTCGGGCCCGATGAGATCATATTGCCCTGCCCCTCGTCCGCTCGTCCCCTCTTGCTTAATTGATTTTTTGAATTCGAGCTGGCTGGATGATTTGGGGCATTGGAGGGGCTGTTAGTAAGATTTGGGCAGGTCCATAACTCCATATATAGCCAATGCCATATTGGTGTGGTTATTATGAACTTGACTGTCAAGAATGTGTTTGGTTTAGTCATGTTTCATTGCTACTGCAAGTTTGAGCTGGAAAGCACAGATAACTAATAGATTTGTTGGGTTATGACTACTCCTGTACAGCTAAAACGCACCATTGATGTTACATGGTGATTAAGTGAGCAATTCCTCTACTTAATGCAAAGTAGGAGTAACGATTAAGATGAGACATTGCAACTGCAGATTTGAACTGGAAAGCACTGATAACTAGATTTGTTGGGTTATAACTACTCCTGTACAACTGAAACGCACCATTAATGTTACATGATGATTAAGTGAGTAATTCCTGTACACCTGGGTTCGAAGCCGTCTCTCTGCAGAATTTCTGCAGGGGTAAGATTTTGCTTCGGTTATTCCCTTCCCCAGACCCCACTCGTGTGGGAGCCTCTGACACTGGGTCTGCCCCCAAGGATGATGGGTTTAATAGTTTGCCATGTTGGGCTGGTTTGTACTGCTTCATTAAAAGAAATGTCGGCACATCTGCAGTGTGTGAACAACAAAATTCAGGTCATGTAATTTAATGGTGAATACTCTCTGTGTTGTGCAGAGACAAATGTCGGTGGCGCAGATAGAATATGCAGAGACTATGGAGAAGGGGAAGCCAAAGGCTGGTGGGCTTACCCTCGAATGGGGACCATCGACCGCAAAATGAAGTGCCAGACATGCATGGCGGGGATGGCAGAATGCCCAGGCCACTTTGGTCACGTTGAGCTCACCAAGCCCATGTTCCACATTGGGTTTCTGAAGACTGTACTGTCCATTATGCGCTGTGTCTGCTTCAACTGCTCCAAGATCCTCGTGGATGAGGTGCCCCCGTTACTGTGCAGAATGTTTGTGTGCACTTGCTTGTGTGCCTATCTGGCTATAGTGAAAGGAGTTCTGATTTTAAATCAAAGCATATTTGATATAGATCATAGGAGCCTTCTGTATTCTGACCATTATATTAATGAATGAATTGTCCTTCTCTTTGTACTGCATCAAGCTATGCTCATGGTTTGCTCTTGTCCACAGAAGGCATGTTTAACAAAATACCTGTAAACATTGTATCACACTACAAAAAGTTATAAACAAAAACTTGTTTGCATGTGCAGGCAGACTTTTCTGAAACCTAATGTAAGATTCATGAAGCTTAGAAACTCGTGCTGTAGCAAAAACATATTTGTGTTCTGTATAAAACGATCAGGGTAATTAAACCTGACCATGAGCCAAGTTTGGAGCTTTTCACAAAGTTCTGATTTAGCTGCTGTCACATGTTTAGCCACTATACTAAATATCATGTTTTTTCCAAGGTTATTTGACATTAACATTCATCTTGCAGGATAATACCAAGTTCAAGCAGGCTCTGAAAATCAGGAACCCAAAGAATAGATTAAAGAGAATATACGATGCTTGCAAGACCAAAAAGGTCTGTGGTGAGGGTGATGACCTTGATGTCCAGCAGCAGCAAGATACTGATGAGCATGTAAAGAGAAGAGGTGGCTGTGGTGCTCAGCAGCCAATTATTACAGTTGATGGTATGAAGATGCTTGTGGAATTCAAAGCACCAAAGAAGAAAAATGATGATCGAGAGCAACTCTCTGAGTCAGTGGAACCGAAGTAGATTCTCTCTGCTGAGTGGGTATTTATATGATCTATGTTTATTTAACAAATTAACAAGTTGTTCTAAGGAAGTTACTGTAACCATGCGGTTTGCTTACATGGCTTGTTTGACCAGGTCCTTAACGTTCTTGGGCTTACATCCCAAATTGGCCCGTCCAGATTGGATGATACTCTAGGTTCTTCCAATTCCTCCACCCCCTGTTAGACCTTCTGTCATGATGGGCACTTCTTCCAAAAAAGAGGTGAGCCTACTACTACTATTACAGTAATTATGTTTTGACTTGTTTGCATGGATGGATTGGAATGCTCAGCTCACTGTTATTCTTCTTGGTCTTTCATCTGTTTCTGCAGGATGATTTGACTCATCAATTAGCTATGATAATTCGGCATAATGAGAACTTGAGGAGGCAAGAGAGAAACGGAGCTCCAGCTCACATTATAGAGGAGTTTGCTCAGTTGTCGCAATTTCACATTGCTACATACTTTGATAATGAACTTCCTGGCCAACCCAGGGTGAGTAGTCTAGAAAGATGTCTTGCATGTCACCTATAGATACAAGGCTAAATTATCCTTTCTATTTGTTTTTAAATGCTCAGGCCACACAGCGTTCTGGAAGGCCAATTAAATCAATTTGCAGCAGGCTAAAAGCAAAAGAAGGCCGAGTTAGAGGAAACTTGATGGGGAAACGAGTTGATTTCTCAGCACGTACTGTTATCACACCAGATCCAAATATTAACATTGATGAATTGGGTGTTCCATGGAGTATTGCTTTGAACCTGACATATCCAGAAACTGTCACTCCATATAACATTGAGAGGTAAACCAGTTTACTGAAACGTGTTATGGAAATGTTCTTTTGCTGAGCTTACAACTAATTCCAATGATCTCAGGTTGAAGGAACTCATACTAAATGGGCCTCATCCTCCCCCAGGGAAGGTAGGTGCAAAGTACATTATCAGGGAAGATGGTCAGAGGCTTGATCTTCGTTATGTGAAGAAAAGCAGTGATCAGCATTTGGAGCTTGGTTACAAGGTGAGCACTGTATTCATTGTAACTGTAGCGGTAATGCTTTTTATAATCTCATCAGAAAATTTCTTTACTAATTTTGTGCCTCTGGTCTGTGGTGTCCTCAGGTGGAGAGGCACCTCAATGATGGAGATTTTGTTCATTTCAATCGGCAGCCAAGTCTTCACAAAATGTCTATCATGGGGCATCGAATCAAAATTATGCCCTACTCAACTTTCCGATTGAATTTGTCTGTCACATCACCATATAACGCTGATTTTGATGGAGATGAAATGAATATGCATGTTCCCCAGTCTTTTGAGACTAAAGCAGAAGTTCTAGAATTAATGATGGTGCCAAAATGTATTGTGTCTCCACAATCAAATAAGCCTGTGATGGGTATTGTCCAAGACACGCTGCTTGGATGTCGCAAAATCACCAAAAGGGACACTCTCATTGAAAAGGTGATTAAAGATAGACTTTACTTACCTTTTTCAATAGTGTTTTATGTTAAGTTTTGTAGCTCAACGTTATGAAATTTATTCCAGGACGTATTTATGAACATATTGATGTGGTGGGAAGACTTTGATGGAAAGATTCCTGCTCCTGCCATTCTCAAACCAAGGCCTATTTGGACTGGGAAACAAGTTTTCAACTCAATTATCCCAAGGCAAATAAATTTAATACGGTTTTGTTCCTGGCATTCCGGTGAAGAGAAAGGATTTGTTACTCCCAGTGATACTATGGTCAGGATAGAAAAGGGGGAGCTTCTATCTGGCACACTTTGCAAAAAGACTCTTGGAACAGGCCCTGGGAGTCTGATTCATGTTATTTGGTAATTGCTTCCATTAGCGTTCTGATTCAGAAGTTGCATCACAATTTAGTAATTTCTTTTTTCTCATTTGTTTGATCTAGTTTCATTTTAACCTGTTCTTTGCAGGGAAGAGGTTGGTCCAGATGCTGCACGCAAGTTCTTAGGTTATACACAGTGGCTTGTCAACTACTGGCTTCTTCAAAATGGTTTCAGTATTAGAATTGGAGATATGATTGCAGATGCAGACACAATGAAAAGCATTAATTGAGCAATTTCTAGTGCTGAGGATAGTGTGATGAAACTTATTAAACAAGCACGCGACAAGAAATTGGAAGCTGAGCCAGGACGCACTATGATGGAGTCATTTGAAAATAAAGTAAATGAGGTAATTGTTTGTGTCTTTGATTATGGATTGCCTTTTATTTTATATATGGGTCTTCCAATCAAACAAGAAAACTATCGCTATCAGTTGAGTTGTTTAGCATCAAGTCCACTCTCTTTTTATTCCAGGTTCTCAACACGGCTAGTAATATGGCTGGAAGCAGTGTGCAGAAGAGCTTCTCTGACAGCAACAATTTGAAGGCTATGGTCACTGCAGGCTCAAAAGGCACTTTCATTAACATTTCGCAAATGGCTGCTTGTGTTGGACAGCAAAATATTGAGGGCAAGCGGATCCCATTTGGTTTCAGTGGTCGAACATTGCCACATTTCACGAAAAATGACTATGGTTCTGAAAGTCATGGATTTGTGGAGAACTCTTACCTTTAGGGTCTGACATCGCAAGAATTTTCTTTCATGCTATGGGTGGTAGAGAAGGACTGATTGATACGGCTGTGAAGACTTCCGAGACTGGGTATATCCAATGGAGGCTTGTGAAAGCTATGGAGGACATCATGGTGAAGTATGATGGCGCTGCAAGAAATTCCTTGGGAGATGTCATTCAGTTTCTATATGGGGAAGATGGTATGGATGCTGTTTGGTTTGAAGAACAGAATTTGGACTCTTTGAAGATGAAAAAGGATGAGTTTGATACTGTATTCCGATATGAACTGGATGATGAGAATTGGAGGCCTAACTACTTGCTGCCTGTCCATTTTGATGATTTAAAGACCATCAGTGAATTCAGAAGTGTGTTAGAGGCGGAGGTTCATAAGCTAGAAGCTGACAGGTTCCAGCTTGGGACTGAGATTGCTACAAATGGTAATCATACATGGCCTTTGCCTGTCAACCTCAAGCGGCTTATCTGGAATGCCCAGAAGACATTCAAGATTGACATCAGAACATGTTCTGACATGCACCCAATAGAAATTGTGGAAGCGATAGATAAGCTGCGAGAAAGACTGAAAGTTGTGCCTGGTGATGATGCTATAAGCATTGAGGCACAGAAGAATGCCACCTTGTTCTTTAATATCCATCTTCGTGCCACATTTGCTAGCAAGAGGGTCTTGAAGGAATACAGGCTTACAAGGGAAGCATTTGAGTGGATTATCGATGAGATTGTTTGGAGGTTTTCATAGTCTTTGGTGGCCCCTAGTGAAATGATTGGATGTGTTGCTGCGCAGTCCATTGGGGAACCAGCAACTCAAATGACTCTGAATACCTTCCATTTTGCTGGTGTCAGTGCCAAGAATGTTACCCTTGGAGTTCCCAGATTGAGAGAGATCATTAATGTCGCCAAGAAGATAAAAACTCCATCGTTGTCTGTTTACCTAAAGCCTGGGGTGAACAAGACGAAAGAATTGGCTAAGAGTGTCATCATTAATGTCGCCAAGAAGATTAAAACTCCATCGTTGTCTGTTTACCTAAAGCCTGGGGTGAACAAGACGAAAGAATTGGCTAAGAGTGTCCAATGTGCTTTAGAGTACACCACACTGCGCAGTGTGACTCATGCCACTGAAGTATGGTATGATCCTGATCCTATGGGAACCATCATTGAAGAGGATTTGGAATTTGTCCGGTCATATTATGAAATGCCTGATGAGGATATTGATCCGGATAAGATTTCTCCTTGGCTGCTGCGTATTGAGGTTAATCGTGAGATGATGATTGATAAGAAGTTAAGCATGGCTGATATCGCCAATAAGATCAACCATGAATTTGATGGCGACTTATCATGCATATTCAGTGATGACAATGCAGATAAACTTATTCTTCGCCTGCACATCATAAATGATGAAGCTTCAAGAGGAGAAATACTAGATGAGTCTGCTGAGGATGAAGTTTTCCTCAAGAAGATAGAGAGTAACATGTTGGCAGAGATATCTCTTCGAGGCATTCCGGATATTAACAAGGTGTTTATAAAAGAGGTGAAAGTTAACAAATTTGATGTGAATGATGGTTTCAAAGAACATAAGGAATGGATGCTTGATACAGAAGGTGTTAATCTCTTAGCTGTCATGTGTCATGAGGATGTTGATGCTACAAGAACAACAAGTAACCATTTGACTGAGGTGATTGAGGTTCTTGGAATTGAGGCTGTTCGTCGAGCTCTCTTTGATGAACTTCGGGCAGTCATATCTTTTGATGGATCCTATGTGAATTATAGGCATCTGGCTGTTCTTTGCGATACAATGACATACAGTGGTCATCTAATGGCTATTACAAGGCATGGTATCAATCGTAATGACACTGGACCGCTTATGAGATGTTCTTTTGAAGAAACTGTGGATATCTTGCTCGATGCTGCTGTACATGCCGAATCTGACTACCTGAGAGGTGTCACTGAGAACATTATGCTTGGCCAGCTTGCTCCTATTGGTACTGGAGGCTGCCCACTATTTCTGAATGACCAGATGATGCAGCAGGCCATTGAACTTCAATTCCCAAGCTATGTGGATGGTCTGGACTTTGGCATCACACCAGCACCTTCACCTCTCTCTGGGTCGCCATATCATGAAGGATTGATGTCCCCGAGTCATCTCCTGAGTCCAGATTTCAGGCATTCCCCCATTGATACATATGCTTCATTTTCGCCATATGTCAAAGATATGACATTGTCACCTGTTCCTTCACAAAGTGGTTACTCGCAATCGTTGTTGTCAGGGGGATACAATCCCAAGGTCAGAAAGGTACATGGCTGTATCACCGATATATACTCCTTACAATGCTGCATCACCAATTAATGCTTCTACTTCAACATCATATAGTCCAGTAAGTCCGGTTTACTCAGCCACAACTCCAGTTTACACGCCCATAAGTCCAGTTTACTCCCTACGTCAAGATATAATCCTTCTTCTCCAAGTTATAGTCCCACTTCGCCTGCATACAGCCCCACATCACCATTGTATAGCCCAACCTCACCATTCTATGGCCCTACTTCTCCATCATACCTTTGTGTCTTTCTCGGATACTCTCCGGATCACAAGGGTTACCGATGCTTTGACCTTACCTCTCGCCGTGTCCTCATCTCTCGCCATGTTGTGTTTGATGAGTCGGCACTCCCTTACTCCACCACCTCTCCACCCACACCTCCCGCTGACCCTGCGGAGGCTTCCTTTTTTCCCACTGACCCGGTGATTCTGCCACCCTTCTCCCTCTACCCTGCAGGTACTGCTCCGGCGCGCTCTCCTGGTGGTCCCGCCTCGCCCCTGCCGGACTCGCACCAGGACCTTCCTCCGGTATCTGACACGGTCGAGGCAGCCCCGGAGCTTCCACCCTCGCTCCCTATGGCTTCGCGGCCTCCCGTTGTGCCAGATGCTGCCGTTCCGATCGCGGGACCGAGCGCACCGACTCCACCTCCTCCCGGGCGCTTCGGACTCGTCTACCAGCGCCGGCGGGAGCCGAGTCCGCCCTCACCTCCTCCCGGATGCTTCGGCATCGTCTACGAGCGCCGGCGTGAGCCGGCTCCGCCGCTTTCGTCACCAGCGCTGTCGTCGCCGATGCATGCTCCGTCGGCCTCGCCGCGCTCTCGCGCCGACCCGCCGGTGTACCACCCGCCTCTTCTTCACTGGGACCCTCGTCACACTCACCCGATGGTGACGAGGCAGACGTCTCGCCCGCAGGTCCTCACCGCCGCCGCCTGCGAGCCGGGGATCTCTCCGGTACCCTCTTCCGTCCGCGCGGCCTTGGCGGATCCTCACTGGCGCCGCGCGATGGACGAGGAGTACGCGGCCCTCCTCGCCAACCAGACGTGGGACCTAGTGCCCCGTCCGCCGGGCTCCAACATTGTCACCGGAAAGTGGATCTGGACGCACAAGAGGCGTGCTGATGGTTCCTTGGAGCGTTACAAGGCTCGCTGGGTCCTCCGCGGCTTCACTCAGTGGCCCGGCATTGACTATGCTGAGACCTTCAGTCCCGTGGTGAAGCCAGCTACAGTCCGCACCGTCCTCTCCCTGGCTCTCGAGCGCTCCTGGCCTGTGCATCAGCTGAATGTCAAGAATGCCTTCCTCCATGGCACTCTGACTGAGACGGTCTACTGCAGTCAGCCGGCCAGTTTCGTGGATTCTTCTCGTCCTGACTTCGTCTGCCGGCTCAACAAATCTCTCTACGGGCTCAAGCAGGCACCCCGGGCTTGGTACTCTCGATTCGCTACCTTCCTGCAGACTCTTGGGTTCACGGAGGCCAAGTCTGCCACTATGGGGGCGAGACTGCTTACCTGCTCCTCTATGTGGATGACATTGTTCTCACTGCCTCTAGCGAGTCTCTGCTCCACCGCATCATTGCCTCTCTTCAGAAGGAATTTGCTATGAAGGATCTTGGGGTGCTCCACCACTTCCTCGGCGTCACTGTTGGGCCCTGACCTTCAGGCCTGTTCCTCCACTAGCGGCAGTTCACTTGTGACATTCTGGAGCGAGCAGGGATGACCGCCTGCTAGTCCTGCTCTACCCCGGTTGACACCCAGGGCAAGCTGTCAGAGGCTGGGGGTCCGATGCTTGGGCCAGCGGACTCCACCGCCTACTGGAGTCTTGCTGGCGCGCTCCAGTACCTCACCTTCACACGGCCGGACATCACTTATGCCGTCCAGCAGCTCTGCCTCTACATGCATGCTCCGCGGGAGCCCCACCTGGCTGCTATGAAGCGGCTTCTCCGGTACCTCCGTGGCACCCTTGGCTACGGGCTGCTCCTCGGCCGGTCCTCCACTGCCGAGCTGGTTGTCTACACCGACGCTGACTGGACGGGCTGCCCGGACACCCGCCGGTCCACCTCCAGCTACGCTGTCTTCCTCGGGGGCAACCTAGTCTCTTGGTCGTCCAAGCGCCAGCCGATGGTCTCACGCTCCAGTGCCGAGGCGGAGTACCGTGCCGTTGCCAACGGCGTGGCCGAGGCCGCTTGGCTCCGCCAGCTCCTGGCCGAGCTTCACCGCCCCCTCGCCAGGAGCACGCTCGTCTACTGCGACAACGTCAGCGCGGTCTACCTCTCCACCAACCCCGTGCAGCACCAGCGGACCAAGCATGTGGAGATCGATCTACACTTCGTCCGCGACCGTGTGGCTATCGGCGACGTCCGGGTACTTCACGTCCCGACCACCTCCCAGTTTGCGGACATCTTCACCAAAGGCCTCCTTTCCTTGACCTTCTCCGAGTTTCGCTCCAGCCTCAACGTCTCCAGTGGCTAGTTGTGGCTGCGGAGGGGGGGTCCTGTGTGTGTTGTGCACTTACTTGTTTTCTTTCTTGTTCAGCCTGGAACTCCGCTGCGCCGGTAGTTCAGACTGCACGGAGGTGTTGGAATATGATTGTATTAGGCCCATGAGGCTAGGCCCATGTGGCCCATGTATGGTACCTATATAGCTACCCTTCTAGGGTTAGCCCAAATCAATAGAGAATCATCTTCTAGCACCATCCTATAGCCCTACGTCTCCATCATACAGTCCTTCGTCACCCTCATACAGCCCAACATCACCTACATACAGTCCTACATCACCTGGTTACAGCCCTACATCACCTGGTTATAGCCCGACCTCACCAATTTACAGCCAAACATCGCCAAACTACAGCCCGACTTCACCAAGCTTCAATCTTTCATCTACTGAGTACAATTCTTCCAAGTTCCAACACTTACTCTCCAACCGGACCAAGGACGACTCTAGACAGCCAGACTCCTCCAGACTACAGGTACTAACAATTCTACAGAGTTGCAAATTTATCCTTGACAACTAACAGTGGCAATCTGTGTTCTAATATTTATGTATTGATTGCTTGTATTACTGGTTTAAATTTCAGTCCAACTTCGCCGACTTACTCACCGACTTCACCATCTTATTCATTACCAAGTCTGTCATACAGCCTAACCAGGTGAGCCCTATTCAGGCTTCATCATCTGTATCAAGCATCTTCACATTTGTGTCCCAGAAAAGTGTTCCATTTCACCCGTATGTCCCCTCCTTGAGTTTTGTGGATTTTTTAATGGATTGACTAACTTGTGTAGGCCAATTGATGACTCTGGAAGACCTAGCCCAGATTATAGTCCAACATCTCCAAATTTCAGGTAAACTGACACGGCATCAGGAATACATTACCTGCCTGTCAGGCATCATTAATCACATATTTTTCATTTAACATTGTGCACAGCCCTAGCAGAAGTGACTCCCCCACTGCGGCTAACTACTCCCCATCCTCCGCTGGCCAAGCCATTGACAAGGACGGCAAGATCAGCCAGTGAAAAGACGAGAAAAGATCGATGATGGCTGCAGAGGAAGAAATGAATCCATTGCAATATTCCATTTCTTTCTGCTTTTGTACAGTTGAGCGCATGATTTAGACGAATGGCTGGTTCTGAACTCTTGTAGCAAATGTAAATGATCCAACGGTTAAGTGATTTGAAGTAAATATGGCCTTGTGGAAAGCTATATTATCCAGAAATGCGTTAGAAATTCATTGGGAAATATCTGTTACATATATATGCCTTTTTCTGCTTTCATTGTATATTTATTTAGGTACCATAATGAGAAAAATAAAATCACCGCATAACGCCACAACTTCCTGACGGTAATCAGAGTTCATATGTTTCAAAGAGCTTCACAAGCAGAGAATTGCTGAATTGAATGTCAAAAAACTCTATTTGGTCAGTACCAATTTCAGATGAGTTATTTATATTTTGTTATTATGGTATATTATCCTAGAATACAATATGTGTTCATTATTTCCCTCCATTATGTCATTCTTCTACTGCATAGAAGTTTCAACAGTTTGCATCTTTGCACTCTGCAGGAGTCCTCTAACTGATGGATCAATATGGGCACCTGGCAGGTAAGGGAAACAAATACCCCATCTCACAATTGAACAGATATTCAAGCTTATATCCTACATTGCCCCAATTTGTATTCGGAAGATCATAATTTGGTAACACCTGGAAAATGGATGTGAGCTTAGAAACAGGGCAAATATTTTGAAGCCTAAATGTAAAATTAGGACTGTTTCAACTGTATCATGTGCTAAATTGAGTTGTAACATATGAATGGACTCTTGCTTTGTAACTGAATGACAGAGCTCCTGGCTTTCCATTTTAACCTTTTCTTTCATGTGTTAATGACTCTCAACGTTGTGTTCAAAATTCAACCCTTGCTGTTGGGCTACAATTACATGCAATGTTGATATGACATTTTAGTTTACATATGTTGTTGGGTTGAATGCAAGGATCCTGGAACTCTACAAGAGAAGGTTGAATGACAGAGCTCCTGGAACTCTGAGTCTGCATCATTTTGCTGCAGATATGCATATGCAGACTCAGAAATTTCGAGCTGTGAGTTTGCATGAACAAATAAATATGCATGGCTAAACATATGCAGGATGGATGCCCTGCTGCAGAGAAAAGGCTGAGGTGGATCGGACAGTGACGGAGAAGCTTGTCACTAAGGAGAACGTGAGGCAGTACCAGCTCGAGTTGCTTGAGAAACAAGGAGCAGGAACACAATTGACTGCTTTCTATGATAATGGATATTTCATTCATGTCATATTATCTAGGTGAAGAATGACAGCACTGGATATGATGGCATTCGTGCTTCAATAAAGGAAGCAAAAGGATTTAAAGACAAGCCAAATCTTATCAAGGTAACACAGACTGGTAATAATATTTATTTATTAGTTTACTTGTCATTTTGGTGCAGCTTCATTAGATAAATGGCACATTATAACAGATGGTTTTGGATCTCCAAAAGGCAAACACATATCAGTGTTCCTGGGGGAGTGTTTTAGGTTCGAGAGAAGTAGAGGTAACTAGAAGCAATCTTGATTGGCTTCATGAACCTTTCCATTTTTCGGATGGGGTCAAGCTCAGCAATGAAATTATTGCTAAACTAACATTGTACAGTAAGAGAGAGTTGTAATAAATAGGTCATTGAGTTCAGTCCTGTAAGAGAGTTACAATAAATAGGACATTTCTCTCAGATTGTTTTATGCTCTTGTGCAGGGATTTTAGATGGAGATGAATCGTGACATCAAAATTTTGTTCCTTTCTGGTTTGTTGGTCCCTGCTACATTGCTCCATTTTTCCATGCCAGCTGAGGTTATTGTCTCTCGTAAGGGTTGCATTGCTTCTGTTGTGGTGTGGTTGAGTGATTAGCGAGCGATTGTTGATCCGCAGGTGCGACCTGCTAATTTGCTGTCATTTTGATTGACAACTTGATTTCTGTAATATGTGATTGATTTGGATGGTTGGTTTAAAATTGAGTGAATGCTAAGAGGTTGTCTTATGTGTTCTCTTTTTAACTGAAATGGCAAAGCTCCTGGATTTTCATTTAAATGAAATATTTTTTAACTTCCCCTACAAAGGCTCTTTGTAATTTTATCTCACCACCAGATGTGGACATTGGCAGTCAAGCATAAATGGCATGATAAATGTGAAGTGCCATCGTTGTCATTGGAGTGGCAGGTGAATACTCACATGTGAAACTTCCTAATCAATAATGCAAATATAGATAACTTTGAAACTTCCTGATTTCAAAGATGGTCATCTTGTGTTCTTCCTTAATCATAATCAGTAGAACAGAGGAAGCACAACAGTTTTCTATTTGGTCATATTAGTCAAAAGTTTCTTGTTTGTAATAACAGATGTTCAGGTATAGAATTTTGCAGGATTTGCATGTTAACTGTTATGCATCATCGTCACAAGCAGCTTCCCTGAACAGTGATTCTTCCATAATCTAGGTACCATTGTACCGGTATCAAATGGATAACCTGATCTTTACTCCTTTATGGCTCTTATCTCACACAATTTTGTTTCATATAGTCACGTTATTCTCAACCAGCATTAACATCGTCAAGTTGCCTTTAGCTGGGGATTGGAGTGTTTCCGGACCTTAGATCCTAGGCAGTTCAATTTGGACCTCAGAGGGCAAGGTTTTTCAGATAAACTTTCCAGCAAGTGGGGCTATTTAGTGGCGCCTCCATCAAGAAATCTTTCAACACTTTAAATTCCCTTAATGTACTGGCAAGGATGATACTATGTGTGTTCAGGTAGGATTTCTCTTATTTCTAGCAACCTTCTTTGCTTCAGCCAGCACCAGAATTGTCGGTTCCAGAGAATATCCAGGACTAAATCCTTATTTGCAGTGCATGTAGATTCTTGTTTGTTCTAATAGTGTATTATATAATATCTTGATATTTAGTCATGAAAAATAAATATGAATTTTATTATAATTGAATTATGGGTGGTACATCATCATGATGAATAGTTATACTTTTAATTGACGTATTATAATTATATCAGTATTGCTATTTTTGTATGATTTTTCAATCATGCATCAATCACAATCATAAGCACGTGCATGGCTACTAGTATAATATAAATATAAATATATTTATACTTTCCCCCCAATCCATAAATTCGCATGAGTCTGCAAATTGGAAGGATTAACAGGTCGTTCATGGTTCTACTGCCCAAGAGGCCAGGAGCTGTCTCAGTTGATTCCTTCCGGCCGATTTGCCTTCAGAACTGCAGTGTCAAGATTCTATCCAAAACTTCACAACCTGCAGATTACAGAAAGAGATTGGGAATTTAATTGACCTGAAGCATACAGGATTTCTGCAGGGCCGGTCCATCTCTGAATCTTTTGTATATGCAGCTGAGATTGTTCAAACATGATATAAGAGGAAGATTCCAACTATTGTGCTTAAGCTGGATTTTGCAAAAGCATTCGACACTGTCAACTGGCTCGGTTCGGACAGTATTCTAGCTGCTCGAGGCTTCAACTCCAAATGGAGAAGATGGATGCGGATGCGGTGTGTTCTCAACTCCTCGAGATCCGCTGTTCTTATTAATGGAGTCCCAGGGCCATGGATTTCGTGCAAACGTGGATTAAGGCAGGGCGACCCCATCTAGCCATACCTTTTTCTTCTATACTAGTTGCTGACACCCTACAAGCGACGGAGCAGGAGCACTGGCCTGCAGCACTCGAAACCCCCGTGGGTACTACCGGGTAGGCAGGAAGGGGAATCAGTGACGGACTGACCGCGAGTCCCGCACGCCACGCCGAGCGAGTCGTCGGTCTCGGTCAGCCGTTGCGGGCCGGTCCAAGCACGTACGTATACTAGTCTACCGCCCGGGAGGCAGCCGGCAGGGATGGAGACATGGGGGTTTCCCGCAGGCTTCCGGTCACGACGTGCGCCCGGCACTCCGTAGCAAACTCATCGTCACGCAAAGCCTGACTTCATCATCAACAGGCTAAATAGGGGCGTTAGCGGTAATAATCCATCAGTAGTCGTCGTCCTTGGGTTTGTTTGCGTAGCTAGCCGCCATCTCGAACGTTTTGTGTTGAACCACGCCGTGTTGGACGACCAAGTCTACGCAAAATCTGAAGACTTTACTCTGATTGGTCACACGTGGATTGTCCACTTCGGTCTCTCTCTTGTTTATCTATAGGAGTATTATAAATTAGCCGGATTAATATATATATATATATATATAAGGGCCCGTTTGTATTCTTAAAATTGAATTCATTCTAATAATTACAATTTAGACATAGATTAATTAAGGTAATATAGTTGTATATGGAATATATTTGTATATTTATTGTTAGACATATAAGGGACATACTTTTATATTGCATTTCTATTATAATGAAGTGAGTTGAAGAGCGTGCTATAAGTTGGAGAGTAGAATTATAGCATAGTGATTTATAAAATCCATTTCTATTTCTCACCCTATAAATTTGAGATATGCTTATTTGTAAGTTTGGGAATGTTATGGAATGTCAAATTTCAAGCCAAATAGCCTAATCCATTAAGTACATTTCAATTCCTCCAAAATGAAGGGATCCAAACGGCCCCTAAGTGATATAAATTCACTTGATTCGTCCGTGCACATAGGATTTGGTTATTTTTTATTGTGCAGAGGAGGTGGTTAATTTACGAATAGATATTAGTTCGCAAGATAATTACGTATAATTTAATGCCGCAATGTGTTTTTAGTAAACATGGGCTTACTAATCTTCTTCATTTCAAAATTTTAATTCTATTAATGAAATATGTGTCATGGCACGGTCACGAAAAATAATGAAGCTTATCTTAATCTATTTCCACAAAATATAATAAACAAGAAACTTAATAGATCTAATGGGTGTTTATACTAGAGTACTGATTTCATGGCTGTTATTTCTAGTTTTTAGCATTTTTAAGATTTTTCTCTAACATGTTCAGTGAGGATTAACATGGATTCTCCAATTAGTAATAATAAGGTAAGATGTCATTACAGTCTCTTCTAGAGTTCTAGTTTTAAGGTATGCCATCACTATTTGCACACCTTGGTGAAGATGTTAGGTAGTCGGTATCTTCTTGCCGAGTGGGCCCACCATATCGATGTGCAGTGATGGTGTACTAGACCATCATGGTGGGCAAGTCATGTCTAGTGGTGAAAGATATAACCATGTTCGCTTAAACTTATCAGTCATGGTACAGTATTTTTCTCTCACAACGAATTAGCGAACAGTACTTTTCAGCCTGACTTATCAGCCAAACAGGGCGAGATGATGAGGGTGCGGAAACCTAACACTAAGGTCAAGCGTGTGGTTGGGAGAACAGATCAGGAGTGTCATAGATCTACGTTCATAAGGTGCGTCAAGCAAAGATAAGGACGCTCATAATACCAAATAAAGCTATCTAAGAGCAAACCAAGCACACCTATTGTGTGAAGCCTGGAGCTTCGTGGCTCAGATCAGCAAGAGAGAGTGGAGTATGCAAAAAAAAAAAGATAGGGGCAATATGGGGCCTGCTTGGAACCTACCTTTGTTGGCTCACCTTGCCTGGCAGACATACTAGCTCGGCAAAGCAAAGTCAGTGTTTGGTCCAATGTTTGGTTTGCTTGCTTGTGTAGTGCTGACAGTAGGTTCAGTTTGACCAGATAGCGAGTCTGACTAGACGGGAGAGCCAATTTGGCTCGCCTCACGGGGCAAGGAAATCCTTGCCGAAAGCGAGTTTGCCAGGCGAAGCGAGCTTTTCTACTGCCACCGAACCATGCACGTCCTTGGTTTTGAGGGGAAACAAACATGTAAGAGGTACGACATATTCCAAAGACCTATGTTATCGCAATAAAATGATTTGAAAAGCACGATGTAACAGTATACTTCAAACTCGAAGATATACGTTTTTGTTTCTTTGGCGATTTAAAAAATGGTGACATACGATGGCATGCAGCCAATGAATTCATCTGCTCGCTATGTTCAAAAATAAGTGCTACTCTGTGTTCCGTGCAAGTCAACTAGATTTATAAATAATATTAGCAACATTTGCATCTCTAAAAAAAATATTATAAAAATATATTCAACAACTCATTTATAATAATTATTGTGCATCATAAATATTACTAATTTTATGTATGTACTATTTGGTTAAAATTAAAAGCTGATTTTTTGGAATGCAAGAATATCATTTATTTTAGACCGGATGGAGTATCTTCTATGTTTTGTAGCCGACCTCGTGGTCTTGGCGTGGAGTATATAGTATATACTGCCACCATACATAAAAGAAAATGAAAGTAGTGGTTGAACCGTTGAAGTCCAGGATCGGGGCTTCATCAAGCTCAGGCCAGCCAACAACTAGTCGCCGTGTTTGACCGGAACCCTGTCCTGGTGTGTACACCGTACAGTTTTCGTTGGCCGTCGGAACTCGGAAGAAAGGTTACCAGTTACTACCAGTTTACCACGAGCGGAAAGTGATCCCGACGGCGACGGCCCGACCTAAACTTCGCTATTCGAGTTCAACGCGTGTAGTCAATAACGAAATGATTATTCTATGTGCTTAAACTTTATAGGGCACTCTAGACTTCTAGAGGGAAGACCCCAGCTGGAGCCTAGACTTCCACTGAGCAGGCAATGAAATTCTCCCCGATCGACACCGAGCAAGGACGAGGACGTTCCGTCCAGATCACTGCTTTGCCGACGGAAAAACCACGCACTAATCCAGAAAATTAGAAGCTTCGCAGCAATCACCTGCCAGGCTGCCACTGCCAGCAAAGCATAACGGGCGGATACCAGTCAAAGGTAGCCCGGCATACAAAAAACTGGAGGACTCCGTTCCCGCCGCCAAATTTGCTTACTGGAGCAAATCGGTCTCCCGATCCCCACCCAAACGCCCACGCCACCGAAGCCGGCGGAGACAATGGCACCACCGCGCCGCGCGTACACGTGCGTGCGCAGCTACTTCCTCCTCCTGCTGTTCGCGCTGCTCCCCTGCTGCTGCCTCGTGCGCCGAGCGGCCGCGCAGTCCCAGCCGGCGGCGGACGACGCGCAGCTGCTGCTCCGGATCAAGAGCGCGTGGGGCGACCCGCCCGCGCTCGCGGGATGGAACGCCTCGTCCCCGCGCGCGCCCTGCGACTGGAAGTTCGTCGGGTGCGACGGTACTGCCGGGCGCGTCACGAACCTCACGCTCGCCAGCGCCGGCGTCGCGGGGCCCTTCCCGGCGGACGCCGTCGGCGGCCTCTCGGCGCTGACCCACCTCGACGTCTCCAACAACAGCATCTCCGGCGCGTTCCCGACCGCGCTCTACCGCTGCGCTTCGCTCCAGTACCTCGACCTGTCCCAGAACAACCTCACCGGTGAGCTACCCGCGGACATCGGCAGCCTGGGGAAGAATCTGACCACGCTGTGCCTATACAGCAACGGGTTCAACGGCACCATCCCGGCGGGTCTCGGCGCGCTGACGAGGCTTCAGACCTTGTGGATCGCCAGCAAC
Organism: Saccharum hybrid cultivar R570; assembly: GCA_038087645.1. Classification (NCBI taxonomy): domain Eukaryota; kingdom Viridiplantae; phylum Streptophyta; class Magnoliopsida; order Poales; family Poaceae; genus Saccharum; species Saccharum hybrid cultivar. The sequence continues at coordinate 24,349,356 of JAQSUU010000120.1, forward strand.
CCGTTCCTTGCGGGCGAGTTGCCGGCGTCGTTCAAGAACCTCACCAGCGTAGTCAGCCTCTGGGCAGCGCAGTGCAACCTCGTCGGCGACTTCCCGAGCTCTGTGCTTGAGATGAAGGAGTTGGAGATACTGGACCTGTCTTCCAACGCGTTGACCGGAAGCATACCTGCGGGTGTTTGGAGCCTGAAGAACTTGCAGCAATTGTTTTTGTACGGCAACAACCTCACCGGCGACGTGGTTGTTAATGACTTGGCCGCGACCAACTTAAATTACATCGACCTTTCGGAGAATTATAAGCTTACTGGAGCCATCCCTGAAGTATTTGGGACCTTGAAGAACCTTAAAGATCTGTACCTCTTCAGCAACAACTTCTCTGGCGAGATACCAGCAAGCATCGGCCAGTTGCCATCACTGTCAACATTCAGGTTTGCCAATAACAGCTTTACTGGCACGCTCCCGCCGGACCTTGGAAAGTACTCGGGCTTGACTATTGTTGAGGCTGATTACAATGAGCTCACCGGTGCTATCCCTGAAGGGCTGTGCGCCGGAGGTCCGTTCCGGTACCTCACCGCCAAGAGCAACAAACTGAACGGGTCCATCCCGGCACGCCTTGCCAACTGCGCAACTCTTGAATCACTGGCTCTAGACAATAACCAGCTCTCCGGCGACGTGCCAGAGGCTCTGTGGACGGCGCCAAAGCTTAATTACGTCACACTACGGAGTAACCAGCTCTCTGGGAGTCTTCCGGTCACCATGCCCAGCAACCTTACAACGTTAACCATGGAGAACAACAAATTCCGTGGCAGCATTCCAGCTACTGCAGTTGCGCTCAGGAAATTCACGGCCGAGAACAACCAGTTCTCCGGTCCAATACCGGCCAGTATTGGTGACGGGATGCCGCAGCTCCTGACACTGGACCTGTCCGGTAACCAGCTCTCCGGCGATATCCCGATGAGCGTTGCTAAGCTCAGCCAGCTGACGCAGATGAACATGAGCAGGAACCAGCTCACCGGGGATATACCGGCAGAGCTGGGCGCCATGCCGGTGCTCAGCGTCCTTGACCTGTCGTCGAACGAGCTCTCCGGTGCCATACCGCCGGCGCTTGGGAAGCTGCAGCTCACCTCCCTCAACCTGTCCTCCAACCAGCTTAGTGGCCAGGTGCCGGCGGCCCTTGCCATCGCGGCCTACGACAGCAGCTTCCTCGACAACCCCGGCCTCTGCACCGCCGTTGCGGGACCCGGGTACCTCGCCGGCGTGCGCTCCTGCGCCGCGGGGTCACAAGACGGAGGTTCTTCCGGAGGCGTCTCTCATGCGCTCCGCACGGGTCTCCTTGTTGCTGGCGCCGCGCTCCTCCTCATCGCCGCGGTCTTCGCCTTCTTCGTTGTCCGCGACATCAAGAAACGGCGCCGCGTCGCGGAGCGGGGTGACTGGAAGATGACGCCTTTCGTCGTGGATCTTGGTTTCGGGGAGGAGTCCATACTCCGGGGGCTGACGGAGGACAACATCATCGGCCGCGGCGGGTCGGGCCGCGTGTACCGCGTCACCTTCACCAACCGGCTCAACGGGAGCGCAGGCGCGGTGGCCGTGAAGCAGATACGGACCGCCGGGAAACTGGACGGGAAGCTGGAGCGCGAGTTCGAGTCGGAGGCCACCATCCTCGGCAACCTCCGGCACAACAACATCGTCAGGCTGCTGTGTTGCCTCTCCGGCGCCGAGTCCAAGCTCCTCGTGTACGACTACATGGAGAACGGAAGCCTGGACAAGTGGCTCCACGGCGATGCTATAGACGCCGGCGGCCACCCAATGGCGAGGGCGCGGTCCGCACGGCGTGCACCGCTGGACTGGCTGACCAGGCTCAAGGTGGCCGTCGGCGCCGCGCAGGGGCTGTGTTACATGCACCACGAATGCGTGCCGCCCATCGTTCACCGCGACGTCAAGACGAGCAACATCCTGCTGGACTCGGAGTTCCGGGCCAAGGTCGCCGACTTCGGGCTGGCCAGGATGCTGGTGCAGGCCGGAGCGCCAGAGACGATGTCCGCCGTGGCCGGCTCGTTCGGTTACATGGCTCCCGGTAAGGATCCTCATCCGTGCCTTGCTTCTTTACGGTGGATCTCGGTCACCATTTTTTTCCAGACTCTGCTGCATAACCGTGAAGTATCTACTGTAGCAAAGTTCACATGTTTGATGGTTATCTGCAGAGTGTGCTTACACAAAGAAGGTGAATGAGAAGGTCGACGTCTACAGCTTCGGCGTCGTGCTCCTGGAGCTCACCACCGGCAAGGAGCCCAACGACGGCGGCGAGCACGGCAGCCTGGCGGGATGGGCACGGCACCACTACCTGTCTGGAGGGAGCATCCCCGATGCCACAGACAAGAGCATAAGATACGCCGGGTACTCCGACGAGATCGAGGTTGTTTTCAGGTTAGGCGTGCTCTGCACCGGAGAGATGCCGTCGTCGCGGCCAACCATGGACGACGTGCTGCAGATCTTACTCAAGTGCAGCGAGCAGACGCACGAGAAGAGCAAAACGGAGCGTGTCCCTGAGTACGAGGAGGATCCACTCCTGCTGCCACAGCGCGGTAGTCGCCGGAAACAGCTCTCGAACGGCACGGGGATTGACATCGAATCGAAGAGCGACTTCGACAGCATTGTCTGAAGAAAGGAACCGACCACCGCACATACCAGTGAGTTAGGACAGCGTTAATGAACAGCTGTAGTGATGCTTCATACTACATTTCAGTAGAGTACAGCAGGGAAGTCATGCTTCCAAAACTTGTCACCAGACGTCTTGACTCTAAATTTGTGTTTGGACACTGTAAATTTGTTTTAAGCGCACACATAGACCACTAAAACATGTGTCTGAAACAATTTTAAAAACACCTAAAAACACTTAAAAGCATTATAAACATACGCAACATCTAGATAAACACTTGTATCATATGTGTGAAAACATATGCAACATCCAAATAAACACACTTACAACATATGTCGAAAAAAACAGATAAAACATTAGAAACAGGAGCTTGCAACATATGTATACAACCATTGCAACATATGCAACATCTCAATCTACTTTTGCAACATTCGTATGAAACACTCGTATCATACATTTAAAACACTTCAAGCTTACGTTTACATCATGGGGGAGGCTGGGCCGATCGATTCCAGTCATCAGGGCCGGAGAGCGCAACATCTTCTTGCTGCTTAGGACAATAGAGACTAGTCGGGTATAGAGTTCACCAGTGTAGAGCTTGTCATTCTGGTGCGGAAGGCTGCGGCAAGCCGGCCGTCGTAAGCTGGGCGCAGGCGGCAAGCGAGTTCTGTCCTAGCCACAACGAGCTGGGTAGGCGAAGTGTGAGACGTGCATGGGCGGGCTCCGCCCAGGCTGCGGTGAGCTGCACGCGGATGAGCTCCGCCACGGCTGCGGCGAGCTGGGCAACCTTTGTGAAAGGTTCTAATATGGTTAGAGGGGGTGAATAGCCTATTTAAAAATCTACAAACGAACTAGAGCATTTGATTAGTATGACAAATGACGTAATGCAATTTTGCTCGAGCTCTATAAGGATTGCAAGCCACCTATCCAACAATTGTAGTCGCTATGATCACTAGGCACACAAGGGCTAAGTTGCTACTCACTAAGAGCTCTCAAATTTGCTACACTAAAGAGCTCTGCTAGATGAACTTAAGCTACAAAGGAAGCTTTCAATTCTAGCTACATTAAAGAGCTTGCTATAACTAGTTTGCGAGAAAGTAAAGGAGTGAGTAGGGTGAGTATACCGTCGCATCGAGGAGTGAACCAATCACAAGATAAATACCAATTCAATCATCGGGAGAATACCAAATGGCAAGAGACAAGAAATTTTTCTCCTGAGGTTCATATGCTTGTCGGCACACTAGTCCCTATTGTGTCGACCAACACTTGGTCGTTCGGCGGCTAAGAGGTGTTGCATAAACCTTGTCCACACAATTGGACACCGCAAGAACCTAGCCACAAATGAGATAACTCAATGACACGAGCAATCCACTAAAGTTACCTTTTGACTCTCCGCCGGGGAAGGTACAAGACCCCTCACAATCACCGGAGCCGGCCACGAACAATCACCAACACGTGACGAAGCTCCTCCGCTGCTATAAGCCGTCTAGGTAGCGGCAACCACCAAGAGTAACAAGAAATCCACAACCACAACGATCCCCAAGTGCCACTAGATGCAATCACTCAAGCAAATGCACTTAGAATCACTCTCAATCTCACTATGATAATGAATCAATGATGGAAATGAGTGGGAGATGTTTGCTTAGGCTCACAAGGATGTCAAGTAGGTCAAAGTGCCAAGAGGGATGCCTTGAAGCCGGCCATGGTCTATTTATAGACCCTCAACACAAAACTAACCGTTACTCTCCTCGGGGCTGACCGGACTCTGCAACCTGACTCACCCAGAGTCCGATCGGGTGCGTCCGGTCTCACCCGCCAGCCACTAACAGCGCGCCACCTCATTCGGTGTTTGAATCCGACCGTTGACGCCTTCGACTCAGCACACAAATAGACGATCGGACGCGATCCTTCACCTGACCGGACTCACCGTGACCCAGAGTCTGGTTGAGTCCAGAGAGGTTGCAGAGCACTGAAAACTTGACCGGACACGTTAGGTCAGAGGCCACCTGACGCGCCCGTGCGTCCGATCAGTTCTTTTCTCTCTCAAGCGCACCAGCAAAGCTGACGCCAGCATACATCATGCTCGACCAGACACATGCCCTGCGCGTCCGGTCACGTGTTCCCAACTGCGTCCGATGGTGAGACCGAGCTGCGCCTCCTCTGCACCACTTGACCGGACACGACGCTAGAGTCAGGTCCAGCGTTCGATCGCTATTTTCCGCTCTCGGCCAACAGCAGCGCCACCACACTTAAAAATGATCGGACGCGCCTGGGGTGTGTCCGATCATCCCGCAACCAGCGTTCGGTCGTGGACTTCCTCCTTCTTTTTTCTAAGTCCACGACCACTTCGTTCTTGCTTCCAACTTGCTAATCACAAAGTGTAGAACTTGTGTGCACGTGTGTTAGCATTTTTTAAAGCATTTTACAAGGGTCAAAGTTAGCACACTAGGTTCCTAAATGCATATGCAAAAGTCATGTCACCTATTGGCACTCGATAAACCGTTTAGCTAAATATTTTCTCTTTATAGTACAACTATCAATCCTAAGTGCACTTACACCATCTATGGTGTCTTAAGTGCCAAAACAAAAACATATCATATACCTTTGCCTTGATCATCTCGGTTTTTGTTTTTCTCTTTCTTCTTTTTTAAGTTGAGCACTTGGTCATCATCACATGTGGTCATCTCATCATTTCATGTGATCAACACCATCTCTTGAGTGTCACCATGCTTCATACTTGGATTGCACTAACCTAGCTCATATCATACCTCATGACAAAGGTTAGTGCTAGGTTTCATCAATTATCCAAAACCAAACTAGGGCTTTTACTCCGCCTCGGCTGAGATGAGCGCAGGCGACCACGGTGAGCACGAGATGAGCACAGGGGTGGGTGGGAGGCGCGACTCCAACAACGGATCCTGGCGTCGCGGAGGCGAACGAGGGCCCCAGGGCGAAGGAAGCAGAGGTGGTTGCCGCTAGCGGCGGCGGCGGGTGGTAAGCAGGGCTTGGGCGAGCGTGCGAGGTGGAGTGGGAGTTTTTTTTTCCGGAGTCGGCGTCTGGTCGAACGGACACCCGCACAATAGCATTATTGAATAAACATCAAAGGAGCACATAAAAGATTCAAAATAATTCTAAGCTAGGTACAATAATATAGAGCATGGTCTTGGGAAAAATTTTGAAACTAGTTTCATATTTTTCTAAGCTAAAACAATTTTTCTAGGATTAGTTTGGATGTTGGGATTTTAATTTTCGTATTCTCTAGGAAAAAGTTATTTGGACAATTTTTTTTGGAAAAAATCTATAATTTTTTATAATAAAGTAATAGACTCCTGACGTGTCATGTCAACTAAAATCAATTTCATCTTAGGAAGAAATTCGGGCGGTTTTAAAGGTTGGATGAGATAAAAAAAAGAACATGTTTTTTGGTTGGATGAAATCACTTTCATCTTAGGAACAAATTCGGGCGGTTTTGAAGGTTGGATGAGATAAAAAAAAAAGGAACCTATTTTTTGTTGTTGGATGAGGTAAATTGAACAGTGAAAGTTGAATTAGGTTAAATGGACTTTTTTCTGTTAATTTTTTAGTGGATTTTCTCTTTTTCTTTTTCTTTTTTTTTTGAGTAGACAGTGGATTTTTTTTCTGTTTATATATTTTTTGAGCAAATTTTTTCTGTTTATATGAAAACAGACCCTGAGTCTCCGTCGCTCAGGCCCACGGCCCACACTAATTGCGTGTTTGACGGAACACTATTATGCTGGGCTGACCAGTCTCCGGAGACCATCAGAATGAAGATTTGGAAAGGGGCCACAAGATGACGCGACCCCCAAATTTCGTTGTCTATAATAAATGGTGCAGTAAAGGAACATAATTGATTCAGTGGAGAGTCTTTGCGTTGTTTATAAGACTACTATGTCATATGGAATGAAATAAAACCTGAACGAAACATCCATTTTCAATATAGGGCTGGTTCGGCAGGTAGAAAAGCCGGCTGGTTTCGGCTGATTCAATAGTATTCTGTGAGAGAGAATAAGCTGAAACAAGCCGAAACCTGACCAGCAGAACAGGGCCATAAAGTTTTATCCTATGATATGATTTTATAGATATTTAATTCTAAGAATCATATAGAGTTGATAATTGTGCAAGAGAGTTTCATCCCCACGAAACTTATTTATTCTCTCTCTGTTAAAATAGTGTCATCTTATAATTTCATAGGTATTTAATTCTAAAACTTATAGAGAGTTGATAATTATGCAAGAGAGTTTCATCCCCATGAAACTTATTTCTTCTCTCTCCATTAAAATAGTGTCATGTCACACAAATATATATTTTGCAAGCTATTAAATGCAAATGAATCTTTGACCAAAACTCGAAACTGGCGACCGCAAAGACTTCCGGAATCCGGACTTCCGGAGCACTTCCCATCTGAGGTCGGTCTTTCAACCGTCCACCGTATGAATCACTCCGAACGGACCACAAAGCCACGTAAATGGAAGTCATTTTTTGAAAGGTCCAACAAAACAAACCGGGCTTTTGTGTCGTCAACGGTAGAGTTGTGTTAAACAGGGGAGTCCAGTACCTCTGCACTTTACCGAAGCACCTCCACTTCCCGCGTTCACCGCGGCGGCCGTGCCCGTGCACCACCGACGCCACGGCACGAAAACAAACCCGCCGAGGCATGGAGGCACCATGCCCGTACCTCCCCGGCCTGCTGCTCGCGCTGCTTCCCTGCTGCTGCTGCCTCCTGCCCCGCGCGGCCCCGCAGTCCTCCCAGCCGGCGGACGAGGCGCAGCTGCTGCTCCAGATCAAGCGCACGTGGGGCGACCCGCCCGTGCTCGCCGGATGGAACGCCTCGGCCGCGGGCGCACACTGCGCGTGGCCATACGTGGGCTGCGACACGGCGGCCCGCGTCACGAATCTCACCCTCGCGGACGCCAACGTCTCTGGCCCTTTCCCAGACGCCGTCAGCGGGCTCGCGGGCCTCACGCACCTCGACGTCTCCAACAACAGCATCACCGACGTGTTCCCGACCACGCTGTACCGCTGCGCTTCGCTGCGGTACATCGATCTCTCCGAGAACTACTTCCGCGGCGAGCTCCCCGCGAACATCGGCCACCGCCTGGCGGCGAGCCTGACCACGCTGGTCCTCAGCGGCAACGAGTTCAACGGCACCATCCCGAGGTCGCTCTCCAGCCTCCTGAACCTCCGGCATCTCAAGCTGGACAACAATCGCCTCGTCGGCACCGTCCCGGCTGGTCTCGGTGCGCTGACGAGGCTTCAGACGCTATGGCTGGCGTTCAACCCGTTCGTCCCTGGCGAGCTGCCAGCGTCATTCAAGAACCTGACAAATCTAGTCAGCCTCTGGGCGGCGCACTGCAACCTCTTCGGCGACCTCCCGAGCTATTTAGCGGATATGCAGGAGTTGGAGGTGCTGGACCTCTCGGAGAACTCCTTGACAGGAAGCATACCTCCGGTGGTTTGGAGCCTGAAGAAATTGCAAAAGATGACAGTGTTCACGAACAACCTCACCGGCGGCATGGTCATCGACGATGGCTTTGCTGCAAAGAGCTTGACCATCATTGACGTCTCCGAGAACAACCTTAGTGGAGTCATCCCGGAAGTCTTCGGGCATTTACAAAACCTCAGAAAATTACACCTCTTCAGCAATGACTTTTCAGGCGAGATACCAGCGAGCATTGGCCGGGTGCCGTCTCTATGGACATTGAGATTGTACAGTAACAGGTTTACTGGCACGCTGCCGCTGGAGCTCGGGAAGCACTCGAGCTTGGGTTATGTAGAGGTTGATGACAACGAGCTCACTGGCGCCATTCCAGAAGGGTTATGCGCCGGAGGTCAGTTCCATTACCTCACCGCTGAGCACAATCACCTGAACGGCTCCATCCCAGTCGGCCTTGCCAACTGCACGACTCTGCGCACCCTGGACCTAGACAATAACCAGCTCACCGGCGACGTGCCAGAGGCTCTATGGACAGCGACGCAGCTTCAGTTCCTAGCACTACAGAGTAACCAGCTCACCGGGAGTCTTCCGGCCACGATGTCTGCCGACCTTGCGACGTTACACATAGGGAACAACCAATTCGGAGGCAACATTCCGGCTGCAGCAGTTATGCTCCAGGTGTTCACCGCCGAGAACAACCAGTTTTCTGGCGCGATACCGGCGAGTCTTGGCGACGGCATGCCGCTGCTGCAGACACTGAACCTGTCGGGCAACCAACTCTCTGGCGCGATCCCCAAGAGCGTTGCTAGCCTGAGGCAGCTGACGTTTATGGACATGAGCAGGAACCAGCTCAGCGGCGCGATACCGGCCGAATTGGGCGCCATGCCGGTGCTCAGCGTCCTTGACCTTTCGTCGAACCAGCTCTCCGGCGCGATACCTCCGGAGCTTGTGAAACCAAACCTCAACACCCTCAACCTGTCCTCCAACCACCTCAGCGGCCAGGTCCCGATCGGGTTCGCCACGGCGGCCTACGACAACAGCTTCCGCGACAACCCCGGCCTTTGCACCGAGGCTCCGGTACCCGCCGGCGTGCGCTCCTGTGCTGCGGGATCGCAAGACCAGGGTTCTTCCCGAGGCGTCTCACATGCACTCCGCACGGGCCTCCTCGTCGCTGGCGGCGCGCTCCTCGCCGCCGCGGCCTTCGCCCTGCTACTCGTCCGCGACATCAAGAAACGGCCGCGCGTCGCGGTCCGGGACGAGTGGAAGATCACGCCTTTCGTCCAGGATCTGGGCTTCGGGGAGGCGTCCATACTCCGGGAGCTGAAAGAGGAGAACCTCATCGGCCGCGGCGGTTCCGGCCACGTGTACCGCGTCACCTACACCAACCGTCTCAACGGGAGCGCGGGTACGGTGGCCGTGAAGCAGATACGGATCGCCGGCACGCTGGACGACAAGCTGGAGCGCGAGTTCGAGTCGGAGGCGGTCATCCTCGGCAACGTCCGGCATAACAACGTTGTCAGGCTGCTGTGCTGCCTCTCCAGCAATGAGGCCAAACTCCTCGTGTACGACTACATGGACGACGGCAGCCTGGACCAATGGCTCCACGGCCATAACGTCAGCGCTGATGGGCTCCTTACGGCCAGGGCGACATCCGCGCGGCGGGCGCCGCTGGACTGGTTGACGAGGCTCAGGGTGGCCGTCGGCGCCGCGCAGGGGCTATGCTACTTGCACCACGAGTGCTCGCCACCCATCATTCACCGCGACGTCAAGACGAGCAACATCCTGCTGGACACGGAGTTGAGGGCCAAGGTCGCTGACTTCGGGCTGGCCAGGATGCTGGTGGAGGTCGGGGCACCCAAAACGATGTCCGCCGTCGCTGGGTCTTTCGGCTACATGGCTCCCGGTATGGATTTCGGCCCTGTTCATTTTGCTGGGTTCTGCTGTTCTGTACAGAATTTGGGGGCAGTATTTACTGTATCAAATCAAACGCTTCATGTGCTTATCTGCATTCTGCAGAGTGTGCTTACACGAACAAGGTGAACGAGAAGGTTGACGTCTACAGCTTCGGCGTCGTTCTCCTGGAGCTCACCACCGGCAAGGAGGCCAACGCCGGCGGTGAGCACGGCTGCCTGGCGGAATGGGCGCGGCACCACTATCAATCAGGGGGGAGCATCCCTGATGCCACAGACAAGAACATCAGGTGCGCAGGGTACTCTGAGGAGATCCAGGTCGTATTCAGGCTAGGCGTGCTGTGCACCGCAGATATGCCGTCGTCGCGGCCAACCATGAAGGACGTGCTGCAAATCTTGCTGAAGTGCAGCGAACAGACGCGCCAGAAGAGCAAAATGGAGAATGGACAGGAGTTCGAAGCGGCTCCTCTCCTGCTGCCGCAGCGACGCAGTCGCCGGAAACAGCCGTCGAACGGAACAGGAATTGACATGGAAGAAAAAAGTGACTTCGACAGCACGGTCTAAGACTTAAGAACCGAACATTGCACATGCCAGTACAGTAAGTCTGGACAGCGTCGGTCAACAGATACAGAGATACTTCTGTTACTACATTTTAGCACACTATAGCTTAGAGTTATGCATCATAACTTGTCACCATTGCCTTTGTGGGGTTTCACACACTAAATTTCTATTAAATCACACATACATTAGACCAATCAAACATAACAAGCAAATGTTACTATTGTAGTTGTTTGTGAAATAAAGGCAGGAGCTCTGCACATTCAATAAAAAATGAGTCCCCCACCTCTCTCTCTTTATTTTGGATGACAAGATCACACAGATAAGAACTGGTTGTTTTGTGATATCGCATCATAATACAAACTTCAAGGGATTGGGGGCAAAAAGAATCGGCAGGAATGGAACGGCTTATTCAGACCTCCGCTACCACTTTTTTCTGCCGTTGCTAATGCTAGTGATAATGTACTCCAAACTCAATGGCTCCATCCTAGCTATACCCCGCTGCTGAGGCGAAAAGAGAGAGAGAGAGAGAGAGAGAGAGAGAGAGAGAGAGATGTGAATCGCACATTCGCACGAGGGGGGCTCGCGATTGAAGGGGAAAAGGGAGGAAAACAAAAAAGGTTACACTAGGAGCCGAGCTCCTAGATCTATGCAGCTTCAGCATACTGGGAGTGTGAGGCTGCAAGAAGTGCAGCTCCGATTCCTGAGCCGTCGTTGGCCAACTTGACAACAACCGATGAGGCAACCTCCTCACCGAGCAGGTCTGTGAGCGTCGCTTCTAGGCAGGCACTGAACTTCTTGTAATGCTCGTATAAGCCACCATCAATAGCAACTACAGTCCTTTGTTGACTGAAGTCACTAAGCAATTTGTTTTTGCCCAGCTTCTTCAGAATACCATATATACCAGCAGCAGCCAAGCGTGCACCTCTCTCTGCGACGAGGTCGCACACATGAAGAGTAATGTATCTTGCTTCGAGAGAAGTATCAGGAACCTAAAATAAGTAGAAACATAACACATAAGGAACTAATTGTCATTGAAGATTGTATCTAACAATACCCTTTTTTTTTGAACATTTGTATCATCATTACCCCCAGAATATCCTTCAGCTTAGCTCCCAGGTGTTTGAGATCATGTGAGGTGTCATGATGCATGGCTGACATATCTGGCGTCCTGCCATATCACAATCGCAATTTCATTCAGGAAAGCTTTTATTGGTACATAAGACTTACAATTCTGCTTCACAAGTTTGTTGGATAACCTTTTTAAGTAATCTACAATACACGGTAAACAACTTGGAGCATGTGCTGATACAACAAGATTTACACTAAGAAAATCACGATTGCCATTTTCTCTTGCTCAGTTTCTTCTTAAGATTAGCCTATGGGTGTGATTTTAAAGGTCTAGATAGGCAGTGCAAGGAGAATTTTGATTTCTTTTTTCATTACTCTGGGAGTAAGTTCTGAATTTTATATGTTGGGGGCTAAAAAGATCTTAATATCAACCTGAAGAGGTGGATTTGCAAAATTGCTGATTAGACTCTAGGGTGGAGAGGGAGAGCTGTTTGGTAGGGCTCCTCCGGAGGAGCCGGAGACGTTTTGGAGGAGCCACATTGCGAGACATTGTGAGAAAAAAGGAGGAGCCTTACCAAACAGGGCCTCAGCTTCATTCATAACTTAAGCTGAAAGTCGTAATTCCCATTTCCAAGATATAAAAGGTCACGGAATTAAATTTTGTAGTCCACGTGCTTAAAAAAAGACTGAATAAGTAGGGAGATTGCACCAAATTACCTCTCAGTTTAATTTAATGTTTGGCCATGTAAATAAACATTTTAAAGAAAGTGAGAGGAACATTATCTAAGCCTTAAGTCTTACGACTTCAGTTTCCAATCTGGAACCTCTATGTGGGTGAACTTTCTAATTTCGAACTTTAGATGTGCGGTAGAACTCATAGTATAAACTGCCCAAGTATATCCACAATCTATCAAAATGTTTGGACTCTAGGTTGTGCAAATATGTGTGCACCTTTATATAAGTTGATTTTGGATCATTTTTTTGTATCCTACAAATATAAGAAAATCAATATCGTGAGTGGATGGAACGTGAAAGTAAACCTCAGTATAAATAGCTGTTCCAATTTCGGAGGAACAACATCCCCAAACAATGAAGCATCATGAGCCAGTTTCAGCAGGATCCTCCGCACAATTTCTCCAAGATACATTCCAGAAACCATCTTTTCATATATCTGACAAAAGAGTACATAGGTTATGATCAAGTTCAACACCCAAATGTTTTACTCCACAAACATCTAAATAGGTGCACACCCAGGATTTGAACCCTGCTGGGTGGAGTCATGTACACACGACTCCACCACCAAATATAATTATTAGAACAATAGATGAATGGCTTTGCTATTCATCAGTTACCTTCGCCCCCTAAAATCTGAGTCAACCTTTGGGACAATTGGATCTGTATGCAGATAGGTGTACAATCTGATTGGATTTGATCCAGTGCATAAAACGTGCGAATTAAACTATGAAAAAAAATGAATTCTAAAATAAACAGCTGCATAAATTAAATAGGCATACCTGCTCACCAGGGTTCAAACTTTCGAAGTCCAAGGATTTATCATACTCTGACCTTGGAAGTTTATCTGACCTGAAGTTTCCCCATTCCATGTTGATTACCTGTAGCATTCCAAAAGAACCAAATGTTACATCATTAACTGGTGAGCAAATAATAAAATAGTAAAATACAGAATGCCAAACTTATGTTGGATGAATACAATTTAACAAGGTCCAAAAGATTATTTAAAATAAAAAATCGACCAACCTACTAGGAACTAGTGGTATTGTAAATAAGAATAAATATGCACCCAAATTCGAGTTGAAGAGGAGTTGCATTGAGTGGTGGGGAGCACAACCACACCTCGCACCAACTGAACTAGCTCAGTTCCTCCAAAGACTAATAAAATTCCACTCACTTGATGGAAGTTAAACACTTACCATATTCCCTGATCTAGGCAGTAGTCCGGTCCATTTAGGAATCGCATTTGCATGTTCCACATAAGCTGCATTTGTGCCAGTGCCCAATATTACAGCAGTAACAACATCATTATCAGCATATCTCCCACCAGCCAATGTGCCTACGGTATCATTAACCTGTACAAAAATGTTACCTGTCAGTTTACATGAAGTTGTCTTTACTTCTAATGTGTCCAATGGACCATTGCTAGACATCAAGATAAAGCATCTCAAGAAACTGAAAGCAACATCGGAAGGCATAAGGAAATGAAAAATTCTATAGTATAGGTGTAAAACATAGGGCATGCGATGTGAGTACTTGAGATGTAAATAGTAAACAAATTAATTTAACTACCAGAGCTGCAACTTTCATATCAAGACCCTGCCTTTCCATGGCCCTACTCAATTCAGCCACAACATCTTCTCCAACCTGCTCATAGGAATCAACAAAATCAATACTGTGTTTTAATGTAGGACACTTAACAGTTGGCACAAACATCATGAATCTTAAGACATAGATCCATTTTTCTCAATGAAAAAGTAGGGTTATTTGTGCCAGAAGTTCCACAAAAAAAGCAGCATGAATAGGTAAAGACTACTCCATTGTCAATTTATTAAGATGTGTCCAAATGAAATGCACAAGCTAAATTGACACATTGTACGGTCAAGAAAAATGTGTAGTAATTAGAAAGAAATCCATATCTTGGTGTCATAGTCAGCTTCTGGTCAAGGCACTGGTAATATAAATAAGCAATGTAGTCAACAAAATGTAAACAAAAAGTATTCTTGCTTTTACCGTGCCATTGATGGCAAAGCCTTTGGTCCACTTAATTAGAGTCCCCGATGATATAGATGTTTGGTGCACTGGGAAAGAAAAGGTGAAACCCAGTTCTCTCTGCTTGCCATTTGGTAGGTGGAAATCTTCTCCTTCAGTCCGCACGAATTTTTCCAGCTCAGCAGCAATGAAATCAAACAGTTCCTGTAATCATGCTTTGAGAAGTGTCAGTAAAGCATGCTGATACAGGAGACATGAAACTAGTGGGGTGGCCCCTGCAATTGCACAGATAGTATCAGGAATCTAAGTGTGTATCTTATATGTTACAAAACAAAATTTATGGATTTAACTTTTCTACATAGTTTTGTATATAAGTTATGGATTTTTGTTTTATATATTTTCTTCTGCGTAACTTTTGTATATACGAATTTGTTCACATAATCTTTGTTTACATATAGATTTGTTTATATAGCAACAATGGTCAGGAAAATCAAACGCCCGAAAAGGCAGCTTGTGCGTGGGTTGCTGATGAAACCATGTTTGTGACGAAAATAGCCAAAAAGGGAAAGCATCGCTTATGGGGACGTTTAGCTAAACCATGTAAGGAAAGCAACCGAGCAAGTAGACCATCAAAGCGACGTTTAGCTAAAAAAGGCAAGGGTGATGCTTCGTCAGATTGACCACTACTTCCATTACTAGTGACGTTTAGCTAAAAAAGGCAAGGGTGATGCTTCATCAGATTGACCACTACTTCCGTTACTAGTGAGTGACTGCTAATGAGAAACGCTCCCAGGTGAATTGCAACATTGATCTCTTAAATACATTACCGTGTACGACAAACCATGTAAGGAAAGCAACCGAGCAAGTAGACCATCAAAGCGACGTTTAGCTAAAAAAGGCAAGGGTGATGCTTCGTCAAATTGACCACTACTTCCGTTACTAGTGACGTTTAGCTAAAAGAGACAAGGGTGATGCTTCGTCAGATTGATCACTACTTCCGTTACTACTGAGTGATTGCTAATGAGAAACGCTCCCAGGTGAATTGCAACATTGATCTCTTAAATGCATTACCGTGTACGACAAATTTATGCATTACCTAAACTTTATTATTTGTTCTTTTGTCGTTTCGTTCATTTTTTTAATAATGGAAAAAGTGGGATAATAGAGAAGTATGCATGGGGGAATTGTTGATTGATTTTTTTATGGCAATAGTGGGTAATTTATAAATATTACAAGGGTATTTTGTGTTGATCTTTTCATGATGGTAATAATGGGTAATTTATAAATAGGTAGGGGGGTTTGTTGTGCTAACTTTTTCATAATGGGAATGGTGGCAATGTGTTTTCCTTTTTTTTCTTATTAATTGGCATAGCTTTGAGAAGAAACATGGATACTTCTTTTGTTAGCTAAATTCTAAGATAGTACAACAACTCACCGTAGAAGTTCCAACCATAAGATGAGGCGGAATGGAGACCTCTTCATATTGTTGCTTCACGACCCGTTTATCCCTTCCTCCAAGTTGAACCCGTATGACACGAAAGTTGGTCCCACCAAGGTCCAGTGCATAAAACAGTCCTTGTTCATCCCTGCAGGATGACACACGTCATTAAACAAGATAGTAACAGCAGTTGAGACGATAAAGGAAGACTTCACGAAGTAAGAACCACATGTTTCATCAGCAAATTATGCTCTGTAAATGTAACAGGCTGTAATTATGTTCTTTTTATGTTCCTTATTAATCTCTGCTCTGGTTCTGTTCTGTACTGTACTGTATTTCTTTTTTATCTATTTATAATATATTTATAAGCAGCAGGGGGGAACTCCTGCTGATTCCTAAAAAACTGGCTGCATTTTTTATTGCAACCATATTATATTTGCGACAGATCCAACAATATAGTTTTTTGTGTGTGTGATTCAGTAACTACATAGAAAAATATCTTGTTTCCACGATTACAAAGGTTGACACTACATGTTACATGTTTCAATATAACAGTGCCAAATATATGGTGACAGAGGCAGTACCGGAAAGGTGGTGCTAATATTAAATGAGACTTTAGACATTAGCCTTAGCCATGACGTAGAAAGGACGATATCATGGTCCTTCGTGGAGGTGAGTCCAACATGTAGGTACAGCCAGAAGAAACACGAAAGCTTCATTTATATTTATTAAAGAAGACATTGTAGTTTTGGAATGATCTGTGAGGCTGGGAATTTTTTTTTTAGAACACGACTTCACGTGTATTTCATTAAGAAGGAGCAGCACAAAGCATACAAACGCTACCCAGGCGAGATGCCCGGATAGAAGAGTTTACTGACGCACACACCCAAGCTTAGGAAAAATTAAACATCAAACCCGTAACTGTTCACCTTACTACCATAGTTACCTCGCCTACCAAAATAACATGTAAACGGATTTACACTCTGAAGATTGGAGGCCGAACGCATTCAACAACATGCGAAGCAAAAACGAATTATGAATAACACCAGCATCCCGACAACGGTGTGGTGTTAAAGACAGCACGTATTGCGAAGGTACGGTGCCCATGAACCAGAGCTCTATTTAGTTGGTGAGAAAGTTTGGGTTCGGCTACTGTAGCACTTTTCGTTTTATTTGGTAATTTATGTCCGATCATGGACTAATTAGGCTCAAAAGATTTGTCTCGTGATTTACAACCAAACTGTGTAATTAGTTTTTTCTTTCGCATATATTTAGTACTCCATGCATATGCAATAAGATTCGATGTAACAGGTACTGTAGCACTTTTTGAGTTTGTTTTTGAAACTAAACAGGCTCAAGGTCTCGCTCTCCTACCAGAATCAACAAAACCGTAACAAGATCAAACACGCTCCATCGCCCCCCTGGTTCCACTCGAAAGTCGAAACCACGTCAAAGCACCGTATCCAATCTGGGACAGACCGACATTTCCTCCTAGTCGAAGCCTGAATAACCCAGGGGATCGATCGGAAGACCGCACGACATAAGAACAAGAAACGGACACTGTGGGGCTGTGGCCACATCCACGCGGACGCGGAGGATCCCTTACCCGGTTGGGAGGTTGTCGACGTAGCTGATGAGCATCTTGAGCGGTGCGTGGGGCTCGGCGCGAAGGCCGCGCTCCATCTCCTCCGCCATGGCGTCCGCGATGCCGCGGAGCAGCGCGGTGGGCGTCGAGAACCGCTGCTCCACCTCCTCGATAATCGCGGCCGCCTTCCTCTTCCTCTCGTCCTCCGCCTCCCGCCGCCGACGCCTCCTGCGCGACAGCGACACCACCGCCACCCCCACCGCCGCGGCAGCCGCGGCGCCCACCACCACAGCCGCCCCCACGACCGCGCCCTTCCCCATCGCGACCGACCGCCGAGCCCTAGCCTCCTGACCGAGCCGCGCGACCAACCCAAGTAAAGTACGGACAAGCTCGGCGCCCGGATCGCGAGCTACGCCACTGCAAGCCCACCGCTTCTCTCTCCTCGCTTCTGTCGTCTCCGGCTCTTTCTCCGCTCGCGGAAGCGTGGGAGTGGGAGTGGGAGTGGGACGAGAGCCACGAGTTGGGCGTTTTTCCCAGGTAATAAATCCCCCTCGTCCTTTGGAGCATTTACGGATGTACCCTTGCGTTTGAACGGCTGCGATTTGGTTGTCCTGGGCGCTGACGGTCTGGATCCCCGTTCGTGGGATAAGGGATGGTGCATCGTGCATGGCATGCCCTGGGTTCGGGTCATAACTAGAAACAAGCGCGGCGTTCCCGTGCGGTCACTCTGGGCGTTCGAGTAACCCGCAAAGTTGGGGTCGGGTAGTTCGGATTTTAAAAGTTCGGGTAATGAAAATTATTATCTGATAATAGTTCTAAAAAATCACTATCCGCAGGTTTGGATACCCGCAAATTCGAGTTCGGGTTCGGGTATATCCAATATACCCGAAATATATAAAATCGTGCATAACAAAAGTGATAACATCATAGAATTTTACACAGAATAGATGATAACTCATTAACATAACGGATAAACGACGTATTCAAGTTTTTAACCGCAGGTGCAAACCACGACACAGATACTGAGATACCGACTACTTTATTACTACTGACAAGATACAAGAGCAAAGTTCAAGCCTGCTGCCTGCCATCACAACAGTGCTTGTGCTTCACACGAGAACTCGGAGTCTCGGGGAGTCAAGGAGACGAAGATAGAAGTAAAGAGGTGAGTTAATTGGGAAGCAAAGCCGAGGAGGGCCACGGGAAATTTGACTAGTTTTCTACTACACTTAATCGCTGACAGCCTGATACGTATTCCTATTCGGGTTTTTCGGGTACCGGGTGTAACTACCCGAATTACCCGATATAAATTCGGGTAATAAGATTTACTATCCGAACAAGAGATCGGGTAGTGCGGGTTCGGGTACTTCGGATCCGGGTCTGGGTATTTCGGGTATCGGATTTTGTGCCCAGAGTGACCGCGCGGCCTCGTAGGGCAGAACCAGTTACGTCGAAGCTTAGATCAATTGTTGATTAATCTTTTAATAGGCCGGGTGTCTAGTATTTTGAGCAAGTTTAGTTATGCGTTTATGTTGCTACGGATCTTTTTTTATGAAATAATGGTGTTTATTTTGGAGATTAGCTATCGTAGATTTTATCGATTATCTATAAGCGTAATAGAATAGCTAGTAGGTACTTATTCATAGAGTTTTCATATTTTTGTGAAAATGACCGGAAGTAACCAAAAAGGATTTCAATATTTTTTTTGAAGAATTACAAGATTCAGAGCTAGGATGGATAAGATATAAAATTCCTAAATTCATCGATAAAAGGCGAACGATAGGAATTTAGAATATTTTTTTGTATGACAATGAAGAGGTGAAAAATATTTAGCTACGTTCTAGATTGGTTGTAGTTTATTTACGAATTTTCTAAAAATTTTCTACAAAGGAAAAGGGTTTTGATTTTAGTGATTATTTATAAGCGTAATAGAATAGTTAGTAGGTACTTATATTTTGAGTATTTATATTTTTCTGAAAATGACCGAAAATTAACAAAAAGGATTTCAATTTTTTTTAGAATTACGGGATTTAGAACTAGGATGGATAAGATATAAATTTTCTAAATTTATTGATAAAAGGTGGACGATAGGAATTTAGAATATATTTTTTTTGGATGACAAAGAAGAGGAGAAAAATATTTAGGTATGTTGTAGATTGGTTCTAGTTCCTTTACGAATTTTCTGAATTTTTCTACAAAGGAAAAGGGTCTATTTTGATCTTCTGGGTACGTTCCTCGTGTACGCGTAGCGAAGATACGTGAATAGTGGATGAACAATGCATGTACAGTGTTACAAAAGCGATTTTTGCATTGATCGAACCCGTCCGATCGAGATCCGACGACCAGAGATTTGCAGGCTACGTGGCCATTATCGTTGTCGCGAGCTTGGCTCGCGTTTAGTATTATAGAGATAAGAGGTGTTTCCTGAGGTTTTATGCGTAAAAAAACTCGCTAGAGAGGTTAACGGTCGAGCGCAGGAGAAAAACGAGTGATATTTCCGGCGAAGAGCCAGGGGTGTGTCCGTAAAGTTACCAGCTACTTATTACGCGCTAAAAATAATCAGTTGCAACTAAACCCCTGTCAGGAACCCTTACTCAGGCCCACATGTCAGCGTGACGGAGCGATTAGCTAACCGTGTCCGAACGAGACAGAAGAATTGGGGCACGTGCGGGAGGGCCCACAGAAGGGGAAGCTGACGTAACGACACGAGCGCTGACGCGGGCGTGTCGACACAGTAACGGATGCGCCGATGGCCATGCGGCCTTGCGCGCGCGGTGGCCACGGCGAGGAGCGGAGCCCACCATCTCGCGTGGCGTGGGGTCAAGGACCGCCGCGAACGGCGCGCCAACCGTGCCCATGGACCGTGGTCCGTGGCCGCTCGCAAAAGGACAAACATAGCGCCTAGGCAGTCGCGCCCGATGCCACGTGGGATAGACGTGGAAAAATGACTTTTTTACCATGACTTGGACATTTACAAATTAGAATTTTTACCATGTCTTGGTTATTGAAAAATGTGGCTAACTCTAGAGTTTTTACAGTGACTTTCTGTTTGATCACTTAAAATAACTTAGAAATACTTAGGATAAAAAATGATATATATGGTAATAGATCTATGGCGTCAGGCTTGACGCCAATGACGATAGCGCCAATGGTGACGGCGCCAATGTGCTGCCACATCAGCGCCAGCTCGGCGTCATCGGCCAAGTGGCATGGGGGCTTAGCGTCAACGCCAACGGTGCCAAGCTGTGTTATCTTGGCGCCAGCATGGATCTATTTTCTACCGTCTTTCCGTTAGAGACGTATTTGAGAGAATTTTTTTAAAAAAAAGGGCTTAAAAAAAGACGATGGGCGGATGCGTGACGCGTCGGGGGTCCCCTGCAGCTGCAGGCCGCCGCAAGCCAAAGAACTGAAGAGAGAGTCACTGAGAAATGTTCACGGGCTCACGGCCATCACGGTTTCCCGCTGCTTGGGGGCTGGGATTGCAGTGGCTGCGTGCTTCCCCGATTGGCACAATGGCACTCGTTAACGTCCGGGGTCCAATGTCACTTGTCACGCAGCTTTCGGGCACAGTTTACTACAGTCAAAGACTCGAGCTCGAGCAAGATGCTCTCTCTGTCGCGGTGCCTGCCGCCTTCGCTCTTCTGAAGGACAAAGCTCCTGTTTTTTTATGAACAACGGAGTCTGTCCTTGCAAAGCAAGTGATACAAGTGATATTCAGTAAACAATAGAAAGACTGTACTTGCAGAACGAGTGGCTTAAAAGACAGGCCACGCGACGTAACATGCAGGAACAGCTTGGCCTCATTGGCTGTTGTTTGGTTCACTCAGATGGCAAATGGTAGCAGATCGACAAATCATGCATGTAAGATAGTCTATAGATGAATAGATCAGACGCGTTTTTTTAAGACAAACAATAGATCAGACAAGTTGCAAGAGTGACACTTGAAGATTTGTGTTATTTGTTGCATTTGCTGTGCAAGGCAAAAGGGCTGGAAAAAAAAAACCATCAGTAGTTGAAGAGGAGGTTTTAGTGACGAGATGGGAATACGAGAATAAAATGATTGAATCCAGATGTTCATTCCTGAGAGGCCGGGTGGGGTGATAGCAAGGACCGGATACAAATTCCCACTAGAAAAAAGAAAGCTAACACACTAACATATGCTCGCCACAATGCCAAAGCTTTTTCACAGCTTAGATCTGCAGCTGTGCAGGAAAATCTTTTACCTTTTGTCGCTGTCGAGATCTTGCAAGTTGGGGGGCATACGTACAACATCACATGCGGTATCAGGTCGCGCTCTTAAAGGAACTTGCAAAAATTAGGAGGGTCATCCTGTTGGGTATTCACAGCCTTACAAAGTTGCCATTCTTGTTCATGGTTTGGTCCCGACCTGATCAAAGAAGTCGTTCGTTTGGGATGACAGGAACAAGGTAATTCCCAAAGAGGGAATCGAAGCTTTTATAGCTGCCAAGGCACCCCTCATGCTGCGCTTGAAGGACGGCAAATCTCTTTGCCTCTCTAACTTTGTTGAGATCAACTCTCGCTGGCAGCGAACCCGGAATCTGCAAAAGTGTTGTTCACATCAAGAAAGGATGTTAGGAGCGAATATCAAGAAACAGGAAAGAAAGCGGCCATTGCCAATGGACGTGTCAGGGCATACCGACGATGAGTTGGAAGATGCTACCGACTTGTCCTTATCTAGGGTAACTTGAGAAGGCCTGGTCCTGTGTTCCAGAGAACCAAATAAATTATGGAATAGGCAACACAATAGTTCAGTACAGTTGCTGCTTGTGAATCGGTAACTGTTAAATAAATGACTAGAAGATATAATAGATTTGACTGGTACTATCACGGCGTCAAATCATCAACTATTAAATCATGGGTGCCATTTGTAGCCCACTCGAGTAGTTAATGTATTAACAGTGACAATGATTAAAAAAACATTTGATGTGAAGTTCAATAACAGAATGGTCCTGTTCAATCGGCTTATAATCCGTCTTTTTCAGCTTGTTTTCAGCCAGAACAGTATTTTTCTCTCACAACAAATCAGTCAACAATGTTTTTCAGCCAGCTTATCAGACAGGATAACCTAATACTGATACTAAATTTACAACACGCAATGGAAAGTTAACAGACAGGATAAATGGTTCTGGTTCATTGAATTAATGAGGATAATGACTAAAGAAGGAGCAGAAACAAATTTGACTTGCACAGCAGTCCTTAAGGGGGGACAAAATTGAATGTTCTATGTTTTTTAGTTTACATGCTATACTACAGTCTACAGAGTTCAATCCGCAATTGGAGTAACAATGGACACCTTTTCCTGGCAACAAATAGTGTTGCACAAGCAGAGTATTCGACAATACATACACAACATGCTTGACTCTTCAGGTTCAGGATCATGCAAGGGTCTGGAAAAGAAAATCACTAGGACCATGAGTATTTATTACACTAAAAAGAGAAACCACCCGTCCCATAACGCACTGTTCTTCTTCATACATGTGCCCAAAAATCACCCAATACCACCTATGCTACTCAGTTTTGGCCGATGCCCTAGCAGGTGAAGGCATATTGGCAGAAATGCAAAGGGAAGGTTCCATACGAATATGGAGGCTTTTGTCGAAATACGGAAGATCACACGCACATTGCCACACTCCAAAGCCCCTTTTGAAGAACACCAAAACCTAACGTATGAGGATGCCCACGAGATGCCTTGTCCGGAATCGTGCCTAAAAGAAACCTACACTTGTAGCCATATCTACCCACTCCACTGGCTAGCACGGAACCTCTCCAATCCACTCATCGAAACTAGAAGAGCAGCGCAGCTCGTTCGGATGAAATCAGGCTTTGGCGTCCACTAAAATCAGAGCGTTGGGAGCACGTAGCAGTCGCAACAAATATAGCTAGGAATCTCGCGAGAACTTGGGAGGGTGATCGAAACTAGTACCTCCTAGGCGGCTCGATCTTTTGCCGTTTCGGCAGCGGCAGCGGCGGCGGCGCCGACGCTGAGGAGGCAGGGTCTGACCCCTCGGCCGCCATGGCACAGCCGCACAGAGACACACACGACTCCTTCCTCCTTCGGTTCTCGGGTGCTCGCAGGGCTAAGCCCAGTTCTTTTTCCTTACTTGGTACTAGTACAATGGGGCTGAAAGTGGACACCTTTCCGAGCCCAGTATAAAACCATTAAAAAGTTTTCAGTTTATTGCGGAACTTTGCCATTTTGGCCCAGCAAATTCAAGCGAAGCAACGGAAGTGCTCGTCGCATTTCCAACTCCAAAGAGAGTGGATTTGATCAGGGAATGCGTAGGGAATCTTTATTTTCCAAAACCATGTGCTCATCGTGCCATTATGTCCGGAAAGCACGAAATTATGAGCGTCTTATTTGAGTACTCCCTCCATCCCAAAAGAATGTCGTTTTTTTACTTTTCATACATCTTGTTTGACTATCCGTCTTATTCAAATTTTTTATATAAATATAATATTTGGAAAAAGTCTAAGCAACCCCCAACGTTTGATAAGTTGTCTACTTAACCCTCTCATCTATAAAACCATGTATTGAACACCTCAAACTTTGTAAAACTGGGTAAATAACCCCCTGGAGCTGTTTTGTAGGCTGTTTTGTTGTGTTACCATTTCACGTGAGATATGAATGCCACGTTGGAGCTCTAGCCCACTTGCTGTTTGTTTTATTCATCCACCCGTCGGTTTTTCAGATGGGAATTCATCGGTTTTTTAGATGGGAATTCATCTCGTGTTGCACACCAGCACAGGCTCTGGCGCTCTGTGCGTGGTCTGTCGTCGCCACCTACACCTCCGGCAATGACATCCCCTTCCTTGCCCCGTTGCCCGCTACGTGTCGCCGGCGACCATCGACTATACTCTGTTGGATCCGTGTCCACTGCTGTGCGGTGCGGCGGCGCAGGCTCAACATTGCGGGGATGGCTCAATGAGGGCAGGTGTCGTGTGGTCGTGTAGGACGTCTTTGGCTTGGCGAGGGCGTTCCGAGTTCTCTCACGGTGCGCGGCTGTCGTGGTTCGGTAGGACGGAGGCCTAGGCCCGGCATCGCGGGGATGGCTCGGTGACGAGGGCAGGTGCCGTGCGGGTCTTTTCCTTGGCGTGGGCGTCTCGGATTCTCTCCCGGTGTCGCGTGCGACTATCTCGGCTCACTGGCTCATCAGTGGAGCGGTCGTCGACGCTCGCCGAGGTGGCCTGACGCGACGGTGGTTTCTCTCTTCGACCAGGTGCATTAAGGATGATGGAGAGGCTTCATCCGTCATGGCCCCGTTGGGACTTTGGCAGGCGGGGCTCGTGCCTCGGTGGGGCGATGTTGCTACGCCGTCGCGTTCCGCTTGCATGCGGCGTGTGGTATAGAGTGCTTGCATGTGGGTCATGTGCATACAGACATACAGCTGAGTACATGTATGTCATGTACTACGTAGAGTGTGTTTGATGAGTTTTGCACGTAGCTGAAACGAGTTTGTTTCATTGTTTGCATGCAGCACTAGTTAGCAACTTAGTTTGTGCTACTAGTGGGAAGAGGACCGAATCATGTGGACGTGAATCAGTGTCGTGCATAAGGTGGTGGGCTAATTAGTGGCCTGTGCATGTGTGTGGACATGCACGAGCATACACCGCGTGGGACCCGGCCGCCAGCGCAGCTTGGTGCTCGGCAGTGCGTCGCTGGCCGGCTTAATTAAAGCCATGTACTCAGACACTCGACGGTGCGTAGTGCATCCTCGGCAGCAGCGGGTTGACGTACTTCTGCATCAGCTAGCGTCAGCCAAGACCGGGAGGTGAACCAGATCGTGAGCACGTTGTAGAAGACGACCATGGTGGGCAGGGACCTCGACCGAGGTGTCATGAGTCATGCTGTCTTTGTGGAAGTCAACACCAGTTCCCAATCCCACTCGCCGGTGGCCGTGGCCGGCGGCCCGCGTGCGGGTGTCGGCGACGAGCGCAACGAGGCAGAGCCCCACGTCCATGCCTCTGGCCAGCAGCAGTGCGCTGCATCACTGCGGCATGGAGATGGAGCTGAGGTGGCCGCGGGAACGTGCGGCGGGCCTTCGCGGGCTTCCTCTCCATGAGTACCACCCCTGGCAGCAGCGGCGTGGTGTGGAGGTGACGACGACGAGCTCGACGGCGTCAGGCTAGCCATGTGGGCAAGCGGCATGCTGGTGTCGTAGCATCTTCACGTATGACCATTCGCTGCTTGGCTCGGAGTGCCATGTGAGCAGGGATGTGGGGCGGAGCCGCGGAGGAACCGAGAGGAAGCGAGGGAAGCGGGCTGAGCAGCTGTAGTCACGCCCGGACATCATCGGCTTGTTCTGACATGCAAGTCCGGATGCCATGTTGTCCAAACCAGCTAGCCTGGACTACCACATAAGAAAAACCGGTTAACAAAACCACCTTGGGGGGTTTTCTGTTTGGTTTTCAAAAGTTTAAGGTGGGAAATAGCTGGTTTTAAAGGTTAGGGGTTTAAGTAGACTACCCAGCAAAGGTTAGGGGATTAGGTAGACTTTTTCCTATAATATTTTGTTATGTCTTATTTTATTATTAGAGATACTTTAATAATAATTTATTTATTTAATAATTTATATAAAATTTTTGAATAAAATAAACGATCAAACACAATGTGTTAAAATAAAAACGTCCTCTTTTAGGACGGAGGGAGTATGACGTTGTATCGACGACATCTTTGCTTTTGTGGGGTCGTTGTCTGTGCACCGTGCACAGTTGTCGACGTTGATGTCCTGAATGCCTTGTCAGGTGTCCACATTACACCTTTGTCGTTTCGTAATCAGATGAACGATCGCCTTTCAGGTACCGATCCCCCAACCTGTTTATCGTAACGATGCATCGCTGATCGCTTCAGCTCAACCAGAGCATTGATCAGTCCATAATCCATTCGACACTGAGCGAACAGGCATCGCGAGTGCACCGGATGCCTTTACACAAGTTCGTACGCTTTCTGACGACCATCTAACGTACGCCCTGAGAACTGACAGGCAGGAATCATGCATGCGTTGGATTCGTTCCAGGGTTCAATTTCGTGCAGTTTAGGCCACGTTTAGATTACAATTTTTTTTTTAATCTGATGAATAGTACCACTTTCGTTTTATTTGACAAATATTGTACAATCGTGGATCAACTAGACTCAAAAGATTCATCTCATGATTTTCAACTAAACTGTATAATTAGTTATTTTTTTACCTACATTTAATACTCTATGCAAGTGGCTAAAAATTGATGTGATGGAGAGAGTGAAAAAAATTCTAACTTTTGGTGCATCTAAACAAGGCTTACACAAGTTCTTACGCTTTCTGACGACGACCCGTCCTGCGCTCGTCCAACCTTTCTTTTAAATACCCTTCTGATGGTATGACCGCCCGTCGATCAGAAGCAGCTCGCGCTGCTAGAGCTAACCGATGAAGCGCATCAGACTGGGCGTTCGGTTTTAACCGACAAATCGGTTCGGGACTTCGGTTTTCAGAGATCAGCAACCGATCGGTGTTCCGTAGAATTCAAAACCGACGAGTTCGGTTTCAGTTTCTTTGTGTCGGTTTTTCGGTTCCACCGAAGTAACCGAAGCTACTAGAAGAGAATCAAAAGGGCGAGGAAGGAGAAGGAAAAATTGAATCCACAGAGCCTACGCCGACCACCGCTCGCTGCGAGCCTCGGCCTCGCGGTCGTGCCAGCGCCGCCGAAGCCACGAGTTCGCCTCGTGGTCACAACGTCGCCGCCGTGACCAGGACCCACCTCGGCCTCGCGCTCCCGCCGCTGCGACCCCGCCTCGCGCTCGCACCGCCGCCGCCGCCGCGTCTAGGACCCGCCTCGCGCTCGCGCCACCGCCGCAGCCCTCTGCCCTCGCTCGCTCTGGGGTAGGCTTAGGTTTTTGGAAAGCAGGGGGCTGCGGGTGTGACCGTGTGAGTGTCTGTCTGAGTGCCGAGTGGGGTTGTGGCCGTGCGGTGCGGATAGGGCCATCGGGAGTGGGGTGGGGGTGGAGGCATGTGGGCCGATGTGGGCTGGATTGGGGAAGTGGTGTGGACGCGCCGACGTACTCCCAGTCTTCACGGTATGTTCGGTTTATACGGTTCTTGGTTCCTAGCGCTCCCAAAACCAAAGCCGAACCCGAGAACCGAAGTTGCAGAAAACAAAAACCGAAGCCGAAACCGAAAACCGAAAAAACCGAAATTTCGGTTCGGCTCGGTTTGGTTCGGTTCTCGATTTTCGGTAAAAAGTGCCTAGGCTGAGAAGTGCAGCCACGGGATGCCAAGCGGCACCGACCAGAGAGTGGGCACATAAAGCACCGAGCACGTAGCGCGTCGCGCCGCCTGCGGGCTAGGCCTGGTTTAGTTCCTAATTTTTTTTCTCCATTCATCACATCGAATGTTTGATATATATATACATGAAATACTAAACATAGATAAAAAAAAACTAATTGTACAGTTCTCAGATAAAATCGGGAGACGAATCTTTTAAACCTAATTAGTCCATGAAAAGCCTTAAGTACTACAGTAAATAACATGTGCTAATGATGGATTAATTAGTATCATTAGATTCGTCTCGCAGTTTTATGACAGGTTCTGTAATTTGTTTTTTATTAGTATCCAAAAACCTCTTCCGACATTCTTCCAACACATCCGATGTGACATCCTAAAATTTTCTTTTCACGAACTAAATGTAGCCTTACCTGTCCGCTACCGCTTCGGCGTCCTAGCGCACTGCACACACATGTACTCCTACGTACATGATGTGTGCACGTCGCATATACTCGCTCTGTCCTAAATTATTTGTCGTTTTTTTTATTTTTGTGCGGCAAATTTGACTCGATTTATAGAAAATACGTGTAACATTTGTATCTCTAAATAAATTTATTAAAAACTTAGATTTAAAAATCTTTTTAATGATACTAATTATGTATCATAAATATCAATATTTTTTTATATATATTTTATCAAAAAAATTTATCAAAAAACGAAAACGATAGATATTTTGAGACGAAGGGCTAGCTGCTGGCATTACCGGAGACAATGACGCGGGAGAGCCTCTCTCGAAGTCTCGAGGCCGTGATGGCTTGATTAATTGCATCTTTCAGTCGCGTTACTGTGGCTGCTTCCATTTTTTCCCTCTGCAGCTCTGCTTCGTCAGCCTTGACAGAACGAGCAGCGACCAGCGAGCGCCGGTGGATCAGAGATTTCTGTCTACAGTATCATGCATCGTGCTCTAGGAGCTCGTTAATGCCTGCCGAGCGCCGGCAGAGGGTGGGCGTCCCCACAGCCTACAAGTATAGATAGCCATATAAGACTGTCCGCAGTGGATACTCTAAAACGATACTCTAAAGCTTTAGAGTATGAATATAGAGTAAAAACTGCTGCACTGGATACTCTAAAACGATACTCTATCCTTTCTCTCACTCTATATTTAGAGTAGTACTGTGCTTACTCTATACTCAATAGTGGCGGGCCCCACTAGCTAAACAAAGGGAAAAAATGCTATAACTCACAAACCAAAAATCCAAATTAAATTTCGATTGTACCATTAAATTTGTCTCAATAAATCCTTCAAAATTAGATCACACATGGATATATTTAGATAAAGTGACAAGTGGGTCCCATAATGAATAGAGTGGATAGAGGATGATATAGAGGATGGATGGATGCGGGAGAATTGAGTATAGAGGAGAGAATCTTGCTGACTAGGACATATAGAGGATGAATATAGAGGTCCATGAGTGCGGGTAGTCTAAAGGCCGTGGCCCATCAGCACGGCTCATGACCCAGTGTTTTGGCCCGTGCCAACCTGGCCCAACTAAGGAGCTGTTCGGATCGAAGCTTGCCAGACATGTCTCCGTTCATGATCTTGACCTCAGGCGTTCAAAATCGAACGCCTCGAGGAGCAAGCAAGTTTGCCTAGATTCAGTCCAAACAGTCCTTTAGATCGTGCCTAGGTCGTTGTCTCGACATGGCATTGCCATACGGTCCGTCTAATTAAATGGTGACCTGAAAATAGTCCGATACCCTGTATAGTGTATATAACTCCCGTCCAAAAACTAAACCCTAGCTATCTCCTCTTCTAGAGCCTCCACTTTCTTTTCCTCTCCTCCTTATCCTTCCTCCTGCAACGTGCTATGCGGAGCAGCACGACCGTAGCAGTGGTGGAGTAGCACGGTTGCGACGACGAGAGCGCCTATGGCGGCTAGCACGCTGCGCCACAGCAGTTCAGGCATGGGCGCGATGGACTCGACGTGCAGATGGGACGACTCAGCACAGCTCGAGCAACACAGCTCGAGTTCTTACAGGGCCTTGCTTTGAGTCGTAGTTGCAGCTTGTGGGCAGGCATGGCACTTACTGGGGCATAACCTTGTCTAGAACATTGCAAAGTCGATCCACAACCCGTGGGGTATAACCTATCTAGGACATTGATATTAAGGTGGAAGATCTCAACTTTACAAACCGAGAACCTTTTCAAACTCTGATGCGCAAACCTATAGCAATACATCGTGACTTAGCAGTGGCCACAACCATCATGTCATTACTATAGGTCGACGTCCAACCCTTGTTTAATGGGTTGACAACAATGGCGGAACTACGTGGAGGCCAAAATGAGTCATGCCCCCGCCCCACCTTGGCATTTGAATTTTCTCAATGATGCCTATGATTAATGCTTAGAAAGTAACAAAGATTTCCTCATCAAATATAACTTGAATACTCTTGGCCCCTCTTGAATCCCCTTCAAGCTCCATCACTAGTTGACAACAAGAAATTCTTTTAACTGATCCAAATTCCCGAGGAGCCAAACTCAAGATCCTGAAGGAGTGAAGGTGCTACTAAAAGTACATACAACTAAGGCTTGTTTATTCCCTGCTTCCTCCGCCCCCGCGTCGTCCCGCACAGGCGACTCGGGCGGCCGCAACCCGAGCGCCGCCAGCAGCCCTCTCCCCTCCACTCCTCCCTCGCCACTGCCGGAGGGGGCTGCCGGGATGCCCGCACGGCCCCCTAGGATGGTGGTGGCGAGGCCTTTCGCCCTGGCTCGCGAGCTCTGCTGTGCGGGGTGGCGCTCGGTGGCCATGGCGGCTCGGCGCCTTCGCCCCCGCCCTTCCCGTCTCGGGCGCGGCCTGTGCTCGCCGCCGGGGCTTCGGTGGAGGGCAAGGTCGGTGGTCGGGTGCCTCCTCTCCTCTCCATCCTTCTTCCTCCCTCCCTCCCCCTCCCGATGAAGTACTGCGCCGCCGTCGTGCTTCTTTGTGGTGGCTGGTGGCCCGGATCCGGCCTCCCCTTGGGTGGATCTGGGTCCCCATTGGCTTGATCCGGTTCCTGGCGGCGTGGAGGTGCTGGCGGCGCGTCTCGGGCTGGCCCCTAGGGTTCCGGCGTACGGAACCTAGCAGCCGGTCTGGGCGTGGGTTCACCGGCCTATGGCTGGCACAGGCAACGGCGGACCGCGGTTGGTGGCAGCCAGCTTCCACGCGGGGGTGGCAGCCTCGGGTGGCCGGCGGCCGGATCCATGCGTCCGGTCGGCTGGAGCTCCGGGCTCGGCGGATGGAGACGCGTGGGGGCGTTCGGTTGCGGCCAGATGATGGGGTTGGCGGGCTGGGTGGCTGGGGCTTCTACCTCCATTTCCCTGGCCCCCTCTTCTCCTCGTCATCCTCCTTCACCTTTGCCGTAGCCTCGCTCGGCTTGCTGCTCTGGCGGTGGGCTTCCTCTTCGGCGTGCTTTGTCCGGCTTCTTTCTGGGCTGGCTGGTGGTTGCAGCTCCCCTTGGCTCTTCGTGACCCGTCGTTGTGATCGGTCGGGGGCTTCGTCATGCGGCTGCGCTTGCTGCGAGGACGCTCGTGGTTCGCGTGGTGGCGTCGGGTGTCAGCGGGGACGCCCGTGTTCGTCACTGGCGCCTTTCTTCGTGACTGTCTCCTTTGCGGGGGCCTCTGGTGGGCCGTGGGGCGGTGCTGGTGCGGGGGTGAGAGGTCGTGGTGATAGCTTGGACGGCGGCATCTGCGGATGTCACTTCCTCCTTGGAGGCGTCCTTCTTGCACCTCTCCTCCCGTCCGTTTTGGATGTGCAGGTGAAAACCTTCCCTTGCGGGCTTGCAATGTCGGCGTTTTCGGCGTCGTGTCCTTCTTGGAGGCGTCGCGAGGCTTTCCAACTCCGCTCTGTTGCCCCGTTCCTACTGCCGGGTCCCGATCGCGCTTCCGGTGGCTTCATTGGGGGTGTTCTCTTCCTTTGTTTTTTTCTTTCTTTGTTTGAGTTGTTTCCCTGCTAGTTGTTCTTCGTGCAGGGCTAGTTGGGTCGGTTTTTTTTCTTCGACCAAGTTGAGTTGCAGGTTGAGTTGAGTTGGCTCTGTGCTTTCGCAAGAGCATTCAGTAGTGAGGAGTTGTTAGTTGAGTAGATCTCGACCTTGCTGCAAGAGGCGGCGTGTTGTTTAGGATGAGTGGTACACTCTCCTCAGTGGGTGGTTTTTGGGCCCAGTTTCCACTCAAAAAACTGGGCCGCCACTTTGTTTTTCTTTTCATCGTCTAATAAAAATCGCGGCAAAGCTTTTGTCGTCCCTTCGAAAAAAAAAACTAAGGCTTGTTTAGTTCTTGAAATATTTTGTGAAATGCTACTGTAGCACTTTTCGTTGTTTTTGGGTAATTAGTGTCCAATCATAGCTTAATTAGGCTTAAAAGATTCGTCTCGTCCATTGCGTCTAAACTGTGTAATTAATTTTATTTTTTATCTATATTTAATGCTCCATACATATGTCCGAAGATTCAATATAATAAGAAATCTACTGTTTTTTCGCAAAATATTTTGAAACTAAACCAGACCCAACTACTCCGTACATGCGTGTAGCCCAACCCCAACGGGCAAGGGCAACAGCCAACAGGACTACAGGCGCACGGCGCGCCATAAATTCAGCACTGCCCATCGTGGCGAGCAGCCGAGCATACAGTTCCAGGCCTCCAGCGCCGTGCACTCGTGCTGCCATTCACCACCGTGCAGCGTGGAGTGCAGATGCTGGTAGCCTGAAAAGGGTCTCGTCGCCTAGCTACTGGCAATGCGTGCGTGCACGGTCAGGCACGGAGACTTGCGCGCGCTGCACGGCACGTGGAAATCACATCAGCTAGCGAATTGGAGCTAGCTAGCCTACCGGTACGATGTGATTGATTGGCTTCGGCCTCTGTCTCAGGCCTGGTTTTTGCGATTTTTTTTTGAAAATGGTACGGTATCACTTTCGTTGTTATTTGATATTAGGCTTAAAAAATTCGTCTCGTGAATTTCATCTAAACTGTGTAATTAGTTTTATTTTTTATTTATATTTAATGTTTTATACATGTGTCTAAAAATTCGATATGACGAGAAATCTTGAAAAATTTTGGGAACTAAACAGACCCTCAGTTTCTTTGTTGCCTTTCCTAACGTCCTAGGGCGGGCACAGGATGACGTTATGGGATTTATGCTGGTTAAACTTTTTCAACTTTAACTAGATTCGTAGAAAATACATACAACATTTATATCTCTAAATAAATTTATTATGATAATATATTCAACGATCTATCTAATGATACTAATTATGTATTATAAATATTATTTTTTATATAATTAGTTAAAATTTAAAAAAAATTAATTTTTTGGAAGCGAAAATGACTTTTATTTTGAGAGTGAAGGAGTATAGCAGTAGCCTAGTACTACTCTCAATAGTGTTACGACCTTGACATAAATTGCAACAGTTTAGAACTGTTTTCACGTATACTCTACCCGTCCACGAATCAAGTTTACAGTGAATATTATTCACATGTATATTGAAAGCATCTAGGCCCCAAGGTTTGGTTTCGGCAATTGATGACAACGCTTTATTACCATGACTAACGTGTGTTTTGCAGAAACTTTGGTAAGTTAGGTCATGGAGGTTATAACTGCTTTGGGCACCATGGTATTCATGTCCCTTGATGGAAATCGTTTCGGTTTTCAAAAGAGTGCCGTCAAGATTAAGGACGGTTAGTTCCGGATGACGAGGTGTTGAGATTCATTCGGAATAGTCGTTAGGATCTTCGTTTTTCTCTTTTGGCCGTACTATAAAGGGGGGCATGAACGGGTAGCTTGACCTAGGCGAGTCCTATGTTTAGGTGTGGTGCACACTTGTTAAACTTGGCGCTAGGCAGCTCTAGAATAGCTCAAAGTTCAGTTGAAAGCAACTTGGTTCAAGTTGCGACGCGTTTCGGAAAGTTTCGGGCTGTTTTCCACTGACCGGACGCGGTCTTCGGCATGACCGGACGCGTCCGGTCAGTACTTAACCGCGACTAGGGTTTGCCTCTGACGACCGGACGCGGTCCTCGCGAGGACCGGACGCGGTGGTCAGAGGCTGACACGTGTCTTTTGAGGAAACACCCGATCGGACGCGACCTGGGTGTGATCGGCGCGTCCGGTCACAGTCCAGTAAGGTCCAGAGACGACCGGACGCGTCCGGTCATCAACGATCGGACGCGGTCTCGCGTCCGGTGCGTTTACAGTAAGCTTCCTTGCACGATCGGACGCGTCCGGTCACCCCTGACCGGCGCGTCCGGTCACTCAGTTCGAAAATCGGTTTTCGACCGTTACAGGCGACCGGCGCGTCCGGTCAGCCCGTGTCAGAAAGTAACGGTTCGTTTTGTCTCTGGGGTGTATAAATACATCCCCTCCACCTCTTTTAGAGGTCTCTTGCTCATTTGATCAGCTGAGAAAACCCCTTAGAGTGCAAGGGAGTGCAAGAGCACTAGTGAGGATAGAGATTTGAGAATCAAAGCTTGAGAGTTCCTCACTAGCGATTAGAGAGTAGCAAGTGTGCATCCACCTTCTCATTTGGGCTCGTAGTGGTCAAGTGAGAGTTCTAGCTTGTTACTCTTGGTGATCGCCATCACCTAGACGGCTTGGTGGTGATTGGGAGTTTGGTGATCATCCGACGGAGCTTGTGGATGACCCAACTCATGTTGTGAGCGGTTTTGGGTGATTCACCGCGACGGAGTGTCGAAGAATCAACCCGTAGAGAGCACTTGATCCTTGCGTGGATCAAGGGGGAGCGACACCCTTGCGCGGGTGCTCCAACGAGGACTAGTGGGGAGTGGCGACTCTCCGATACCTCGGAAAAACATCGCCGTGTTCCTTGCCCTTTTTACATTCAAGCATTTACTTTCTCGTATTTACTTTCATTGCTTGATTTACATTCCTAGAATTGCCATGCTAGACTAGGATTGGAAACTAGGGTGCAAAACTTTTTATCGGTAGACTCTCTAGGAACACAAGTAGGCACTAGGGGTGAATTCCGGCTTGTAGGATTTAATTCTTGCAATTAATTTTTAGAAAAGCCCAATTCACCCCCCCTCTTGGGCATCTTGATCCTTTCAATTGGTATCGGAGCCGAGTTGCTCCTAATTTAGGCTTTACCGCCTAGAGCAAGATGTCTAACGGGGAAGGACCACCTCCCACCTTTGAGGGGGATGATTTTCTATATTGGAAAATCCGCATGGAGGCGTATCTCGAAGCCATAGATGTCGGGTGTCTTAGAGCCGCAACCCAAGGGCTTCCCGCTATCAAGGATCCCGCAAACCCTATTGGTGACGAGGAGAAGTACGACCGGTGAAATGCAAAGGCCAAGAATGCACTCTACCGGGGCTTAGGCAAAGATATCTTCAATCGTGTGCGCAATGCAAAGAACGCTCATGAATTGTGGGAAAATCTTTGTGCTCTCCATGAGGGAACTAAGAGTGAGCGTGAGGAACGCTATCACATTGCTTTAAAGAAAATTAATTCTTTTGAGATGCTTCCCAAAGAAAGTGCTAATGACATGTACACTCGCTTGAATGTTCTTGTAGAGGACCTCAATGCTCTTGGGCTCACTCAAATGAGCCAATCGGATGTTGCAAGGAAGATCTTGAGTGTGCTTCCCGTTGAGAAGTATGGTCACATTGTCACCGTACTTCACCAAAGTGATCTTTCCACCGCAACACCGACACAAGTATTGGGGAAGATCAATGCTCATGAGATGTACATGCACATTACTCCGGAAGAGGGCTCATCATCTTCCAAGAAGAAAGACTTGGCCTTCAAAGCTAGTCATGACAAGAAGGAGTTCCACAAGAAGAAGAAGGGAGGAAAGGCATACATTGTTGGTGATTGGCTCACCGACATTGAATCATCTTGTGAGTCCTCCGAAGATGAGAGCGATGATGAGAAAGAGAAGGTTGCCGTATTTGTGATGGGGCCATCAACTTCACCGACATCTTCATC
This sequence comes from Saccharum hybrid cultivar R570, assembly GCA_038087645.1. Taxonomy (NCBI): domain Eukaryota; kingdom Viridiplantae; phylum Streptophyta; class Magnoliopsida; order Poales; family Poaceae; genus Saccharum; species Saccharum hybrid cultivar. The sequence continues at coordinate 24,384,979 of JAQSUU010000120.1, forward strand.
ACCACCTTCACCTCCTCCTTCACCATCATCGTCCGCTACTCACCTATGCCTTATGGCCAAGGGTGAACGAAAGGTACAAAATCATGATAGTGATGATGATGATGATAGTGATAGTGATGATGAATATGACGCACCTTCTTATGATGAACTTATAAAATTGCTAAACAAATACACTAAAATCATAAGAAGGACTAGAAGTGAAAATGATGATCTTCAAAATGAAAATGAATCACTCTCATCTAAGCTTGAAAATGCTCAAAAGACTAGTGGTGAGCTTAGAGATCAAAATGAAGTTATGTCTTCCACTCTCAAGGAGCTCAAAACCTCTAATAAAGAGCTTAAAGATCAACATGATAAACTTGAGAAGAAACATGATGAGCTCATCACTAGACATAATTCTCTAAAGGACAAATACACCACATTAAAAATTGACTATGATAGTCTTGTGGTTGCTAATGAACTTGCTCTCGAGACACATGATGCTACTAACAATGTTGTTAAGTGTGATATAGCTACATCATGTGATGAATTGATCATTGAAAGCATTGAGCAAGGTTGAAAGTCCCTAGTTTGGTTTTGGCTAATTGATGAAACCTAGGACTAACCTTTGTATCTAAGTGGATGATTTAGATAAAGGTGGTCATTGAATATGAAACATGACATTGACTCATGTGACCAAGATGGTGAAGACCAAGATGAGGCTTGGCTCAATGGACCGGTTGTGAAGGTGAAGGGCAAGTCGAGGCTTCGAAGCGAAGGACCATGCGATGGTGAAGCTTGAGCAAGACTTGGCGCCGATGGACCGATGCAACAGTGAAGAGCAAGTGAAATCAAGGTCGATGGATCGAGACGGTCATGTGATGATGTCATGAAGGAGCTTAATACACATGAGACATGACATGGAGTCATGTGACCAAGGTGATGAAGACCAAGATGATGCTTGGCTCGATGGACCAGTTGTGAAGGTGAAGGGCAAGTCGAGGCTTCGAAGCGAAGGACCATGCGATGGTGAAGCTTGAGCAAGACTTGGCGCCGACGGACCGATGCAACGGTGAAGAGCAAGTGAAGTCAAGGTCGATGGATCGAGACGGTCATGTGATGATATGAAGTGGATCATATCATTTGTGATATGGTTGGTGCATGTGTTGCATCAACATTGGAGGAGATGGAGTGGAATGCGCAAGGCAAAGGTATAACCTAGGGCATTTCCATTTCACCGGTCATAGGTGTGTAGAGAAGTTTATGACCGGGTTTTAGGATAGATGGCCGTACTATCAAGAGGGGCAAACTTGTTTGCATATCGGTCATCTAGTGCCACTTGAGCGATCTAACTTTGCATACGGGTTAGGATCGAGTGGTGAGGCAAGTTGAGTGCCTAATTCCTTCGGTAAAATGATTGTGAAAATGCTAACACACGTGCACAAGGTGATGTACACTTGATGGTGTTGGCACATTTGCAAAGGTGGCGTTGGTCGCGCTGTGGTTTGGGCGGTAGAGAGGGTTTGGGGTCCTCTCTCCCTCCCGCCGAGCTTGCGAGCGCGGGATTCAGGCGATTTCGGTGATATGAAATGCCTATTTTCCATTACGCCGGAAGTCGGAAAAGAAACGGAGGCGAACGGAGGTCACAGAGGTGACCGGACGCTGCACCGGACGCGGTCACGGAGTGACCGGACGCGTCCGGTCAGTACAGCGCAGCAGTCAGGCGCGCGAGTTAGGGTTTGCAACCGGCGCATCTGGTCACTCGCGGGACCGGCGCGTCCGGTCATGCGCCCTGAGGGAACTGCAGATTCGCAAGGACGATCGGATGCGGTGCGCGTCCGGTCACACACGATCGGACGCGTCCGGTCATCGTTGGAGCTTACTGGACTCTGACCGGACGCTGGCACTGTCGCGTCCGGTCGTTGCGAGGAGCGCGTCCGGTCGTTGATTCGCGGGCGCGGGTGCTGTGCGGATCGGCGCGTCCGGTCGTTGCGAGGTGCGCGTCCGATCGTTGTTTCGCGGGCGCGGCACAGTGCGACCGGCGCGTCCGGTCGGTTGAGCGGCGCGTCCGGTCATCACGTTTGACCGTTGGCGCGCAGTGACCGTTGGAGGATCTAACAGTCGCGTTTGAATTCCGAGGGACACGTGGACGGCGCAGGACGACCGGACGCGGTGGAGCGCGTCCGGTCAGTTTCGACCGGCGCGTCCGGTCGTCCCGAATTTTGCCCAGTGAAGGGGTAACGGCTCTATTTGACCGTGGGGTTATAAATAGACGTGGTGTCCGGCTGTGGCCGGTAGCTGAGCACACTTTGGCCTTGGTGGCTTGTGTGGTAGTGCTTGGGAGCCCTCTAACTCACTCATGCTTGATAGTGTTCATCGGATCGAGTGAGAGAGCGATTCTAGTGCGATTGCATCGTGAGGTTGCATCGAGTGGCACTAGGTGATCGTGTTGCAAGCCGGTGGTGCTTGTTACTCTTGGAGGTTGCCACCTCCTAGACGGCTTGGTGGCTTGTGGCTCCGTGGAAGCTCGCAAGAAGATTGTGCGAGGCTCCGGAGAAGCTTTGTGAGGGGGATTGTGCTCACCCCGCGGGGATCGCGAAGAGCAACTCTAGTTGTGCGTGTCATTGAGCTACCTCACTTGAGAGTGGTGTCTTGCGGTGCCTTGCGGGGCGTGCCTTGAGGGGTAAGTGACTTGAGGGTCACACCGAGGAACCATCTAAGTGTTGGTCGACACAACGGGGACGTAGCTTGGTGGCGACCAAGTGAACCTCGGGAGAAAAATCACCGTGTCAACATTGTCTACTCTTCTCGGTGGTTTGCCTTCGTGCAACACAAGCTTGTATTTACTTTCATATATACTTATACTTGTGTAGTTGCTTTCGTAACTAGTTTGCTTGTGTAGCTTGCTAGTTGTCTTCTTGCTTGTGTAGCTAGAAGCTTCCCCTTTGCGTGGCTAATTCGGTTTGTGTAACCTTGTTAGTCACATTGCTTAGTTTGTGTAGCTAAGTAGTTTGCGCTCTCTAATTTGGCTTGTGTAGCCTTGTTATTGAGCATTGCTAGTGAGCTTAGGCTTTGTGCGCTTTGCTTACTAGAATTGTGTAGGAGCTCCCTCTTGCTTGCAAAGTACTAGTGCATAGGTTTGTGTGACCTTGCTCTAGAATTAAATAGGAGAGCTCTTGCTAAGGAAAGCACCTTAGTTGCTTAATTAGGATCTTTGTGAGGTGCTTGTGAACTTAGATTGAGGGGTGTAGTCTTGGCTAGACCGATAAGTTTAATTCCGCATTTGTTTTGGTTAGCCAACACGTTTAAGTTTTAGAAAGGACTATTCACCCCCCCTAGTCCGCCATCTTGACCCTACAAGTGGTATCGGAGCCGGGTCTCTCTTTTGTGGTCTTCACCGACCCGAGAGGATGGTGGCTTATGGGCTAGATGTTGAGTGTCCACACATTTTTGATGGCACACACTTTGCACGGTGGAGAAATTGGATGACATGCAATTTTAAGTTTATTTTCTCCTCAAATGTGGTGGATCATAGATGTGGGCTTTTCCTTTGCAATTGATAAAAAGAATGCAACTCAAGCGCAAAGTAAATGCCTACATCTCGATAGCCAAGCTACTAATGTTTTCTATCGATCTATGGTTAGTAGCATACTTCATGAGATCATAGACTTCAATTCCGCCCATGAGATTTGGGTGTTTCTAAATGAGAAATATGGGGCGATCTCCAATGATGATGAGCCCAAGGAGGAGGCGCATGAGGATGTTGAGCATGACCACAACAAGGTGGTTGTGGAGGATTGCTCCACCTCACGGTCAAGTGATGACAAAGATGATCATAGCACAAGATCACTTGACAAGAATGATGATAATGCCACAAGTGATGCAAGCAATGATTCTACTCCATGCACACTTGATGGTGAAGATGATGGCTATGAGAGTGATGCTTCAACAAGCTCTTTAACATCACCACATTGTTCCATGTCACATGGTGACACTAAGGTATCTATTGGTGGTTTTGTTGTTGATTGTGATGGTCCAAATTTTGAGCTTCTATATAAACTCTCAAAGGCCCTAAGAAATGAGATGGCAAAAACAAGTAAATTGAAAAATGAAAACTCATTTCTAAAAACCACATGTGAACAACAAAAGCATCTACTTTATGTTACTACTTGTTCACATGAGGAGCTAAAATTGGCTCATGAGGAACTTAGTGTTGCTCATGATAATTTGGTACAAGAACATGCTTTACTCACTAAAAGACTTTCTAATGATGAAAACAAAATTAGTGAGAGCTCATCATTTGGGTCAAATGATCAATCACATATTACTAACCCTTGTGATGTAGGCAAGAAGCATGTATCCACCTCTTGTGATGATTTATCATATATGCCATGTTCTTCACAATTAGTTGCTTGTTCTACTTCTATGTCTTGTGAGACTAACCTTTTGAAGGAGAACAATGAGCTCAAAAGTGAAGTGAAGAATTTGAGCAACAAGTTGGAGAGGTGCTACAACTCTAAAATCGCCATTGAGCATATCATGACCAATCAAAGAAGATATGGTGATAAGAGTGGTATTGGCTACAACAAGAGCAAGGGCAAGATTATGAAGAAGCAAGATGCAAAGAAGCTATCCCAACTCATGTGCTACCGATGCCATGAAGTGGGACATATTGCCAAGTGTTGCCCTACCAAGAAGTCTCAAGTTGAGCCAAAAGCAAAGCCCCAAGCTGAAGTCAAGATCAACCATGAAGATAATGATGACTTGATAAAGAAGAAGAAGAAAACAAGAAGGGGTGGTAGAGCAAGGCATCCAATGCAAATCCAAGATGCCAAGATGATGAGCAAGAATCAAGATAAGAAGAAAGTACATGCTCACATCAAGTGCTTCAAGTGTGGAGATATGGGACACTTTGCCTCGGGGTGTCCTACTAAGCTTGAAAAGAAGATTCAAGCAACTCGTGAGAGGCAAGGCAATGAGAAGCAACATATGAGCAAGGAAGAAAAGGCTCAATCTAAAAGAAGTTGCTACTCATGCCGGGAAAGGGGACACATGGCACATTCATGTCCCCTAGGTAACAATTCTAAGCCTATTTCAATTGATAATACTAATATGCTTAGAAAGGATGGCAATGGTACCTCATTGGTTGGAATTGCAAAACATCCCGCTACTCATACTAAGGCTATGCCTAAGTATGTTGCACCTAACTTGAGAGGACCCAAACTAGTTTGGGTACCATCAAAAAGTGGATGAATGATTGTAGGTACCATCGGCATTGGAGGCTTGATTCAATTGGTTTCATTTTGTTCATCATATATTGAGTCAAGTTATGAAGCTTAATGCATATCCAATCCCAATGCCAAGTCAAAATAAGTGAAGTCCAAGTGCTACAACATACAAGTGTCATGATCAAGTTGTGGATGATTTATTAGAATTATTTGATGGCTTGCAATTTATTTGAGTAAAAGCTTGCTATTGGATGATCATAAGCTAACCAAGGTATATCTCTAGTTGATCACTTCATTTGGATGCATATGAGTTGATTGAATTGGATAAATGTGCAATGTTGCTTGCTATGAGATAATTGAATGGATTAAATGCTTAGCAATCAAGTTTGAATTGATTTGTGTTGGATAAATTCATGAGATGACTTTTTAGTAAGTGGATTGAATGGATATATGTCTTATGAAAGTATTCAAACAAGTTAGTTTCAAGTTTGATTCATATTTGATGAAGAATAGCTCAAGTATTGAAATCTGTCCTATATTGAAAAACTGAGCTAGCAGTGATCTTAGCCATGTTTGAGTGATCAAATCTATTTGGATTGGCTTGAAATTTGGTATACATGCTCTACACTTATGAAAGAAGATGCTGTAGAAATTTCATGAGAATTGGATAAGAGATGCTTCGGTTTTAGAGTGCATCTTGTAAGCTATAGTGCAGCAGTTTTCAGCATGTAGCAGTGGTGGAAGAATTGAAATATGGTAGCAATCTAAAAGTCAAATGAAGCTCAAATTTTTACAGCTGCTAGATGACTTTGTAATGCACATCTCCACCAAATTTCATGGCATTTGGATTCGTACATTGGGAGATATAAATTATTCTTTGAAGGGTACAGAATCTGCCAGAAAAGTGACAATCATTGGATTAATCTAGAGTCACTTTGATTGAAAGGTCCTCAAGTTGGAAACATGTTTATAAGTGGTTGAGGTACCTAAGTTTGTTTTTGGTTTGATCTAGAAGCATGAAAAGCAATGAGTACAAGAACATTTGGTTGTGGAATGTACTTGGTGTACATATTCGGTACTCAAATTGGAAGATCAAGATCAAACTCAAGATGAAGGTGAAGTTTAAGTTCTAGTGATAATTGGAGATCATTTGGTAGAAAGAAAAGGACTTAAACAAGTAGAAAGAGTTGGACTCAAATGTAGATTCAAGGATTATTCATCAAGATTGAGTTCATCATTTGGATCAATCAAACTATATCAATTCAAGTGAGTATCAAGAGTGGTTCTTTGGAGAAAGGTCACTTCTCCCTAGTGAGGGGCTTGCCGCCGTGTGTAGGTGAAACCAAGTTTGGGACTTGGAAGGCTAACATGGAAGTGGTGATCCGAGGAACCTGTGATGCTTAGTTGAAGCAATCAATAGGATTGATCTAAAGAGCAAGCAACACCTAAAAGAGAGCTAGTAATTGCATTTCAAGTGGTATTCTCACATTAGTTCTCTCATGCAAGCACAATGAGCAAAAAGATGAAGCAAGCCAACCACAACTCAAGAGATAGTGCACTTGATCATAAGTGGTTTTCATTTCATATGGGTGAAGAATGGATTTATCTATGATGATTGGTCTTCACCAAGCTTATAAATTGGACTTCACATTGCTATTGGAGTAATAAATTGAAATCTATGTGACTATCCTCTACTCCAACATAGCAAAGGTATCATTGTAATGTGCATGATCATTTCATCCCTTACTAGTATGCGGTTAGTGCATATAGTACATGTTTATTAGGATCATGCATAACAAATGAAAATTTTAAATTCATAGCCTACCATTATTGCTTGATTGATTAATTGATCTAGTGGTATGGATATGAGTTTGTTCATGAGCTAGTGAACCCAAGTACTTGATCTAGTTTGGATTGCTAACAAGTGACAAGTACAACATTGACAAGATAACCCTTAGCATGAGGTGTGAAGAAGCTTGTCATTGGATCAAACCGGACTTGGAATCTTAGGCAAATCAACATAGTTCAAGTCATACAAGAAGCTCATAACAATGATAAGAGTACAAGCACAAGGCAACAATGAAAATGGATATCTAGTTTGTTTCAAGTGGTATCTAGACTCAAATTGATCCTCCAAGTGGTATTCACTAGTGGTGTCTAGATCTTGATCTACAAGTGATATCTTACAAATGGCACTCATAAAGATAGCAAATGTTCAAGAAGTGAATATTATTGTCAAATCCTTCAAAGTGGATCCATACTAGAAAATTCTTTCAAATGGTATCACATTCCTACTCATGGTATCTTCACATGGTATCATTCATGCAAGACGATGGTTTCACAAGTGATCCTCAACTTTAAGTGATCAAATCAAGAAATGCTACCCTCATCTTCAAGTGGTATCTCAAGTGAATGACACATGCTATGACATAGGGGGAGGAGCCCCACCGATTGGTATCAAGGTCAAAGATCCTATGTGGAATCTCAAGAGCAACCATAAAGTTTGTCATTCCAACATATGTGGTAATGTCCATAAAAAATGCAAGATTCAAGTCTCAACCATCTACCCCAATGCTAGCCTTTACATCAATGAGAAGCACACCTTTTATGGAAATTGATGACAAAGGGGGAGAGATTGGACAAAGATATGCAAGATTTCCTTTGAGGGAGAGATTGCTTTGGGGAGAGATAGATGATATTGGACATGGACATGGACAAAGAGGGAGCAACATTGAAGAATGTAAGGGGATCAAACATTCTTGGACAAAGAAAGCACACAAGTAGGGGGAGCAAGCTCATGAACATTGATTGATTGCATTTGATATGTGCATAATTCATGTGCTTGCTTGCATTGCATAAGTTCTTAAATTCAATATACATGCTTGTGTGGTGCAATGCTAGTATAGAACTTGGATGATGAAATGATCTACTAGCATGCATAGGAATAGTTTACTTGTGGTATCTAGACATGCCTAAAGCTTTACAAGAGGTCCAAGAACCTTTACATATAATGTTGATCTCACGAGGTTCTTGAGTTTTGATGGATGTCTAGTTACTTCATGGTGCTAAGGATGGTGTAAAAGGCAACTCCGATTGGTATCACGCTTCAAAGGTCCATTTCTTACACCTTAGCATCATTTTGGTAGAATTACTCTCCCAACACTTCTATCCATGCATATGTGCAAAGCTTTCAATCCAAACTCTATGCACATATGTAGGGGGAGCTAATGCTACCAAAACCGAGCTTGTGATAATTGTCCAAACTTTTCTTATGAGCAAAATGATTGGACAAGTATGACAAGTTCAAAACTTTTATTATCAAAATCATCTTTGTGAGGGTTGTCATCAATTACCAAAAAGGGGGAGATTGAAAGTCCCTAGTTTGGTTTTGGCTAATTGATGAAACCTAGGACTAACCTTTGTATCTAAGTGGATGATTTAGATAAAGGTGGTCATTGAATATGAAACATGACATTGACTCATGTGACCAAGATGGTGAAGACCAAGATGAGGCTTGGCTCGATGGACCGGTTGTGAAGGTGAAGGGCAAGTCGAGGCTTCGAAGCGAAGGACCATGCGATGGTGAAGCTTGAGCAAGACTTGGCGCCGATGGACCGATGCAACAGTGAAGAGCAAGTGAAGTCAAGGTCGATGGATCGAGACGGTCATGTGATGATGTCATGAAGGAGCTTAATGCACATGAGACATGACATGGAGTCATGTGACCAAGGTGATGAAGACCAAGATGATGCTTGGCTCGATGGACCGGTTGTGAAGGTGAAGGGCAAGTCGAGGCTTCGAAGCGAAGGACCATGCGATGGTGAAGCTTGAGCAAGACTTGGCGCCGACGGACCGATGCAACGGTGAAGAGCAAGTGAAGTCAAGGTCGATGGATCGAGACGGTCATGTGATGATATGAAGTGGATCATATCATTTGTGATATGGTTGGTGCATGTGTTGTATCAACATTGGAGGAGATGGAGTGGAATGCGCAAGGCAAAGGTATAACCTAGGGTATTTCCATTTCACCGGTCATAGGTGTGTAGAGAAGTTTATGACCGGGTTTTAGGATAGATGGCCGTACTATCAAGAGGGGCAAACTTGTTTGCATATCGGTCATCTAGTGCCACTTGAGCGATCTAACTTTGCATACGGGTTAGGATCGAGTGGTGAGGCAAGTTGAGTGCCTAATTCCTTCGGTAAAATGATTGTGAAAATACTAACACACGTGCACAAGGTGATGTACACTTGATGGTGTTGGCACATTTGCAAAGGTGGCGTTGGTCGCGCTATGGTTTGGGCGGTAGAGAGGGTTTGGGGTCCTCTCTCCCTCCCGCCGAGCTTGCGAGCGCGGGATTCAGGCGATTTCGGTGATATGAAATGCCTATTTTCCATTACGCCGGAAGTCGGAAAAGAAACGGAGGCGAACGGAGGTCACAGAGGTGACCGGACACTGCACCGGACGCTGCACCGGACGCGGTCACGGAGTGACCGGACGCGTCCGGTCAGTACAGCGCAGCAGTCAGGTGCGCGAGTTAGGGTTTGCAACCGGCGCGTCTGGTCACTCGCGGGACCGGCGTGTCCGGTCATGCGCCCTGAGGGAACTGCAGATTCGCAAGGACGATCGGACGCGGTGCGCGTCCGGTCACACACGATCGGACGCGTCCGGTCATCGTTGGAGCTTACTGGACTCCGACCGGACGCTGGCACTGTCGCGTCCGGTCGTTGCGAGGAGCGCGTCCGGTCGTTGATTCGCGGGCGCGGGTGCTGTGCGGATCGGCGCGTCCGGTCGTTGCGAGGTGCGCGTCCGGTCGTTGTTTCGCGGGCGCGGCACAGTGCGACCGGCGCGTCCGGTCGGTTGAGCGGCGCGTCCGGTCATCGCGTTTGACCGTTGGCGCGCAGTGACCGTTGGAGGATCTAACGGTCGCGTTTGAATTCCGAGGGACACGTGGACGGCGCAGGACGACCGGACGCGGTGGAGCGCGTCCGGTCAGTTTCGACCGACGCGTCCGGTCGTCCCGAATTTTGCCCAGTGAAGGGGTAACGGCTCTATTTGACCGTGGGGTTATAAATAGACGTGGTGGCCGGCTGTGGCCGGTAGCTGAGCACACTTTGGCCTTGGTGGCTTGTGTGGTAGTGCTTGGGAGCCCTCTAACTCACTCATGCTTGATAGTGTTCATCGGATCGAGTGAGAGAGCGATTCTAGTGCGATTGCATCGTGAGGTTGCATCGAGTGGCACTAGGTGATCGTGTTGCAAGCCGGTGGTGCTTGTTACTCTTGGAGGTTGCCACCTCCTAGACGGCTTGGTGGCTTGTGGCTCCGTGGAAGCTCGCAAGAAGATTGTGCGAGGCTCCGGAGAAGCTTTGTGAGGGGGATTGTGCTCACCCCGCGGGGATCGCGAAGAGCAACTCTAGTTGTGCGTGTCATTGAGCTACCTCACTTGAGAGTGGTGTCTTGCGGTGCCTTGCGGGGCGTGCCTTGAGGGGTAAGTGACTTGAGGGTCACACCGAGGAACCATCTAAGTGTTGGTCGACACAACGGGGACGTAGCTTGGTGGCGACCAAGTGAACCTCGGGAGAAAAATCACCGTGTCAACATTGTCTACTCTTCTCGGTGGTTTGCCTTCGTGCAACACAAGCTTGTATGTACTTTCATATATACTTATGCTTGTGTAGTTGCTTTCGTAACTAGTTTGCTTGTGTAGCTTGCTAGTTGTCTTCTTGCTTGTGTAGCTAGAAGCTTCCCCTTTGCGTGGCTAATTCGGTTTGTGTAACCTTGTTAGTCACATTGCTTAGTTTGTGTAGCTAAGTAGTTTGCGCTCTCTAATTTGGCTTGTGTAGCCTTGTTATTGAGCATTGCTAGTGAGCTTAGGCTTTGTGCGCTTTGCTTACTAGAATTGTGTAGGAGCTCCCTCTTGCTTGCAAAGTACTAGTGCATAGGTTTATGTGACCTTGCTCTAGAATTAAATAGGAGAGCTCTTGCTAAGGAAAGCACCTTAGTTGCTTAATTAGGATCTTTGTGAGGTGCTTGTGAACTTAGATTGAGGGGTGTAGTCTTGGCTAGACCGATAAGTTTAATTCCGCATTTGTTTTGGTTAGCCAACACGTTTAAGTTTTAGAAAGGACTATTCACCCCCCCTCTAGTCCGCCATCTCGACCCTACAAAGGTTCTAGTAGCAAAGGCAAGAGTGTGGTTGAGTCAAGCAACTATGATAATTATGCCAAGATCAAGTGTGAGAATGAGAAGCTTGCAAATGAGAACAAGAAGCTTAAAGGTTTGATGGCTCTTGAGAAGCAACCAACAAATGAGTCACTCATAGAATAAAACAAGAAGCTCAAGCAAGAGAAAGAGCATCTCAAGACCGGCCTAAGCAAGTTCACAAGAGGTCAATATTTGCAAAGTGAGCTCCTCATGAACACCGTAATGAAGATGGATAGAAGTGGTATTGGGTACTTGGCAAATCAAGAGAAGAAGGCAAAAGCTCAACAACAACAAAGCAAGTCAAAGCCCAAGCCAAAGAGATGTGTTGAGTGTGGTCAAGAAGGTCACTTTGCTCATGAATGCAAAACTCCACCACCACAACCCTTGCCCAAGCATGCTAGACCCTTTGCATTCAATGCTCATTATATGCTAAGAAAAGATTCAAATGGAAAGATGAAAGTCATGTTTTTGGGTCCCCCAAACAAGAATAGGCCAAAGAAAATTTGGGTTGCCAAGTCACTAGTTGAGAAAGTCAAGGGCCCCTCTCAAGTTTGGGTCCCTAAACAAAAAGCTTGATCTCTTGTGTGTAGGTGAACTACAAGACCGGTGGATCTCATTGGGTTATTGATAGTGGTTGCACTCAACATATGACTGGTGATCCTCGTATGTTCACCTCCATTGAAGAGAATGGGATATGTCAAGAGAAGATCACATTTGGGGATAATTCAAAGAGCAAAGTCAAGGGTATAGGCAAGATTGCAATATCAAATGATCACTCTCTCTCAAATGTGCTCTATGTTGCTTCATTGAGTTTCAACTTATTATCCGTTGGGCAACTTTGTGACCTTGGCTTCCAATGCTTGTTCACACCAAATGAAGTTGAAGTTTCAAAGATAGATGACAAGCAAGTGATATTTAAAGGCTTTAGATACAACAATCTTTATCTAGTTGACTTCACCTCCGAAGATGCAAATTTGATGACATGTTTGTTCACCAAGACTTCACTTGGTTGGCTTTGGCATAGGAGGCTTGCTTATGTTGGAATGAACACTCTCAACAAGCTATTGAAGAAAGAACTAGTGAGAGGATTGAAGGACGTGAAGTTTGAAAAGGACAAACCTTGTAGTGCATGTCAAGCGGGCAAACAAGTTGCAAACACTCATCCAACCAAAGCTTTCATGTCAACTTCAAGAGTGCTAGAACTTCTACACATGGATTTGTTTGGACCTACAACATACAAGAGCTTGGGTGGTAATCTCTATTGTCTTGTGATAGTGGATGACTACTCAAGGTATACATGGACTTTCTTCCTTCATGACAAATCCGAAGTGGCAAATTGCTTCAAGAAGTTTGCAAAGAGAGCTCAAAATGAATTTGAAGTCAAGATAAAGAAGATTAGAAGTGACAATGGCAAAGAGTTTGACAACACCAACATTGAAGCTTATTGTGATGAAATTGGAATCAAGCATGAGGTCTCTTCAACCTACACTCCTCAACAAAATGGTGTAGTTGAGAGAAAGAACCGGACTTTGATCACCCTTGCAAGAACAATGCTAGATGAGTACAACACTCCGGAGAAGTTGTGGGCCGAGGCAATTAACACCGCATGCTATGCTTCAAATCGCCTCTTCCTACAAAAGTTTCTTGGCAAGACCCCCTATGAGTTGCTTAATGGGAAGAAGCCGGGCGTCTCTTTCTTTCGGGTGTTTGGTTGCAAATGCTACATCTACAAGAAGCGTCAACACCTAGGGAAGTTTCAAAGACGTTGTGATATTGGTTTTCTTGTTGGTTACTCATCAAAGTCCAAAGCATATAGAGTATTTAACCATGCCACCGGTTTGGTTGAAGAAACATATGATGTGGAATTTGATGAATCTAACGGCTCCCAAGGAGCAATTGAGAATTGTGATGATGTAGGTGATGAACCCTTGAGGGAGGCCATGAAGAACATGCCGGTGGGAGACATCAAGCCAAAAGATGATGATGACGATGTACAAATTGTTGATCCACCATCTTCATCACGTATGCCCCAAGATGATGACAAGAATGAGAGAGTTGAAAATGAAGATACTTATGTCTCTCATGAACAAGCCGAGGCACAAGCTCAAGATGTTGATGCTCCCCATCCACCTCCTCAAGTGGTTGATAGAAGAAATTCACCTCTACTTCAAGCACATCCACAAGAACTCATCATAGGGAGTCCTACAAAGGGAGTAATGACTCGATCTCAAAAGCTAGCTTCTTTTGTTGAACATCACTCTTTTGTCTCTTGTGTTGAACCTAAGAATGTAGAAGAAGCTCTTCAAGATCCGGATTGGGTGAATGCCATGCATGAAGAATTGAACAACTTCACCCGCAATCAAGTGTGGACACTTGAAGAGCATCCTAAAGGTGCAAGAGTCATTGGAACCAAGTGGGTGTTCCGAAACAAGCAAGATGACCAAGGCATAGTGGTGAGGAACAAGGCAAGACTAGTTGCAAAGGGGTTCTCTCAAGTTGAAGGTCTCGATTTTAGAGAGACATTTGCACCCGTTGCAAGACTTGAAGCCATTCGTATCCTCCTTGCATATGCATCACATCATGATATGAAACTATATCAAATGGATGTGAAAAGTGCATTCTTAAATGGCTTTATAAATGAACTAGTCTATGTTAATCAACCTCCCAGGTTTGAAGACCCTAGATATCCTAATCATGTTTATAGGTTGTCCAAGGCGCTATATGGGCTCAAGCAAGCCCCTAGAGCGTGGTATGAGCGCCTCCGGGACTTCCTCATTGAGAAGGGCTTCACCATTGGGAAGGTCGACACCACACTATTCACCAAGAAGCTTAATGGGGAGATCTTCATTTGTCAAGTGTATGTTGATGATATCATCTTCGGATCAACAAATGAAGATTATTGCAAAGAATTTGGTGAATTGATGTCGAAGGAGTTCGAGATGTCAATGATTGGTGAGCTCACATTCTTCCTTGGTTTTTAAGTCAAGCAAATGAGAGAAGAGATTTTCATCTCTCAAGAAAAGTATACCAAGGATCTTCTCAAAAGATTCAAGATGGAAGAATGCAAGCCAATCAAGACCCCAATGCCATCAAATGGACATCTCGACCTAGATGAGGGAGGTAAACCGGTTGATCAAACTCTCTACCGTTCTATGATTGGTAGCTTGTTGTACCTTACCGCATCTAGGCCCGATATCATGTTCAGTGTGTGTATGTGTGCTCGCTTTCAAGCATGCCCTAAAGAACCTCACTTAAGTGCCATAAAAAGAATCCTAAGATATCTTAAGCACACCCCAAGCATTGGTCTTTGGTATCCCAAAGGAGCTAGATTCCAACTAGTTGGCTATTCCGACTCGGATTATGCCGGTTGCAAAATTGATAGAAAAAGCACATCCGGAGGGTGCCATTTGCTTGGGAGATCTTTAGTATCTTGGTCATCTAAAAAGCAAAATAGTGTGGCTTTGTCCACCGCCGAGGCGGAATACATTGCCGCGGGGGCTTGTTGTGCACAAATCTTATATATGAAACAAACCCTCCTAGACTATGAAGTTGTTCTTAAAAAGGTGCCACTTTTATGTGATAATGAAAGTGCCGTTAAAATTGCTAACAATCCGGTACAACACTCTCGCACCAAGCACATTGATATCCGCCATCACTTTCTAAGAGATCACGTTGCTAAAAATAACATATCACTAGAAGGTGTAAGAAGTGAAAATCAATTAGCGGATATCTTCACTAAACCTTTGGGTGAGGCAACCTTTTGTAGGCTAAGAAGTGAACTTAATGTGCTTGATTCAAGCATCTTTAAAAAATGAGCGTGTGTTGTCCCTTGCATTGCATTGTATTATATGCCATGTTTATTTTTATCGCAATGCATTTAGGGCTTGGCTAACACGGTTACGATAACCCTCCTTTGGAGGAGTGAAGAAGCCTAACCGTGGATCAAACTTGACAAGCAACCTAGCTTTACTTTCTTGTATTGCATTGCATATGCATGGTTGTTTGTTTGTCGTTTCTTTTCGGTTTGGCTTTGAGCAACCTCTGTGTTCGTCCATGGATAGAGAGAGCATTTGATGCTCCTAAAGGTCCAAAAACTCTATTGCATGGCCATACGTTGCTCCTCGGGTGTTTATTGCCTATTTTCCTAAAAATAATACTAGCCTAAGGCAAACTATTTTAAAAAATTTTGAGGGTTTGAGTGAGATCACTCATATCAGGTTCCAATTGGTGTTTATTTGTGTCTCTTTGAATTGGAACTTGATTGGGAGAAGTCGCGTCGGAGTTCGGAACGAAGAAGGGCGAAGAACAGCGACCGGACGCTGGACCGGACGCTGCACCGGACGCAGTGATGCTTCACCACCGCGTCCGGTCCCGGCGTCCACCAGCGCGTCCGGTCATCCAGAAGACCAACTCCAGACCTAGTGACTGGACGCTGCGCCGGACGCGCCTGTGTTGACCACCGCGTTCGGTCCCGGTTACCACCACCGCGTCCGGTCATTCGCGATGAATTCCCGAGTTCCCCTCGACCGGACTCTGACCGCGTCCGGTCAGTTCTCACCGGACGCGTCCGGTCACTCCAGGTGCTTACTGGAGTGTGACCGGACGCTGCACCACCGCGTCCGGTCATAACGACCACCGCGTCCGGTCATCGCGTGTCGAACGGATTTGAGTTCTTCATAAAACCGTTCGGTCTTGTCCATCTTTCTTTCACCGTACGCCATCCACCGCCGCCGCGAACCCTAGCCACCGTTACGCCGACTCGCCGAGCTCGCCGTCTTCCACGCCGCTTTCCTCACCGCCGGCGACCTCTCTCGTGTTCCCAGCCGCGCGCCTCCCTGGCTTCCTGCCCGTGCGCGCGCCCTCTGCCGCCCGAGCTCGCAGCCGCGTGCCACCGCTGCCTTCGCCGCACCGCCGCCTCTGCCGCTCATCCTCGCCGCCGGTCAGCCGTGAGCCTCACCAGCAGCAGCCGCAGCTCCTCCCTCGTGCCAAGCCACCCGAGCACCTCGATTTCCAATCTTCGGCCGTGCTCTTCCTTAGGGTTTACCCAAACCCTAGCCTAGGGTTTTGCCCTAATCCTGCTCGAGGTGACGAAATCGTTCATTCTCGCTCAATTTCATTCAATTTCGTCGCTAGGGCTAACCTTGACCGTAATTGTCCTTTGATTATCTCGACTCGGTCCTTTCAGAGCTCGTTCGTCGAATTCGGGGAATCTCGCGACCTAGGTCATCTCATCTTGTCACCGTCGTCTCGTCGATCCGAGGTAGCTTCGCGTCTCGATTCACTTCGTATCTCATGTGCTTGCTATCTCTAGGGTTTCACACCTTTTAGTTATATATGTGCTTATAGTAGATCTCTCTATTCCGTCGTTGCAACGAGTCAGTCGGTGTGTCAGGGTCAGATCTGTTTGCTGAATTCGAGGCCAAGCCTACGGATACGGATTGAGGCCAAGCCTCTCGAGTGACAGTTCACCATCTTACAGAGGTTCTCAGTCAGTTTGACAGCATGGTGCGTTGCAAGAACGCCGGTGGTGCTCCTGGTGACGGGGACGACAGTCCTCCTCGTCGTTCTGAGATTGCGCGTGGAAAGCGCATCAAGATAATGGCCAGAAAGAAGAAGAAGACACTTACAGAGGCAGAGATTGCTCAGGCCGTGGCAGATGCAGCAGAGCAGGCAGAGAGAGGTGGCAGGAGCAGTGGCATACGCATAGGCGAGCGTCGCTTTCACCTTGAAGGTCGACAGCTCGGCACTGAGGCCACTGAGGGTACTGAGGATGCTGGAGCTACAGAGGGTATGTCAGTTGATCCACCTACAGAGGCTCCAGAGGCTCCAGAGGCTCCAGAGGCTACAGAGGAGCAGCCAGCTCAGTCTCCACCACATCGCCGCTCCACACGCGCACGTACTCAGGTGACTCCTAGGCCAGAGGGCCCGCGTCGGGGAGCACGTCCTCCTCCCAGAGCTAGAGGTTCACCCCCGGTCGAGCGCTTTGACCTGAGGGGTGCTACAGCACGTCAGGTGCAGGGGTTGAGGTTCGTGGAGGTCAGCCGATGGTTTCCACCAGTGAGGGATCACAGAGCTTCAGAGGGTTTCTATACCCCACTTCAGGAGGATTTCTACAGGGCTCTAGTTGACAGTGGTATAGCTTTTCGACCTCAGAGAGTCTGTCGGCTTGAGTCACTGGTTGAGGTTGTGGGAGAGCAGCTTCGTCCGCACCTGTCCTATCTGCCTGGCTTGTCAGATCTTCTTGGACGGACAGGTGCATACTGCGGCACATGGGTCAGAGAGTTTTATGCTTCACTTTGGATTGATCCTGCCCATGAGTTTATTCACTTTGCATTCCGAGGCCGCGATCACAGACTTTACAGCTCCAGAGCGCGAGAGATCCTCAGACTCTCAGCTTCTGACACGAGGATCCATCAGTTGTGTTATGGTCAGACTCCTCCACCCAGACGCCCTCACGGCGGAGCAGTGCCACCTACAGACCTGGTCCGACCCTGCTTTCGTGAGCCTTTTGGCGAAGGGTCTCGTCGTACGCCTGCCAGCCTAACACCACTTGCCAGAGTTTTGGATGCTATTATCAGACGCACTCTTCTTCCCAGACTTGGCTACAGAGAGGGACTGACACGTATGCAGCTATGGGTTGTTCACCACCTTCTCTCACAGACACAGTTTGATATTTGGGATCTTATACTTAGTGAGATGGAGGACACCATTGCTGAGGGCTTCAAGGGTAATCGTCAGCTGCCCTATGCTCACTGGATCTGCTTTTTTATTAGATCTTCTATTCAGATGCCACCAGAGATCAAGGCGGAGATATCAGACACTACCACTGCTTTCCCTGAGTACGATATCCGTCAGCTTTGGGCCTCTGTTACTAGAGATCAGGCCCTAGTGCCAGGACAGCGTGAGCGCCCAGAGGTTCCTGAGACAGCAGCAGAGCAGGACGCTACTGTGGATGAGCTTGCTGAGGCAGAGCTTGCGGACCTTGATGCTCAGACTGCTGATATACCTGAGGATGCGACTTCTGACAGCACCGATGAGGACTACCAGCCCATCCCCAGGTACCGGTCTCCTCGGTCTCACGACCACGAGGCCGGTGGCTCTGGTTCAGCTTCCCGCTCAGACCCAGCCATGGTGGCTATACTTGAGAGGTTGACCCAGGCACAGGAGCAGCAGTAGCAGCAGATACAGCGATAGGCTCAGGATACAGCTGCAGCACTTGCACAGATACAGGCTCGTCAGGACGAGTTTCAGCGTCAGCAGCTTGAGATCCAGAGGCAGCAAGTTGAGATGCAGCGACAGAGTCAGCAGCAGTACTTGGATCTCCTGCGCCACCTTGTCACCGTCGGGGTTCCTCCGCCTGCTTCTGTCATAACTCATGCCTTTCAGTCCAGTGATCCATCGAGTCAGGGACAGCCGAGCTTCTAGTTCACATCTCCACAGCAGCAGGTTCCTCAGTCGTTCCAGTCCCCGAGCTTCACGCCTATTCACACGGGGTTTACACCTTCAGACCAGCCTCGCCCTCATCTCCTGACAGGCACACCTATTGGTGATTTCAGTGCTGCTTACAGTGAGTTGACTGGTCAGCCGACACCCTCGCACACTACTACATTTCACACTTCTTCAGGGTTGTCAGCTTCAGAGGCAGCTATTCCTCCAGTGACAGGGACCGGGACTACAGAGACTATCCCTTCTTCAGTTGCCTCGACAGATCCCCCTGCTATTGGCTCACTACAGGCTCAGGTCACTCAGACGGATCCTCTTGTTGCTACCACGTCAGTACCTGTTCCTGCTCAGACCCAGACCGCTTCACAGCTACGTGCTTCTTCAGAGGGTCAGCCAGATAGCTCAGACTCCGAGGGTGATACGCTACACTTCGTGATTACTCCGCGCACCTCGGCACCCGACTCGACTCCGTCTGTCCCCCCGTCAGATCCTTAGATTAGTTTTTTGGCGCTTGATGCCAAAGGGGGAGAGAGAGTAGTTTCAGGGGGAGTTTTGATAGAGGGTTTTCGTTCTTTGTGTGCTACATTCATGCATCATGTTTACTTTTCAGTAATTGCATTCGTGTGACATGTCGTCGTGTGGTAAACTTTGAGTCTTAATGTGTTATCTAGTCACAGTGTTTTAATGTCACCGTTTTAGTTATAGCTCTAAGGTTGTGCTTCCGTGCCTTACTCCGATTTCTTATGAGCTATATCTTTATGTGTACTAACGCTTTTTGTCTTATCTTATGAAGTACACTCTTTTGGCTTGGGGCACATAAGCAATTCCTAACCCTTTGTGCTTATTGCTTTTTGCTTATGTGAACCAAGCATGCTCGAAAACCTCACTCTAATCTTTTATATCTTAGTGTTGTCATCAATCACCAAAAAGGGGGAGATTGAAATCATCTAGGCCCCAAGGTTTGGTTTCGGCAATTGATGACAACGCTTTATTACCATGACTAACGTGTGTTTTGTAGAAACTTTGGTAAGTTAGGTCATGGAGGTTATAACTGCTTTGGGCACCATGGTATTCATGTCCCTTGATGGAAATCGTTTCGGTTTTCAAAAGAGTGACGTCAAGATTAAGGACGGTTAGTTCCGGATGACGAGGTGTTGAGATTCATTCGGAATAGTCGTTAGGATCTTCGTTTTTCTCTTTTGACCGTACTATAAAGGGGGGCATGAACGGGTAGCTTGACCTAGGCGAGTCCTATGTTTAGGTGTGGTGCACACTTGTTAAACTTGGCGCTAGGCAGCTCTAGAATAGCTCAAAGTTCAGTTGGAAGCAACTTGGTTCAAGTTGCGACGCGTTTCGGAAAGTTTCGGGCTGTTTTCCACTGACCGGACGCGGCCTTCGGCATGACCGGACGCGTCCGGTCAGTACTTAACCGCGACTAGGGTTTGCCTCTGACGACCGGACGCGGTCCTCGCGAGGACCGGACGCGGTGGTCAGAGGCTGACACGTGTCTTTTGAGGAAACACCCGATCGGACGCGACCTGGGTGTGATCGGCGCGTCCGGTCACAGTCCAGTAAGGTCCAGAGACGACCGGACGCGTCCGGTCATCAACGATCGGACGCGGTCTCGCGTCCGGTGCGTTTACAGTAAGCTTCCTTGCACGATCGGACGCGTCCGGTCACCCCTGACCGGCGCGTCCGGTCACTCAGTTCGAAAATCGGTTTTCGACCGTTACAGGCGACCGGCGCGTCCGGTCAGCCCGTGTCAGAAAGTAACGGTTCGTTTTGTCTCTGGGGTGTATAAATACATCCCCTCCACCTCTTTTAGAGGTCTCTTGCTCATTTGATCAGCTGAGAAAACCCCTTAGAGTGCAAGGGAGTGCAAGAGCACTAGTGAGGATAGAGATTTGAGAATCAAAGCTTGAGAGTTCCTCACTAGCGATTAGAGAGTAGCAAGTGTGCATCCACCTTCTCATTTGGGCTCGTAGTGGTCAAGTGAGAGTTCTAGCTTGTTACTCTTGGTGATCGCCATCACCTAGACGGCTTGGTGGTGATTGGGAGTTTGGTGATCATCCGACGGAGCTTGTGGATGACCCAACTCATGTTGTGAGCGGTTTTGGGTGATTCACCGCGACGGAGTGTCGAAGAATCAACCCGTAGAGAGCACTTGATCCTTGCGTGGATCAAGGGGGAGCGACACCCTTGCGCGGGTGCTCCAACGAGGACTAGTGGGGAGTGGCGACTCTCCGATACCTCGGAAAAACATCGCCGTGTTCCTTGCCCTTTTTACATTCAAGCATTTACTTTCTCGTATTTACTTTCATTGCTTGATTTACATTCCTAGAATTGCCATGCTAGACTAGGATTGGAAACTAGGGTGCAAAACTTTTTATCGGTAGACTCTCTAGGAACACAAGTAGGCACTAGGGGTGAATTCCGGCTTGTAGGATTTAATTCTTGCAATTAATTTTTAGAAAAGCCCAATTCACCCCCCCTCTTGGGCATCTTGATCCTTTCATATATCTTTAAATTGGTTTCTTCATAACGAATCTAATATATTTATTTTATTTTATTTTTTACAAATTTGGCTAAATTTCAAAGTACATACTAGTACACAACATAAGAAATAATTAATTACTGTGATAGCTTGCAGGTAGTGACCTGATATCATGTACTTGTAAATATTATTTTCTTTCCATTGATTTAATACTACTTCTGTGAAGTGGCTGCTTTAGATATCGAAGTATGATACTGATCGATTTAGTGCTTCACAATGGCAATACTTTTTTTTTTGCGAAAGATCACAATGGCAATACTACTGTGCTTTCCATGCTAAATTATAAGATGTTTAGCTTTTCTAGATATATATAATTTTTACTATATATTTAGATATACACTATGTTTAGATATATAATAACATATATATCTTAAAAAGCAAAATATCTTATAATTTGGTATGCCCTTTATTCCAAATTATATGATGTTTTGGTATTTTTATATACACATAGCAAAAAAAGCTATGTACTTAGAATACACTTGGGTATTGGTACATTGTAAAAATAATATAGAACAGAGTAGAAACATCTTATAATTCAGTACACATATACTAAGCTTCGTGCGGTAGGGCCACGTGCGGGTCAATTCTCCCGGCTCCATCCATCGGAGCCGGACCCGCACGCTTCCCGCTTACTTCCGGTTCCTGTGTACTCGTAGTCCCGGCTGACTGGCTTTCCCTCGGTGACAGCAACTGTGCACGTACAGTGTGTGTGTATACTAGTACTCCTATCGGCTATCGAGCAATACGCCAATATACATCGCTACCAGTGTGGTACTTATCCAAAGCCCACATTGTACGTACGGTGGATGTAACGACAGGTCGGCAGCGAGAAAAAGGAGAGAAAACGAGAGGCGGCAAGAAGTCAACATGGACCATCAAACCTGTGTATTTTGGTGGTTGCCGGACGGTAATGTCTCACCAGCAGCGGAGAATTCTTGCTCAAGGCCACATAAAGGCTGTGTTTAGATGACTTGAAAAGTGCACTATGCAAAAGAAAAGATTCACCGTCACATTAAACTTGTGATACATGTATGGAGTGCTAAATGTGGATAAAATCAAAAACTAATTGTACAGTTTGGTTGTACTTTGCGAGACGAATGTTTTGAGCCTAATTAGTCAATGGTTGGACAATTATTACCAAATAAAAACAAAATGCTACAGTATATTTTGGCACTCCAAGATTTGGATCCAAACACAGCCAAAAACGCTTGCGGTTCTAGGTAGTAGCTGATGCTGATGCTGATCGAACCATAAGGTGTTGTCCGATCCGCGGCCCACGCACTCCGTAGCATCCACGATCGGTGTAATGACTGTATGTGAGTATGGCGGCAGCTCGCTGTCGTTTTCCAGAGAACAGGTAAAGGTACATACTACATGGCACATGGATGTTACACCGAAAGCAGCTTGCTAAACAGGGAAAACTGACACCAGTAGTACATCACTAAACAGGTCGTTACCTTATCTAGGCCACAAGTCTTGGAGCCCACATGCGGTGGTTATGGTGTCAAAAAAACGAGCCGCATTCGACGATGTACAGCAGTCGTGCAGGTCAAAGAAAGTTTGGACGGGACTGGGAACCTGGGACTTTTATCATTCTCTGAAAAAAGATTTTTTGGGATCCTACGGTGACGCTGACAGCAACTGTAGCTCGTCGCCTATACGACGGTACTCGCCCACGCATCCTGCCAGTACCAGTGCCAGACACGGTAGCAGGCGCACGATACGAGGGGTACAACCCATGGGGTCGTATAGATGCAAAAATTTCGACAAAATGGACACTGTAGCGTTTTTTTTTTTTTGTTATTTGGCAATTAGTGTTCAATCATAGTCTAATTAGGCTTAAAAGATTCGTCTCGTGGATTTCGTCTAAACTGTGTAATTAGTTTTATTTTTTATTTATATTTAATGCTTCATGCATGTGTCCAAAGATTCGATGTGACAGGTAGAGTGAAAAATTTTGCAAAATTCTTGGGAACTAAACTGGGCCCATGTGTACCGGCGCACAGTGCACGCGACGCCCGCCCATGCAGATGCAGCTCTCCCGTTGCCCTTGTTTAGGGCCCGTTTGGATTGGAGGAAAAACATAGGAAAAGTAAAGGAATCGAGTTCCTATAGTATTATTCACTGTAGCAGCGTTTGGAACAAAGGAATGAGCCGAATCCTTTCCGGAGGAACGGTGAGCAAGCCTGTACTTTTGGAGGAATCAAAAAATCCACTCAGACCTAAGGGAAACCATTCCTGCAGGGCTCGCGTGCGAGTTCACAAGCTAATCAAGCTCACGAGTCATGGCGTTCTTCAGTTCTTCCTCATCACTGCACTAAAGTTCTCAGAAACAAATACACCAAAACACAGATTGCAGTATAAGCGTGAGAAATGGAAGGGAAAAAGGACAATTAATGGAAACGAGCCTAGAATCACCACACAAATCTTTTTGATCTATGACTGAAAATTCGAACTCCAAGTTGACGTAAAGTTAAACAAAAACCAGCACTCCTCAAGAGAATGCATGAACAAACTTGGAAGCTTCCTCGACTACGCCGTCCGCCGGCGCCGCAGCCGCTCAGCGTGATAGCACGCCATGCTACTGCACTATCTGCTTCTTCCTTGACCACGCGTCGGTGCCGAGATTAGGGATTTGGGGTGTTGTGCTTGGCCTGGGGAGGGAGAATGCTCTAGATCTATGGCTGTATCGATTCAGATAGGGGATGACGAAAGGATAAGACCAACTTGCCAATAGTGCACGCCAAACATGGACGGACTAAGTCTAATGGACCGGGACACACATGCAAGGAATACTGAGTTAAACACAGCGTGTAATCATATCTTAAAATTAATTAATCTGTCATTAAGTACTAACATTTTTTATTACTCATGTGATTTCTTAGTTCCTGTGTTTCAAGTTCCTGCGTTCCAAACGACTCCTCTTATTTCTTTCCTGTATTTTCTATTCCTCTGTTTTGCTACTGCATTCCTATCCTTTTCCTACGTTTCCTTTCGTTCCTTTGTTTTGAAATCATTTGTTCCAAACAGGCCCAGTTCCTAACTTCTTCCCCTAAATTTTACTATGTAAAAAGAAGATTTCCCGTCACATCGAAATATCGGCACATGTATGAAGTACTAAATGTAGATAAAATTAAAAACTAATTACACAGTTTTATTGTACTTTGCGAAACGAACATTTTGAGCCTAATTAGTCAAAGTTTGAACAATTTTTATCAAATACAAACGAATTGCTATAGTACGCATTTAATACACACAGTAGCGAATTCGGGTGTTCGGGAAAAGAAGATTCCCATCAGCACTGCTACAGTGTGACGGGACATCTACTATACAAAGTTTGGATCTCAAATTTGGGATCTAAACAGGGCCAAGGCCGTTGGTTGCCGTCCAAAAAGCCTCTGTCCCATCAGGGCCATGTTTAGATGCCAAATTTGGGAGACCAAATTTGCATAGTAAATGTCCCGTCACACTGTAGCAATTTTGTTTTTATTTGGTAATAATTGTCCAAACATTGATTAATTAGGCTTAAAATATTCGTCTCGCAAAGTAGAACAAAACTGTGCAATTAGTTTTTGATTTCATCTATATTTAGTACTCCATATATGTGCCGACATTTTGATGTGACGGGGAATCTTCTTTTTGCATAGTGAAATTTGGGAGTGAATTTGGATATCTAAACAAGGCCCAGCACTGCTAGTACCACCTCTGGATCGTTGACCATTCAGGTATCAGACGTCCTGGCCGCGGCATGACCGAACCTGCAAAACTCTTTACTCGTACTACCGCTCGTCGTGACCCGCGGCGACTTTCTATGCGCGCGATCAGGCGATCAGAGATGGGGACACGCCGGCCATCGAGCACGGTATAGAAAGGTGGGCCGGCGCGGGCAGAAGAAGCAGCCAGTCCATGACCGCGGGGTTGCAAAAGCGCGCGTAGGGAGGGAGCCGCCCCCGAGCCCGGAACAGGTGGGCGGCTTGCCAGCAGCAGCAGCCAGCAGAGCGGATCTCGCTCGCCGCCGCGTGCGTGCTTCCAAGAGAAGACGCTATCCCAGTGGACGCCCGCAAAGCCAGGACCGGCAGATCTTGGCGTCATCGAATCGCCCGGCCGATCTGATCTCCCGGTCCCCGGCCGCTCTCCTCTCACCGCTCAGGCGCCGGCCGTTCTAGGTGTGTGACCTATTGCTTTGCCGGACACTGCTAGTTAACCGGCTCCCTTCTTGCACCGTTTTTACTCGTCGTGGTGGCCGGGTGGGCAGCCAAGTGTGTCTTGGCAGGGCGGGAGTCGCAACAGTGCGCGTCTGAGCTGGTCGTTTGGAAGATCCCGCCCCGCGCGTTTTGTTGGCTTGCGCTCGGAGCCTTGGGCGGGGAGCAGGGCGTGGGGAATCTCTCGTGAGCTGGGTGTGCCCGGCCCGGGGACGCGACTGACTCGGCGCTCTCGCCTCCCTACTATTAATCCGATCGCCGCTGCGGCTGGGTGGGGATCGCTGCTGCTGCTCTCTCTCTCTCTCTCTTTTACGGTTCGATCGAGATGCTGATCCGCGCGTGGTTTTCAGCGAAACCTTAGCTTGCTTTCCTCTTCGGGGCCGGGGCTGCACTGCACGACGGCCGCGCGTAAACCTCGCCGGCTTCCTCTACTGGACGCTGTAATTTGCTTTCCGAGCCGCCTCTTTTGCCGCTGCTTGCTCTGCAAAGTCTCTAGCTTTCTTTCTGACGCTGCAAGTTGAGCTTGTTTTCTTTTTGCTTCTTGAAGTCCAATCCGCTCCCAAGGATTCCTCCGTACAATTCGCTGCCTTTTGGAAGTTCTACCTTTCCCTACCGAACGAAAAGCTTGTATCCGGTGTTCTTGCTCCAGGCGCTTCCTTCGGCCGTTTTCAAACCAAACGCTCTCTTTTCCCCTCGAGTTGGAGGCACAGCTCGCCGTGTCATCGTCCATCCATCCCAAAGGTTGCCGCTTGCTGAGATTTCTCATCTGAGTGTAGTGTAGTTTATTTTTTTCCCACCAAAATTCCCATCTGCAGCGCTCAGTTCTTTTGTAGTTCTGTTGATGAATTTCGCCTGTTACAGTCTTCCTTTGCTGTAACGCTCGCCTCCTTTCCTTTCGTTGACCGATTTCTTCGTTCCTTGCATTCTCGTGCGCAGAGAATTGCCGGAGCATGAGGCGCATCATGAGATGGCTCAAGCAGCTACTGACGGGCAGAAAGGAGGAGCACAGAGGACTCGGGGCGAGCCATGTCGGTAGCGGCTGGAGCAACGGGCCGGAGAAGGAGAAGAAGAGGTGGAGCTTCGCAAAGCAGAGGAAGAGCGGAGCTGACGGCGGCGCGCGGTCGTCGGGTAAGGACGCCGTTGCGCCTCCTGCCGCGGTGGAATGGTCGCAACAGCTCATGAGGCCATGGGAAGATGCGAGAGCTCGAGAGGACCGTGCCGCCGTCGTGATCCAGAAAACATTCAGAGGCTACCTGGTATGATCGTCCCGACCACCCGTCTATTCTTCTCGTTCTGATCTGTTCCTAGCTTCGTGTTCACTCATACGTACCCGAGAAGTATTGTCATTAAAAAAAAACTGCAATTTTTCTTTCTTTTTTTTTAAAAAAATCATGCAGTATAGAAGTTTCTTTTTGTGCAACGATGCAGATGCCTCGTTCAGTGTATTTTTGCTACATTCTTCAGCGTTTTTGTTTGTTACTGCTTTGGCTAGGTGGACTAGGCTGTTGTTGTATGTGATGTCACTTCTGCTCCTGCTCCCTTTTCTTTTTCCATGATACACAGTCGTTTGCGTTGTCGGTACTATACAAAATCTGCACGTTGATCCTGCAATTGTTTACTGTCTTTTACTCTGCGTCGGCGAAGACTTCACCGTATTATCAAGTTTCTGTTTGGCGTCAGAGCAGTTGATTATCACGTAGCCTGACATAAACAGTTTGTTTTTTGCCTAGAGGAAAGTCTGACATTGGGTTGGGTTTGAATCCTTGGTGTCAGGCTAGGAGAGCGCTTCGAGCTCTCCGGTCACTCGTCAAGATCCAGGCGTTGGTACGGGGCTACCTGGTGAGGAAGCAGGCAGCCATGACGCTGCACAGATTGCAGACGCTCATGCGGCTGCAAGCTGACTCCATCGCCGTCAAGAATGCTTCGTACCGGAAATCCATGGAACAAGAAGTAATCCACATGTTATTTTACTCTTGCTGCATTATTAACGATGTTCCTGTTGATGAAGTTGCATCTCGGAGCCTGGGTTTTGATCTTATGTGATCCTTTGTCGTGCAGGAGAGGATCTTTGCTCGGGACCTCCAGATGAAGCCGCTGGCGACGCCGGTGCACCGCCGGATGCTGTCCGACAGCACGGACTCCAACTACGAGCGCAGCCCGCGGATCGTGGAGATGGACACTTGCCACCTCCGCTCCCGGTCCTCACGGATCACCAGCAGGTACAACCCGGAACACTTACCGGAGTATCAGTATCACCGCCACGCGGCGCCGACGCCGTCGTGCTCGCCTCTCCCCGGCGGCAAGCAGCAGCTGCCCGCGCGGCTCTCGTTCCGGCGGAGCGCCCGCGAGCGCGACCCCCGGGGCTCCAAGACTGCACAGAGCACGCCCCGGTTCGCCTCCCACGACTCCTCCTCGCCCGCCAAGAGCGTCGAGCACAGCTTGGCCAGCACGCCACGGCGGTGCGCCACGCAGCGAGACCGGGACGCGCTCGTCAGCCCGCGGTACATGGCCGGCACCGCGTCCTCCGCGGCCAGGACGCGGTGCCACAGCGCGCCGAGGCAGCGGCAGACGACGGACGCCGAGCAGGCGCCGAGGACGAGCGTCGTCAGCCGAGAAGGGGCGTCGAGGAGGTCGTCGTGCTCGCATGCGCACGGCGGCGGGTTCTGCTTCCAGTGCTCGGACGTGACACGAACGGCCCGCTTCTCTGGGATCAGCGTCAGCGACGAGGCGGCCAGAGACTACTACCTGGACAGCTTTTGGTGATGTGGGTTGGTGGTCTGTTTGTGTTTAGATCGTAGAAGCAGACGAGTGCACAGAAATGTACATACTCGTAGTCATATAGACGCTAAAGCATCTAGCAAGTCATGGAGTGAGTGGAGGATGACACGTGGCAGCCGGACAGCAAGTCACAGTCTCACAGAAGAGTGTAGATGCTGAAACATACTTGTACACGCTTGTTGCTTTGGTGTTGAAGTGTTCTCATGTGGAGGATATGAAGCTAAAGGCAATGTCAGGTAGCGGTACCGACTATCTAGTTATTAGCAGGTCAGCGCGCAGCAATGCATTGCTTAGTTCTTTGTTTGGACCCGGTTGTTATGGAGCTAACTTTTAAATTATGGATCACTAAGGCCCTGTTTGATACCCCTCTGATATAATAATTAGATTATATAATCAAATTTTGATACAAACATGATTGATTGATTGATTATATGATGAATTATTATAATCAAAACTAAACTCTTGATTATCATAATCCCATGATCCAGATAAAACCAGGATATGGGGGATTATGGGTGCTGAAAGTCTAACTTGCCCTCCATTAATTATCCAACTTGCCAAATTTCTCTCACTTTAATCTGCAAAACGAGGTCGCACCCGATAGGCGGTAATTTAGGCCAAATAACCAAAAATAAATCTGCAAAAGAAGGTTGTGCCCTCGCAAGGGCAAGGGTTGGCTCGATAAGTGAGTGTACACGTGTGTGGCTTCTTTTCTCTCCATCAATCTAGACTCAAGGAGAAGAAGAGGACTTTCATATTCGAGCATGGCTATCTCCACCTCCATAAGCAAGGTGGGACTAAAGGTTTCTACTTTCACTCTTTGATAATATGAATGAGCCTTTGAGATTTCTCCATGCGCCTTTGAGAATAATGGGCCAAGCCCATATAAACCAACAGATTTCACTAAAGCCTCCTTTGAGATGAAAGATTTGTTTCTATTCTCTATACGTTTCTTCTATAACCATACTCTCATGCACTCGAAAATTAAGCCTCCATGAGGATCGTACCACTGACCAGTCACTTTCCCTGGGCACAAGAGAAAATCCTTCGATAATCGGTAGCAAGAATTTCCAAAGCTTGAAGCCATGTTAAATACCGTACGCTGGACTGCTGGAGCTCGAGATGACTGGAGCAGTGGACACTGGACACTGGAATAGAATATTCTTGGGACTGTAAATTGAACAGGTAATATGCGGTATGCCTATGGCTTGGATGGAGATAACAAACACACTGCACTCACTACTCAGGACTCTTTGTCAGAGCAGAGCGAGTGTGTTGTACCTGACCCCGGGAATACCGTTGTTCTCAGATGATCGGGGCACAGACCTAATCGAGATCCAGCGTTTTAAGCAGACGCAGCTAAATTAGACTCACGAGCTAAGTGGTCACCATTTCATTCGCGCAAAGGAAACCTGGACAAAACCAGGTCCATCCATCTGTTATAATTGTGTCCTTCACTGCCTTTTTTTTTCACGACATCCTTCACTGCTTTTCATCTACCATCGTTCTCCGTCGCTGTAATTAATTTATTGCCAGCCCTTGGGAGAAATAAGGACAATATTCTGTTTTTTTAATCCATGATCAGCATGGGTATTTATCACGTTCGATAGGAAAAGGTATTTTCACCTTTCTGAACTGTAGCCGTGAGCATGTGATTTGATTTTTCTTATTAAACTTTGAAAGCGGATATCTTACCCTCTCAACAAAAAAAACTCTAAAAATAATTAAATTACCTCCCTACGTTAAAAAGTGGCCTTTAGGTGGTTTCACTCTTTAGTTTATTTTTAAAATGTACGACAATGGTTTCAAACCACAAAAAAATGTCTCTAAGCTTCTAAAAGTTTTGAGAAAAACCCTAGAGATAGATTTGGACATGAAAAATCTAAAAAGAATATTTACCACTTGTGAAAGTATCTCTAAGAGATTCCAAAAATTAGATTTGGTTTTAGTAAAATGGGATAAATAACCAAAAAATCTAGAAATTTTCTCAAAAATTTCTAATGCGATATATAAACACGTTTTGAGACTTTCCACAACAAAGACATGAGATGCAACGAGCATGAATGCATTGATCATTAAAATTATTGGTTGAGTCTTATTTTTTGTTGTGGATAGTTTTTGAAACACATTTGGGAATTTCCATATTTTTATGGATGTTTTCCCTATTTTCTAGAGCTAAATATAATTTTTAGAAGCTTGTAGAGATATTTTCACAAGTTCTAAATACTTTATTTGGGTTTTTCATGACCTAGTCTATCTTTAGTTTTTTCTCAAAAAAATTAGAAGCTTAAGATAATTTTCGTTGTTTTAAAAGCTTATCATGTATTTACATGATTTTTTTGCCCATTTAAAACTTCAGGTTTTGCCTTTTTGCCTGTTTGAAACTTGGTATTTAATCCTTTGCAAAATTTGAAACCTCAGGTTTTGCCTATTTGCCTCTTTCTAGCCATCGTTGATCCTTTCATGTATTTATTTATTTATTTCACATATTCCAGGAAACTACAGGACAGTGGAGCATATCCTAAGTACAAATATTTTAAAAATAATAGAATAAATTTGAAACCCTTTGTAGGATAAGAAAGGAATACAGTAAGGTATGTATTAGCTGCAAACTGCAAAGACATATCAACTTAACTCACATCTAATCTGAACCCCTTCTTCTAATCAATTATGGATCCGTCATAAGCTCCCTAGAGTGTTAGAAGGTGCCCATAGAACACCATCAATTATGGATATAAGCAAGGAATACTTATGCCTGATGATCATTGTACGCTGAGCATCGATGACCATTGTACGCTGAACGTCAAAGAAGTAACTGTACCAACCTTTGGATCAATTGTTGATGCTTTCAATTACCAACAAAGGTTGGGTAATTATTTTAAATACAAGGGTTATGAATATTGCTTGGTTAGTACATGGGTTCGGAGGTTGTTAACAGCTAGTCAAGATTATATCTGTGGTAATCTACTTAAGAGGAACTATCTCAGGAAGTATGCTTTTGTTCAGTATGAAAAAGAGAAGAGAGAATTATGTATTTGGCACTGAAAAAATTCAGTCTTTCGCATTTGGCACTAAAAAATCGAACTTTCTTATCTAGCACCAAGTTGAAATTTTCTTCCCTAGATGGCACTGCCGTCCATTTGGGCTAGTAACAGCGTGTTTTGGAATGGTATCATCCAAACTACACAATCCTTAAAAAGGGGCTTAGCCGTTAAAGTAAACAATAGGAGAAACTCTCTCTTTTGGGATGATATTTGGGCCCGTGATATTCCTTTGAGATTAGAATTTCTAAACTTGTATGATATCGATGATGACAAACATTGTTTGGTGGTAGACTGTTGGGCTGGGGATGGATGGGAGTGGGTTTTAGGAGACCTTTGGGGCAGAATGAGGTGGGGGAATGGGAGAGGTTGATGGAGATGTTGGACCTCCAAACCGTTAGACACAATGGGGCAAATGATTCTTATAGATGGTTGTTTAAAAAGTCTGGAATTTACTCAACTAGATGTACTGTAATTTGTTGTTTAGGGGAACCAATAACAAGTGGATGTGTAGGCTTTTGAAGAACAAGGCATCACTGAAGATTATAATTTTCATGCGGCTTGCTATTCAAGACAAACTACAAACAAGGGTGAACCTGAAAAAAAAAGTGGAAAGGCTCCAAAAATTATTGTTTGTGTGTGTGCAGTGAAACTACTGACCATATCTTTTTCAGCTGCATCCTTGCTAAAATAATGTGGACCTGCTTCAAAGAAGCATAGGGCTGGAATAAAGTTCCTTGTAATGTGCAGGAGGTGTTCGATTGGATTCCACTTAAGTCTCATAGCTATCAGATTAAATTGTTCATGTTATTAGCTGTGATGTGGAGCTTATGGACAATCGAAAAAAGTATTGAGAAGACTTTCTTGAGATCTTCTAATGAGGTGTTTTACAAAATCTTCACTTTTATGCAGAGATGGCGTGTGCTTCTGAAAGAGAGAGATGCAATCTTTCAGGACGACAAAATTGCGGAGGTGAAGACTTGGTTGCAAGCTTTCTGGAAGCAAACTGATGGTATGGAGGTCGAAGGGCTCATATAACAGCTTTTAGGGGATGTTCTGCTAGTTGTGCTTCCTGGAGTTCGGTTGTAGTCTCTCTTTGGCAATTTGCAGTGGTCAAGATGTATCTTGGGCGGAGAAGAAGCTCTGGAAGATGTAGCCTGATAGTTGCTTTTTGATCAAGTTTTCTTCGAGAGGTTGGCGGCCTGGAGTTAAACTGAAGAATAGAACGCTAAATTGTTTCTTTTCAGTTTAGCTCAAGTTTATTAGAAGTTGTCTTAGTTTGAGTCTCTGGTGCTTCTTGTAGCCGATTTTGCTCCCTTTATTGTTAGTAGGGATGGATCTGGCACTTGAATTGGGTGGGGGGGGGGGGGGGGCGGGGGGCGGTTGCTCAAGCCCCCTACCGCCACTAATCCCATGGAGCCCCTAGAACCCCTCCAAGAATTTTATCATGGTTGTTTTGAGGAGAATAGGCTGTAGGCTAAAGATGAATTTTCAGCTCCCCATAGATTTTCATCCTAGATCCTTCACTGTTCGTCCTGATGATATGTGAAGGTTCCCATTTACGTTGCCGAAGCATGGGAGAAGGGAGGCACCGTTGGCAGCACCGGCGTCTACCTCACCGTGAAATGGAATACAATCTCCTGCGCCCTGCTTCGTTAGAGTAAGACAAAGAAATGGGACTCCAATGAAGGCAAAATAATCAAGAATTATGGGAATCCAAAGATAGCGAGTGCAGCGGCCTCGGCCACGAATGTGTGCTGCATACTTCAGGTCTCACGGTGCTGATCAGTTACCTACTAGCTGGCCACCCCCACGTGTCTGCTGTTGATAACAACCTAATTGCTTTATACTTATTGTTTGGCAGCGATATTCTGCAATAAAAATAATATGATTATAAATAATCTTATCGTTTCTTCGTAAAAAAATAATCTTATCACGATTGACTGAACACACTCGTCGGAGGCCTTTAGTTAGTAATGTTAAAATAAGTTCCTTAATTCTCACCATTAAGATTTGCTGTTGCTAGTACCGAAGAAACAGTTGGGTGCCATATTTATGATGAAATTGCCACCAGCATCATGTGCTGCTGGAAGATGACGATGATTAGATAATGGAGACACACTGGTTAGGCAGTAGAACTTTCTGTCTTCTCGCCGAGTACGCACGGACCTGGCACATGCAGACGTTGACGTCTATCTTTCGGTGACAAATGACAGAGCAGTTGTACGTACTCGGTCGGTACGCACGGCAAAGCTCATTCCATCGAGATGCTGCATCGAGATATGATAACGGGAAGTAAATCTGTATATTGTCTTGCTCTGTTTCTTTACATGGTGTGGCGTGCCGTGACCGTGAGCGGCGACTGCGAGATTTACAGTTACAGCCTGACCCACTCGGTGCCGTCGATGAAGCTCAGCGAGATGAAGGGCTTGGCCTCGTCGTCGGTGAGCTCGTGCGACCACGCCACCCGGCCGGCATAGCTCGCGCCCGGGCCCGTGCACTTGTACTGCCCGTAGAACACGGTCCTGCAGCAGCAGCAGCAACACGCGAACGTTATTTTAGTTCCAAACTCTGCCGTACGTAGAAAATGGTCATGGCCCGGCCCGAGAGAGAATTCCAATCGGCGACGAAAAGTTATTGTAGCCTTTGGCATTTGGGATCCTGACCGACCTAGCCGCATAGGATAGGACTGTGCTTTTGCGCGTGGCCCCGTGCGCCTGTGCCGGCGGGGCAGCGGGAATCGAATCTGAAAAGCCCCCACGATCACAACGAGATCAGGACGGCGGCCACCCGTGCGAACGGATGATTCACCGGAACAGGAATGGAATGGGAGCCTGTGAGTGCTCCCTTTCGTATGCGCTGTGCATTATCGATCACGAACCTACTGTACAGGCTATACGTGCAATGTAGCTGACTAGCTGCGCTCTTCGTTTGCTTTCCATACCACAAAAGAAGCAATAAAAGGCATGGAGTCCGTTAGATGAGACTGTCAAAGCTCCAAAGGTCTCGTAGCATGGCGTGGCCCTCGAGCGAGCACGCCTGGCGTCCGCTAGTCCCAGATGGCAATAGCGCAATAGCATGCTGCATGCGTGAGATGTTTCCGCGGCGATCTCGCGAGCAGAGGATGGAAATGGAAGGAGAGCACGAGGATGGAGGGACAGGGACGTACAGCTCGCGGTTGGGGTCGCCCCAGTTGTACCACCCGTTGGGGATGATGATGTTGTCCATGTAGGTGTAGGCGAAGACGACGCGGGAGAAGGTGCCCCAGGCGCGGCCCAGGTAGAGCGCGCCGGACCCCGTCACTCGGCAGTTGACGAAGGAGAACCCCGTGTCCTCCAGCATGCTCTGCCGGTTCTGCGCCGTCAGCGCCCCGTAGTCCCGCGCGATCGCGTGCACGTGGCAGTCCTGCATGCACCAACAGCATCCATATCTACCCGTCAAACTTTGTTCGAGCTTACTGTATGATTCATGCATGGATCATGATTGTACTTGTAGGTACAGTAGGTCGGTGCTGATGCTGATCATCAGTCTGCAGTTGTGCACTGGCAAAGTTTGGTCGGGCCGGCGCGTCTGCGCCGTGCCCGTGATGCAGGCATCAGATGCTGTCCTGCTGCCGCCCGCCCGTGGGTGTATCGTAGTGTAGTGTAGCGCCGCCGGGCCCGTCGCCAGGTCATGGGGCGCAACGCAACCGCGCAAGCGGACACCAGCAAGAGG
The DNA here is from genome assembly GCA_038087645.1 of Saccharum hybrid cultivar R570. Lineage (NCBI taxonomy): Eukaryota > Viridiplantae > Streptophyta > Magnoliopsida > Poales > Poaceae > Saccharum > Saccharum hybrid cultivar. Next base: position 24,420,120 of record JAQSUU010000120.1, read on the forward strand.
CCGCGGGCAGGAGAAGTGCTTGGTGACCGATTGACGATGGCGTCTGCAGCCGGCCACGAAACAAAAGCTAGGTGTTGTGTGCTAGAGTTTTGTGGGGCCAATCGCTCACACATGGACCCAAATAATGACCGGCTCGGCGAGCACGTGTTACCGCGGTCCGGGGTTCGCACTTCTCAGAGGCCCTGCGGCCATCTTGCTAGTGTGTTGGTGTGTTGATTGTTGAGTCGTTGGCACTTGATACATTGACCGGTTCACGTTAGGGAAGCCACAAGTGTGTAGCGGACTAGCGGTGTAGCCCACGCTTTTTTTGGGTTATAAGAAAGATGGGAATGAACGAAGCTCATGACTTGTACGATCTTATCTAGTCATGCGTCATCAGTACATACCAAACCCTCGGTATTCTTTTGTCCCGTTCGGAGATGATTGCTTCAAGGTAGTACTATAAACCCATGTGTCAAAGGCGCACGGAAAAGGCTCTAATCAAACTAGGCCGTGACTCCAGTGGTGCTTCCAGACTTTGAGGGCACGTTTGGGTCAGGTCGCCGGCAGGCCTTGTTTCCAGCCTCAGGCGACTGAAAACGGATGACTGGGAGCGCTGCCTAGCTAGGCAACTTTGCCTGGACGCCGAACGAAACGGACACTGGTATTTATAAACAGCATCTATCTTTTTCAAGATCGTTTGAACAGCATAATTTCGTTCTCGTGGAACAGAGGCTTCCTAACAAAAGCGGATAATTTGGAAGGTTCGCGCTAGCATGCTCTGTTTTGGAGATGGAGCCTCTGCTTTGGGTCGAGCGTGCGTACCTCATACAGCGACAGCGCGTTGCCGAAGATGAAGTCCACGGACCCTTCGATGTAGCATTCCTTGTAGTAGTGGCGGCCCGAGTGGTCATACAGCGTGTCCTGCGCGCCTAGGAACTTGCACCCCACGAACGCCGCGTTGTCCGCCGACACCCGCAGCGCCACCGCCTGCTTCCCCGTCGCCCCCGGCTTCGGCACCGGCGACGTGTTCTGTGTCCGCCCAATGCCAGAGAGTTGAGTTGAGCAAACCAAAGGCTAGGTAGTAGGGCAACGGGTGCCGGACTGTCGGTTACGTACGTACCTTGAACGTGATGTTCCTTGCGAGGAAGTACTGCGCGTTCACGGCGAACGACGCGGAGTTGAAGGTGCCGAGGGGCCGTCCCTTGGGCCCCGTCGGCGAGTCCGCGGTGTCGCCCCACTGCACGATCGTGCTGTCCGCGCCGGCGCCCTCCAGGGTGATGAACGCGCGCATCGCCGAGATGCTCACCTTCTCCCTGCGACACGCCACAACACAAGGCAGCAGGTGGAAAGTACGATTACGATGCGGTCACCACCGGGGCCACTCACTCGTGGCTAAGCGCAAGGCCGGGATACCAGCGTGGCGTGCGTACGTGTAGGTGCCGGCGTTGACCCTGATGACGACGCGGACGAGGTTGATGACCGGGAGCGAGTCGACGGCGGCCTGGATGGTCGTGAAGTCGCCGAACGCCGGGTTCTTGTCGACGACGAGCGAGTACGAAGGGAACGCGCGGGCCAGCGCGTGCTGGAACGTGCTGTGCCGGAGGCCGCCCATGTACCGCACCCACTCCATGAACTGCCGCTCGATCATCTCCGCGCGCGTCGCGTTCACCGGGAACGGCGGCGGCGGATCCCCCGCGCCACCGGCGCCGCGCCCAGGCCGCAGCCCCCGCGAGTGCCCGGCCACTCCGCACGTCGACGTCGGCGCGAGGAGCACGATGGCCACCACGGCAATGCGGGCCAAGAATCGTGCTCGTGACACGCCCATTCCGGTGCCGCGACGGCAACGCCGCGCGGTACTACGGCCTGCCGGGCTTCGCGGCGAGCGGGGAAGCTGGAGGGCCGTGGCAGGTGTGGCGAGGTGGTGGGGGAGGCGGAGAGGATGTGGGGGAGAATTTAAGGAAGAAAGGAGCTCGATCACGGGCAAGAAGAGAACAGAAAGGGAATGGAAGGAGTCGCCACTCGCCACGGTTCACGAGCTGCGGAGTGCGTTTGGTACGCTGGCTTGGCTAGTGTGGCCCCTGGCGCGTGGCGCCGCGCACCGCCCAATGCTGCGAGCGCGCAGCGGTGCAGGACGGCCGCCGTATGCATGTGTTCGTCGCTGTTCTAGTGCGCTGATGGCGACTTCTGCGCGCAGAGTGAGCGCACGGGAATTTTTAGCTCGCTGACAGGAATTTTCTTGAGGGGAGCAGATAAGGTTCTCTTTGCGATTTGGTGCGTGTTCGTGTTTCATTCTTTCTTGTTTGTCATTTTCTTGGTATTTTGTTTGTGTTTTAGTTGGGATTGCACCTATTCATTTCCTTATTGTAGTACTGTGACGTTGGGTTGAACTCATACTACATGCTTGGAGAGGGGTGACAATTCGGCTGATGGTTTTTGCGGCTGATAAACCGGCTAATGTTGTTTTATTATGAGAGAAAAATATTATATCATGACTGATAAGCCGCACTGATAAACAGAGATGCTGCGCCACATTTTGCTTTTGGTTTCCCTTTCTTTTCGGGTTTTCACTTTTTAGAATCAAAAGCTTATTATTGTTGTGTGAGCCGCTTCACTGTATCTTACTTAGGAAATGTGTGTCTCATCACCCATTTTTAATACTAAGTGATTTTCTGCTAAAAAATTAAAATAATTTTAAATGATGTCTATATGACGAACAAAGAAATAAAAACATCCCAATTTAAGTGGTGTATGAATGAGAATTAAGGCCAATATGAAATCCATAATGATCATGACTCTTCGGATGCCTAATGATCATGACTCTTCGGATGCCTAAATCATATTCAACTGAAGTGTCACTCACCATTGTTAAGTTATGACATGACCATACCTTAGCTAGTTCGATTTCTTGTGGTAAAACCTGACTATCTTGGTTCAGGTCATCTACTTAATACGTGTGTTTGTATTTTTTGGATTTGTTCCAGCATGTAACGACGTTGTTCTTTTAGGGATAGGTAACTTTGTCCGTCGACAGTGAGATAGCTGGAGTGATTTCGTCAATTTCAAGATATGTCGGCTCAATTCTTAGCCTTTTAGAAGTGCTCATTAATGTAGGATATGTGTGTGCGCGTTTTATAAGGGCGCAATACTAAATCTTTAAACTCTACTTCTCTGGCCAAGATTCAATTTCTTTCGAACCATAGTACAAAATCACTCCAGATGCCCAGCTAAATTTTTTTTCTTTAGCAAAATTCAATTTAGGCAACTTTACATTTTTTTTAAGCGCAATAAACTTGTGCGTAATATTTCAACATAGGTTTTCAACACAAATTCTATACGTAACTTTTGCAAACAAACTTACTATAACAATTTGTTAGCATAACTTTTTCATACAACTTTTATGAACAACCTATAAACATAAAATTTTCATTCTTCAGTATCTTTGTACAAAACTTACACACACTTTATCTAACATAAAAATCATGCACAACCTTTTTCGCACAAGTTTAAGTATAACTTTGCTCATCATACTTTTATTTTTTTATAAAGAAAATTTTATTCCACCCTTTGCAATAGTTTTGTAACCAACTATCAGTATTATAGATTCAGCCTTCGGCTGACTAAAGACTCGCAGAAACCAAGTTGGAAGACAAATTTAAACCCAATGACATACTGAGTACTAAGCCAATTACTCCCTCCGTTCCAAATTATAAGTTGCTTTGACTTTTTTGGTACATCTAGCAAAATGGATGAACCAAAAAGTGAAAATGACTTATAATTTAAAACAGAGAGAGTAGAAGATAACTACACATTCTTGGTACAGTGAAGATTTCCATTACTGCGGTCTCTAGCAAACGATAACTACTTTTATGCGATCCAATTTCTATAATTATACAAACCAAATTTCCCTAGTAAATTTTGTAGAAAACTAACATTATAGCAATAAAGAAAGGGGAAGAGCAAATAAATGGATAGAAAGAAAAACGAAAAGAGAGAAGTTGAAAGAGTAAAAAAACAAAAGTCCGTCACGTAGGCGGCCTCTGACACGCATGGAGCGCCAAGGTAGAAGTTTGGGCAACCCAAGCCGATTCCACGACTCCATGCACTGTCCGAAGTCTTCATAAACATGTCCCTTTTTCATGGTCTATCTACAACAGATTCTGTAGCCCATCAGTCTATGAAATTCTAGTCGGATGACGGATGTGCACACATGCAGAATTGCAAATGCAGCTCCCTCTTCGAGGCAGCGTCTACTTCCTTGCTGTCTGATCGTCGACTCGTCTCCAGACTTGTAATGCGTCCAGCTCGCCGATCTGTCGCCCTGTTCGTTCTGCTGCCGCTACCCTACCCGTGAGCCGTGACCGCGACTCCGTGAACCCGGCCTCAACACCGAAATGTCGCGGTCTGCGGGGCGGCGGCCAGGCTTGCTTTTTCGGCAGCGCCCCGGCGCTGCTACGGCTGCTTTTGCGATCACGGCCGTGGTAGCTGCCAAGCGCGGGGCTGGCTTTACAGGTTGTGGTGGGGTGTGGCCGAGGCCTAGGACAAGAGGGCAGAGGCGACGTGTCCGTGCCCACACGCCGCGTGTGGTTTTCTACTCGTGCTACGTCTCGCTAGTCTCGGTGCTCGAACATGCCTGCCTGCCGTCTCAATTCTTTGTGGACTGACATCGTAGTCGTGTCGAGCATGCATGATGCCATGCTATCTCGCGCACATTGATCATGGCTGGCAGGCTTGGCTGTGTTCCAGCTCCGATTTGCGCTCCACTTCGGTTCTTCACTTCTTCCCTCCGTTCTTTTTTTTTTTGAAGAACAGGATAGGCCCGGGAGGGCCTCTACTAAAATTTATTAAAAGGTAACCAAGAGGAATACAGCCAAGTACAGCAAAAACAAGTAAAGGAAGGGAGGGGCAGGACAGAAGAAGCAGTTCAAGAAACAAAAAAAAGGAGACAAATAAAATTAAGAAAATTACACAAGCTGCTCTAACCATAATTCAATATCTGGGAAGTATTTCTTCTTGGCCCTCCAAAGGAGTTGCTTGAAGTTGAACTTGAACTTGAAAATTTCGAGACCACGCAGGCTGCTGGCAGGAATTCCTCTGAAGATGACCGACCAGATGCTCCAACACATGATGATGATAATTTCCATAAAGAATTTGTTGGCAATCTGTCTTCTAAAACTCTCAAATCTTTGCAGTGGATCTGGAGAGCTAATTACAGTTAGCCCAATTAGTCCCAGCACTCCCTAGCAAGGTTACATTCAAGAAACAGATGATCCACTGTCTCTTCAGTGCTCAGAGGACATAGCACACAATCATAAGATGGCAGAAACATTTGTCTCCTTCTCAAGATGTTTCTGGAGCTGAGTCTATCCTGAATTAGGAGCCAAAAGAACACTTTATGCTTCAGTTGACATGAAGATCTCCGAATCCATTTGAAGATTGGTGCAGCCCAACTAGCACCCAACAGATGCTGATAAGCTTTTTTGGAAGTGAAAGTGAAACTTCCCCAGATATAAAACCAGGAATCAGCAGCATTGTTGGGTGAAAAAACCTGTAAAGCCTCCTGAACTTCTTGAAACTGAGCATACGCCTCTACAGACAGGGGGAGGTTGAAAAGATTCGATGAAGGAGTTGTAGAGATTACACTTCTCAGAGAGATAGATGGCTTTTTGGCAAAGGAAAACAGCTCTGGGAATGAAAGTTTCAGGGGTTGTCCTACCCAACAATCATCCCAGAAGAGACAGGAAGATCTGAGGCTTGAACAGAGGCCAAACCTTTGAATTTGTCTAACAGTTTTAAAATATCTCGCCACCAGAAAGATCCCTTCTTGGTATGACTTGGTAATTTTCCATTGGAGTAATGCTTCTCCCAAACCAAATGAACCCATGGAATATCAGCTCTGTTGAAAAATTTATGCAAATGTTTCAGAAGAAGGGCCTCATTCTGAGTTTTCAAATCCAAAATGCCTAGACCACCATCTTCCTTTGATCTGGTTACCATATTCCAAGCTGCTTTTGCATTAATTTTGTTATTATCATCAGACCCCCTCCTTCTTCGTCCACCAACCGTACCTGATTGTTCAGTTACTCAGGTTATAATAGAGGTCCGTTTTATTGGCCACCAACAACCAGCCTGTTCGCCTTGAGCTTTCAGCCGCTTATTTTCAGTCAATCAGCAATATTTTTCTCTCATATAAATCAGTCAACAGTACTTTCAGCCGCTTATTTTTAGTCAAGCGAACAAGCTGATAACATTTCTTCACGTTCCCGTACTTCCTCTGCGTTGGTCACTGATGGCCTCTGGTTTTTGCTCACAGGCACTCACTAACTCCATCTTCACTTATATTTTCTCTCGCATTTGCGTGTACTACCTGTGTAACTTTAGGAACCGCCAGGACACAGTCTCCGCCCAGGCGTCCATTCGTGTGAGGCAGAGTGGACCTTCTCACCAGCCACCAGTTTGTGGTGACGGTGACGGCTGCGCGTACAACATCAGAATCAGAGGATCACCGAGGTCGGCGGTCCACTAGAGCAAAAGGGACGCTAGATCACCCAAGCTTGGCAGCTTGCATCCAATCACTCCCGTTCCAGTACGTGACTCTAGAAGCGAGCGACCAGTGGTGGATTCGGTGGCTGCCGATCGGCCGGTCTCGCATGCTTTCTCGCGTCATCGGTCGAGATCAGCCGATCCAGATTATCATTAGCGTAATCAAAGCCGCCAGCCGGGCCCCTGTCATGACCCGACCTCTTGTCAGTTTGCGGCGCTGCGGTCATGCATTAAGCGCGAGATGGGGGCATTCATCATCATCATCGTGATGAAGTTTGCAAGCAATTCAGTGTAAACGTCAGTCGGTTGCATTTTAAAATCGCGTTCCGTGCAGGGAAAGCGCTGAAACCGATGGCTCCCCGTCTGGCAAAACAAAGCGCCTCCGCGGGTGAAATTCTTTGCCTGGCTGAGATCACAAGGACGAATTCAGGGGGTGTTTAGTCGGTGCGGTCAAAAATTTTGGGACGTCACATTAGATGTTTCAAGAATATCAGAAAAGGTGTTTGGATATTAATAAAAAAACTAATTACATAACTCGTCTGGAAACCGTGAGACGAATTTATTACGCCTAATTAATCCGTCATTAGCATATGTTTACTGTAGCAAGACGTTGTCAAATCATGAATTAATTAGGCTCAAAAAATTCGTCTAGCAAATTTATCGCAATATGTGTAATTAGTTATTTTTTTGTCTACATTTAATACTCCATGTATGTGTCCAAACATTCGATGTGATGGGTTAAAAATTTTTGGAGGAGGAACTAAACACCCCCTTAGCGTAGGACGAACCTGGTGAAGAAAGGTGTGGGACTGGCAAATTCAGAGGCTTATTATGGACCTTCAACACCCGAGCCACATCCCAGCTAAGCACTTTGGAACCTTCCTACTCCTATGCTGTTGGCACATCTGGAAATGACGCAATAATCAGGTATTCAGTATGGAACATACAACTTTAGTCGGAGCCCTAGCGGCCTCTAAGGCAGAAGCGCTGTTGTGGGGAGCAAGGCTTCCAAGGAGATTGCAGCTAACTGGTGTTAGGCCTTTTTTATTTACGTTTTCCAGCCTCCCATGGGCTTGTTTGGATCCACCGACTAAACTTTAGCTAGCTAAATTTAGCTGCTAGGGATCCAAATTGTCTAGATAAAAGACCAACTAAAGTTTAGCTACTTCATCCCAGCTAAACCCAACTAAGCTGGAGGATCCAAATGCCCCAACTAAATACTACTACACTCAGACCTTCCACAGCCACGTTGTAACCCCCATCGCAACCGTATTTCGGCCTCGGCAGTAAGCTGTCGGCAGTGATGGTCATAGCCCACACTGTCAGCATCTGAGACCGACTATGGTGTACACTATACCGCCGTATTGGCTTATGGTCCGTCAGTGATAAGGTCCTTACTTCCGTCGCATTGGAGCACGACCCGTCTATGGGTATACACTAACACCGCCGCATTGGCAAACAATCCGCCTGTGTGGAGGCTATCATCACCATCGTGTGGGCACATCAACCGCCTGTGTAGTGGTCGCCAGCACCATCGCCTTGTACTTCGACCCGACTGTCTACGGTGCAGGTTCGCTTTCTCTTCGACGACCGAGATGTCTGTAGAGGTAAACATCACCGTCGCTTCAGCGTATGAACCGCCAGTACAAAGGTCATGGTCACCGTCACCTTGCACTACGATCCGCCTTTGATGATCGTTTAGTCGGTGTCAGGTGAAGGCTCTAGTTTGGTTTTAGTGAATTAATGAAAGCCTTAGTGCTAACCTATGTGCTCTAGTGATTATGAGATACTCCCTCCGTCCCTTTTTATACGTCGTCCGGAAAGCGTGTCTGTGAGGGAAACACGGTTTTCTAGAGACAGACATTTAGGGACAGAGGGAGTAGGTGGCACTATTCCAAGTGGGGGAGTAAATGAAGATCATGTTGATGGTGGTGATAGCCATGGTGATCAAGTGCTCGGCTTGAAAAAGAAGAAAGAGAAAAACAAAAAACTCAAGGCAAAGGTGAAACTTGACAGGAGCTTTTTAGTTTGGTGATCGAGACACTTAGCGAGTGTGATCACATTTAGGATCGTTAACCGTACTCTTAAGAGGGGTGAAACTCGTCGTGAAATGCGGTTATCAAAGTGCCACTAGATGTTCTAACTCAATGCATATGCATTTAGATTCTAGTGAGTGCTAACACCCTTAAAAATGTTTATGAAAATATGCTAACACACGTGCACATGGTGATACACTTGGTGGTTAGCATATTTGAGCAAGGGTGGAGAAGTTGGTGAAGTGGAGGAGTTGTTTGTCACTAAGAAACAGTGATCGGACGTTGAACTCATGTTGATCGGATGCTAGGTGGTGAGTCTGGTCAATTATAAAATTTGGTGGCACGCTCGGGCTGCTCTCAGCCTCTGACCGGACGCAGGTGCACATTGTGACCTGACGTGACGCTGGTGCATCCGGTCAGGCTAACGTATGGTGACGTGGCGGCGCGTAGCGAGGAGAAGGAGGAGCGGACACTGGGGCGCGTTTGGTCGTGGTGGACCTGACGCATCCGATCGCGTTTGGGCGGTTCTAGAACCTCTCTAGAGTTGACCTGACGCGCGGTGGTTGAAGTGATCGGCGTGTTCGGTCACTTTCTGGTGGTGCGCGGGCGTGTGAGGATCGGACGCTGCGCGGCTGCGTCAGGTCATGGCGTGGTGCGTCCGATCACAACTTAAGCGCGAGCACTAACTCAGTCGACCATTGAGATCGTGCGGTGAACATCAAACGTGGTGGACATGTGGCATAGATCCAGCGACCGGACACTGGTGGCGTGCGTCCAATCACATTGACCGGTGCGTCCGGTCACCCCGAGGATCAGTGCAGTGAGGAGCCCAATGACACTATTTCATGGGGGCTTCTATTTGAGCCCCTTGGTCGGCTCAAGCTCTCTCTCTCTTGGCCATTTGTATTGACATAGTAACCTTATGAGCTTAGCTAAAGCCCTCCCACTCATCTCTATCATTGATTCATCATCTTTGTGAGATTGGAAGTGAATCCAAGTGTATTGCTTGAGTGATTGCATCTAGAGGCACTTGGTGATTGTGTTTCGCTGCGGGATTCACTTGTTTCTCTTGGTGGTTGCTGCCACCTAGACGGCTTGGTGCAGCAAGAATCGTCGAGCGGAGGTTGGTGATTGTCTCCGGCTCCGATCGTGGTGATTGTGAGGGGTTCTTGACCTTTCCTCGGCGGAGAGCCAAAAGATACTCTAGTGATTGCTCGTGGCTTGTGTGATCCTCATCTTGTGTTGGTTGTGAGGCACCCGATTGCGGGTCTGACGTGTGATGCCAATTAGCGCGTGAATCTCCAAGTGAGTGAATCGCCACAATGGGGACTAGCTTGCTGGCAAGCAAGTGAACCTCGGTAAAAAATCTTATGTCATCTTGTTCTGAGGATTTCTTGGTATTCATTGTGATTGATTGACTTCATCTTGTGTTTAGCTCATTCCTCGACACGGTGGTATAACTCACTATCCATCTCGTGTATTTACATTCTTAGTGTAGCTAAGCTCTTTAGTGTAATTAGTTTTGAGAGCTAGCTTGTGTCGGGTCTAGTGGTTAGTGAGGCTCTTTAGTTAGTCTTTAAGAGCTCACTAACTTAGTGTAGTGACATAGCCTTTGTGTGCATAGAGACTATAGAAACTAGTATTGTGGTAGGTGGCTTGCATTTTTAGTAGGCTAGCGCAACATTCGCTTCGCCTCATATTTGTCTAACCGCTTTGCTTAGTGTTGTTGTAGAAATTTTTATAGGCAATTGTAAGGTCCTAAATGGCTAGAGGGGGGTGAATAGCCTTTTCAAAATTCTACAAACTTTACTCAACAACAAAGTTAGTACAAAAGATGGCGAAGCTAATTCTAGCACTAGCTCAACTACACTATACAAACCACCTAAACAATTCTAGTAGATATGAAAGCTATAATCTCTAATCCACACCAACAAGGCTAAGTCACTACTTACTCTACTCCTAGGTGAAAGAGATACACTACATAAACTAGGAGCTAGAATCTACAAGAGATAACAAGCTAAGCAACTAGCAAGGTAGACAAGTAAGTAAAGGAGTGAGCATGTATTGTTATACCGACATTGATGAGTAGAGATATTTCTAATGAACCAATCAATCAAAGCAATCACAATCACAAGATGAAATCCTCGGTAAAGAGATGACACAAGATTTTTTTACCGAGGTTCACTTGCTTTTCGGCAAGTTAGTCCTTGTTGTGGCGATGCACCCACTTGATGGATCGCGAGCTAATTAACTATCAAGAGTTAAACCCTCAGCGGGTGCCGCACATCCACTCACAAGGTGGGGATCCTCCAAGCCACGAGCTCCAATAGAGTAGCCAATTCGTGAACTCCCGCGGGGAAGGCTCAAGAACCCCTCACAATCACTTGGTAAGGCTCGAAACAATCTCCAATCATGAGCTCAACACCACCGCTGCTCCAAGCCGTCTAGGATGCTAGGAAACACCCAAGAGTAACAAGAAATCCACAGCCAACTGAAAGATCAAGTGCCACTAGATGCAAATCACTAAGCAATGCACTTGAATCTCACTCAATCTCACTAGAGTATGCAACCAAGAAAGGAGATGAGTGGAGGGAGTGTTCTCTAGCTCAAAGTATGCCTCAAGTATTCAGATTTGCAAGAGCCAACCCCCAAAGGCCTGTCATGCTCATATTTATAAGCCCTCAAACAAATAGAGCCATTGGCCTCCTCACAGCAGCCTGATCGGGGGCATCAGACGCGTCTGATGCCTACGCAACAGACGCGTGCTGCCGCGTCCGATGCACCACGAAGCGCCACGCGTCTAGCCACTTCAAAGGTCGATTTCGTGAACACCAGACGCGTTTGACGTTGCGAGCCCGCGCGTCCGACGATACAACAGATGCAATCCAGAGAGGGTCGAAAATGCTTGAACTCGTAACAGACACGTCCATTGGTGTGGCAACAGACGCACTCCAGCGTCAGGTGCTCCACGCTCCTCTGTCGCCTCTGCTCACAGCTGACGCCCACACCAACAGACGCTGACATCACGCGTCCGATGTTCCACCGTCAACGCGTCTGATGCACGGCCGCCAGCGCTCCGCAAGCTAGAGTTAGGCGTCAGACGCTGAAGGGTCAAGATGGCGGACTAGAGGGGGGGTGAATAGTCCTTTCTAAAAATTAAACTCGTCGACTAACCGAAACAAATGCGGAATTAAACTTATCGGTCTAGCCAAGACTACACCCCTCTATCTAAGTTCTCTAGCACCTTGCAAAGATCCTAATTAAGCAACTAAGATGCTAAGCTTAGCAAGAGCTTACCTAATCAATTCTAGAGCAAGGTCACACAAACCTATGCACTATTACTTTGCCAACCGAGGGAGCTCCTACACAACTAGTGAAGCAAAAGCACAAAGCTCCTAAGCTCACTACAATGCTCAATAATAAGGCAACCAATGCCAAATTAGAGAGCGCAAATTACTTAGCTACACAAACTAAGCAATGTGACTAACAAGGTTACACAAACCAAATTAGCCACGCAAGGAGAAGCTTCTAGCTACATAAGCAAGAAGACAACTAGCAAGCTACACAAGCAAAGTAGTCACGAGAGCAACTACATAAGCGCAAGTATATATGAAAGTAAATACAAGCTTGTGTTGCATGAAGACAAACCACCGAGAAGATGAAGAACAATGTTGACACGGTGATTTTTCTCCCGAGGTTCACTTGGTTGCCACCAAGCTACGTCCCCATTGTGTCGACCAACACTTCGTAGTTCGACGGCTAATCGGTCACACACCGAGCCTCTCAAAAGGTGCCGCAAGAACCCACCATCAAATATGGTAGCTCCATGACATGCTCAACTAGAGTTGCTCTTCGCAATCCCCGTGGGGTGAGCACAATCCCCCTCACAAAGCTTCTCCAGAGCCTCGCACAATCTTCTTACGAGCTTCGACGGAGCCACAAGCCACCAAGCCGTCTAGGAGGTGGCAACCTCCAAGAGTAACAAACACCACCGGCTTGCAACACGATCACCTAGTACCACTCGATGCAATCCTCACGATGCAATCGCACTAGAATCACTCACTCACTCGATCGGATGAACACTATCAATCACAAGTGAGTTAGAGGGCTTCCAAGCATACTAACACAAGCCACAAAGGCCTAAGGACGCTCAACTTCAAGCCATGACCGTCCACCACTTCTATTTATAGCCCCACAAACGAATATAGCCATTAGCAATTCATTGGGCGAAAATCACGAGCAACAGACGCGTCTATCGCATAGGCGATGGACGCACCACCCCGCGTCTGTCGCGTGGATAAGCGCCATGTGTCCCCGGTCTTCAAACGCCAACGGTCGAACTCACCAGCGTCAGACGCGTCCGACGCATCGAGGGCGCACGTCTGTCGCACCGACAGACGTGGCACAGAGAGCACCCGCGCCGTGCTCATCCGACAGACGCGCCTGACGGATGAGTGACAGACGCGGCTCGATGTCTGTCGCTGCCAATGCTTTTGTCGCCTCCACAGCGCGCGGCCAACATAAGCTGACGTCAGCGTCTGTGGCGCGAACGCCCACACGTCTGACGCCTCCACCGCTGCTGGTCATGCCTAGGGTTGCCCGACAGACGCCCGGGCAGCGTCTGTCGCCCAAAAAACAGGGACGAACACCTCCATGACTTCGCCACTTCTTCCAACCTTCGGCACAATAGAAAATAAGTATTTCATCTCCTCAAAAATGCCTGAATCCCACCTCGCAAGCTCGGTGGGAGGGAGAGAGGACCCCAAACCCCTCTCTACCCCTCAAACTCCATCGTCTTCGTAAATGTGCCAACACCAACAAATGATCACCATCTTGTGCACGTGTGTTAGCATTTTCACAATTATTTTCTTCGAAGGAATTAGGCACTCAACTTGCCTCGCCACTCGATCCTAACACGTATGCAAAGTTAGATCGCTCAAGTGGCACTAGATGACCGATATGCAAACAAGTTTGCCCCTCTTGATAGTACGGCCATCTATCATAAACCCGGTCATCAACTTCTCTACACGCCTATGACCGATGAAATAGAAATGCCCTATGGTTATACCTTTGCCTTGCGCATTCCATTCCAACTCCTCCGACGTTGATGTAACACATGCACCAACCAATCACCAAATGATATGATCCACTTCATATCATCACGTGACCGTATTGGTTCATCGATCTTGACCTCGCTTGCTCTTCACCGTTGCCTCGGTCTATCGGCACAAAGTCTTGCCCAAGCTTCACCGTCACACGCGGTCCCTCGCTTCAAAGCCTCCGACTTGCCCTTCACACTTGCAACCGGTCCATCGAGCCAAGCCTCATCTCAATCTTCTCCACCTTGGTCACATGACTCCATGTCATGTCTCATATGCAATAAGCTCCTTCATGACACAATCACCTGTGGACTAATCTCCTGTGTATCTCACATTAAACACAATTAGTCCACCTAAGGTTGTCACTCAATTACCAAAACCAAATAAGGACCTTTTAGACGCCAGGCCAATGTCCGACGCTGCCGAACACCGCGTCTGATGCGTGCTTTTCAGTACGAAACACTTCCATGACTTCGCTACTTCTTTCCACTTCCGGCGTAAAGGAAAATAGTCATTTCATTTCCTCAAAAACGTCTGAATCCACTGCCTTCGCAAATGTGCTAACACCACCAAGTGTACATCACCATGTGCATGTGTGTTAGCATTTTCACAATCATTTTATAAGGCGTTATGTTAGCTCTCTACTAGATCCTAATGCATATGCTCAAGATGATGACCTAGTAGCACTTGATTCACGAGCTAACCGTGATTGCCCCTCTTGATAGTCGACTATTAATTCTAAACCTGGTTAATCACTTCTCTACTTATCTTAGACCAGCAAAAGCAAACCCTATGATTATACCTTTGCCTTGATCACTTTGTTCCATGTCCATCTCCTCATGCTTGATCACCATGATCATTATTTCATGTGCATCTCCACCATAATCGTCATTTCATGCCCATGCACCATCTCTTTGTGATCTTGTGGCCACCACTCCTTGCCACATATGTTGCCATGCCTAGCTCAATTCACTTAATCAAAATGACATTAGCAACTTGGTGTCATTAATTACCAAAACCAAACTTGGGCTTTCAGCTATTCACCCCCCTCTAGCCATTAGGACCTTTCATCGGGTTACTAAACGATTCAACTGTGATACACTTGTTTCCCTGCCGCATAATAGTATAGCGACGGTGTTGGACGTTTGCACCACCAATGGCGGTGGTGATGACAAAATAATAAACAACCCTTAATAGCTTACTGAACACAAAGCATACAGATATAATCATTGCATCCATAAACCATGTTCTTGCAATAACAATGGACGCTTACCATAATATCTTTCTCAACTGATGTCCTAACACAAGCGGTACATAGATTGCAAATTAAAGGTACTGATCTCTACAGACTTACATAAACCGTAGTTGTGCTCCTCCCATGTGGCACTCCTGCTTGCTAGGCAAAAATAAATATAATTAGTGCATCCTTCGGATTTGTAGCCAATGCACCATGGAACCCCTCTTCTTCCTCCCTTAGCCAATGCAGGTGTTGACAGTGGATGATGTCACCAATTTATAGTTAAATAAACATGAGAAATGGTACAAATGAGATAATATACATAGGTCTAGGGTTTAAACTGATAAATTTCATGAGTTTTGGTGACTAACGCTGAATCACCATATGAAACGGTGACGGGAGCTGCCACACCACTGAGAATTGATGTCTAATTCTAGATTTATTGCACAACAGAGTTCATCCAATCAAGTCTTGCATTATATTTCTATGAGAAATTAAATTAAAAGCCAAGCAGAAGACAGTACACGTGACCACGTCCCTCTATTAAAAGCCAAGCAGATGAGCCATTGGTGTTGAAATATTATTGTAACACCACCGTAACGCATGTGTGCACTAAATAAATAATTTAATTTGCAAACAAAATAAAGATGGCACACTAGTTTAGCTCAAATAATGACAACATCCATCATTGTCCATAGACAAGCAAACAACATTGGTCTATTTAAAATGCATGACAGAGAGATACATCAAATGCAGCTTTATTTACTGCTCTGCTAATGAATTCAAGAATAAGGGAACATAAGGAAGATAGTATGGTCTATAGATAAACTCTTTTTTAACGCTACGAATGCCATACCGAACAACCGGGCAGGGATGACATGAACTTTTATGTGGTCCATGTCATATGCGATGATTGTTCTATTCTCCCTAGCAAAGAAAATCATATTCCATTCTGGGGAACTGTAATCACTGTGTAGTCATCAACACAATCCACGAAACCAAATTTAATATTAATCCTTCTAAACAGGATTCGTGTACTGACTGTATGCTTCAATGTCCAATTGTTAGTATCATAGTCTTCAAGGATACAAATTAAAAGCTTGGAATCATTGGGACCACCAACAGTGCATACACACAAGTGACCCTAAGCTTGATGCATGGAGTGTTGAAGACCACTAGGTCTATCAAATTTTCTCCATGTGTTTCCCTCCATATCCACAGCAAATATCTTAGAGTTCCCCCAGAGTCTCCCATAATGTGCAAACAACCATTGAGAAACACACTTACTGATCTTGAAAATGTCACATCAGTCTCCTCGCCCCATTCAGATTTCTTATAGATCCATACTGTAGTTTCAGATGAGTAGATCTCCACACCTACGTACAAACCATCGACATCCACATATTCAATCACATGAAAGTGCGAGGAGGCTATCGGATCGAACCCCAAGCGAGCCCCACCAACAGAATGACCAACATCATGGGTGCTAGACGGTAGTATATTAAACTTCTGGCTCATTGGATTGCAGACGACATAGCGGTATCCAGCAGCCCCAAGGCACCAGCATAGGATGAGACCGTTGCAGCAATCTGAGACAGCTACATTGTCCTTGAGGAAGGGCAAGAAGGACAAGTCGGGGGGCATTCACCGGTGACGCCGGTGAAGTTTTGCTTGCCGTTCTCGGTGTCATAGGAGAAGCCGGCCACAGTCTAGGGTAGCACCTGACGGTTGTCGGAGATGAGGCACTTACAGGAGCGACAAACATATTTGCAGGAGCACAAGGAGCGAGCCGAGAGGTGGAGGAGAATGTCGAGAAGTAGATCGTCTATGAGGCTAGCCACGGCGTTCCTCTGGTTAGGGGCTGTCTCCATTTCAAAGAGTTTGCGACAAAGATCCATTCCTTACTAACAAGATCTAAAGAGAAAAATAATCTGACAAAGATCCATCAGTGAAGTGCGAAAGCATACCCTTGCCTTTGGATCTGGCAGCGGCGCGGCGTGAGGCGTGCAATGGTTCACACAAATTGCGAGAGGAACAATGCGCCGACCGTGCAGGAGGTGGCGGCGGCGTGGCACGAGGCGTGCAATGGTTCACATAAACTTGGAGAGAGAAACAATGCGCCAACCTTGAAGATGGAGAAGTGGAAGTAACTGTGATGCAATTGTGTTGTGGGTAGTTGGGAAATGGAAAAATAACTCACACTGAATTTACTACCGCCGGTACACCAAACGGTCGTGTAGGGCCGGCAGCCATAACACCTATCCCAGTTGGCTTGGCTTTTTATGCGACAGAGAAAATACCACTGCCGTATCTGGGGCAGAACCTCCTAATTACTATGGTCCACATGTACTTGTTATTGTCTTAAATACTTTTAACACTGTACATGTGTACCACAGAACTTAAGAAGCCTGTCGGGTGTCCTCGGGAAACCCGAATCATCCACAATCTTCCGAGCAGGATCATATTTCAGAGACATCACAGTATTACAACAGTTTATATAATAAATTACATCATAGTACAAAAGCAGAAGTCTTACATAACATAAGTTTACAAACTTGATATTCCAAACTTACAAAACTTAAGTTTAGTGTTACAACCATAGTAGTGGAGTAGCATTTATTAACATTATTACAGCACCAAAACGCGATGCTCTGCCCAAGAGCCAAACATCTCTACTCGTCGTCGCTCGCCGCAAAGACGGTCATGCAACAGGGTCCAAAGCACACCTGCTCATGAGACACACCTACAACAGGGGTTTAACAAACCCTGAGTACGAAAGTACTCAACAAGACTTAACCGACAAAACCGGGTGAAATGACTCAGGAATGCAGGCTCAGGGGAGTCAAGGTGAGGTTCCAGCAAGAATTCAAGTTCTTTTGCATAAAAGCTACTAATTGTGAATCCTTAAGATCACGATTTTATTTCAGTATTACTGATCAACAGAATGTAAGTGATCCTAATCTAAATCATATAATTCATTCAGATTCTTCTGATTCTCCACCAAAGTTCCATTTCTTAACTACGATGTAGGTCAGGCGATCGAGTCTCCATAACCGAGGAGCAACGACGATTCGAACCGATTATTCCTAGCTGGGGATTCCTAACCACACGACATATATAGGACTCTAACCGACATATATCAACCTTCACTCGAATCCTCCAACGTATGACCGGGTCCAGCGCCACCCGAGAATACAGTACACCTCCAATCCAGCCATTGGCTACGAGGGTACACACTACTCTCGCCATCTTTCCACTCCCAGTGCGCGGTTGGCCGTTCACATGTTGGCGTTACCGAGGTCTTAGGCTTACCGGAGCATGTGATCAGTTGCAAAATCTCGAAACACAGGCGGGCCTACAACGGTACGGTCCTTAACTGACTCAGTCGGAGACACTACATGGGGACTCCTTTCCCGATGCAAGTCCATCGACCGGTCTCAAAGTATCATCATCAATATTCATCAAGTAGTTGTACAACAACCCTTCAAACTTTACTTAAAAGTTTTAAAGTTTTCTCATTAAGCATGGCTAAGCTTACTAAGCATTTTTAAATAAAACAGTAATAAGGATGGTATTGGAATATCAAGGATGGTAATGCAGTAATTAGGTTATCACTCAACTCCTAGCACTTAATGCAATAGAGTAGTAATATAAGTGAAGTAAAACTTTTCAAATCGCAAGGAAAGGTTAGATGTAACCGAGGCTTGCCTTGGTCGGCGGGAAACTCAGGCTTGGGATCAGTACCACAGATGTCAAACCCTACTTCCACGGACGTCGGTGCTTCTTCGGGAACGGGTTCGGCTTCGGTACCTTCCTCTTTCACGGGAACTACGCGTGACGATATTGCATGCTTTAAGATGATGAAATAATAAACATGATGCTCCATGGATGCTTAACAGAGTTAACAACTTGAGTACAGTTTTCCTTCACGGTACAGTTGAACGACAAAAGTTTTCAACCTAACCCTAACCTAGGGCTAGATTACACTAAACACTTTATTAAAGGATTTCGTTAAACACATGGAATAACACTAATTAAGTATTAACAACATGATTAAGAACACTTAAGCAACCAATTAGGAATGCTAAAGGTCATTAAGGGTTAATGACCTAAAGTCAACACTCAATCATAAAGTCAAGCAACACTAATCATTATGCCCTAATTAATTAATTAACTAATTAATTAATAAAGTATAATTTAAGAATAAAATCAACTTAGCCTAATTAAACTAAAATTTTTAATTTAGGAAGCTTATATCATAATTAGATGGTAACACAATTTTCATGATTTTTGGATAAATAAATAAGCCTAGGAAAATCATGTAAAAGCCATTTAATAAATAAATGAGCCAATTAATTAACCTACAAAAAGTAATTAAAATTAGCATTTATTATTTTTCTTAAATAGTACACAGTACATAAAGGTTACTCAAAATTTTTCATAAATTTTGGAACTATAAATAATTTATAACAAAATAAACAAAACTGAAAATCATTTTATATTTTTGAAAAAGGAAAAACAAAATTTTACCGCGGGCTGCTTCCCTTCCTTTCCTTTCTCTCGGCCCGACCTGCAACGCGCGCGCGCGGCCCGCGCTCTCCGCTCCCACGCTCGCGCGCGCGGCCCACTCCCCGGCTCGGCCCAGCAAAGCCAGGCCGGCCCGCTTCCGCTCGCCCGCTCACTCCCGTCACTGACATGCCGGCCCCGCTCACACTCCCCCTCTTCCCTCTCTCCCGCGCGCGCGGACGCGCTGCCGCGGTGACCGTCGATGGCGAGCTCACCGACGACGAGCCTCCGGAGCATCGGAGTCGCATCAACAACCCCAACAGCACCACCCGAACCCCGCGAACAAGTCTATGGCACGAATTGGACCTTCTACAGCACGGAGGGGACTTGACCGCGGCCATGGCGGCCACGGTGGCGACCCGGCCGGTGACTCGACGGGCAAAACGCGCCTACGGTGCGGCAACGATTAAAGTAAGGGGAGCATCACGCTCAGGAGCTCACAGCGATCGCGTTGGGCAACTTGGTGACGACGGAGACGCACTGGAACGAACGACCGGTCCACGGTGAGGCGATCACGGTGGTGTTGCTGCCGGCCGTGGAGAAGACAGCGGCTGCGGGCGGTTGCAGACGAGGCGAGGCGCAATCAATGGCTCTAGGAGCTGCGCACACCCCCTGCGGAGCTGCAGGCGAGGGCAATGGAGCGGTGGAGCAGCAGCGACGGCGAATTTAAGCGGCAGATGGCGGTGGCCGGTCGCGGCGAGAAACGGAGGAGAAAGAGAAGATGAATTTGGCCGGGGCTCTGGTATTTATAGATATGGCCAGTCGACGCTGCGGCGACATGCGGGGCGAACCGACCGTGACGAGGCGGTCGTTGGACGTCGCAGCGCGCCTGGAAGCAAAACGAAGATCGCCGGCGTCGGCGGGAGGTGGCGTTCGGTGGTTGGCGACGATTTCAAATAATTTACAGAAATGCCACTGGAGGAAAATTTTAAATTACTTTCAAATCTTCAATAGAAGTTGAAAATCTGTAAATACAAAAGTTGTTCAATTTTTAAAGATCTACAACTTTCTCAATATGAACATTTTCCAATTCGGCTTAGTTTTTGAAATTTGAATTTGAATTAAAAGGGGACATTTTCTGGAATTCTATAAAATCAAAATTACTTTGAATCTTCAAAAACTCAAAATACCAAAGTTGTACATCTAGGATAGACCTACAACTTTGCTATTCAAAACATTTTCCAATTCTGCCTCCATTTTGAAATTGGATATTGGAAATGAAAAGGGGACAAATTTGAGATTTGAATCTTTTCAAATTTACTTCAAATTTTACACTAAAACTTTGAAAACTCAAAACATCAAACTTGTAGCCCTTGAAAAGATCTACAAACTTGGTTTTACACTTTTTCCCAAATTTTGCTTAGAGTTTGATTTATTAAAAAAGGGGTAAAACTAGGGTTTTGCTTTTCAGGGTTTTCGAAAAAAAAATTTGAATTGAAACTTGATACTCTATTAATTTGTGGTTGTTTAGGGATCACACCCTCACCATAGGGCATCATTGAGTCAAGCCTCACATGGTTGACCAAATGGCTCCCTAGGTTGACCAGTTTGACTTAAAAAATTCTTTTAATAATTCCTTAAATTTGAATTCGAATTCGAATCGGAAAACTTGTAACAAGTTTTGGATTCCAAACCCTAACTCAAACTTGAAGCTTTATTTTATAAGTTGGACTTGAGCTTATACCCTACACTTGGCACTAGTGTATAACACCGTCATACACCTCAAATTACGCAGGGCATAAACTAAGTATTTGCGGTGACATTCGAAATTAGGGTTTTCGGATTCGAGTCACACAACGAGAAACACATCCAACCTAAGAAGTTAAACTCATTTTAGTTGATGCATAATATTGTTAACCTAATCATGGATGATTTGCAGTGCAAATGATGACATGGCGGGTTTTTAGTTACTATAACACCAGGGGTGTTACAGTATCTATTGGTAACCCGTAGGTGGTAGAAGTTTCAACAGCCGGTTTCCTTCCCTACGAGGTCTCCCTATCGGTCCAACCGGCGGTGGAAGTATGACACTGTCGCTTCTATCGCTACGACAGTGAAATATCAATCTGTAGTAGTGAAAGTTTAGCTAGAAGAACTTTTAGCTGGTTAATCATCTGGCCTCGTGTTTAGATAAATCATCTCTTGGAATAGGCCGTTCTATCCAAACTAGTTATTGGCTTCTTTTATCTCCCTTGACTCCTGTAGTATAGGTGAAGGTGTGAAGCTGGTGCCGACTTTTTGGAGAGCAGTAGGCCATGAAGTTACAGAATCCAGACCATAAAAGCTGATGCAAGGAAGCCTTCGGGATTCGGCCCAAGCCCAATCACATCTTTGATGCTCTTGAAGTCAAAGTTAGAAAGTGAAAATCAGTCTGCCCAATATTTTTTTTCCCTCCTAGCAGTCTACGTCGCTCCAACCCACCTCGAAAAAAAAATCATTGCGTCAATCAAGAGATTCAAAAGGCCCGGTCTGAATCTCCACGTCCCCATCCACTCGGCTAGGCCCGAGCCATTTTTTTATTTTTCTATAATAAATATAATGTTAATATATCTATATCTATATCTATATCTATATCTATACCTAATATTTAATTGTGAAAATTTCTGCAGTTTTTTGTTTCCACCTCTACTTTTTTTTGGTCTGCCTCCACCCCCCTCCGCCTGACCATAATAGAGAACGAATCCAGAATCAGAAAGGGGAAAACATGAGGCATCTCACCGCACGATCTCCTTATGCAAACCGAATACAATACAACCAGCCAACAAATCCACCACCAGGTTACGTATAATATATCGTCTGGCTAATTTTGGTCGGGACTCCCAACTAATCCACAAGAGACAACTTGTGAATCAATTACAAACTGAATCGAGAAAGAACTGCAAATCAAATCGAGAAAGGTATTTACACTTTTTTCCAACCAGAAATCGGAACAGGCAACACAATGTCGCTAGATTTTGGATTCACACCACTCTGCGAATCAAATTCCTTCTCATCCATACACAAATGGATCCAAGAGGAAAAGAGAAAGAATCGAATCAACGCACAGCCCCGGATATCCCGCTGAGAGGGGCAAGGAGAGAGAAGAGGAGCCAAAAATACCAGCGTGGCTCGGCTCCCTCTCCATCTCGTGGGTCCAGCGTGGCTCCTTTCCTTGTTTGCCCCGGCGCGGTGCGGCCGTGCGAGACGACGACGGCCTGCGCGGACGACGGTGGCGTAGGCGTTGGTGGCGCAAGACGACGACGACACAGACGAGGCTGGCGCGGCTCCCTTCGCCGCTCATGCGCACAGCTCCTCTGCGGCACCAGACGGTTTAGCTCCCTGGCCGCTCGTGTGCCACCGCTGCGCACGCCGGCGATGCCCCTCAGACCCCATGGCTCGTCCGCTCACACTCGAAGGGAAGAAAGAAACAGAGAGATACAGGAAAGGGCGTGCAGGGACGGATGGATATTGTGGTCCTGGTAAGCGAGCGGATAAGGCAATGTATGTGTTTTTTTCCTCAAAAGAAAAAATAGTACTAACTGAAATCAAATAGAGAGGAAAATAAAATAAAAAAACAAAATAGGAAACAAAAAAAGAAAAGGATGACATCATAATGTTATCCTTTTATCTACGTAGAGTTACCAAACTATTTAAAAAACGCTTTAGCTCCCACATTAAATCTGCTCTATTCATGAAGCCACAGCTAAAGCTGTTTTAACTATAGCCGGAGCTCTGCCAAACGAGCCCAAAGTATCCAAGAGGATGGGGTCACGTCTCCAGGCCGTCGGGGCGCCGCACCGCCACCTCCGCGCCACCAGCCAAGTCCGCCTGCACCGCCGCCTCTGCGCTCGCTGGCCAAGGCGCCCGCGCCGTTGCCGCCCCTCGCTCGCGCACCTAGGAGCGCCCGCGCCACCGGCCAAGACTTTCGTGCGCGCCAGCCAGAGGCGCCTGCGCCGCTGCCTCCGCGCGGCCACGCCAGGCCTGGTCCGTCCAGCGACGGAGAAGATGAGGAGCAGGGAGGAGAGGAGAGGAGGAGTACGGATCGGACAAGGTACCGCGAGCACAGAAGCGGCGCGGCCGTGCCGGTGGAATGTACGTGGAGCAAGAAGATAAGGCTGTGCTCTTTTTTCCGTAGCCAATTGGTAGGATAGTGTGCGGTTCGATTTTTCCATTTTTTAAAACATTTTCCCTGTAGCTAAGCTGGTCAGCCAAACTAAACATTGATACATCCTCTTTCTTTTCTTCCTCTCAATAATATGATCTTTGAATTTTTTTTATATACGTACACACAGATGAGCTCCTACCATGCTAGCATTATATGTGATATACATATTCATACTTAATATTAAAACACAACATGTTTAGGTAATTCTAAAATAAATTAGTTAGATTGTATCTTGATTAAAATACGTACACACAGATGAGCTCCTACCATGCTAGCACTATATGTGATATACATATCCATACTTAATATTAAAACACAACACGTTTAGGTAATTATAAAATAAATTAATTAGATTGTATCTTGATTAAAATCTTCAAAATCTCTCTTGAACGTGCTAGAATAAATTAGAGTGTATAACATATTAACATGATCATTGATTAATATCTTCAAGTCTCTCGCACACAGATTAATATCTTCAAGTCTCTCGCACACATAAGAGTTAGTGTAGCATGCGTCCACAGTCAGTCACGGTGACCGAGTCTAAGAGAAATTGAAACGCATGGCGTGATCATTGGATAGATGTCCAAGCCATCAGTTCCAATACGAGTTATAAAATTGTGCATTCAGATATTCTAAAATGAATAGAAACACAAGACTAATCTCAATTCTCAAGTTATTTTTGTTCCCGTTGTAACGCACGGGCATATTTGCTAGTAAAAACAATAAAAAGGCGAAAACATCTTATATGCGAACACTGCTGATTGCGCACTCCCACCCCACGAATGATAGCAAACGAAAACGTTCACCGCCCCCAAGCTGTCAGCGACACACACCCTGCGCTAACACAGTCATGTACTCACAGCTGGAGACACAGCCTCCCAGACACAGCCGGAGACCTGGAGCGGCGAGATCCGAGCGCCTCCATCCTTCTCCGACGCCAGCTCGTGCAAGACCGGAGACCTCTCTCCCCCCTCTCTTCACGCCGACGAGCCTCCATTCGCCCAAGTAGGAAAAAGATGTTGCGCTGAAAGCATGTTGCAAGGGTATGTTTTAAGTGTTTCAGACGTTTTATACGCATGTTGAAAGTGTTTCATCTGAATGTTGCAAGTGTTTCATACGCATGTTGTAAGTGTTTTCAGGTGTTTCATATGCATGTTGCAGGTGTTTTATATGGATGTTGCAAGGGTTTTATTTGAATGTTGCAAAAGTATATGGGGATGTTGCATGTGTTGCAATGGATACACATATGTTGCAAGTGTATGTTTCAAGTGTTTCAGCTATTCCAAATGGATGTTGCAACTATTTTATTTGGATGTTGCGAAGTAGATCTAGATGTTCCATGTGTTACAATGACTTCACATGTATGTTGCAAATTTATGTTCCAGATGTTTCATTTGTTTTCAAACGCATGTTGCAAGTGTTTCCTCTAGATGTTGCATACTAGTTCTGGAGGTTGCAAAAGTACATATGCCTTTCAAATTCCCACGTGCGCATGCAGAACAGAGCGAGCGGAACCGCATGCGTGCGTGGAAAGGAGCGGGCGGGACGGTCCCATAGGGCCTACGCGCGCGTGCAATGGAGCGGGCGGGGCGACGCGTGAAACAGAGTAGGGCGGGGTGAATCTGCCACGAGTCCGAGCGGACAGGACGGAGCAGGGAGCTACATCCGGATGCAACGTCCTGTCCGGACGTCCGGGCGCTAGGCGATCCGCTACTGTATAGGTGAAGCTGGTGCCGACTATTTGAAGAGCAGTAGGCAAGTGTAGCTAACTGAATCCAGACCATAAAAGATGATGCAAGGAAGCCTTTGGCCCAAGCACAATCACATATTCGATGCTCCTGAAGGCAAAGGTGGAAAAGAAAGCAAAAATCAGTCTGCCCAATACTCCCTCCGTATCGGTAAAGGAGGTCGTTTTAGCCTGTGGTGCCGTTTGCACAAATGAAGACGTTTTAGATCTTTTAGCCTTGTTTTGGATGTGAATGCCCCCGCGCCATCTCCTCGGTTCCGTCGCGCCGCTTCACAAGGAGCAGTAAAGTCGCACGACTTCACGATGTTGTCGTCCCCTTCGCTCCCTTCGTAAAGCCGATGGAGTAGTACTACTAGCTTGCTCGTTTGTTCGCACAGAGCGGACGCACGCTCGACGCTCGCACTACTAGCTTGCTCACTTGCTCGCATAGGATCTGAGAGCGGACGCACGTGCGGCGCTGGTGTCACCGGAGCTCTTCGGCAGCCATGGAGGTGGCACTGGACTCCGTCACGTCGGAGGAGATGGCGCTGTAGGACCTCGAGCATGACTCGATGACGCCACATGTACTCACTCTGGTCGAGCTCTGGAAGAAGAAGCAAGATGCAAAGATAGAACAGTAGACAATCGGTAAGGTTACATGTCTCATTCATTCAAGCTAACATGCCTCTCCTAAATTGCTACCTAAGCTTACACATCTAATTATTTGATGCAGGAAGACTAGCAACGACATCAGCTAGCAACGACGTTCTCTAGTGTTTTTTTTTCATGTGAGGAATCTTAAACTTGTTACATCCTTTAACCTTCATGGTTTCCTTCAAAACACTCTGAAGTGTTAAATAAATCATGTTTGCTTTGTGTGGACAATGCTCTTGGAATGCCTACATGTGTTCAAAAAATCAAGCAATGAGTAAATCTGTTGTTGAAGAAACAATGAAACAAGTGAACAAGTGGTCAATTTACCTCTTGCACTGCTGGAATTAGACCTTCCACAGTTTTTGCTTGCTTCTTGTATTGAATAGATTGAATAGCTTGAAAAAACCGCAAGTCCAAAATGTTGAAATCCGAAGAATTAGGTGGTTGACAAATTAGGTGAATGTCAAATCCTTCTTGCTTAGCAGCCTCAAAAAAACTGGATCATTCACTTCTAAATGGGAAGGTGCATTATCCTGCTGTATGTAAATTGGTTGGTTCACATCTTCACGTGACCATTTGGCTCGAATGGCAGGCAACACTTTGTGAACCATGAACTCTCTAATCACATCTCTTGTGATTGAAGTCATGGGCTTAGACATTGGGTACGATTCTTACTGTCTCTTTTAGTATTTTCATAAGTATTTTTTTCCTCCTAGCAGTCTACTCCCTTCGTCCCGAGAAGACTGTCGTTCTGGGACCGAGCGGCAAAACAATGTAGTAGCTGCCAACGAAAATGCCCCTATGAATGACAGTCTCATATTGCAGCTCTGTGTACGATGCTGGGAGTTTGCGATGAAACGTGTGGAGGGCAAGCATCCGCGTGTCCGCATGCAGGGTTTTTGTTTTTTTATACGGCCAGGATTCATTTTTTATTACGTGAGATGTTGTTTAATGAGTAGGTCCTATACTCTGGTACCCTATCCTCCTAACTTTATCATCCTAAAACGATCCTCTTCCGGGATTCTTTTCAAACGCTAGAACGACGGTCTTTCGCGGACGGAGGGAGCACGTCGCTCCAACCCATCTCGAAAATACTCCCTCCATTCCAAATTATAAGGCATTCCAAAAATTTTAGAAAGTCAAAACATCTTAAATTTGACTAAAATTATAGAGAAAATTATAAAAAATTATAACATTAAATAGGTATACTATAAAAATATAATTAATAAAGAATATAATAATATTTAATTGGTATTATAAATATTATTATCTTATCATATAAATTTGATTAAACTTAAGATCCTTTTACTCTACAAAATTATTAGAATGCCTTATAATTTGGGATGGAGGGAGTAAATCAGTGTCAAGAGGCCCTGTCCGAATCTCCACGTCCCCATCCACTCGGCTAGGCCCGCGCCATTTTTTATTTTTTATAATAAATATAAATAAAAAAAAGTAAAAAGGAGAAAACATCCGATACGGCGAACGCTGCCGGCTGCCCACTCCGGCACTCCCACCCCGCGAACGACAGCGAACGAAAACGTTGACCCGTCCTCAAGCTGTCAGCGACACACCCTGCGCTAACACAGTCACAGCCGGAGACGCACCCTCCCAGACTCGGCGCTCCTCCGCAGCTCCGCTTCTCTCGTGTAACTGCAGTGTCTCCGCCGCGTACGGCCGCCGGCTAACCATCTCAATTCTCACGACGCCACCGCCTAAGTCACCCTCCCTGACGACGCGGCGCCATGCCTCCTCCCCAGGACGGGGTCCATGACTCCGCGGTGCGGGCCGCGCTCCTCCCGCCCCCGGCTCCGCGCCGCGCGGCCGTGAGGCTCCGCCCGCTCCTCATCGCCGCGGCATTCGCGGCCTCCTACCACCTCCTCTTCCACCTCGCGCCCGCGCCGTCCTACTACCAGTCCCTCCTCCTCTCGCTCGGCTCCAACGACACCGCCGCCGCCCACCTACACGCGCTCACCATCCGCCCCCACCTAGCGGGCACGGGCGCCAACGCCCTCGCCGCCGCGCACGTCGCCTCCACGCTCTCCTCCCACTCCTTCGCCACCCGCCTCACCAGCTACTCCGTGCTCCTCTCCTACCCCGCGCACCGCTCTCTCTCGCTCTCCGCGCCGGATCGCGACACGGTGCTCTTCGCTTTGAAGCAGGAAACCTACGCAGGCGACCCCTACGAAGCGGTCTCCGCCGAGGCCGTCCCCACCTTCCTCGCCTACGCGGCCTCCGGCTCGGTTGCCGCCGAGGCCGTCTACGCCAACTACGGCCGCGCAGAGGACTACGCTTACCTCGCAGCCCGCGGCATCAACGTCACCGGAAAGGTCGCCGTCGCGCGCTACGGCAAAGTGTTCCGCGGCGACATCGTCAGGAACGCGCGCGACGCCGGCGCCGCCGCGGCGGTGATATACACCGACGCGAAGGACTATGCGGCCGGGAAGGCCTTCCCGGACGG
This sequence comes from Saccharum hybrid cultivar R570, assembly GCA_038087645.1. NCBI lineage: Eukaryota > Viridiplantae > Streptophyta > Magnoliopsida > Poales > Poaceae > Saccharum > Saccharum hybrid cultivar. Next base: position 24,448,565 of record JAQSUU010000120.1, read on the forward strand.
ACCGTGGATGCCGCCGACAGGCGTGCAGGTGGGTAGCACGTTCAAGGGGGTCGGGGACCCCACGACGCCGATGTGGCCGTCGTCGGAGGGCTGCGAGCGCCTGAGCATCGCGGAGGCGATGAGCTCCGATGAAATGCCGGGGATACCGGCGCTGCCGGTGTCCTGGAAGGATGGGGAGACCATACTACAGCTCATCGGCGGCGATGTGGCGCCCAAGGATTGGCAAGGAGGCGATGGCGCGGCGGCTTACAGGATTGGGCCCGGCCCGGCAGTGCTCAACCTGACCTACATAGTAAGTGGATCTTTTGCTGTAAAGGAGTAGATGGAAACTTGGAAAAGGACAGATAAAATCTTCTTTTGCTATTTGTTGTTTTCTGTGTATAGGGGAATGAGACGATGGTTACTATTCAGAATGTCATTTCGGTGATTGAAGGGAGAGAAGAACCTGATCGGTATGATCAAAATCCCCAAACCAACACTATCACCTTACCCCAATACCCCTATCCAAACTCCAATTTAGGAAAGGGGGCACTGTAGCATATATAGTACAAATCCGTCTGTGGCCTCAAGAGTCAGCTTGAATGCTATGAATGGAAATTCAATCTTCGGTAGGTAAATGTGACTCGTAAAATTTAAAGTGTGTGAGAGACTTTTTCTTTGAACAGTGTGTATGACACACTTTTTCATTGAAACAGTGTCAGCACACACTAAGTTATATTTCGTGCGGTGACCATCATTTACGGAACTTTGGGTGGCTAGTGATGAAATAGTCACCATGAACCACTTAGTGCTAAATATATATCACAAATTTTGTATGGTATTTCAAACTACTTAATCACTTACCAATCTCGTTCTTTGAAAGTTAAAAAAAATCTGTACAAATTCTGTGCAATTATCATTGTAAAACATGCAGGTATGTAATCCTTGGAAATCACCGTGATGCATGGACATTTGGGGCAGCTGATCCGAACAGTGGGACAGCAACCTTGCTTGAGGTATGCTATATGTGGGTACCCAGTTTTATGTTCTAATTAAGATTTGCTCGACTTCTTGTGTATTAACTTCCATTAGATGTAGCTAGCTCAACGGTTGTCTGAGCTGCAAAAGAAGGGCTGGAGACCTCGACGAACCATCATCTTGTGCAACTGGGATGCCGAAGAGTATGGATTGGTCTCTCTCTAAACTCAATTGCTCATGACCCTGTCCTGTTTTTTTGAACGAACAATTGACATGTCTTCTTGATACAATTTTCTTTGGGGAACATTGCAGACAGGATCCACTGAATGGGTCGAGGAGAACAGGGCAATGCTAACTTCAAGAACTGTTGCTTACCTAAATATTGATATTGCGGTGGATGGTTATGGATTTTACGCATCTGCAACTCCTCAACTTGATGAATTGCTTAAAGAAGCTAGTAAGAAGGTATAGAAATTTTAAATAATTATAGCAGAATTTTGGAGTTAACAGAGAGAATTTAACTCATTATGTGACCAGAAATTGTACAAGTGGCTTAATTGTATGGATCCTGTAGTTATGTAAAGGGTACAGTCCAATAATTAGTACAATCAGAGGAACAAAAATTATTGATTATTGACTATTAGCAGTTTGATTTGTGATTTAATTGGTTTTTCTTGGATATACAGTTTTTGTTAGTATGAACATCTGCTGACTATGACTAAAGTCACATGGTGACTTCTCATACCAGTCAATTAGTCTGTCTCTCTAAACATTTTCTGTTTTCATTGTTATTGACGAAGGTCCAAAATCCGGACAATGGGACACAGAGTCTCTATGATCTGTGGATGGCTTCTAACAGTTCTCCTTTGGTAAGTAGTTAATGTTAGCTAAAGCCATTCCTTTTTCTTAACACAAGCTTGTCGTCTTTCAGTATTTCAAGTGGTTAGCATGTAAAGGGAATCATAGACCTAGTTTTGTTTCGTCTTTGTTCCAAGTTCAGGCTGTGTTGCTTTTGCTGCATTAGATGCAAGTTTTAGATTTCTTATGAATTAATGAGAGTTCTATTGACAAATGTATGCATTAAGATTGGAAGATTAGGAGGTGGAGGATCGGATTATTCTGCATTTGTTCAACACATTGGTATTCCATCAGTGGACATGACGATTGGGTCAGGTTTGTTCTACTTTCTTGTATATATACTTGCTTTCATTAACAACCTTCCTTGAAATGATCTGCTATACTGTTGTTTAAATTCGTCTTTAAATTTTATTTTTTAGATTAATCAAATAAAATATTATTTTTACTAGATATCTTCCCTTTCCCAATATAATTCTGAAGCATAGCCAATTCATAGAGAAACAACGCAAAAGAGGGAATCCTATTGATTTTTGTTTTCCATTTTGTGCTGTCTGTTTGCAGACTATGCAGTCTATCATAGCTTGTATGATGACTTCATCTGGATGGAAAAGTTTGGAGATCCCTTGTTCCAGAGGCATGTTGCAGGTATGTTTACACCAACCTACAGACTTGGACTCGTACCTTTGCCACGGATGTGTCTGACCCTTGGGTTTACATACTTACACGCTATATTTCATGGCATGCTTTGTCAGCTGCTGGAAGGAGAAACGTGATACATTTCTAACCATTTTTCATTTTGAGGAGACTGGAACTATTTTACTTCTGCACGCAGTTTTCTCTAGAACACTACTTTAGGTCAGATTGTAATATACTCCCTCTGTCTCAAAAGGAGTGCAATTCTAAGTTTGGGATGAGTCAAAGTTTGACAAAGTTTATAGAAAATAGTATAAATATTTATGTGTGCAAATAGGTTTATTATGAAAATATTTTTCATAAGTAATCTAATGATATTTATTTGGTATTGTAAATATTAGTAATTTTTTATAGGTTTGGTTAAACTTAAAATTGTTTGACTTCTCAGCAAGTGAGAATTGCATTCTTTTTAGGACGGAGGGAGTACATCTTGTTTACTTATTAGCTCTTTCGTACAGCCACAGTATGTTAAAAAAAGCTTTTTTGTCTTTATAGAATGAAACATGCATATAAAATTGTTGGGGTGAAATTTCCTTTGTGATTTTGATCCTTCATCCTTACTTTGACGGAGTTGATCAGTGAAAGTGGATTATGCTAAATTTTGTTTGATAGTCCATCGCAACATCTAAAATTAACTTGATGTTTCCTTTCTAGTTGCGAGCATGTGGGGGCTTGTTGCTCTTAGGCTCTCAGATGAGGAGATCCTACCCTTCAACTACAGCAATTATGTCATGGAGCTTGAGGTAACCTGTCCTTCGGAGCTCTCAAACAAATTATGGATCACCTGTTTCAGAATTGCTCGCTTTCTATTTTTCAATGAGAAGTCCAAATTTAGAGAATCATGACAGTTGATCCTTGTTATCAGAATGGAGCATTAGGTATAAGTGAAACAGTACTGGGAATGTCTGTCAGCTTATCACCCCTGCACAAGTCAATCGAAGTGTTCAGAAAGGCAGTTCTGAAAGTGGATTCTGAATTGAAGGTATCTATTCTCCTGATTGCCGCGTGTTGTTGCCTGATCCATGGTTTCAACTTTGTTTAACTTTTACTTTATTTTTTATATAGGCTCTACAGACATGGAAAATTTGGGCCCCATGGAGAAACAATCCCTTGAAGGTCAGAGAAATCAATGACCGGCTGATGATGACCGAACGGGCATTCACAGACCGGGAAGGACTGTCTGGACGACCATGGTACAAACACCTGGTAAGTTCTTTTGGTGGGTTCTGAGAAAATACTGTCATCACCTCATGTTATTGCCAGACTCACGGAAATGAAATCACACAGATTTACGCACCTTCACTGCACAACGATTACGGGGCTCAAGTGTATCCAGGTGTTGATGACGCCATTCAGAGGGCGAAGAAAATAAATACTTCTGAATCCTGGCAATCTGTACAGCATGAGATTTACAGGGTCTCTCGAGTCATAAATCAGGCAGCGCTAGTTTTAAGTGGAGGTCTAACTTGAGTATTTTTTTTACAATAGCCCCGTTTTCTGGTAGTACATGGCCCTTGGCCGTTGGCTATAACTTATTGAAAACAGTAGCTGGACTGATACAGTATTGCGGTGGATGTGATATGGAAAAAAAATGTAAATTTTACTGCCAATACTTAAATATATCAGAGTTCTTATGCTGATTGTAAATTGCACTCTCTAAACTTGTCCTATGCACCCCCCCTCACCCCCCCCCCCCCCCACACACACACCTCGATCCGCCACCCTCTTGCCTACTTAGGGCCTGTTCGGTTAGGCTCATTCCTGGCCGGAACGGTTCCTGGTGATGCTTGGCTGTATAAAATACAACAGCGTTCCTGGCCAGATCGGTTCCGGGACTCAATCCCGTGCGAACCAAAATTGCCCTTACGCTTCATCGCTGGCTCAACGTCGCACCGCCACGCCTTGGCAACGGGTACCCGAAACCCGAGTACCCGACGGGTATTATCCGATAAAGAGGCAGGTATGAGATGAATTTTCTACCCGTGGGTACGTTATTGGGCAAAATCATATACCCATCGGGTATGGCGGGTACGGGTGCGGGTGTATACTACCCATACCCGCATACCCGCGGGTAAGACATACCTGCAAAAATAACTAGTCAACCTCAGTTATTTTAGCGCATATAAGTCATGAATTTGGCCCATTGAGACATCTACTATATTTCTAGTAGATTGTCTTTGTTGTAATAATGCTAATAATGTTTGTTAGCATGTTTGTAACTTGTTGGAAGCTTAGAATGATTTATTTTTGCATGTGACTATTTGATATTTTTAGGTAATTTTCGGGTATGCTATCGGGTACGGGTTACCCGTCGGGTGAGAATTACCCGGCGGGTATGGGTATGGAACTATTTTTTTACCCGCATGCGGGTACGGGTAACCCGACGGGTAAAATTTTGCGGGTGCGGGTACGGGTATGGGTGGGCACTACCCGTCGGGTACATACCCGTTGCCATCTTGAGCCACGCCGCAGCAACGTGGCTGCATGCCCCCATATTGTGTCCTCGCCGAGGTGCCTCACCCATCCATGGTCGTGTAGGCGTGCACGTCCATCGGTCCATGCAGACAGCAGGCGAGCTCATCGCGGCGGGAGGCAAGAAAGGTTAATGGTCGTGTAGGCGTGCACATCCATCGGTCCATGCGGGCGAGCTCATCGCGGCGGGAGGCAAGAAACGTTGGAAGGGTGGGGAGTGATGCAAGGAGATGGCGGGGGAGAGGAAGGAGTGTGGTGGTATCGGCTGCCAAGTTGGTGGGTGCTGCTAAGGTGGGGACATTTAACTTTTTACCATCCTTACAGATGGCCACTCTCCAAATACCAAGTTTAGAATTGCATCTACGCTGTTACCATCAGTGCCACGAATTAGATACATATATACCACATTTGCCTTCGTGGCACTCCAGATCAGACGTCCAGCGTGGTGGGTGAAGGGGAAATGACCTTCCTATGATCATTTATCTGATCTTGTGTTTGCTGAAAACATGAACAGCTGGGAAAATACATTGCATTGCTGATTCCGTGCGTCGCGAGCAGAGGGAAAAGAGGAAGATGCGAGCCAGGGGCAGGAAGGTCATTTCCCCTTCGCTTGCCACGCTGGACGTCTGATCTGGAGTGCCACGAAGGCAAATGTGGTATAGATGTATCTAATTCGTGGCACTGATGATAACAGCGTAGATGCAATTCTAAACTTGGTATTTGGAGAGTGGCCAACCGTAAGGACGATAAAAAGTTAAATGTCCCGCTAAGGTGGGGTAGGAGCGAATCGAGCAACAGCGTTGACTGGCCACTCGCCAAGCACAAGCGAGGAGGGCCATGGCTCATCGTGTGGCGACAAGGCAACAGTGGTGCAACACGACACAAACAAGAAAGAGTGAAGGGGGCCACGATAGTGGGGGCTTGATTAGTTGATTGGCCACTCATCGAACACAAGCGAGGATGACACAATGAGCAAGAGCGAGGAGGGCCACGATAGTGGGGACACGTGTGGTGACAAGGCAACCATGATGCAACACAACACGAATGCACAGGTGTCTAGGTGAGGCCGACACGAAGTGAGGGAGGAGGTGGGCTGATATTATGATACAGTAATACAAGTTTAGAAAACCGAGTGCAATTTGTTAGTACTAGGACATGAATAACAACTCAAAATAAGGTAGATAATTCTAGTAGGATGCATGCAATTTGGAAAAAATTTAGTGCAGTCTGGCTACACCCACGCTCCCTGCATAGAGATCCGAAGAATCCGACGCTCCGCCCATCCATTGGAGCCGAGCGCCCGAGCCGCAGTTCCCGAGCTGAGCGACGTGCGTGCCGAGGTGAACCAGGGGCGTCCGATCCCCACGTGGACGGCATCGGGACGGCATCGGGAGGTGAACCAGCCGCAGTTCCCCACGCCAGACTACACATAATTTTTTTCCTGCAATTTAAAGTCTAAGGCCCTATTCTGCTGGTCATGTTTCGGCTGGTTTCAGCTTATTCTCTCTCACAGAACACTATTGAATCAACCGAAACCAGCCGGCTTTTCCACCGGCCGAACCAGCCCTAACTCAGAACAAGTTTAACGAGTAGGGTGTGTAATTTACAAATAATTCAAGATGAGTTGCGATTTCCACCCGTAAATTTCTTTTTAAGGAAAAATGTTTTCATGGCTCTTTGTGATAAAATTCCTTTCTTGACTAAAAAAAGTTCGGCTTTCTTCCTTAGCCCTTGTAGATTCGAAGTTACCTATTTGGCTTGAAATTCAACTTTTCTAATTCCTTCCTTATCACTAAAAACGTTCGACTTCTTTCCTTCGTCCTTTTAGATTTGAAGTTACTTGTTTGGCCTAAAATCCAACTTTCCTAATTCCTTTCTTGGCCCTAAAAAAGTTCGACTTCTTTCCTTGGCCCTTTAAGATTTGAAGTTGCTTAATTGCCCTGAAATCCAACTTTCCTAATTCCTTTCTTGGCCCTAAAAAACTTGACTTCTTTCCTTGGTTCTTTTAGATTTGAACTTAATTGGCCTGAAATCCAACTTTCCTTCCTTTTATGACCTTTCCATCAGATTCGGCCATTAACGGTGTTAAGTGGAGGATGAAATATCAATTTTACACATGGGCGAAATAGGTAAGTTTAGTTTTCATATATTTCATTTTGGTGATTATTTAGACTACTTTTGGATAGAATGTACCTTATTTTCTGCAATTATGATGACTTCAAACTATGCAAAAATAGTCTCAAAATAACCCTTAAAAACTGAAGTTACCTATTTTGCTTAGGGGTTCGTCATTTCATCCACCACTTAACACCCATAATGACCTAATTTTATGGAAGGGTCATATACGAAAAGAAAGTTAGATTTCAGACCAAATAGGTAATTTCAAATCTAAAAGGACCGAAGAAGGAAACCGAACTCTTCTCAGGTCCAAGGAAGGAATTTTCTTGTGTTATAAATGGTGATTGTCGGCTGTCGCTACATCGGTGTCAGCTGTGAAACAATATTTGTAGGTCAGTTTCTTGTTTACTTCACTCCAATATGTAAAGAAACTCAAAATAAAAATTGTTCAAACATAGAAACTAGAACATTTCTCCAGCAGAATCTGAAGGAACAGAAGACAGAAAATTATCAGATGAATCAATGATATAAGGAACTCATGAGACAGACTCAAAGGGAGTTGGAAGTCGTAAAATGAAGGCCCTGCACAAGCAGCAGGTCCGTGTGCAAAAAAAACAGTAGCGCCTAATGTGAAGCATGGCTCGAAGCTCGAAGCTCGAAGCCAAAGATTCGGTAAAAGCTCCCGAACAATTGTTTTGACCCATATATTATCTACGCAAGAAACCCATGGCTTGGTAAACACTGTTTAGGGTGATGTCCGCTATCTCAGCAGCTTTTCCTGCTCCTTCTAAAAGAACATTATCCAAGTAGGCTGGGTCAGACATTATCTCCTCATAACGGACCTACAAAGGTGTGAAAAAACAGAATTAAAGGAAAGGATTCGTATGAGATTAATTATGCAAATAAAAAGAACTTGATCGCTAAATTTTTCAAATACAATGGTTCAGTCCAATTGGAGGGGTAAGCATAAGGGTTGCACATTATCAAACTGTACAGATCAAGGGTCATGGAACCTGAATAGGCTGCAAATGATCAATTAGAGCTTCCGTAAGAGTAGTCTTGAATGTACCCCAGTTCATGTGTTGGCACTCGCTAACAACTTCCTGAAAAACAATATTAGTAAAAATATCAATCTTAACTAACTTGAAATAACAAATTTATACTGGATATAGGTGAAACGTCTATATATAGGCAACTCTGCTTCATGTTTAGCCTGTGTATAGGTGTACTACAGCATGCAAAAATTAGATACCTCCTTAGTCTTCCCAGTGATAATCTGGTATATAGAGAGAAGATTTCTGCATTCCGGCCTCTCTGGGTTGTCGAACTCCATGCTGTAATATATGAGTTCAATGAAATGAGTTTCCATAACAATGAAAGGAGAGGTAGAGAGGGCGGAGAAGAGAGGAAGAGAGAAACCCTGGGAATGAGTCAGTTTTGCAGCGCTTGATTTTATTTGCGATCACCTACCAAAAAGAAGACATCTATTTATGAATAAATCCAATCACAGAAATATATGAACATGTTGTTAAAGTTATAAAAATATGGAGGCATGAGGATTCAATTCATATCACTATCCTTAGATCCTTACATCTTTTGGGTCAAGAAGGTTAATACGAGACTGATCTGAAGGAGCAGACTTGGACATCTGTCACCAAAACAGAAGTCAGCACAGTAATCAGGTAAGTAGAAAAATATGAACCAGCTCAGAACATAATTCAAAAATTAAATGCATATCTAGCAGTACTGTTAATCACCTTGGAGAGACCATCAGTTAGGGACATAACACGAGCCCCTGCTGGAGGAATAAGGGCTTCAGGAACCTAAACAATCAAACCAGAAGGTACTCTAATCTAAGTATAGCATAGATAACTTAGAAGGATGTGAAATTGTGTACGTGCATGACATTTTGCACACCTTAAATAGCAAACCCCCTCTCCTGCCAAGCAAAAAATATAAATGAATTGTCATGAAAAGACAAACTACTACTGGAACTGCAAAAAGCGGGACAAAAAAATTTATCTCACCCTCCCAATTTCTTCCACTTTCTTCCACCATAAAGATTATTTACACGCTCAGCTATTTCACGAGTTAATTCCAAATGTTGTGTTTGATCTTCACCAACAGGTACCAGATCGGACTGCGATCATTCAAGTAAGCCATTGTTCATATTGAGGCGAGAAAAACAAGGGAATAAATACAGCTGAATTGAAATGTTGCATTCATGCTAGCTAAATGAGCTGTTAATAATTCACCTGGTACAAAAGGATGTCAGAAGCCATTAGAACAGGATAAGTCAAAAGTGCAACCCCAACATTTTCATCACCCTGATAAAAAAAAGCATCAGCAGTACTATTATAGTCAACCTTAAAAAATCTGAAATATTTTTAACACCATTATGTAAGGCATTGAGGGATTTTACAAGAATGGAATCTGACTCCACCTTATCACTACATACGGAATTAATGCTTCAGTAAAATAGTAGGGCTAGAACTAACAGCTTTAAAGTTTAAAGCAGCACTGAAGCTGTATAAAGTGACAAGGCATCACAGTTGTGATCTGATGATAAAATTAGACATCACATGGTGCGAACTAAGCATTCATGTGGATCAAACAGAGATCCACAATGAAGAGTGATTATTAGGCCAAAAGTATTAAAATACAGGGAAGATATTGCAAGATCATTTATCTGTTTGACTCAATAATCCATCAAATGTGAAAGCTAAACCCTAGCATGGAATTGATGTATCCTCAAACATGACTATGGTAGTGGCCCATAAGCACATAAAATTGCTAGTCACAAAAAGGAATGTTTTGATGAAATACTTTATCCCAGTTCTTAGTATGATGTAGACACGTGCATGTTATTGGAGAGCATTTTGAACTGCAAGAATAGTTGCATATCATTCATTATTTCAGCAGGTGTTTGAATCACAAAAAATAAGATGTTGACAATGAAAGAGACATCTATATTCCTTGTCCCTTCTCATAACATGTTTAATTTCTCAAACAAAATTTGATGGTGAAAGCTGTCGTACAGCAAGTGACGCACCGCCTTGCGAGACTTCTCTTTGAACTGGATCATTCTATTCAGCCAGCCAATAGGAGTAGAAGAACTCAATAGCCACATCAACTCAACATGAGCACGGACATGAGACTGTACAAAGATAGAAGCCTGAAAACACACAGAGTCATAATACATAACAACAGAAGCGTACGCATACAGAATAATCAAAACACAGTGAGGCAGACCTTGGAGCTGTCGACGCCACACGCCAGATATATTGCAGCAGTGCTTCTTGTTGCTTTGGAAAGCAGTGGCGCCTCATATGGTAAAGTAATCTGCAAATATTTTGAACAAAGTGATAAACATAACCTAACAAATTTAAAAGAGCAACAAAATGAACCATAGACAGCAATATCTTTATAAAAATCAATTATGAAATAAATAGAACAAGAACAAAAGCAGCTCCTTATTCCTCCAATCCTCCTGCAAGGTAACAACATAGTTTGAATATACAACATGGAAAACACTTAGCTAACATCATAAGGTTGAAAGAATATCATGTATTACACAAATATCATGCAGCATATGTAAAAGAGATATTTAAGAAAGCAAGTTAATAGGAAGGCTGTAATTTGTCTAAGGACACCAGAACAGGGTAGAAAAAATCATTGATAACAATTATGTCAATACCAATTTATCAAGCTGTTAAACTAATACAATTATTATGCTTCTGTTGTAAGATGGACATATCCTAAGAAAGAACTTACTGCATGAAGATCCACAATGAAAAAGAATGTCTCGTATAAATCCTGCAATGAAGTGACATATAAGATGATATAATGATGCAAACTACCCTGAACAAGGGATGAATTAACACTGATAAGTTCACTACTTTGTAGTTACTGTTAGAATGGTTTGGCCCAACAACTCTGTATTGCTAGACCCCAAGGGGCAATATACATGTGAGTACATATATGCAAAGAAGGCCTCCAAGTAGAGGAAAATAGAGAAAACATCTATACATCTAACACCCCCCTCAAACTCATGGTGGATCTACAACACTGAGTTTGGAAAGCAAGAATCTATGATGAACCCGAGTTTGTGCCTTCGTGAAGAAATCCGCTAGCTGAACCTCTGAAGGCACATGATGGAGCGACACAACTTGATCATGCACCTGCGATCTCATGTAGGAAGCATCAACACCAATGTGTTTGGTGAGCTCATGCTTGACCGGATCCCGAGCAATACTGATCGCACCGGTGCTGTCAGAAGAGAGGAGTGGGTGCAGTGACAGGCACACCAAATCCTGAAGAAGCCATCGTAGCCATGTCACCTCTGCAGTCACAGTCGCCATAGCACGCAGCTCAGCCTCAGCACTCGAGCGGGAAACGGCAGTCTGCTTGTTGGTTTTCCAGGCAATCAAGGAGAAGCCAAGGAAAACACAACAAGCTGAGAGAGAGCAGCGATCAGTGGGATCACTCGCCCAGGTCGCGTCAGAGTACGCCTGAAGCTGGAGAGAACTAGAGAGAGGGAAGAAAAGGCTGCGGGAGATGGTTCCACGAAGGTATCGCAGAACACGAAGTAGGTGAGCATAATGGAGCTGGGTAGGAGCCGAGACAAACTGACTCAAGATATGAACAGAGTGAGTAATATCAGGACGGGTGATCCCAAGATAGACAAGGCTCCCAACAAGCTGACAATAGCGAGTGGGATTAGCAAGTGGTGCACCGCCAGTGGGGCGGAGGTGAACACTAAGCTCCATAGGAGTGTCAACAGTGCGGCGATCAGTGAGAGCAGCACGAGAAAGGAGGTCCTGAGCGTACTTCTCTTGAGAAAGAATATGGAGCTTAGTGTTCACCTCCGCCCCACTGACGGTGCACCACTTGCTGATCCCACTCGCTATCGTCAGCTTTACCTGAGTGGTATCTTCCGCTGTCATCTCCACCTTCGCCACCTCCTCCTACCTCTCAGTACATTGCCTTTGTGAAGCAACGTCTCAGTGCGACATTCCTCACATCAGATGTGGAGATGACCTCAAGACCAAGGAAGTAACGTAGAGGACCTAAATCAGACATGAGGAATGTCGCACTGAGACGCTGCTTCACAAAGGCAATGTACTGAGAGGTAGGAGGAGGTGATGATCATGTCATCAACATAGAGAAGAAGTGTGCGACCATGAGGAGAAGTGTGAACAAAAAGAGCAGGATCATGGTCACTAGGCTTGAAGCCAGCATCGATGACAACAGAGGAGAAACGCTCGAACCAAGCACGAGGAGCTTGCTTAAGACCATAGAGGGAACGACGCAACCGACAAACCATCCCTTCCAGATATAGACTTCCTCACGGAGCTCACCATTGAGGAAAGCGTTCTTGGCATCCAACTGAGAAATCGACCACTGACGAACAGAAGCAACTGCAAGAAGAGTCCGAACAGTAGTCATGTGAGCGACAGGAGCGAAGGTCTCCTCATAGTCACGACCTTGCTCCTGTTGGAAGCCGCGCGCCACAAGCCGAGCCTTGTAGTGCTCAAGAGAGCCATCCGAGCGGGTCTTTACCTTGTACACCCACTTGCAAGTGATAGGAGTGACATGAGGTGATAAAGGAACAAGATCCCCGGTGCTAGTACGCTCAAGGGCAGCAATCTCCTCAGCCATAGCGTGCTGCCACTCCGGGTGAGCAACAGCTTCCCAATAGGTCGCGGGCTCAGCCAAAACAGTAGCGGTGAAGCCAAAGCGATCGGGAGGACGAAGGGTGCTGCGGTCACGAAGAGCATAGCGAGGAGACTTAGGATGAGGTCCAAGGACGGACGGGGAAGAGTCAAGTGGTGGTGCAGGGCGTGGACGACGAGTGTAGTAGTGAGTGATCTCACGGGAAGGACGCAACGGTGATGGTGGAGGAGAGACTGGTGGTGGAGAGGTAGGAGGAGGTGGTGAAGGTGGAGAGGTAGGAAGAGGTGGCGAAGGTGGAGAGGTAGGAGGAGGTGGCGAAGGTGGAGATGACAGCGGAAGATACCACTCAGGTAAAGTGAGAAACGAGAGGGACTCAGCAGTACCTGGATCACCGGAAGGGGAATGAGGATAGTAAGGTCGGGACTCATCAAAGGTGACATCCCGAGAAATCCTCATCCGCCGAGCAACAAGGTCATAGCAGCGATAGCCCTTGTGTTCCGTACTATACCCAAGGAAAACACACTCAACAGACTGAGCAGTGAGTTTGGTGCGCTCACGAGGTGGAAGTAGGACGTAACAGACACACCCAAAGCAACGGAGATGGCTATAGGAGGAGGGGTGCCGAAAAGATGCTCATAGGGAGTGCAACCCTTAAGAGAAGTAGATGGTTGGCGATTTATGAGGAAAACAGCCGTGGAAACTGCCTCAGCCCAGAAATGAGGAGCAAGTGCAGAAGAGATCAAGAGAGCACGAGCAGTCTCAAGAATGTGGCGATGCTTGCGCTCAGCAACACCATTCTGAGCATGAGCACCAGGACATGAGAATTGGGCAAGAGTACCCTGCTCAGCAAGGTAGGAGCGATGAGCAGTGGAGATGTACTCACCAGCAGAATCAGCACGAAAAACTCGAATGGGAGAGTTATACTGGGTACGGATCATGGTAGCAAATTGCTGGTAAATAGAAAGAAATTGACCTCAAGAGGACATCAGATAAATCCAAGTAAATCTCGAATAGTCATCAATGAAAAGAACATAATATGATTGCCCGCCTTTTAAAACTAAAGGTGCAGGACCCCATACATCAGAGTGAACAAGATCAAAAGGTCTCTAGGATTTGGACTCACTAGAGGTATAGGGGAGTTGCAACTGTTTGCCAAGTTTACAACCCATACAATTTAGAGCAGTGTCACCAGAAACAGGGCCTAACACACCACTACCAACAAGACTGGACAATCGATAACCAGAGAGGTGGCCAAGACGACGATGCCACTGCGCAAAAGAAGCGGTAGACGAAGCAGCTGACGCAGATGCTGGAGAACCGGGTGATGGGAGAGTCAAAGCAGGTGAAGGAAGACGCAACCAATCAAGCTCCCATAGGCGTTGTGAGTCTCGACGCTTAGGCCCAGTTCCCACCATAGGCCCGTACGGAGATCCTGAACACAACAAGAATCAGACTCAAGAATTATGCGACAACCATGATCAGTGATTTTGACCCGCAGACAGAAGTTGCATGGTGAGTTGAGGAACATGCGAAACAGTAGGAACATCAAAAGAAGAAGTCGAAAGAACACCTCTCTCAACGACAAGAAGGGAAGTGCCATCGGCGGTGCGAACAAAAATAGGTGGATCAAAAGAAGACAGAGAGGACAAGTGTGTCGCATGGGGTGTCATATGAAAAGAGGCACCAGAGTCGAGAAACCATGGGGATGATATACCTGACGGAGGAGGGGCGGAACTAGAAGCCTGAGCTGTAGTCCCGTGAGCAGAGGCCTGAGCTGCAGTAGTGAGGCGACGAAACAGGGCAAGAACCTCCTGCTCCGCTGCAGACACAGAACGAGCACCCTGCGAAGTAGAAGAACCACCAGAGCCTTGAGAGGAGCGTCTATCACGACGCCCTTGTCGATTGCGCTGCTTCTTGCGGCAATCCTTCTCCTCATGGCTGTTGAGCTTGCAGTAGCCACACTGCACACCAGAAGGGACCCCCGACACCACCGGAGACTGGGACGGAGGCGGAGAGACCGGTGGAGGTGTGGCCGCCAGGACGGAGGGCTGCGGCAGAGCATGACTCACACCCCCAGCTCGAAGACAGGTCTCCTCGGCTCGCAGCTCAGGCATCGCCTCTGAGAGCGATGGGCACGGACGACGAGTCAGCAACTGCGCCCAAACAGTCTCGAACTCCGGACGCAACCGAGAGAGAAACTCATGAAGGCGAAGTGTCTCTTTTGTCCCGGTGACGGTCACAGCACCGACAAGTACCACCACCGCAGAACTCAGCACCCAAACCGTCTAAACGATGCCAAACATCTGTCATCTGACGGTGGAAGGCATCAACTTTAGAATCAAGCTGACGAAGTGACTGAGCCTCCTCAACAACAGCAAGGTACATCGCTTCGTTACGAATCTCGTAACTGCAACGTAGGTGATCCCACATAAGGTGTGAAGTGGCAAGACCTCTGAGGGACCATGCGAGATCGACCTCCATGCTTGCAAGTAAGATAGTCTTGGCCGATTTTTCCTCACGCAGCCAAGTCTCATAGACACCCAAATCAGACTGGTCGCTCTCCATCTGAGCCTCAAATGCCTCAAGTAAAGCAGTCTTGGCATCATCATCAGCATCCGGCGGGTATGTGGGTGGCGTAGGGAGAACAGGACAGGGAGGACAGATCCGCTCACCCATGAGGTAGCCCCACAAGAGTTGTCCATCCATGTGGACCTCTAGATGGAAAAAAATCACCCCAATTTGTACCATTGAAAATGACAGGGCACCGAGGGACAGGAATAGCACCAGGGCGGGTGCGACCGGGGGACGCCATGGAAGAAGCAACTAGCTGCTGTTGTGCGAAGATCAGAACTTCTGGCCCCCTACCAGAACTTCTGACTTTTGCATAGGAGTTATGGCTTTATGCGGAAAGCAGAACATCTGACCCCCTACCAGAACTTCTGATTTGCGAGCAGAGTGCTACAAGAGGGAAAGGCAGAGGAACGCGTGGGAGCGGACCACAAAAGGAAAATGCGACGCAGGGAGAATGGAGGGCGAAGCACACAGAGAGAGAGGGAGGCGGGCGGACCTGGAGGCAGGCAGCCGCGCAGGGAGCGGCGCGAGGCGCGAGCGGCCGAGGCACGCGAGGCACGGGCGGCCGCGCTGGGCGGCGCGAGGCGCGCGCGAGGGGCAGGGCGGGCGGCTCGCTGGGCGGTGCGGAAGCGGCCAGCGCGGGCGCGCAGGCATGGGCGGCCGGCGCGGGTGCGAGGTGCGTGCGGCTGGCGCAGGAGCCACGCAGGCGGGCAGATGGCCGGCGCGAAGACGCTCAGGGCGGAGCCCCGCGAAGGTGGGAGGCGGAGGCCGGCGGGATTGGGCAGGAATCGCCGGCGGCGCTCAGCAGCAGAAGGTAAGGATGAAACCCTAGCTCGATACCATGTTAGAATGGTTTGGCCCAACAACTCTATATTGCTAGACCCCAAGGGGCAATATACATGTGAGTACATATATGCAAAGAAGGCCTCCAAGTAGAGGAAAATAGAGAAAACATCTATACATCTAACAGTTACCTCTTGAATATAGTTCAATATAGATGAAACAATATCATAACTGAAAAGGCCTTGGTACTGAACAAACTGTTTCTTGATTAATACTTCTGATTGTTTTCATTCCTTTCAAGTTCTTTTTAGTTCTCTACCACTTAAGCAAAGCCTATACAGTGCAATTAAAAGGAACTTGTAATTTCAAAGCAACATATGTAATACCTGAAGCGCAACCCAATTCTTAATCGCCCCTAGATAATTTCCAAGGTGAACCAATCCTGTTGGCTGTACACCAGAAACTACTCTTTTCCTGCAACAGTGAACACAGCTAGCTGTTCGATTTAGAGAAAAGAGGGTAAATAGATTTATCAGAACCATTTCACAACCTTAACATGAATTCATTACATAACTATGAGCCATCACGGAAATAGACACCATCATTATGGATAACTAAAAGTTCCTAGAGAAATCCTCCCCATCCAAACAGGCCCATGGAAGCAAATTTTAGTCCTATATTTTTTCCCCTTCTATTGTGCTAAAATTCGTATTTTCAACTTAGATATTTCTGTTAAACTTACATTCAATCTGAACATGCCGTTGAAGCAAAAGGAAGGACAAACCATCATTCGTAAATCGTAAATGCATATGGAGAAAGAGCTGTATTACAACCATGGCGTAGATAGTTTCCTCTAACCAACCACGACTGCAAGCAGCAAGTAAAATGCATTCTACAGCAATTCAATTCTAGCATTGGTCATTTGCAGAATTCCAAAACATCACAAACCCTATATATCCAATGAAGGTATACCCGAACGCATCAACATCTGAGCAAACTCAGAGGCTTACGCCATTGCATTAAAATCTCCTCTCTCTCGTGAATTAGCCACACTAAAATGCAGGTCCACGAGCGATTCCCAAAGGCGACGTGCTAAAAGCCAAACTGCAACACAAACCCGAAAATGCGCAACAAAGCATTACGTCGAACACCACCCTGACAGGGAGGCGCTGGACTTACTTCCTTGCCGGAGGAGCAGACGCTTCCTCGGTGGGGCCGGGAACGGCTTCAACCGCGCTGCAATTGAGACGACGGAGCGGGTGGATGCCAGAAGCGAGCAGTCCTCCGCGGGCACCAACGCCACTCCTAAAGCTACGACGCCAAAAGGCGGGAAAAAAACAGAAGTTGCAGCATCAACGGCGAACAAAAAGATATAAGCGGTTAGGGTTTCAGCAGAGCGTACCAGGTGTACGCGAAGTGCGGCGGGCAGTGGAGGACGTGGGAGAGGAGTGCGCGGCTCATGGCGTCGTCCCCGTCCTCCGCTACCCTTCGGATTTGGCTGCGCGGCTTTGGTTGGAGAAGCCGCAAGCGGACAGCGTGCTTGGACGTGTCTTCCGCGGCGATAGCGAGCTGAGGCAGGGTGGGCCGCGTAAAACAGGCCGGGTGGAACTGGACGGTGCGGATCCAGCCCAACCCAACAGACATTCTAGAGCCGGCCTACCGCGGGGGTACGTGGCGACACCTCTCCTGCAACGTGTCCGGCGCGGACGACAGGCACCGCCGTCGCCGTCACCCCATGGCCTCCGTGTCCGCCGTGCTTCTACAGCGCTCCTCCTCGCGCGCCCGAGAATATTTACGGCTCCAGCGCACCGCCAGCTACTCAGTTGCGCTGCATTTGGAGGGCGAGGGCCTGCACTGGTGGTGGAGCAACAGCTGCGGCCGCGGCGGGAGGTTTGACGCGAGAGCGGCGCACCGTATGGCGGGATCAGGGGAGGGGGAAAACGGCGGCGTGCCTGCGGGAGGTGAAGTCGCGATGGTGCCAGGCGTGGTGACTGGCGGCGTGGAGGACGCCTACGGCGAGGACCGCGCCACCGAGGACCAGCCTGTCACGCCGTGGGCCGTCTGCATCGCAAGGTATATGCGGGTTTCCTTCTGCTGCTCCTGTTATGTTTGGTATCCTCTGATTCTACTGTAAATGTTAAGACGACCACGTATCGGCTGAACTGTGAAGTTGATATTCGTTTCGATGTACCTGTCCATTTCAACATGTGTCATATTGATATACGAAAATCGTGGAGCAATCTGGCCATGAACTAGGACGAAACTCAACTGGTGTTCTGATGTGTGCATGGCTTCAAGATTGTGATGTTTTGTCATTACCGGGATTTCAGTGGTCACTCCCTGCTGAGGGATCCAAGGCACAACAAAGGGCTTTCGTTCACGGAGAAAGAGCGGGACGCGCACTACCTGCGAGGGTTATTGCCTCCTCTAGTGCTATCTCAGGGCCTCCAGGTCTGCTGCTTCTATTCTACTTTCTCTACCTTAGACTTTGCGCGTTAGCAGTTGACGATTTCAGTGAAGCGTGTGCATCTTCTACAGGAGAAGAGGATGTTGCAGAATGTTCGACAATTCCAGGTCCCATTGCAGCGCTACACTGCGCTAATGGACCTTCAGGTAGGCCCATCGACTTCTCCAAGAGAAAATTTGGATTCACAAAGTCAGTTGCAGCAAGCCAGATTATTATTTCAGTCGTGAGTGCTTTTATCTGTTGAACGATGCATTTGTTTTCCAGGAGAGAAATGAGAGGCTGTTTTACAAGCTCCTGATTGACAATGTAGAAGAACTACTTCCTGTTGTGTATACACCAACAGTGGGGGAAGCTTGCCAGAAGTATGGGTCGATCTTCAGACGACCGCAGGGCTTATACGTCAGCCTGAAGGATAAGTGCGTTGTCCCTCCACCTCTCCTCACAGTAATTGCTTATATCTGCTGAGAGCCTTAAAGTATTAAGGGTGCTTATGATGTGCTTTTCATGCTAGGGGGAGGATCTTGGAGATACTGAGAAACTGGCCAGAGAAGAGTATTCAGGTTATTGTGGTCACTGATGGTGAGCGTATTTTAGGCCTGGGAGATCTTGGTTGCCAGGTTAGTTACATTGCCCTGCCATTTTTGCTTTGTCAAGGATCATTTGTGCTTCTGAATTTTTTGTTAAGCGCAGAGTTTGTTGCTTATATATAATCTTTTTTTGTGTGAAATATGTATAGGGCATGGGAATTCCTGTGGGGAAGCTTGCACTGTATACTGCTCTTGGAGGTGTACGGCCATCAGCTGTGAGTACTTTACATGTGAATATACAGTTTTAAATTGGCCCATGTGAATATACAGTTGTTTATTAGCAGTCTGATGTAATATTTTCCTCCATGTTGTGTCATAGTGCTTGCCTATTACCATTGATGTGGGAACAAATAACGAAGATCTACTAAAGGATGAATTCTACATTGGATTAAAGCAAAGAAGAGCAACTGGCCAGGTTCCATGCTACTTGCATTGGCTATGCTCGTTCAATTATCATGATTCATGTTAACCTTTATGATTATGGATCTCAATATATTCATTTTCTGAATCAGGAATACTCTGAACTTCTGGATGAGTTTATGGCTGCAGTTAGGCAGAACTATGGACAAAAAGTTCTTGTCCAGGTATGGAAAATAGTTGAAAATAAATTATTTGTTTCCTACTGAACTGTAGCGGACCACTTTCTAAAATTTGTTTGGCCTCACAGTTTGAGGACTTTGCAAACCACAATGCATTTACACTTCTTGAGAAGTACAGGACAAACCATCTTGTATTTAATGATGATATTCAGGTAATCAAATCAGATGTTAGTTAATTTATCTTACTTTTCTTAAAAAGTCATTGAATTTTGTTCCAGACAGCAGTACCAACTCTGAAACCCTGATATTTACAGGGCACGGCTGCTGTAGTGCTTGCAGGGCTTATCGCTGCTCTGAAATCTGTTGGTGGGACTCTAGCTGATCATACATTCTTGTTCTTTGGTGCAGGAGAGGTGATTGACCCTTTTTTGGAAATTGTAGAGTAAATGCTACTGCTCACTATTAATTACTGCATGTATCAAAACTACATCGCATTTGCTTACTTGCCTTCACGTACCCATGAATCTTGTAATCAGATGAAGATAGTAGGGAACACTATCAGTTCCAATAGGTTCTTTTCAGTATAGACATGCCCTTCGGTGTCTTGGGGATAGGATCGTATTGGAAATCATCTTGTACTTACTGGTTTACATTCCAAAAGAATGGTTTGGTTGTCCTGAGATTGTCAATACTTTGGCAAACATAAGTACATAATTGGTATGCTAGTATTATCATAAACACAAATGTATGTCATTGACTTTCGTGTTCAATAAAGACTGCAATTTAAAGGTCCATCTGTCTGTCTTGCAGGCTGGTACGGGCATTGCTGAACTGGTTGCTCTGGAGATATCCAGACAGGTAGTAACTTTTCAAGTTTGGCTTAACTGGAGGAATTTGCTGGTGACCATAGTAAATTAGTGATGTTTCTTTTCAGGCAAAGGTTTCTGTAGAAGTGGCTCGCAAAAAGATCTGGCTGGTTGATTCAAAGGTTAAGAAGTGTTCCCTTCCTATTTATTTTTATTTTTATTTTTGTCAACACATTATAAAGGAGTCTGTCGTGTGTTGCAGGGACTGATTGTGACCTCACGTAAAGAGACACTCCAACCGTTTAAGAAGCGATATGCACATGAGCATGAACCTGTCAAAGATCTCTTAGGTGCTATTAAGGTACAAGGCTGAACCAAAGGGGATACAAATAGGCTTCCATTGTGGATTTTCATGGTTCATAAGTCTTTTTCCATTTTTCAGGCTATCAGACCGACTGCACTAATAGGATCAGCTGGTGTGGGTCAAAGTTTCACGAAAGGGGTGATTGAGGCTATGTCTTCGATTAATGAGGTGACACTTAACATCACTTCCTTGTCCAGATAGTTTGTTTTGTATCATTTCATCAAGTATTTAGAATTAACTCCAATGAAATGCAGAGACCGATTATCCTGGCTCTATCAAACCCAACGTCACAATCTGAATGTACTGCTGAACAAGCATATACATGGAGTCAGGTAGCGTTTCATGCATAGTTTCATCTTTCCACATGCCAAATTTATTTCGAATGCCTCAATCTGAGGATACATATGTAAACAGGGGCGTGCCATATTTGGGAGTGGAAGCCCATTTGATCCGGTGAAATATAATGACAAGCTGTTTGTGCCTGCCCAGGTATGAAAACTGGCTTGTGCACACAAAGTCCTTAACTGGTTGATAGTTTCAACTACTTGTGAACTTTATCTTAAACTATAACAGGCAAACAATGCATACATTTTCCCGGGGTTTGGACTTGGGGTGGTGATCTCAGGAGCGGTCCAGGTGTCAGACGATATGGTCCTTGCTGCTGGTAAACCCAATCTGCAAGATTTCAAGAGGATCATTCATTTCTCGATATGCTTTCCTGTTCGACAGTTGTCACTAATTCTGCATCTTTTTTTGGGGTCATTGGTTTGCGGATTGGACAGCTGAAGGACTAGCTGAACAGGTAACCCCGGAGCATATTGAGAAAGGCCTGATCTACCCGCCCTTTTCCATCATCAGGAAGATTTCAGCTAACATAGCTGGCCGTGTCGCCGCAAAAGCTTATGATCTCGGTATTTTTGCTGTTTTGGGGTACATTTTACTAGAAAACTTAGCGACTTCGAGACACCATGTAAGTTCCATTCTTCTGCTTCACTTTCCGCAGGAATGGCTAGCCAGCTCCCTCGGCCAAAAGACCTGGTGAAGTACGCTGAGAGTTGCATGTACAGCCCCGTCTACCGATCGTACAGGTGATGTGAAGAGCGAGCAGTGCTGGCATCGGATATTGGGTGTGTTATGTATATACAGCTTCACCTGAGGATTGCATATATGCCTGTACATTGACATCTACTGCTGAGCTGCTACCTACTATGCTTGTACACATCTTCCCTGTGACCATCTTGTAAAACGTTGGCGAAGTCCGCTATTGTGGAGCTGATACTGCACGTTCGTACTTTATGTAGTTGTGTAATAAAGTTCAGGGTATGTAAGTTTTGACATGTTCCTACGTACTAGTCTACTGCAGCATGTTCTCATGCGTGTCAGGGGTTTCTTGTACTCCCTCCGTTCTAAATTATAAGTCGCTTTGACTTTTTTTGGTTTATCCATTTGTCTATGTATCTAGACATATCATTATATCTAGATGTATAGTAATCATTATATCTAGATACATAGTAAAATAAATGTAAAAAAAAAGTTAAAGCGACTTATATTTGAAAAGAGGGAGTACATGATTTGCCGGCGCCTATGCAGTTTTGAGGTCTCTACACAAGCATGGGCGACGACAGAATTCAACTCCAAGTGCAAGAAATTGTTATAAAAAAAAACTACAAGTACAATATGTGATGCTTTGTAATTAGCTGCTACTTGCTACTACGAGGACGTCAAACTCTTAAAACTGAACGCCATCATCCGGACGTCAGGACTGTCGCATCAAACCGCATTCGTCAAAATATGTGCAGCACGAGTCGATTATGCCTCGCAAATTTAGAGTTGGGACGCACACATGGATCTGAAATCCCTTCGCTCGCTTGACAAGTTGGAACAAGTTTTTGGAAAGCCCTTCCCAAACCAGATTTTGCTGAAAACCCTTCGCTCGCTTTCATCAGGAAGTAAAAGCAGGCAAATTGGATCTCGCAGAGAATATTGGAAGGCAGAAGTTAATGGACTGCTGCAACTGCAACAAATGGTCATGCAGGTTATACACGGATGATCTGATCAGTTATATCTTGATTGTGTATCATCTGAAATTTGGGAAGTCCGTATCGCCCAGAAGGATCTCGGATGCAGGTTCTTGTTATCCGCTCTGAACAGCCAGCCTATATTGGACTGGCAGGCACTGCACAACGCGATCGTCCATGTGTATCTGCAACCAGAAAAAGAACATAGCCAGTATCAGGCAACCATGGTAACTGTGTGATTTCCAGGTTCAAGTGGAGAAACGAAAAGAGGAGCTGGTAAAATTATCATACTCTGGAAACCAGCTGTGAGTTTTGGAAGGGTCGCCACGCAGTGCAAGGCCAGTGGCACTGTATACTGTGATAATCTCTTTCACAGACCTGTGGGGCTTGCTGTGAGTCATCATCGGGCTGTCACTGGACGTCACCACCATGTCACTTCGTCTTGCAATACAGGTCTACAACAAGCAAAAGAACCTGTCACCTCTTGTATTAGTCAAAACTATGCATAAACTATTTGATCAGTTTTATAGCTGATATCCCCAGGACTACCCCAGATCCAAGAATCAGATGGGACGACAACCAAGCAAGAGTTTATGTGCTGATTCTCCAAAATCAACTCCCCAAAGGTCGACTCGACCAGTGAGTTTTAACCATCTCTATGGAAATAAGGGACTTGCTAAAGCTTTCTTTCAGGCGACGGTTATTGCATATATTTTATACTAAAATTGCAGCTTTAGTTTGTTGCAATTTATGTAGGCATAGTCTGCAATTTTTTATTCCGAGAATAAAAAACTGTTAGACAAAACCACAAACTCGATAAAATCTGATCTAAACTGGCACAAAGACAATTAACAAATTACAATTGTTTCTATAGTTAGACAAGGACAAAAATTTGATATGTTATGATACAAAGACATTTACAAATCACAAAAGTAACAATTTACTTGCACTAGTTGGTTGTACAAGAGTGTTGCCTGAAATTATCGTAAAATTCATGCACCTCAAATATAGGAGAAGTGTGGAAATAATAAGTCAGCTTCGTTTTTTCTTTTTATTAGGTATTCGAAACACTGCACTTATGCAAAACAAAAGGTTGAAATCCTGCAGAACCTAAATGACAACAAAATTTGAAATCCTGGATCCAGTTTCATTTTCATGTCACCACTATGCATGAATGCATTATGCATTACCACCACTGGTTCCAACTGCAGACTGGACAGAGATAAGGTCACAAGTCTTGGCTATGTGAACAGAATTGAAGAAATGGAGCATGATCAGAAACTTTGAGAAAGTAACTGTTATTGTTTAAAAGAAAGTAAACAATACCAGGCAATTTCTACATCGTATGATATTGAAGGCTTTGAGTAGCTGAATCTCCCGCTGTAGTCGATATGAGATTCCATCAATCTCAAGCAATTCTTGCCTTAGAGACTCTGAGATAGGAAGTTTGCTTCCAATGCAAAATGACAAATAATTCGGTTTCCTCACATGATCATCCATGCTTGGGTTTAAAATTACTTGTCTCCACAAATCTGCCATGAAGAAAATTCAAGGTCATACATACAACAACACTTAAATCACAACTGAACAGATTTATACTTTGACATAACAGGACTTATCTCTCTATAATATAAAGATATAAGCAGCTTTCCAGCATGTCCAAGAAAAAAATTACAGGAACAAATATTATACAGTTAACAATCAATGAATGCAGAGTAACATAAATTCAGTTTGCTACAATTCAAGAGAAATAAAAAGGAGCAGAGAAATAACTTGGTACCTGCAGCTCTCCTAGAAAGTGAATATGAATCATACATCTCATAAGCCCAGCGAGGCCAAAATGACAATGGGGCCTGTGATGCATTTTTTGTTGCGAAGTAGTGTTTCTGCTGTTTAGTATCTTTGTTTCTTGCTCTCTGAAAGGATTTGGAGGATATGAAACAAAGATTATCATCATCTCCTGTGTTTGTATTCTTATCTGGCTGACCATACCCATCGATTTCTTTTACAGACTCATGGCTCTGGCAAGACTGTTCAGGTATAGAATTTTGGCCTTCATTTGAGGATTCATCCGCAATACCACACCTTACCAAGCCACTGGACCGGGAACCTAAAAGGTATATTCTTTTATCTGTTACTGAGTAGTCACTTGAAGTGCTAGTGGGTGATAGAGAATCCCTATCCATATCAGAATCCACTGTCGATGAAGCAAATTGCATGAAACTGTTAGTTGCAGCTAACTGTCCAAAAGCATCTCTTGGAGTTCTTTGAGGTGTATCTTCTTCAATAATTTGGACTTCACCCCATGGCTGTCAACAAGAAAAATGCCATGAGAATATGGTCTCTTCCTTTTAGTTCAG
Organism: Saccharum hybrid cultivar R570; assembly: GCA_038087645.1. Lineage (NCBI taxonomy): Eukaryota > Viridiplantae > Streptophyta > Magnoliopsida > Poales > Poaceae > Saccharum > Saccharum hybrid cultivar. Next base: position 24,473,834 of record JAQSUU010000120.1, read on the forward strand.
AGAATTACATACTTTTTACTTAGGCCCTGTTTGGATCACAGCTGGATCATTATAATCTAGATTATACATAGGATTATTATAATCTGGATTAATAATCAGAGTGCTTGGATCCCTGGATTATTGTGGTGGATTATTCTTGGTTCAAGTGACAAATACTCATCATCACCAAAAAGCAGGTCCAAGGTGGATTATAGGATTATTGTAACCTGGTGTTTTGATTATAATAATCCACCTGACCACCTTATAATCTAGCTTGTTTGGATCACAATTACAATATCTTAGCTGATTATTATAATCACAGTGGATCCAAACAGGCCCTTAATTATTAAGACTTACTACTCCGTCAACATCCAACCAATGGCGCATAAGACGAAACCGCTGCTGACCATGAGAAAAAATACATGATGAACCGTCATCCAACTGTTGAATTCTCTGTATCTATGAAGGCAACATAAACACACAAGTTAATTTATGTGGCGGAACCGTCTGAATCGGTACATTATCGATAATACTCGTCTTCCATTGACACTAAGTATTCCGATAATGAACCAAGTCAAACACCTCCGTCGAGCACACCCGAAGGAGAACTCGAATAATCCACGTTTTCATCCAGGATACAATAATGAATACAAGCTTACAATACTTAGTCCATTTCATACAATAGCAGTCTTGGAAATTTATTCATTACAATACCAGAGTTCAGAGTGCAATAATTAAACAGCGGAAACTAATTAAACATCTAGCGGAAAGCGATACAAGGATCCGTCTGTGCCCACCAGAAGAATCCTCCACACAGCAGTCAACTTCTTAAATTGCACCTGCAACAGGGGTAAAATAAACCCTAAGTACAAAATGTACTTGCAAGACTTACCCGACTAGTGGGGATATATATTTTCCGACTCTCAAGGATATGAAAGGCTTTTTGGTTTGCTGTTTCATTTTTGCCTGCAAAGCTTACTAAAGTGTATCCTTACTGGTAAATATTTAGCAGTCATTTCTTTATTAGCTAAACATTCTAGGTAAGCACCTGTTCTACTTTCAAGCAAGTGATAAGCAATCAGACTCATTTCTCTTTCTTTCCTTTCTTCCACCAACTTTATTATTCCAGTTGTTACTACGATGCCATGCCATAGTCAAGCCGTACCGTCTAAGCGACGGCGATTCGCGAATCAATGTGCCCAGCTGGGTACCCCGAAAAACACACGCCTCGCTCGTACCCTAGGCACGAGCGAGACCAACCCGTTCCACTCCTGTCACAGGTTCCAGGTCCCCGTCCAAACTTGGACTCCAAGCCCCCACACTTGAGGCCCGGCCTCAAAGTGGTGCTTAGACCTCCACCTATCCCCGCCTCCAATCAGTCGGTCCGGAAAGAGCCGGAGCCCATGACAAGAGAGTAACAAGTCTTCCTAGCCCCCATCCGCTAGTATATGCTCGGGATAATAAGATCTGTGACAAGACTATTGTCCATAACAACGAACAGTTCTTAATCGACACGGACAGGGAAACGATGCAACCAAGCTAAGCCCGTGGCCGCGGGACATAACTTGTCACACCCACCAGTACCCAAACCATATCCCTGCCCGGTCTCCAATTTTCTTTCACCTTCTTATCATGTGATACAATAATAATCACCTATTGTGAGTAACGACAGGTTACCCACTACCGTCATCCTAAGCATCGCATCTACACGACCTGTACTAGTATGACTCATAGGTGGGTATATATGTGCAAGTAGTTTTCATATCAACTCCTGAAACGTAATGCAAACATATATATATCAAGTGATTAGTAAAATAGGGGTTATGCACCGGGGCTTGCCTTGGGCAGGCACGGAGTCAACAAAGTCAGTCGGCGGCTCCGGAACCTCCTCCGCTACAAGGACCTCCTCGATCACCTCCACGACCTCCTCGTACTCCTGGTCGTCGATGGTCACCACGTCCGCCTCCAACTCGTTCACTACATGCATGCAATGATGGTGCAATAAATTAATACTAAGACAACAACTCTTAAAAGTACACAACTACTAAGCTAATTAACTAACTCTAATGGTTAACATGCTAAGCTATCCATTACTTCTACTAAGCAAGAACTAGCTAGTCTAATATTTTCTACTAACTAAAATGCATTTCATGATAAATAGATAAATTTAGTTGAGCTCTAGAGACGAAGAAAAATGACATGGACAGACAACTCTTGATTTTCAATGAATTTAGGAAGAAGAATCAACGGAATTGGAGTTCGTATGGTGGAGATATTGGTTGCGCAAAGTAGCTATTAAATATCTTAAAAAAAAATCAAAGGAACTTAATTAGCTCATGGCTTTCTCCCGTGACTTGCTCATGAATGAGATCTTTAATCAAAGGAATAATGAAGACGGATGGCGCTGCTAGTGAGAAACAGAGGGAGTACAAGAGGAACTCGCGGGATACTTACCGCAGTCCACTGATGCTTCGATAGACGCAGCTTACACGGCAAGAACAGAGAAACTTGATTAGAGAGGAAGAGGCGGACAACGAGTCTGGCGAGCTCGCGATCGCGAGACGTCTCCTTTTAAGGACGAGAGACGCAGGGACGCTCGCACTGGAAAAGGGGTTGACGTGCGCGACGCAGCAAGTCTCCGTGCTACAGTGTTTTCTGCGCGCTACAGTAACCTCCGTGCTGCTACAGTGCATTCCTGCGTCGCTACAGTAAGCTCTGCTGCTGCTACAGTGCATCTCTGCGGCGCTACAGTACCCTCTGCTGCTGCTACCGTGCATTTCTGCGGCGCTACAGTAACCTCTGCGGCGCTACAGTGCATCTCTGCGGCGCTACAGTACTCTGCTCTGCTACAGTGCGATCAGGGGATTTTAGAAAAGCAAAAGAATTGCTAGCGCTGAAGTTGGATCAGGATGACAATAGTTAGTTGAACTGTGCTGAGGAATATTTGGACAAGGAATTAAATTAGAGCTCAAATTAGGAATTAGTGCAACAAAATTTAATTTCTCATTTTGCCAAAAACAATAATACATAAACATGATGCTCATGACATGGTTTAGTGATTTATTAACGCAGTAACACCGAGGGTGTTACAGCTCTACCCCCCTAAAGAAAATCTCGACCCGAGATTTCTTGTGTGTGCCTAGTGTGGGAAAAGATAAGCAAGTTAATTACTTAAGATGATTACCTTGACGAACTAGGAATGAGATGAGGATAATGCTCCAAAATATAGCTTCCCAACTCCCAAGTGGCATCATCCTCCGAATGATTTTTCCATTGAACCTTGTAAAATTTCACCACCTTGTTTCTTGTGATTCTTTCTTTTTCATCCAAAACCTTGATAGGGTGCTCAATATAAGAAAGATCGGGTTGAAGAGGAAGGCCTTCAATTTCCACAATTTCTTCGGGAACCCGCAAACATCTTTTCAATTGGGAGACATGGAACACATCATGGACCGCTGACAAGATATCTGGGAGTTGAATACGATAAGCAACAGAACCCCTTTTCTCCAAAATTTTATAAGGACCCACATAGCGAGGAGCCAATTTTCCTCTGACACCAAACCTATGCACACCTCTCATGGGAGATACCTTAAGGTACACATAATCACCAACCTCGAACTGCAAGGGCCTTCTCCTTTTGTCTGCATAATTTTTCTGACGACTCTGAGCTGACTTCAAGTGACCTTGGATGACTCTCACTTGATCTCTTGCCTTCTTAATGAGATCGGGCCCATAATGACCACGGTCTCCCACCTCCACCCAGTTGAGTGGTGTCCTACATTTCTGGCCATACAGAGCCTCAAAAGGTGCCATGCGAATGCTCTCTTGATAACTGTTGTTATAAGAGAACTCAGCAAACCTCAAACACTCATCCCACTTTTCAGGAAAAGAAATGACACAGGCCCTCAACATGTCTTCTAGTACTTGGTTGATTCTCTCTGTTTGACCATCAGTCTGGGGATGATAAGCAGAACTTCTAAGAAGGCGAGTACCAAGACACTTCTGCAACTGCTCCCAGAAACGTGACACAAATACTGATCCCCGATCAGAAACTATAGTGAGAGGAACTCCATGTAGAGTAACAATTCGGTCAAAATATAACTTGGCATATTGCATGGCTGTGAACCTATTACCCACCGGAAGAAAATGAGCTGACTTGGTAAGACGATCCACAATGACCCAAATAGAATCATGCCCTCTTACTGTGCGGGGCAGACCCACAATAAAATCCATGGAAATATCCTCCCATTTCCAAGCAGGGATAGGCAAGGGCTGTAGCAAACCCGGTGTACGCAGGTGATCAGCTTTAACTCTTCCACAAATGTCACACTCAGAGATGTACTTGGCCACATCTTGCTTTAGGTTGGGCCACCAATACACGTGCCTCAAATCATGATACATTTTATTACTCCCTGGGTGAATGGACAACTTGGAGTTATGGGCCTCTTCCAAGATTTTTGTCCTAAGCTCAACACTTCCTGGCACTACCAATCTCCTCTTGTACCTGAGCACACCTTGCTCATCAATATTAAAATGGGGCCCTCGTCCTTTAGCCATCAATATCCTGATGTGAGGAATCACCTCAGTGTCCTTCCTCTGCTCCAAGACAATCTGATCCAACAAGTCAGAAACCAAGGCAATATGTGCCAACACCTCATGATGAGCAAAAGACAAGGACTCCTCATCCTCCTGGTGTGACTTCCGACTTAATGCATCAGCTACCACATTAGCTTTGCCGGGATGATAGTGCACCTCTAAATCATAATCCTTAATTAACTCAAGCCACCTTCGTTGCCTCATATTTAACTCGGGTTAAGTAAAAATATATTTGAGGCTCTTGTGGTCCGTATAAATATTTACCTTGTTTCCCAACAAAAAGTGCCTCCATATTTTTAGAGCATGCACCACCGCACCAAGCTCTAAATCATGGGTGGGATAGTTTACTTCATGCTTTTTCAGCTGACGGGAAGCATAAGCTACTGCCCGTCCTTCTTGCATAAGCACACACCCAAGTCCAGACCGAGAGGCATCACAATATACATCAAATGGTTTCCCAATATCAGGCTGAGCAAGAATAGGAGCAGTGGTCAAATACTTCTTCAGAGCTTGAAATGCCTCCTCACAAGCCGGGCCCCAAACAAACTTGACATCCTTCTGAAGCAACTTGGTCATGGGTTTAGCTATCTTGGAAAAGTCAGGAATGAAACGCCGATAATAACCGGCAAGGCCAAGGAACTGACGTATCTGATGCACGGACCTTGGTGATTTCCAATTTAAAACCTCTTGCACCTTGCTAGGGTCCACTGATATGCCTTCAGGGGTCAAGACATGTCCCAAAAATTGTACCCGGTCTAGCCAAAATTCACACTTGCTAAACTTGGCATATAACTGATGCTCGCGTAGTCTGGTTAGGACTATGCGAAGATGCCGGGCATGCTCATCTTCATTCTTTGAATATATTAAAATATCATCAATAAACACCACCACAAACTTATCCAACTCCGGCATGAAGACTGAGTTCATGAGGTACATGAAAAATGCAGGAGCATTGGTAAGACCAAAGGACATTACTAGGTACTCATAAAGGCCGTACCTAGTGGAAAAGGCTGTCTTTGGTACATCTTGGGGCCGGATTTTTATTTGGTGATACCCAGAACGGAGGTCAATTTTTGAAAATACCTTTGCCCCAGCTAACTGATCAAACAAGGTATCAATCCGAGGCAAGGGATATTTATTTTTAATAGTTACTGCATTAAGGGGGCGATAATCAATACACATCCGAAGAGTGCCATCCTTCTTCTTCACAAAAATAGCTGGACAACCCCATGGTGAAGTGCTAGGACGAATAAATCCCTTCTCCCTCAGCTCTTCTAATTGCTTCTTCATTTCAGCTAACTCTGGGGGAGCCATACGATAAGGACGTCTAGAAATAGGAGTAGTACCGGGCTCTAGCTCAATGGTAAACTCCACATCTCTATCAGGAGGTAACCCAGGTAAATCTTCAGGAAAAACATCCGGAAATTCACAGACCACAGGAATAGAGACAAGAGCAGGAGAAGCTTCAGTATTAGAGACGGCTGCTAGAGAAGAGATTGGTGGCATAAAAAGGGACATTCTATCCTCAGATGAAGGAAGCTTCAACTCCACCACTCTATGGTTAAGGTCCAAAACTACACCATTCCTCCCCAACCAATTCATTCCCAAGATAGCATCTGTACTTTGCCCAGGCAATACCATGAACTGGACACGATAAGAATGAGTGGCCAACACCACGCTAAGTGTCTCAGTCCGGGTCTGAATACATAACTGTGCACCAGGGGTGCTAACCTTATATGCAACAGAAATCATTGCAGTAGGTATATTGTGCCTTTCTACGAAACCCATACTCATGAATGAATGTGATGCACCAGAATCAAATAACACATATGCTGGGTGGGAGTTAATGGAGAACATACCAGCCATCACAGGCTCTCCCTGTGGAAACTCCTCAGCTGCAGTAAAATTAACATGTCCCGAGCGGCTCACAGGCACCTTCTTCCTGATAATAGTCCTCTTGACCAAGCGAGAGTTGGCTGCAGACTGAGCAGACTGAATAGGATGATTTTCAGGACACTCCCGAGCATAGTGGCCTTCCTTGCCACACTTGAAACAAATAACTGGTGGCTTGTTTCCCTGTCCCTGACGAGGCTGGAACTGCTGTCCCTGAGGCTGCTGCACCTGCTGAGTAGGTGCACGGTACTGAGTGTGCTGAACTGAAGTGGCTTGCTGAAAGTGACGTGGCTGCTGTCCACCCTGAGAATAATAAGGCACCCTCCTAACAACTTGTACCTTCTGCGCATGTGGGTGACTAGAGGATCCAGTAATCACCCGCTTGCGCTTCCACTCAGACTGGGTGTCATTCTGAAGTCCCTCCATGGAAATGGCAGCACTCATCAATGCACCAAAGGTCTGATAGCCCCCAGTGAACAACTTTTCCTTTAAGACACAAGAGAGACCATCCCTAAAACAATCCATCTTCTTCTGGTCGGTGTCCACAAGATAACCAGCATACTGAGCCAGATGGTTGAACTTGGTTGCATACTCCACCACGGTCATATTACCCTGCCTTAACTCCTTAAACTCAGTCAACTTCCTGCTCATCAAACCAGCAGGAATAAAGTGCTCACGAAAAGCAGTGACAAACTCCTGCCAAGTCACCCGGTGACCTGCAAGCTGCATGGCTTGGAAGGTGTCCCACCACGCAGTAGCAGATCCTAGAAGCTGCTGTGCAACAAAGTGCACCTTCTGGTCCTCAGCCACATTGTGCAGCAACATCAACTTCTGCTCTATGGTGCGAAGCCAATGATCTGCATCCAGAGGCTCAGCAGACGGTGTGAAGGTAGGTGGCTGCGTCTTCAAAAAGTCCTGATAGGTGCTAGGCCTGTCATGCCCACGAGCACCATCCCCATTCCTACCACCATCACCGTGGCCCCCACGAACAAGGTTACCAACTAACTGTGCCATCATTTCCATGACACGGTTGGACTCACGACGGGCAGTCAACATCTCAGCCAGCATCTCTTCAGGATTCATAGGAGGTACTGGTGCCCGAGGTAGTGCAGCACCCAACACTGGGACCCCATTGCTATCCCCCTGATGCTCACCATCATTGCCTTGATCATTTCCACCATGGCCAAGGACAGCCCCACCACTGGCACTCCCATGATGAGACCCCTGACTCATCTGTGATCATATAAGGATCCACCATAAGGGACAAACTTCCAGATTCAAGGACAGACTCAAAGAAAAGATACACTTGATAAGGGATAAAATAATCAGACTTCCATGGTTAATTGGAGCACTTATTTTTATTATTTCCCTATCATTTATTAAACAACTTATACGTGACGGGGTAAAAATTATTATTTTTTTTTTATATGCTCATGATGCATGTATCGGCCTATTCGTCGCTCAAGCCGAATATAGCGGCATTCGCGAATATTTTGGCACAAGGTATACTCACTCACCGTATACTAGTCGATTTATACGATGCGTAAGTTAGTGTACCTGCAGGACTTCATTAGATAAAATCAGTGCCACTATCCTAGATAGACCATATTACTAGGGCGAATACTTATTTATGCGAATTTACCAAATCCTATTTTTCACAAATCTTTTGTTGGTCAAATTTTTAAATTTAAAAAAAAAGGTGATTAAGCTTGTAAATTCAACCTGGCTCTGGTACCAACTGTGGCGGAACCGTCTGAATCGGTACATTATCGATAATACTCGTCTTCCATTGACACTAAGTATTCCGATAATGAACCAAGTCAAACACCTCCGTCGAGCACACCCGAAGGAGAACTCGAATAATCCACGTTTTCATCCAGGATACAATAATGAATACAAGCTTACAATACTTAGTCTATTTCATACAATAGCAGTCTTGGAAATTTATTCATTACAATACCAGAGTTCAGAGTGCAATAATTAAACAGCGGAAACTAATTAAACATCTAGCGGAAAGCGATACAAGGATCCGTCTGTGCCCACCAGAAGAATCCTCCACACAGCAGTCAACTTCTTAAATTGCACCTGCAACAGGGGTAAAATAAACCCTAAGTACAAAATGTACTTGCAAGACTTACCCGACTAGTGGGGATATATATTTTCCGACTCTCAAGGATATGAAAGGCTTTTTGGTTTGCTGTTTCATTTTTGCCTGCAAAGCTTACTAAAGTGTATCCTTACTGGTAAATATTTAGCAGTCATTTCTTTATTAGCTAAACATTCTAGGTAAGCACCTGTTCTACTTTCAAGCAAGTGATAAGCAATCAGACTCATTTCTCTTTCTTTCCTTTCTTCCACCAACTTTATTATTCCAGTTGTTACTACGATGCCATGCCATAGTCAAGCCGTACCGTCTAAGCGACGGCGATTCGCGAATCAATGTGCCCAGCTGGGTACCCCGAAAAACACACGCCTCGCTCGTACCCTAGGCACGAGCGAGACCAACCCGTTCCACTCCTGTCACAGGTTCCAGGTCCCCGTCCAAACTTGGACTCCAAGCCCCCACACTTGAGGCCCGGCCTCAAAGTGGTGCTTAGACCTCCACCTATCCCCGCCTCCAATCAGTCGGTCCGGAAAGAGCCGGAGCCCATGACAAGAGAGTAACAAGTCTTCCTAGCCCCCATCCGCTAGTATATGCTCGGGATAATAAGATCTGTGACAAGACTATTGTCCATAACAACGAACAGTTCTTAATCGACACGGACAGGGAAACGATGCAACCAAGCTAAGCCCGTGGCCGCGGGACATAACTTGTCACACCCACCAGTACCCAAACCATATCCCTGCCCGGTCTCCAATTTTCTTTCACCTTCTTATCATGTGATACAATAATAATCACCTATTGTGAGTAACGACAGGTTACCCACTACCGTCATCCTAAGCATCGCATCTACACGACCTGTACTAGTATGACTCATAGGTGGGTATATATGTGCAAGTAGTTTTCATATCAACTCCTGAAACGTAATGCAAACATATATATATCAAGTGATTAGTAAAATAGGGGTTATGCACCGGGGCTTGCCTTGGGCAGGCACGGAGTCAACAAAGTCAGTCGGCGGCTCCGGAACCTCCTCCGCTACAAGGACCTCCTCGATCACCTCCACGACCTCCTCGTACTCCTGGTCGTCGATGGTCACCACGTCCGCCTCCAACTCGTTCACTACATGCATGCAATGATGGTGCAATAAATTAATACTAAGACAACAACTCTTAAAAGTACACAACTACTAAGCTAATTAACTAACTCTAATGGTTAACATGCTAAGCTATCCATTACTTCTACTAAGCAAGAACTAGCTAGTCTAATATTTTCTACTAACTAAAATGCATTTCATGATAAATAGATAAATTTAGTTGAGCTCTAGAGACGAAGAAAAATGACATGGACAGACAACTCTTGATTTTCAATGAATTTAGGAAGAAGAATCAACGGAATTGGAGTTCGTATGGTGGAGATATTGGTTGCGCAAAGTAGCTATTAAATATCTTAAAAAAAAATCAAAGGAACTTAATTAGCTCATGGCTTTCTCCCGTGACTTGCTCATGAATGAGATCTTTAATCAAAGGAATAATGAAGACGGATGGCGCTGCTAGTGAGAAACAGAGGGAGTACAAGAGGAACTCGCGGGATACTTACCGCAGTCCACTGATGCTTCGATAGACGCAGCTTACACGGCAAGAACAGAGAAACTTGATTAGAGAGGAAGAGGCGGACAACGAGTCTGGCGAGCTCGCGATCGCGAGACGTCTCCTTTTAAGGACGAGAGACGCAGGGACGCTCGCACTGGAAAAGGGGTTGACGTGCGCGACGCAGCAAGTCTCCGTGCTACAGTGTTTTCTGCGCGCTACAGTAACCTCCGTGCTGCTACAGTGCATTCCTGCGTCGCTACAGTAAGCTCTGCTGCTGCTACAGTGCATCTCTGCGGCGCTACAGTACCCTCTGCTGCTGCTACAGTGCATTTCTGCGGCGCTACAGTAACCTCTGCGTCGCTACAGTGCATCTCTGCGGCGCTACAGTACTCTGCTCTGCTACAGTGCGATCAGGGGATTTTAGAAAAGCAAAAGAATTGCTAGCGCTGGAGTTGGATCAGGATGACAATAGTTAGTTGAACTGTGCTGAGGAATATTTGGACAAGGAATTAAATTAGAGCTCAAATTAGGAATTAGTGCAACAAAATTTAATTTCTCATTTTGCCAAAAACAATAATACATAAACATGATGCTCATGACATGGTTTAGTGATTTATTAACGCAGTAACACCGAGGGTGTTACAATTTAACTCTGACAGTCTGACTAATGAGAAGGAAGGGCTACAGGTGAATATAGATAGTTTGGATGAAATAACAAATAAATAAAACTTGCACCAATATATAGCTCACAACTTATACCAAAAAAAACTCGATCTGCGGGGGGTAAGACAGCCCCTGGGTATTGCATTAAACTCACAACTTATACTAGTCTAGTTGATTTTAAAATTGCAAAATGTGTAAAAGGATGTTAACCAAAAGAAGTCAGACTCAGAGACATGTTAGTGGCATGAAAATGGCACTTGTAGTGCACTAGTGCGCACTTGAATTCCAACTTCCAAGATGTTTTGTATCAACTGATCGATGCAAAACAACAAATAGTCCCAAGAAAGTCGGGATAGACTCATCAACTCACCAATGTACAAATCCAGAAATTTGGTTGCAGGGTCTATTTTCGAGAATAAGGAGACTATAATCAACCATAGCTTCTCAAAAGAAGAAAAGAAAAACACAATAATCAACTTTAGCTGCGGATACCATAAGGATGTTTTCCAGTTAGTAAATGTCTAGGTCCTGTGTGAGTTCATTATTTCTTTTTAATGGCTTGATATATGTCTTTTAGATGGCATTAAATGTTTTTACAGATTCCAAGTCTAGTCCAGTACTCCAGTGGTGAAGCTGGAACCAAAATGGCAGTGGTGCACCAGGAGGATATGGTCAAAACTCAAAACAAGCCAACTGTGACCTAAATTTCATTTTACTGTAGGGCAGCACCCTAGCCCTATGTTCTGTCGCCCCTCGTCTAGGCTTTAGTTGTTACTAACTTATTATAGAAAACATCAAGGATATTTGTTCTTTTTGGTTCCTAGATAGAAAGATCATGTACATTAATATTGAAATAATTTATCATTCTATCATATGAGCAGATATTCAATCACTAGTACAAACAACTCAACGAGGAGGAAGACCACAAGTACACATGACATAACTAGTAACTAATAGCTTAGAAACCACACCTCTGCCATTGTCCCGACAGAAGCAATAGTATAATGTCCATCATTTGTGTGTCGATAAACATAAACCTGACATTGGACCATAGCCAATTAAAACAGACAATGTAACAATGCATCACGACAATGAGAAATGGCACTCACCACGCCTATCATGCATGGAGCATCAACATGATTAATAGCCTTGTCAATAGCTTCCACTAATCTAGGCTGAAACACTCGAAGATGTAGGGAAGCTTCAGGAAACAAAACAACTCCTGCAGAAGTTCCATTACAGAACATTTAATATAATTCCACTATGTTGAAAATGTACGCCATCAACATAGAATAGTCCTCACTCCAGTGAAAAAGGCCAACACAGTACACAGATGGGCATTTCTATATATACTTTGTAAGATGAGATTATTACCACTAGTTACACAGTCAATTAGGTCTGTTCAGATTTTGGGAAGGACAACAGGATGGTCCACTTCAAAATGTATTGTCCTCATATTCAAATAAATTTGAGGTAAGCTTTGTCATACACTGCATGGTCCACAGGAAGCAGGAATGCTACCTTGAAGATAAAACATCGGCAGATTGAGGACTCTGTCTCCATCCAGGAAAGCAAATTTGCCTCGTGCACCATCAATCTTTGCCTCTAGCAAATAACCACACTGTTCATGCATTGAATCTAGGAATATAAAATCCGAATCTAGGAATATAAAATACACAAATAAGATTAGCATGAATATTTACCAAGGTAGGTGTGATCTTGCAAGGAAACAGTAGATGTATCGACCATAAGCTCCTCAGAAGTGTTAACCCCTCCATCTCCATGAGCATTTCTGCGATTAAAGAGTGTGAAGATGAAAAAAGAATAAAACAAGAGTTCACACAAACATTGAGTAGCAACAAGCTCATACAAATTCACTTCTATCTATACCATTTAATGAATGCAGGTACAGGTAGTGGGGAAATGTTTAGCAGACCATATACTATGTTCACTCATCCCATTGAACCAAGGGCCTTAAGATGTTATCTAGCGTATTAATCATTAGTAGCAAAATTTTGAATATAACCGAACTTGTGGGCACCATGTATACTACCTCATCACTCCTCCACCAACCTTTTTTACAGTTTTAGGGTCATTCCCCCGTCTTCCAATATAGATCAAAAGACAAGACTCCACCAACCATAAGTTTGAGTACATCGATAAAATTGTGGTTGCGAACTAAATGTCAACTAAAAAAAAGTCTCATAATTCAAAGTCTCATAAACTTAGGGAGCCTTAAAAATAAATAAATAGTTCTAACCTTATTGTCAACTAAACATATTTCCGAATCTTGCCCTACACCCACACGACGAACACATTAGGTTAGATTAGATCCATGTCACTATGGTGACGGACGAGAACACAGATGCGCCACCTACATCTTACGAAGCAGCCCGATCCATATCCATACTCAAACCGTGTGTTAGGGGCTGTTCCAACCCACTGATCCCACAACTAAACACACGGAAAAAGACAAGATCCGGCTCAGCAAACCCCATTCTCCAGTCTCCCACCTACTAAACCTGGGTTAGGGGCTAAGGGCTAGGGCCCAGTCACCCAGACCACGCAGCCTCAGGTTATAAGTGCAGTTCTGACTAATGGAGCGCCATTGGATAGGGTCCCAAGTCAAAGGGGCCCAGAATATTTTTAAATTTTATTAATGTTTTTAATTTTTATACTAAAAATAGCCCCATTTATTTCTTTTTTTTTATTTTTTGGTCGCGCCAACGTGCTTGGTGGGATAAAATAACATTGTCGTGCCACATGTGTTTTGCGTAGCAAGATATGCCACGTTGGATGGCGATTTCTACGTAGAAAACCTTGTCATGCTATTTCTATTGGCTTGACGTACTGTTTTATCGCGTCAATGCCTTAGTAGGAGTGGCGTGACAAGGCTCAACATTAGAAAAAAAAACCCATTTTCATATGACGTCAGATGAAGATGATTTATATAAAAATTATAGGGCTCGATAAGATCTACAACTTTCTAGTTTTAAGACTTTTTTCATTTGAGGTCCCTGAGATGTTTTAAAAAATAATATAAATCTTCAGCAACATAATAATTACGTACAAGTGCTTGTTGCCTTAGAAAAATAATATCTTTCTTGTATGATGTAAAATAAAAATATTTTATATATGAAAGTTATAACTCTCCATAAAATCAACAACTTTCTAGTTTTGAGTTTTTTTATTTAAGATCGCTAAGATGCTCAAAAAAAATAATATAAACTTTCAGCCGCGTGCATGTGCTTGTCACCTTAGAAAAATAATACCTTTCTTGTATGACATCAAATGAAGATACTTTATATATAAAAGTTATAGTTCTCAATAAGATTTACAACCTTTTAATTTTGAGTTTTTATATTTGAGATTGCTAAGATCCTAAAAGATAATATAAAATTTCATCAATATATTAATCGTGTATCGGGCTTGCCGCCACAAAAAATATATGTTTCTTGTTTGATGTCCAATGAAGATCATTTTTATAAAAATTATAGCTATCATGAGATTGCGACTTTTTAGTTTTGAGGTTTTCCATTTGATATCATTAAGGTGCTCAAGAAAATAATATAAATTTTAAGGATTATATTAATCGTGTCTTTTAAAAAACATATATTTCTGATATGACGTTGGATAAATATACTTTTTATATAAAATGTGTAGCTCCCGATACGATCTACACCTTACATTTAAAAAGTATCTATCTGACATCATATAAGAAAGATATGATTTTTCTAAAAAGACATATCTTTTATACGATTAATATGCTCTTTTAAATTTATATTATTTTGAAGCATTTTAACTATCTCAAATGAAAAATATCAAACTGAAAATTTTTAGATCACATCAATAACTACAACTTATCTTAACAACCTCAAATATAAAACTGAAAACTAAAGTTGTATAACTCATTTAGATATAAATTTTATATAAAAGTATCTTCATTTGACATCATATAGAAAAATATTATTTTTCTAAGATGATAAACGTTTGTACGTGATTATTATGCAACTGAAAGTTTATATTGTTTTTCGGACAATCCTAGCGATATCAAATAGAAAAACTCAAAACTAGAAAGTTGTAGATCTTATTGAGCTCAATTTCTATATAAAAATCATCTTCATCTAACATCGTTTGAAAAAAATATGATTTTTTTATAAGGTTAAGTCTTATCACGCCACTCTTGCTGGCGCGACCAAACTGTACTGTCACGTCAGCGGGAGTGGTGTGACATGATTTTTCACGGGAAAATCATCATGCAACGTGATACATCTTGCCACGCCAATGCATGTGGTGCGATAGCGTTATTTTGTCACGCCAGACGCGTTTGTACCACCAAAGAATTAAAAATAAAAAATAAGTGGGGATATTTTTAAAATAAAAACTAAAAAGGATTAAAAAAATTTAAAAAAAATCCGAGCGCCACCGGTAAGGTCCAATTCCGACACATCGGCGGCCGCGACGATCCATCGCCGCTCGGTCACCTGGCTCTCCACGTCTCCGCGGCGACGCAGAGCCAGCACAAAGTGCACAAAACACCCAAATCGGCCACCCGCCGCCTCCGTCCCCGCCGTCCCCTTCGTCCTGCGCCCCACTAGGTATCTCACTAACCACTTCACCCTCTGCCGGCATCACCTTCCTAGGTCGCTTTGAGCTCCCACCGCCCTTTTCCCGCGCGCCTTTCGCCATCTTTTTTCCCCCCTTACCCGTTCGGCATCCCCCGATGCGAAACCTGCGGCTGAACTCCGATCCACGTCGCGCCGCGCGGGGAGATCGGGCTGGCGCACTCATCCGGACGGAGAGGATGCTAGTGGGAATCAACGTGTCGTTCTCTCCTCTCTCGATTGCTCGGTACCCAAGCCTTTCTTTTCCGCTCCCTACCGATGTCGTTAGGTGGGAATCGGTTCTGGTATGAGAGTGAAACCAAACCAATCTAGAGGGAGCATGACGGCTAAGACCGTGCGATCTTTATTTTCTAGTACTAGGATGAAAAAGATCGCTCCTGGCGGTTAAGCTTTAGTGCTCGTTTCTATATCATGTTTGGATAGGTGTCACTTGCGTGCACCTAGAACTTGCTAAAATGAATTAAAAGGCCATCCCAACTAATTATTAGCTGACCCAGAAAACACCATTGGCTACTCACTTGCATCTCTATCGCATAGCTTCAGAATCTGGAAGTGTGACTTCCAGTGAGTTGGTTGCTGTTGCTGAACTGCAGAAGATCATGCTGTGTCTGCTCACTATGTGCAGTGCACCTCAAAAGCTTTGTGAATGTTTTGTTAGTGTTTTAGTGACCACAGGTTATATCCTCATCCAAAACTTAACTCTCGGTGCACCTGATCCAATGGAAGAGGAAAATTTCTGATTTGTGAGTAAATTTTGAGTGGAGAAACAATTGGTCAAGTTGGTGCTTTCTAGGTGAGAACAGAAACCTACTAATGTGCCAAAAAGTAATGGAGCGTACACATCAAACCAAGCATCTAGGTTCCTTTCTGGAGCACTGTGGATGAGAAATCCACGAGGATGCTTTTGGAGGTACTGTGCACATCCAGTTCATGTTATGCTATGCAGATGCTACTTTTAGATTGTGGAAAGTGAGTCTCTGATGCTATAAATGGATTGCTGAGTGATGATAACGTTATCATGTGCAAGCCGTAGAGCATGGATGACCTTGATATGTGGAAGCTAGACATTATAGTGTGAAGTATTTGCCAGGAAAGACAAGCTTTAAAGTTCCAAATGCTAAAAAAAAACTTAGCTTTGTCCTGATGCTTATACATGTACTAGAAGTCTAGATTCTAGAACTATCTTTTTATGTTTGATAAAAAAGGTCAAATTAGCAATCTTTGTTTGTTCAACTAAGTTTGTGTGTATGGTGGTGGAGTGCGAGGTAATATTAAGGGAGGGGCAGTCGCGGTGGCGTGTGCGCAGGACATGTGAGACACGCTAGTCGCTGCACATGAACTCTGAAGAGCCAATCATTGCTCCAGGGAGATCGTGGCAAATGGCTAGGCATGGTTGCCCCAGCAAGCGCAGAAGCAATCCACTGCTTGCATGTGTCTCCAGCAAGCGCAAATAGCTCCATTCTACAGTCATGTAGGAAGCCTCTTCAGCTCTTCTGTTCTTCCAACTTCCAAGGCTCCCAGGTGGCGACGCTCGTCAAGATGACAGCAGCTGCCAAGAAATCTTCCTGGTTTCTAGTTAGATGATGATGGGGGAACTGGGAGATTAGATGGATGAGCTCAGGCTTGTCGAGTTTTTTAGGAGCTTTCCTTCCAGGAGATGCCGTCCCTGTGGGTGTATCATCTTGATTTACATCATAACATACAGAGCTTGAGAATTTTTGTTTTTATTGAAGGGGCCATGTTCACTATCCCTTTTCTACATAGAAAAGGACATAATGAATGACAAATAGATTTGTGGCAGAAGGAAAATTATTGCCTTGAGAATACTCACTTATGAAATGGATAGAGACAACAGTACAGGAATGAACAGAACCATGCCTTGGGATATTTGTGAATATTTAAGCACCATTCGGGGAAGGTACTGACTGAATAGCTTGCATGTAGACAATGTTTGCTGTTTATTCATCTGTGGCAATGGCAATGACCCATCCAGAATTTTCTTTTTGCCGATACCGATATCCATTTCCTGTGTAGGCTTTCTGTTTGTTTCGAATTTCTGATCCATGCCGTATGTGGTGACGTTTGTCCGAACATGTGATGGCGACACCAGTGACTTTCCAATTAAAATAGGACTGCATCAGGGGTAAGCTTTGAGCCCTTATTTATTTGCTTTGGTGATGGATGAGGTCACAAGGGACATACAAGGTGATATCCCTTGGTGTATGCTCTTTGCTGATGATGTGGTGTTAGTTGACGACAGTAGGACAGGGGTTAATAGGAAGTTAGAACTATGGAGGCACACGTTAGAGTCGAAAGGGTTCAGACTTAGTAGGACCAAGACCGAGTACATGAGGTGCGATTTCAACGCGACTAGGTATGAGGAGGGAGACGTTAGCCTCGATGGGCAAGTGGTGGCCAAGAAGGATACTTTTCGGTATTTAGGATCGATGCTACAAAAGGATGGTGACATTGATGAAGATGTTAGGCATAAAATTTCAGCCGGCTGGTTGAAATGGCGTCAAGCTTCTGGCGTCCTCTGTGACAAAAGGGTGCCTCAGAAGTTGAAAGGTAAGTTCTATAGGATGGTGATTCGTCCGGCGATGTTATAAGGTGCTGAGTGTTGGCCTACAAAAAGGCGACATGTCCAGCAATTGAGTGTAGCAGAGATGCGTATGTTGCGTTGGTGTTGTGGGCACACAAGGAGGGATAGAGTCCGGAACGGCGATATTCGGAATAGGGTTGGGGTGGCACCAATTGAGGAGAAATTGATTCAACATCGGTTGAGATGGTTTGGACATGTTCAACGGAGGCCTCCTGAGGCGTCGGTGCGTAGTGGGGTTCTAAAGCGGGCCGATAATGTAAAGGGTGGTAGAGGTCGACCTAAACTAACTTGGGACGAGTCCGTTAAGAGAGACCTTAAGGAGTGGAATATCTCTAAGGATTTAGCTATGGACAGGAGCGTTTGGAGACTGGCAATCAACGTGCCTGAACCGTGACCTCTTTCTGTCTTGTGTCATTTATGTCCCTTTATGTGTCTCCCTGTTTATCGTTTCTTTTGGGTTTTATCTCTAGCCTACCCCAACTTGCTTGGGACAAAAGGCTATGTTGTTGTTATTGTTGCTGCCGTATTCCTCTTATCAAGTTGTGATGTTGACTTGGGGTGAACTGCAATCATCGGATCAATCATTGAATGAATCTCTTTTACCCCTTTTGCAAAAGACTGTTAGTTTTGCCACGTGGTCCAAGCTGTTGAGGTCTATTCTTTGTCCTACTTTTCTTTGGCTGAGGCTCAAAGTAAGCATCTTGGCACTATTCTAGATCTCGGCCATTCTCCCAGATTTTATCACCACATTATGTTTGAACTTTGAGGGGCACAAAAAGACATCTTGTTCCAGCTTTCCCATTTGTCTCATTATATTCTATTCTGGGATTTCACTGGAGAATTTCTCGCGTAATCTTAGGATGCTGTTGTTTAAAAACCACAGCAGTATTCTCTATTTCGCTGACCCACAAAACAGCCAAAAGGTACCATTATAACTGTATAAGTTCATGCCTATGTTTTCTTTTGAGCAATCCAATGTGAGAAAATTTGGCAGTAGATACTGTATTAGATCTTAATTCTCTTCACTCAAATGTGTTTACTTTTAGGTGGGGGTGTCAAGTAAAATAATAATACAGTATTGTATCATGTTTTACGTACACCTACAGAAAGCCGTTGGTGCTGTTCAATCACTTGATGTCAGCTAATTCTATCTTTGATCGGGTTTATTCAGGAAATAGTCTGGATGCCATGAAACAGGTTAACTCTTGATAATTCCTAAAAGTAAGTTCCTCTAATGATTTCTTTGTGATTGTTATACACCAACATATATCTCTTATAAAGAGATACAGGCTACAAGAATCCGCATCTATTCAAGTCACTCTCCAAACTGTGGATAACTTGTGCACACCGTGGCAATCAAATCACCTGTGCATGCAAGATGCTTACATTTGCTATCCAGAAACTGGAATATCTAAGTTTCACTTATGTTTGGTAGACAAATAGTAACTGCCTCCTCCACTATATAAGCATATGGCGTGCTCAACTTTCTATATCCATTGTTCCCACCAGTTTATATATGTCTTGTGACTTGTGAAGTGTGTTCCTATCTGTATCACCTTCACCTTGCCACCCTTTGGCTAGTTCATTCATACGAATGGATTATTCTAATTTGCGTCGCCAAGCTGCATCCATGAAAAAGAGCCTCTTTGATCAGGCCTGTATTATACTATGGAGATTTCTAATCGATAGTTTATCTTTATGCTTTCACAAGGACCTAAAAGTTTGATCATACCTTTTTCCTATGCATAAGCATGCCTGCTTTTGATCCCATCCATGGCAGACACTGTTTTATGGTTTTCAATGTTTTTCTTTGATATATCAAATGCTGACTCAGTAAGTTTTATTTCATCGACAGGGGTACCTAGATGAGCAATTTTGCCAGGTGGAAGACTTGCAGGATGAAGCTAGTCCTAATTTTGCGGAAGAGGTTGTCACTTTGTTTTTCAAGGACTCGGCCAGGCTAATATCAAATGTTGAACAAGCTCTGTAAGTAAAACATGCATATCATCAAGGGAAAAGTGATTTCTTGTTCAAAAAGAAAGAAAATACGATGCAAACAGAAGTGTTGAACTTGACTGATTAAAATTTTGTGACACTGCAGGGAAAAGTACCCCAAAGATTTCAATAGATGGGATACATACATGCAGCAGCTAAAAGGCAGCTGTTCCAGGTAGCTCTAGTGCTGCATCTGGATATATTTTTTCAGTTGCATATGATCCATATGGGACTGATTCAGTACAGCACACAGACCTTACTTTATAGTTTTGTGAATAATGAGGACGATCGAGTTTAACTGAACATCCTGCAAAGCTGACACTATCCTTTTTGAAACAACTACTGCATGCTTCAGCTTCTTAAAAAAGTGGGAAAAAATCTGAAGCATGTCAATGCCTCACTGATGACATGTCCAGTATGCAGTATGCTTGTAAACCAAGGTTCTTGGAGGCTTTAAGGTGGTCTGGTATCTCAGAGAAAAACTCGTATTTTGTAGTTCTGCATGCCAACCAAAACCGTAACGCGTGCGAATGAATTTTTGTAAGCACGGCATGGTTCTGAATCAGATGTAAAGAAAGCATAACTCTGACATCTGAACACATTATCATTGTTTTATATTTATATAAAGTTTACATGTGTTTGATGACGTTACAAAACTTGATGCAGCATTGGTGCTTCAAGGATGAAGAGTGAGTGCATGTCATTCAGGGATTACTGTGGACAGGGAAATGTTGAAGGGTCTGTATCTCTCTGTCTG
Source organism: Saccharum hybrid cultivar R570 (assembly GCA_038087645.1). Lineage (NCBI taxonomy): Eukaryota > Viridiplantae > Streptophyta > Magnoliopsida > Poales > Poaceae > Saccharum > Saccharum hybrid cultivar. The sequence continues at coordinate 24,494,637 of JAQSUU010000120.1, forward strand.
CTTAGTTCTTTCAGATTTTTGTCTCATGTCAAGAAATGAGAACAGCCATTGTTTACTCCTGTGGCATATTTCGGTTTGCAGTTGCATGAGATCGTTCCAGAAAGTGAAGAGGGAGCACGGTGCCCTGAGGCAGAAACTAGAGGCCTATTTCCAGGTAATCATCCGCCACAAATCTCATCCATTTTTCTGTAGTTTGTGTCATGAGCCATGGATCTCATTCAGTTTGTGTTAATACACACAGCTGCTACGACAAGCTGGTCCTACTGGAGCTGCCACCAGGCCTGGAATGTAAGAACTAGGAGTTGCAGGAAAACGGAGTATGGCCCAAGAAGATATCTCACTGCAACTAACTGGCCCAGTGGCCCTGCTGCGCAGCAATTAGGGGTCAGCATACGAAGCGAAACAAGAGATGATATGAGTGGATAGGCATAGAACTGTAATAAGATATTATTTTTTCAAGGAAAAAAAGTCAGAGGAGAGGAAGGGATGGGGAACCTTGTGTATCTGTGAGTTTACAAACTTGCCTGAAAGATGGTATTATTGTCTCGTGTGTAATATATTCCTTCCCTACCAAAATAAATCAACTCCTAGACTCATCGTAAGTCCCACTATCTTGAGTTTGACTAATTTTACAATGAAGAATAATAACTTTTATGACACCAAATAAATAGATGATGAAAATATATTTTATGTTGTATTTAATGATATATTAATTTGGTGTCATAAATATTTATGATCTTTTGTATAAATTTGGTCAAAGTCAAAATAATTTTTTTATTGCCTCAACCTTCGAGTACAAGTTGTAGTATCTGAACTTACGCACTGACACACACCACACGCATGCACACACATCTCCTAGTGCGCAAGCTAGATCTATACCCTATATCTAGGTATAAGATAACACGGATGAGAGATATGATAGTTGTGGCACATCCGCGCGAGAGATATGATAGTTGTGGCACATCCGCGCGAGGCAACTGGAATTATTTTGGGGACCTGCCCCGGTGAGAAACGGAGTCGATCCCAGGGATCGAACTCGCGTCCAGTGGTTCGCACACCAGCGAACAAACTGTCAGAGCTAGCGCTTGGTCTCAAAGTCAAAATAATTTGACTTAGGATAACTCTAGAAGTGATTTATTTTGAAACAAATGGAGTATAACGATGGAACAAGATTACAAAAGTATATAAGACAACCGTACTATTGCCCTCTTAGAGTCTTTTATCTACCATGCTTATTCATGCATTTTTTTTTCTCCTTTGCTCATTTATCGAACTACAGAAGCGTATGGTCGCAGTGCCTACACTTTCAGGATCAAGGCGATCAAGGACAGGGAGGGATTGCATGTGGATCAGAACGCTGTGCAGTGCTTATGTTGGACCGGTGCCTAGCTCTGAGCGCCATGCCGCCGTCTGGTACACCGTGGTCCGTGGAAGGGATTGATGACGGCAGGTGGCTGCCAACCAAACCAACCGGGCAAACAGAAAGATATATAATCCCTCTATTTCGTAATCCTAGTTAGCTCGTTCCTCTCCATGGCCTGAAATTTTGGTCGTAGTTAGCTCATTACTCTTCACGATCCAGAAATTTGGTCCTCACCGGCCCGGAATTTTCGACTAGGACCGAAAATTTCAGTATATGTGATTTAATCCGCTGCAAAGTTTTTAAGTTTTATATCACACCTATTCACCCTCCCCCTCTATGCATAGTGATCTTTCATTCTGCTTTGCTGCAATGCTACGTTCGATGTTTTACGACGTAGCCTCTTGTAATCTTGACTAACCAAATTACTCCAGTTGTAATACAGAAATCTGTCGTCTATACTCCCTTCCAATTCAGCCCTTGAAACTTCTTCACGTCCTTTGATCAACACTTCAGAACCCGCACATGCAATTTGAATTGATCCACGCCCTTACTGATTTAGAAGCACGCAAACTCCTGCGATACAAACCTGCATCCTTAGCTTGAGCCACGCGTCGCCATGCCACATAGAACAAAACTCCCATCAGCCGTCACACTCCTATGACATTGTTGCTAATCCTATCGGTGTCCCATACAACAGTATGACTATCTTGTTGCCGCCAGCCTCTCCGCCATGCACCGCGGTATGTTCACCCTCCAAGCGAACTGTTTGCTAGCCATCCTGAATTGTCCGTCTCATGCCTACAAAATGTTCGGCCTCGGTCCGTCGATCACAAGTAGGCCGCCAACGAACTGCTCTACACCTCGACCCTGTCAGCCTGCACCTGACTTCATCGCTTTCCAAGAGCACACGTTGAAAACACCGCTGTGAAACTTTCATCAGTCACCATGTGCACCACGATCGTACACCATCGACAACCTCTGCTCGTCACCAACACGCACTGCAACATCGGGCCCGAGGTCTGGTCAGCTGAACGCTAACTCTCCTCCATCGCCTGTTGCGAATTTCATCGGCATCCACAAGGCCGTGTCGTGTCTCGTTGTTCATAACTCTCGCGACTCTCCCATTGTCCTGTGCGCTGATCCGATCCGACCGTCTACTCACCCCGCAGACTGTCTGTCCAGGTTCATTACCGAAACCTGCGTATCATCGTCAACATCAATCCGTGCCACCTATATTGAGTCCCTTGTGTATACCCCCTCCAGTCTTTGCCTTGCATCCTATCGTGAGAACCCCAAGACTCCAGCCGAGCCTCTCATCGGGGAAAAAACATTACTCCACCTCTCTTGCCAATACAAAGCTTGCGAGGTTGTCTCCAGGGGCGATGCCAGGTTCAGCTTGCCGAGTACCCAGGCACCAGGGTAAAAAAAATGTTTTACCACTAAACAACTTCAAATTTACCATATATTTTAAGAGAGTTATATATGCCATTTGAGCTGTGCACCAGGGTCATTTCGTCACTAGCTTCGCCCCTGGCTGTCTCCATCTTTTCGACCTTTCCCAATACTCGATTTCCTTGCTTGATCTCACCACGGCTTAATGCATCATGGGCCTGCCAACATCACGACACCACATGTATGTAGGACGGAAGTTAACACCAGATTGTTAGTCTCCTCTATCTAGTTCCTCCATGCACCGCTTTAGGGTGACCACGTGCTGCCCAAAACACACAGGGAAATTGCTCCTCCACACACGTAACAGAATAGGACTTATTACCATCACGTCGTCGCCGCAGATCGGTTGTATCTAGACACAATGGGTCATGTTTGGCAACGTTCCTTCTCAAGTGCTCCTCTAGGAGCCAGAGCATTTGAGGAACCATTTTCCTTTTTTTGGCGTGGCTGGCGTCTAGACGTCCAGACGGACGCGCGCGTCCAAACGCCATCACAGCCTGCCCCGTCCGCCTTCACCCCGCCCCACGGGCGCACTTCGCCCCATCTCTACGCCCGTCGGTAGCCCCTGACCCCCTCCTCTCTGTCCGCGCGGCAGCACTCAGGAGTCGCGATGAGCAGCTGAGGACGAGCAAGCCCCGATCGTAGCACCACCGTCCGCCCCCCCCACTCCCCGGCACGTCGCGCGCCTAGTCTACTCGTCCCTGGCCATACAACATAAAACACTTGTAACATGAAAAACATTTGAATGCAACATACATAGATGAAACATTTGGAACATGCACTTGCAACATGTGTGTGAAACATACAAAACATCCAGATTTGCAACTTGCAACATGAAACCACTTGCTACAACATAAGACTGAAAGAGCTGAAACATTTATAACATACCGTTGCAACATATGTGTGAAACATATGTAACATCCAGATAAAAAGATGGTAACAGAAACAGATGAAACATGTTGAACAAACGCTTGCAACATGTCTTTGAAACACTTGCAACATGTGCAACATCCTTCGATCTACTTTTGCAATATCAAGATGAAATAATTGCAATATACAATTAAAACGTCTGAAACACTTGAAACATACATATGCAACATAGGGGGGAAGGTCGGGCCAGTTGATTCCGGCCGTCAGGGTGGGAGCCGACGGCGAGCCACGGCGCGCGAGCACCACTAGCACCGGCCACACTCGTGGGTGCCCTTGGCTCAGCGGGGAAGACCTAAGGCGCCACAGCACGTGTGCCCCAGCAGTCGTGGCGGGGTCAGCGACGTGCCCAACGGTGATGGGCGACGGACGAACAGCGAGGGAGCGAGCAACGCAGGTGACTGTCACGTAGGTGAGTGGCACATGGAGCGAAGGCGCGCGGCGCGACCGACGATGGGGGAAGGGCACGGCGTGGCAACCCGACGAGCGCGCGCTGGGGAAGGGAGCGGACGGATGAGCAACCACGCCGAGCGATGCAGGTGGCTGCCACACAGGTGAGCAGCGCAGGGACCGAGGGCGCTAAAGGGTCGAGATGGCGGACTAGAGGGGGGTGAATAGTCCGTTCTAAAATTAATCGCGTCGGCTAACTGAAACAAATACAGAATTAAAACTATCGATCTAGCCAAGACTACATCCCCTCTATCTAAGTTCACAAGCACCTATCAAAGATTATAAATAGCAACTAAGGTGCTTTCCTTAGCAAGAGCTCTCCTAATTAATTCTAGAGTAAGGTCACACAAACCTATGCACTAGTACTTTACAACACCGGGGAGCTTCTACACAATTCTAGTAAGCAAAAGCACAAAGCCACCTATAGTCACTAGCAATGCTCAATAGCAAGGCAACTAATGCCAAACTAGAGAGCGCAAATTACTTAGCTACATAAACTAAGCAATGTGACTAACAAGGTTACACAAACCAAATTAGCCACACAATAGGTGCTACTTCTATACTACACCAGCAAGAAGATAACTAGCAAACTACACAAGTCATAGTTAGCTCGGAAATCAAGTGCCACTAGATCAATGTCTTGAGCATATGCATTAGGATCTAGTAGAGAGCTAACATAACGCCTTGGAAAATGTTTGTGAAATGCTAACACACTTGCACATGATGGTATACACTTGGTGGTGTTAGCACATTTGCAAAGGCGGTGGAGTTTAAGCGGTAGAGAGGGGTTTGGGTGGCGGGATTCAGCGCATTTTGGGGAAGTGAAATGCCTATTTTCTACAGCGCCGAAAGTTGGAAAAGAAACGGAGGCGAACGGCGGTCACTGTGTTGACCGGACGCTGCACCGGACGCGGTCACGGTTTGACCGGACGCGTCCGGTCAGTTCAACGCGGCGCGACACTAGGGTTTGTGACCGGACGCTGGTCTGGCCTGACCAGCGCGTCCGGTCAGTTCACCAGTGCGCAGAAGGAGAGCGCGCGACCGGCGCGTCCGGTCCCTCACGGAACCGGAGCGTCCGGTCAGGCGTCCAGAGGGGCAGAGCGAAGCGGAGTGACGATCGGACGCGGGGCGCGTCCGGTCACATGCGATCGGACGCGTCCGGTCTCGACGGGAGCTTACTGGAACGTGACCGGACGCTGGCACTGTCGCGTCCAGTCATTCGCAGGAGCGCGTCCGGTCATTCGTAGAAGCGCGTCCGGTCATTCACGGGAGCGCGTCCGGTCAGGGCAACGGCTAGTTCTGACGCGCACTGTTTCTTGCTGTCGTGTAGTGACCGGACGCGTCCGGTCACCCTGACCGGAGCGTCCGGTCAGTGCGATTTTCGCTGCGTCGTCTGTAACGGCTAGCTGCGTACCCCTTCGTTATAAATAGAGGGTGTCCGGGGTTTGAGGGGAACTCTTGCACATTTTGAGACCTAGAGACATCCTTTGAGCCAGAGAACAACCCCCCCACTCATCTCTTTGCATAGTTGCACATCTTGAGTGAGATTGAGTGAGATTCAAGTGCATTGCTTGAGAGTTGCATTCTAGAGGCACTTGATCTTCGAGTTGCTGCGGATTTCTTGTTACTCTTCCGTGTTTCCCGACACGGTAGACGGCTTGGAGCAGCGGAGGTGATTGAGCTCACAATTGGAGATTGTTGGAGCCCTCACCAAGTGTTGTAAGGGGTTCTTGATCCTTCCCCGCGGGAGTTCGCGAATTGGATACTCTAGTGGAGCTCGTGGCTTGGAGGATCCCCATCTTGTGTGCGGTTGTGCGGTGCCCGCCGAGGGCTCGACTCTTGATAGTCGATTAGCTCGCGAACCGACAAGTGGGTGTATCACCACAATGGGGAGTAGCTTGCCGGGAAGCAAGTGAACCTCGGGATAAATTCTTGTGTCATTCTCTTCCCGAGGATTTCTCTTGAGTGATTGATTGATTGGTACTTCTCTTCTCTACACGGCGGTATAATCACTCGAAGCTCTTCTCTCGTATTACATCTTGTATCTAGCTTGTAGTTGTTGTTGTGTTTAGTGGATAGCCTTGTACTAGACTTGTGTAGGTGGCTTGCTTAATTAGTTAGAGCTAGTGCATTTTGCTCCGCCACCTTTTGTACTAACTTGTGGTTAAGTAATTATTGTAGAAGTTTTAATTAGGCTATTCAACCCCCCTCTAGCCTATTTGGACCTTACAACAAGCCAACTAGTTACAAGAGCAATTACACAAGCACAAGTATATGAAAGTGAAAGTAATACAAGCTTGTGTTTCGGAGAATGCAAACCAACGGGATGAACAAGGTTGATACGATGATTTTTATCCCGAGATTCACGTGTTAGCCAACATGCTAGTCCCCGTTGAGACAAGCTCCAAGGTTGCCACCGGTCCTCTTGCTCTTCTCGTTGTGGCGATGCACCCACTTATTACATCACGAGCTAATTGACTATCAAGAGTCAAACCCTCAGCGAGTGTCGCACATCCACTCACAAGATGGGGATCCTTCAAGCCACAAGCTCTAGCACTTGACCCGGCCGGACCACTTGTCGCCCTTCGCGTCTCGCTTTACTAGAGTTGCTCTTCGCAACTCCCGTGGCGCGAGCACAATGCCCCTCACAAAACTTCTCCGGAGCCTCGCACAATCTTTTTGCAAGCTTCGACGGAGCCTCCAGCCACCAAGCCGTCTAGGAGGTTGCAACCTCCAAGAGTAACAAGCACCACCGGCTTGCAACTCGAACACCTAGTGCCACTCGATGCAATCCTCACAATTCAACGCACTAGAATCACACTCACTCGCAATCGATTCGCACTCTTGCAAGCACAAGTGAGTTAGAGGCTCTCCTAGCACTCCCAAAGCATGGACACTAAGTCCCAAGGGTGCCAAGCACCAGCCAAGGCCGGCCATCACTTCTATTTATAGCTCCACAAACAAATAGAGCCGTTGGAAACCTCACTGGGCAAAATTCGGCGCGACAGACGCGTCTGTCGCACCACCGCGTGCCACGCGTCCTTCCTCGTTCGAAAACCAACGGTCGTCTCACCAGCGTCAGACTTGTCCGACGCATCGAGGGCGCGCGTCTGTCGCACCGATAGACGCGACACAGAGAACTCCACGCCGCGCTCAGCCGACAGACACGACCAACGGCCTAGTGACAGACGCTGCCTGTCGATTGTCGAACGGGCACACCTGGATGCCTCCTCAGTGCGCAGCCGACAGACGTTGTCGTCAGCGTCTGTCGCGCGAACGCCCGCGCGTCCGTTGCCTCCTCCTCTGCTGGCCGATCTAGGGTTGCCCCACAGACGCCCGGGCAACGTCTGTCGCTCCCAGTCAGCGCGTCTGTCGCGTGTATTTCAAGCGAAACTCCACCTTTGCTTGCTCCACTTGTTCCACCCTTTCACAAATGAGCTATTCCAAGTATGTGTATCACTAAAACACATGTTTTAGCTCATAAAACACCTCCGTGATTTCGCCTCCAATTCTCGACATCGGTGTAAAGGAAAATAGTCATTTCATCTCCTCGAAAACGCTTGAATCCCGCCTTGCAAGCTCGGCGGGAGGGAGAGAGGACCCCAAACCCCTCTCTACCCCTCAGACTCCATCGTCTTCGCAAATGTGCCAACACCAACAAGTGATCACCACCTTGTGCACGTGTGTTAGCATTTTCACAATCATTTTCTCGAAGGAGTTAGGCACTCAACTTGCCTTGCCACTCGATCCTAACACGTATGCAAAGTTAGATCACTCAAGTGGCACTAGATGACCGATATGCAAACAAGTTTGCCCCTCTTGATATTACGGCCATCTATCCTAAACTCGGTCATCAACTTCTCTACATACCTATGACCGGTGAAATAGAAATGCCCTAGGTTATACCTTTGCCTTGCGCATTCCACTCCATCTCCTCCGACATTGATGCAACACATGCACCAACCATATCACAAATGATATTATCCACTTCATATCATCATGTGACCTTGGTCCATCGATCTTGACCTCACTTGCTCTTCACCGTTGCGTTGGTCCATCGGTGCCAAGTCTTGCTCAAGCTTCACCGCCTCACGGTCCATCGCTTCAAAGCCTTCGACTTGCCCTTCACACTTGCAACCGGTCCATCGAGCCAAGCCTCATCTTGATCTTTGCCACCTTGGCCACATGACTCCATGTCATGTCTCATATGCAATGAGCTCCTCCATGACACCATCACCTGTGGACTATGTAACACCCCGGTGTTACGCATGTATTTAGCATTGCAAATCATACACATGATGCATCATTTGCATTTATAATCACGTGTGAAGTAGAGTGCATTTTGAGTTGAAATATTTCTATAAAACGTGAATGTTGCATACAGTTATTTAGAATTGTTTCACCTTAATTATGCTTGCTAGGCTACTAAAACATGGGTGGCTATAATTGTAAATCATCAAGAATTAGTTATCATAAATTTTGGAGCAACTTTGGTATTCAAAGTTTTGTCAAATTTGCTTTTAAAAATATTACTGAAAAATGGTCAAAAACCCTCCATATTTAGCTTTTATTCTCCAATTCAAAATATGTTGGGAATTTTGAGTTGGTCCCTTAATAAAAGTTGTAGAGGATTAAATTCTAAGCAACTTTCATTTTTGGGCAATTTTTAGAAAAAGTCATTTTCTTGCTCAAAATGGGATTTGAAAACTGTTATTTGAAATTTGTTTGAAAATAGAAAATTGAAAAATCAATTTCTCACCTAAACGGGCCGCCGCCTCCCTTTCGGCCCGCTGGCCAAAGCAGCCTAGCTTCCCCCCCCGCGCACGCGCCCGCAGCAGCTCCCGCGGCCCGGCCCACGCCCGCGCTGCGCCTCCCTCTCCCGTGCGGATGCGCCCACTCACTCCTCCTCCACTCCCTCAGCTCGCCAGCAGTAAGAGCAGAGCCCGCGCACCGCCTCCGCCCCGTGACCGAGTACGCGCTCGGCGGAGTTGGCTGCTCCGGCCGCCCCAGCTCACCGCCGGAGACTCCATCTTCCTCTGAGCACCCTCGCCCCGTCGCGCAACCCGTGCTCACCTTAGCTCGCCGTGGTATAACCCCTATCCTCGGTAATCTCTCGCCGGAGTTCGGGTCTGCTCACCGGAGAAGAACCGCTCCATGGGCACCTCACCTCCGCTTCACCCCCCGCTCTCCTTTCTCGCGCACAAGTACCCCACCATGTCCCTGATGCTCTCGAGCGCCTCCACGCACCTTGCCGTGGCCGGGAGCGCCTCGCCGTTGGTGACCCGCACCGCCGTTCCACCATGCACGGCGGCGGCCAGCTTCCCGAGGTCGTTAGGTCACGCCACGAGCACCGTTGAGTTCGCGCGAGGGTGGAGATCACCCCGGTCCTCTTGGCCTGGCCGGAGACCTCACCGCCGGCGAGCTGTGGCCGCCGGCGTTTCTCTCCCTCTCCCTGTGACTAACCCGTGGGGTCGCGGGTCCACATGTCTGTCTCAGTATGCACGCGTGTGTGTACAACTCTGGGTGGCTCTAGCATTTTCAGCCGGTTTTCAGAGAAAAGGATTTAAAGAAAAGGATTTCTTATTTCTGAGAAATTGCTTTGGAAAATTGTAAATTGCTCATTTTAGCTCCAAAAATTGTGAAACAAATTTTGGTGGGCTTCTTAGAACCAGATCTATGACGTAAAAATATTGCATGTCAAGTTTGAAATACTTTTCTGTAGAGCTTTTATTTAATCATTGAAATTGTTGTTTTCTTGATAAATGCTTAATAAATCACAGAAAGCTCAAAAAAATATGGTTCCAATTTTGTTAATCTTTTTGTGCAATTCACTTTATAGGAAAAATATGTTCCATGCATATTCTGTGGAAAATTTTTGATGTGTAGATCAAGTGCTTTTATTTGATGGTTTTTGTTATTTTTGATAGAGAGCAAAAATTGTATAAAATATGTATATGATAATTTTTATATAGTGATTTTTTACTGTGTAGAATGTAGAAAAAATGCTAAATCTGTTGTTTGATACTTTTCATAGTACAAAGTATTTTTATGCTCATTTTTAGGCCCTAGATTGTTATTTTTGTGTAGGTAGTTCTAGTACTCCAAATGTAATGAAAATTTTGTGGCATGCTAGATTAGATGATAGTAAGCCACTGTAATTTTCTTAGATTTTTCTATGCTGCCAAAAGAAGTGTTGCCATTCAAACATAGTTTCAACTAGGGTTTAATTAACCTTGTTAATGCATGATTAGTTAATAAGATTTGCTTTGGTGTATTTTTGAAGCATCTTAGATTTCTGTGGTGACTTGACATAGTAGAGAATGATTGTAATAGTAGTATACTAGTACATGTTCTTGGATGATGTGGACTACCTTGTAGAAGAGTTGTATTCCTACTTTATACAATAAAGTAAACTTATTCATCTACATCCCATTCATCATGATCATTACATGTCATCTCTACAATGCACCTAGGCATGAGCACTTATACATTTGCATCATACAGGATCGCAGGAAGTAATTCCGGTAGCAGTTCCCGAGGAGCCGGAAGAGCAGCCCGAGGTGCAAGAGCAGGAGGTGCCCGAAGCCGATGAGGAGGTCGGTGAGGATCTTCCAGAGTGCCCCGACCATCGCCTAAGCTCTTTCGAAAGAGGCAAGCCCTGGAGCATTTTTCTCCCCCGGTTTGCAATTATTAATTAAAGTTTTACCTTAATTGATGCATTACGTTTAGGAGTTGATTGCAACTATTGTTGCATTATGCCTTATTTACCTTTGTTCTACCGTATCCTTGTTACCCTGGTATTCGCAGTCAAGAAATGCTTAGCTTGCTTAGACCGGTAGAAGTCGGGTGATTTCCTGTCACCTGCGAGCTATAGGTGGTTACCTGGATCTGCTTGAATAAGTATGTCATCTTAGGATAACTAAGTGTTAATTTGAAATTGAGACCGGACGGAGACTTACAGGGTTTCGGACTGTAGTGTTTTCCGTCTGTGTCGGTTAAGGACCGACCGTTGTTGGGCCTCGAGTCATGTTGAACGCATGCCTTACATTTAGCTGGCCGAATAATGTACCTTTCGACCGTGAAGCTGGGAGATTATTCGGGCCGAGTGGATTGCCCGCAGCGCACTGTACCGGAGCAGGTGTGGTAGGACACGGGGGCGCGATGATAAGGCCAAAGAGCAGTCGGGCGGCCCCTGGGTACATGTGGTTCCTGGCAAACTCGAGACTTTACCTGGATAGTTGACTCGGTGACCAATATCTCACTTTAGCGGGTGAGTGAGGTTTGTGTGAGGAATAAATTACCAGCTGGTTAATAATCGATTCGAATCGCCATTGTTCACTGGATAGTGAATACTTGACTTGAGTTACTTTATCGTAGTAATATTGATGAAACACTTGGACAGTTATATGAAATATGACATGATGGAAGTTGTTAATGATCATTGGTTATCCTTACTTGTTTGATCACATGTTTACTCTAGTACAGGTGTAAATGTAGTTGGCAGATTAATAAAGATTTAACTTGATATAAAAGCTTCTGGAAAAGGTTCTTTAAATGCTAAAAATGCCTTTTTGCAAATGAGTCAGCTACCCTACTATAAAGCTTTTCATAATCCTTGGTGTCATTTTGTTTTCGGTTATGTCGGGTAAGTCTAGCTGAGTACCTTCTCGTACTCAGAGTTTTGTTCCCACTTGTTGCAGATGGACAGATGTATTATGGCTACTGTATCAACTGTCTTTATCCTGCGATGGGTGAAGCTTAAGACCATGGGCAGTGGCCGTTTCCTATGTCTCGTCTAATGCTTTTGTTGGAGATGATCATCAGCTGGCACTTTATTTCGAACTCTGTGTGAGTGTGTGTGTGGATTGAACTAAATGCTTCTGCTACTTTTATTTGAACTTGGTTTGTAATAACTATGTTTAAACTCTGATGTATCTGTGATGTGAACTTTTATGTAATTTGTGATGGTGACCGCTAAACTTATTACGATCTTGGCTGGTATGTAAGTTGGTTTGAAATCCGTCGTGATTTCACGGACTACCGGATTATACGGACTTAAGTTTGCTAAATTGTCTGCTCGGTGGATGATTTTTCTGACTTAATTTCGTATAATTGGTCGGTTCTATTACAGACTAATCTCCTGTGTATCTCACATTAAACACAATTAGTCCACCTAAGGTTGTCACTCAATTACCAAAACCAAACAAGGACCTTTCAGGCGCATGGTGCGGCCAGCGACAAGGAAAGGAAACAGCACAGCAGCTCGACGAGTGCGCGCTGGAGAAGGGGCGGACGAACGAGCAGCCATGCTGTTTTGGGGCCTGGCGGATAAGCACGAAAGAGTGAGGTGTGGGTTCAGGAGGAATGGACGGATAAACAAAAGGGAATGGAGATTTGTTTTTGGTTTGGGCCCTGCTCCTGGGGAGCCGTGTCCGGACGCAGAGTCATGGACGAACGCCCTGTAGGAAGTATTTCTGTTTTTTATCTAGCTCCTCTACCGTTCATCAGAAAATGTTTTCTCCTTCTAAAATGTTTGGTAGGGCTCCTCCGTAGAAGCCGCTACCGGAGCCGGGACCGTAGTCGTACCAAACAGACTCTAAGTAATAACAAAAGCTATGTATTTAGAAAACTCAAAACGCCTTATAGTTTAGAATGGAGGGAGTATTAAACAACATTACGTGAGCAAAAGGATACTTAGCAAGAGAACAAGACTAGGCCGAATACTAGCAGCACTATGAATGCCACAAACTCCTACATGACAAGGTGGTGAACTCTCCATGGCAAGTGAGGTCCGCCGACCCTCTTTGTGGCTGCACCATGCGTCTTCACCATCGTTGTTCCACAGGTTGCTGCACACTAGATGAGGAGGGATGCATCATACATGCCCTACTGTTGCTCCACAACATTTCCACTTCTGCCTCTCGCCATCGTCTCCACTTCCGTCTCCCCAGCCATCTTCGCCACTACATGCTGCTCCTCTTCGCGATCCACAACCATGGGGACAAATTGGAGGAGATTTGCGCTGACCTGCTGCTCTATGGCACGAGTATTGGTGTGGAGGAACAACATCGCGCCATGCATCCAAGCTGAGGAAGAGGAAGAATCCGCCCGAGAAAAGCACTGCCAAACATTTGGGTCAAGGTGCATAGAGGAGTCAGTAGGAATGACAATTATACACGTGGTTTTTGTACCCAATTAGTGTGGGCACGCGCATGAAAACTCACACGTGGGTGCATAGGGTTGGGTACCCGCAAGGCCACAAACATGTGCCATATGCATATTATGTCGATTGGCATATTTAATATGTAGCTTGTAGCATATGCATATAGCATGTCAAACTATGAAGGTGATATTTTTTTATGGATAGCTAAATAAAGTGACTATGTGAGCTATTAAATTGTTCCTTTAGTTCCTGTGTATGTTGTATTGTGTCATTTGTATGAGCATGAAGAATAGAACTATGAATTTATAATGTATTGTAGCTTGTGAGATACTCTAGCTATATTGTTCTCTATATATGTGAGATCGACATATTTGTGTGTTGTTTAAATATAAATTAGTTATTTCATTTCATTATGATTTTTTTATTTGATCTCTCTTGAAAATACCCGATGGGTATTCAATCTCGACTAGAACCCGTCGTGTGTGGGCACGGATATGAAATCTTACTTGTGGGTATGTTCGCGGGCAGGTAAATGCTTTAACCGCATCTTACCTGACCCGTTGCCGTCCCTAGGAGTCACTGGTTAGAGCTAGAGCAGTGGGAGCTGCGTTTGGAGCGTTACCGAACTAGCCCTAAAAAGTCTCCTCTAGAATCTACCAGATTTGATCTTATTCTCGTTCTTGTAATTTTTAGAAAATCTAAACAAGACTCTATTTTGTGGGGAAAAATTCAATGGAAATGGTCTCCCTGGGGTTGAGCACCTACCAGACTCATGACACATGCATGCAAAATCATCCAACACATAAAAAAGTGGAGTTTTTTTTGTTTCAACTATTGCTCTTAAATTTATGCAGCAGTTAGATGTGTTGGATGATTTTAGATGCATACATGTCGTGAATCCGTTGATAGGTGTCTCCAGTTGCCCCGTAAGAATCGTCCCTACTATTTTTTTTTTTTACAAATCAACTTTTATGAGATGGATCGAGTATAATATTTTTAACTGGCATGGGGTGAGTCTTTTTTTTTCTTTTTGAGCAGCATGGGTGAGTCTAATTTCAAGCAACTTAAATTTTGTTACTTATAGATCACTCCTTTGCCTATTCGGTCAGCTATGTTGTTACTTTTAAATCACTCAATCATATTGCTATTTCAAGCTATCGTGTTATAGCTTTAGGTGGACCGTCTAAAAAAAGGTGAGGTGAAGAAATAAATTAGTCTTAGACAACTGAAAGGTTACCGAAGCTGTAAATCTAATCTTGGCGCCGTACATCCTCGCAAATCTATAGAAGTCTTTAAACGTGGTGAGTTAGCTACAGTAAAGTTAGCTACAGTTCCCTCAGAACTATAAAAGTATTGAAATGACTGGGCAATTTGTGAAAACAACGCCCCTATCTACCTAACACGAGCTCCTGAGACACGACGTTCAAAAATCTGGTTTAACAGAGACAAGTACTGTACAAGGCTATAGTTACTCGCGCTAACGGTAAATTCACGCGAGCTTTAAGGTGGGAAATTGGGAAGGGAGGGACGGACGGCATGGTACTGCACTGACCAGTGACCACCGGCCTTAACTTGCAAGCAAAACCAAAAATCAAAACCCAACTACTAGGAAACCCAGTGAAGCGGAGAAGTCACAGGACTGCAGGGAAAGCTGCTTGAGCCTGAGCGCTGCGCAGAGCTCCGCCCGGCACGAGGAGGACGAGAGGAGGGATAAGGAGAGGCCAAGAAAATCCAGGACAAAAGCCCTCGAGCTCACGTCTGATCCGCCTCCCGCATTGCCTTGAAGCCTCTCGATTCGGGCGGACCCGAGCTGCCCCTCGGAGGGCTCGATCTGGGCCCAGATCGGCCAGCATTTCGGTCCCGTGCATGCTCAAGCCCCGGCGGTGAGGCATGGGGAACGTGGACGGCGAGCACGAGTTCCATGCAGGTGAGATGGTCGTCGATCTGAGCCATCCCCTTCTCTTTCTTTTTTTTCCCTGTGGGGAATGGTTTAACGCCTTAATTCAAGTCCTGGAGCTCAAAGTTTGGATCTTTGAAAGTTCCGTGCGTTTAGTATGTATTCATCATGTGAATATTTGGCAAAAATGGTAGGCTGGGGGCGATTCAGCTCTTGTTACGCTCCAGGTTTGGAGCTTCACGGGTTGAATTTGCCAGTATTTGGCAAGTCTGGTGCTCTTGATAGGTATTTGCAATGCAGTGCGTTGTAGCAATTTCCCCCTTTTCTGAAATGGGGATGCAGCAATTTTCCTTAAACATTGGTCTGTCAGATTTTTTTTTGTAGGCAAAATGCGGTCTTTGTTCTAATTGCTGTTTTGGGGATTTAAATTTGAATTTGAGGACCCGAAGTTATTTATTGTGCATTTCTAACAATTTTTGCTTCTTTGGGCGATAAACCATTCCTAGCCAACCGGAGAGCTGAGGTGATAGATTGGCTTGGTGGGTTGCTGCCAGAGTTCGACTTGCCTTTGGATTCTTCAGACGAGGAGCTGCGGGAGTACCTCATTGATGGCACGGCACTATGCTACATTGCAGAGAAACTCATGCCCGGCATTCAGGAGGTGAGCTCACTCAGCTCAGGGAGTCTGAATTAATGGTGCATGCTACTCTTGCTGATCTAAACATGGGGCTTTGTTTACAGGAAATGTGGGGTGGTAATGCATCGGATCAGAGGTCGAATGTGAAGAAATTCCTCTATTTCGTTGCGGAAATGGGTCTGCCAGGCTTCAGTGTCAAGGATCTGGAGGAGGTGAGGTTTCTCCTGTCATGTGAAGATTTGTCTGGTATATGTAGCGATTGCTAGTATGTTCATTCCAACTAAATGGTGCTCTCATCTCCTTTCCAAGGTGTATGTTAATAATGGTTAGCATAGTTGGTGTCAGTCTTTAATACTGGCAATAATGATCTGTTGTAGGCACTGCATAGCAATGATGGGTCTATGTCAGTATGAAGATCTATTCACAATTGTGCCTATATATGAGTTGTCCCTCAAAGCTCGACTATGATTGATTGGAAATCAGCAATAACCTTTTAGTTGCAGTTGGAAAGGTTGAAAAGTGTCCAACTGTTAGGAATAGTGAACTCAAAGTGTTCTTAGATCTTACAACTCTGCTGTAGAACTCTGTAAGTCCGTAAGACCTTCACACCCTATGGCATGGACTCAGAGTTCCCTCTTAAAGTCCGTGCCATTTCTCAGAGAGAGAGAATAGAATTCATAGTTAGATTTTTTTGAATGGCCATAGGGACGGTGCTGATGTATTGTACCTCCTATATTACGATTCAGACTTGCTTCACAATTGTCAACTGAATTTGTGGTTCTGTTCATCCTTATTTTTGCGTTTGATGATTACAGGGGTCAGTGTCTTCTGTGGTGGAGTGTCTCTTGGCTCTAAAGGATAATGTGACTGCAGGATTGGGTCAAAACATTACAAACAATGCTGCTAAAACACCCCTTAGAAGGAAACTGGAACTTGAAGAATCTGATGGGCTTATAATTTCGGTTATGACACCAGGGAAAAGATCTGGGGAGGAAAGATGGAAAGGCCACTGGGATCCTAAGTCTCAACAAAGAAGTATTCTTCATTCTGGTATGCTCATGTTGTTGTTTCTTTAGCATAATCATTTGTGGCATTAGATACTAAGTTAGAGTTTAAACAACTAAGCTTCCATTTGTAATTGGTTTCCAGTGGCATATCCCATCTATAGAAGTCTTTAAACGTGGTGAGTTAGCTACAGTAAAGTTAGCTACAGTTCCCTCCGTTGCCCTCTCTCAGACCGCTGGCCAATCAACGCTCAGCCCGATCCAAATCTGTCGCACCCTGAAAAAAAAAACAGGAAACAAACCTCCGTTGCTCTGTCCATCCATCCGCATGATCCAATCCCATCCGTTCATCCCTTTGCTCTCCATGCACGCCTCCGTTGGATGGCAGCCACGCCACAGGCTTATGGAATCACCGGTGCACGCCTCCCCAGACTGGGTCACCGCACCATCCTTATCTATCCGTCCTCCCCATCCGATTACTGCGATAGAAAGAATCGAGACAGGGAAAAAAAACCCACCTCGCATGCTCCGCCGGCTCCACCCTCCTCGCCGTCGCCGCCTGCCACGGCCTCTTCGACCTCCCCAGCGTCCGTCTTCCCCTCCCCGGCACCTCGCCGTGGTGCAGCTCCGCGGCAGGGGAACAGAGCAGGCGGCTGGCCCAGCACTGCCGCACGGACACGCACCCGCGGTCGCTGCCCCCCGTGCGACCTCCACCGTCCGCTCACCGCGGCACCACCACGCACCACAGGCTGTGACCCCTCCTGCGCCCTCCGACGGTCGTGCGGCGTGGCACTGCTCCAGCCCCACGGCCCCGCCCCGGCCGCAGGAAAATCCGCCGGTTCCCGCGCTACCGGCCGGAGCGGCCCAGCGCAGCAGCACCGCCGCCGGCCCGCGACCTTGCCAGAACGCGGACCCGCCTGCGCCCTCCGACGGCCGCGCCGGAGCACCCACCTACCTGCCCTCAGTCCGCCCACGGCCGTCGCCGGACCGCCGACCCGGTTGCGCCCTGCACCCTGCGCCGGCCGCGCCGCGCGGCATCGCACCTCCGCCGCGACGTGGCCCACCAACAGTGGACACCATGGTGCTTATCTCTCTCCGATCCGATCTTCTACTAACAAATGCCTCACTCATGGATGATTTACACCGCGTGCTCAATGATTTGCCTGTACAACAATGTTGGTTGCTAACCAAATAACCATGCCCAGCTTTCTGCAGGAACAGAGATGCAGATGCACATATCTACATCTGACAAGGAGTCCTATATATTCAAAGAAGCAAACAACAAGTACAGAAGGTACCCTTGCTCAAAAGTTAATTCAATTTTCCAAGCAATATTTTTCCAACTACAAATGCCTACCTGGATCAAACTCATTATATGGCAGAGTAGGCCCTTCATGTTAGTCTGTATGCAGTGATTATCAGATTCACGGGACGATTTGGCTTACGGAGATTACATTATGTGTTACGATGAATGGATAGTATCCAACACTGGGCAATACAGTTTATCTCTTTTTTTACAATATCTTTGCTGTTGGTTAACTTAGCAGCTGTTACACGTGCATCAAGAGTAGGCCACTGAATTTTGTGGTCAATTTCTTCCTGTTCCAGGGAACTTGCAGGTATGTAGGTTGATGTACAGACTTGCATTTGAACCCACATGGTGTTAATCCAGCATCAATTGCACCAGGTAAGTATTCATTTCCTCCTTAATGAAAGGTGTGCAGTTTGTTTGCCTAATCTCCGCTAATTACCTCTCAGGTTTGTTTGGTGTAACGAAAATGTTGGCCTATAGTTCGTTACTATCCGTGATTACATTTAAGCGATAATGTTTCCCTGTCTGATAGAAAATTGGTCATTTTTAGTACCCAATTTTTTTTCTGACAACAAAGTACCCAATGTTGTTATTCTTTGCAAGATCACATATTGGGATTCTCTACATGTTGCTCCCCAAATTATGTTTCACGCTCCTTCTTAGTTTCTTTGCAATTCATTGCACTTACCTGACTGCCATGGTCCCAAAATTTATATATGATGTTTAGTCTCATTTCATATGACTTCAGAATTTCGGCTCCAACATATATTGTATATAAATGTTGTGTACAAAATTGTCTCATTTCGCATTATCCAGAAATCGAAATTAAGATGTTTAAATGACGCCAAACATTTTATGATCTCAGGTACACTATATTCCTTTGTTAGTTCATTATATTGTTGTTCGATTCAATGTTTCTGTGTGCCTTATTCAAGTTGACAGATATATTCTCCAGAGCAAAACCATATTCTTAGACATACATTTCAGGATGAAACTGAAAAATGTTCAGGTCAAAGTCTGTTTCTCTGCACTTAATGAACTTCTGTGGATTTCATCGTTTGAGGGTTAGTCGGAATTTGTGGATTTCGTCATTTCTGCTTGCCTGCTGTTGTATTCAGGTCCTGAATTTTTAGTGTTATTTTTAACAGATGAATTGTCGTACCAGCATTGCGATCCCAGATACCACAACACAGGTTTGGATGTCTGATATTAAACAACGAACCACATTTGCTAATTTTGTTTCCTATTTTCTATCATTCACACCTGTTTTTTGAGAATGTATATGCACGAATTGATTAAGATGTTCGCTATATACGTGATCTTTGTTCATAGCCTCAACCCTTCACTTCATACCATATATGTATCTAGCGACTTCAAAAATGCATATGTCCATAGTACAGGGTGTTCATGAAGCAGTCTGAATGTTTCTCATAGTGTTCCTGTACCAAACATTAACTGCTACTCTCTTGCTTTGTTTCTTCAGTGTTGTCAATACAACTGAGTACTCCTTTTCAATTGACTTGCAGGTGCTCAAGGCCTAGCTCTCAGGTACCTTGCTAACCTGGACATTTCATACATGGTACGGGTCAAGCACAGAGAAAATGCCATAAGAAAGGATCAGCACATAGGCCTCCTTAATGTACCATTTAAAATCACTTTACAATCGATGCAGATACATTGTTCATGCAGAGATAAAAAAAAATGGCCCGTGCGAAGCACGGGGGTACCTACTGGTAAGACTCTAAACGTGGTGAGTTAGCTACAGTATCTACAGTGTTAGCTACAGTACAGACACACGTGAACAGTGCTCGACCCGGTATGAACAGTCAGCCCGTTTGCAACAAAATCCTACCCGTGCGAAGCGCGGGGGCCCTGGCTAGTTTATTCTTGAAGTTTACGTATATAAAGTGATAAAAAATATTTTCCAAAATTCATACAATCAGGCATTTTTTACTTCAGAGCAAATGAATTCTATATGTTGCCATGGTTTCATATTTGTAGTGCCTTTAACTTGTTTGGACTTCTATATGTTGCCAAAGTTTCATATTCATAGTGCCTTTAACTTGTTTATCTTCAATATCCAAGTAACATTACCTGTTCAGATCTTGTTTCTTGACTTAGGTGCTTTTCTGTGTTAATCTATTGTCACACTCACCCTTTTTGTAAGATATAATGGAATGTTAATTCCGGCCTTTACAACATGACTATGCACACAGCCCGGTCTTTATTGCAATAAATCAACATGGTTCTGAAATCAACAGAACAAAACAAGCCATAAGCCCATAACAATCCAGCATGCTCACCTTATTTTGCAGGACAAAAGGTCCATGATGCTTTCCAACTTAAGCGAGGCTCCTACACTGATCTTCCTCCTGCCAAAGTTTCAGAGATGATGCATCCAAGAAGTCTAGATGTAACATCTTTAGCATCACATCATATCATTGCGCATTTTTTCCCTTGTCTGTGCCCCTTTATTAATTACAATCTTTTCTCAGAATGCCCCTACTCAATCACTTCTTAGAGTTGTTAATGGCATTCTAGATGAGAGCATTGAGAGGAAAAGAGGAGAAATACCACACGTAAGTCTATTTTCAGTTATTTTCAATAAATAGATTGCCCGGAATGCTATTGGTTATTTATCATTTGTTATTGATGACTAATGTCGGCCTGTTCTTGTCTCAGCGTGTTGTTTACTTGCTAAGGAATGTTGTTCAAGAGATTGAGCATCGCATTGCTATTCAAGCGGATCACATAAGAAATGTAAGTGTGGTATTCGCTATTTATTGTCATAGAAATTCAACTCCTGTAACGCATCATTTGTTTTCACAGCAAAATAGCATCATCAAGACTCGGGAAGATAAGTACCGTTCAAAAATTAAAGCACTCGAGACATTAGTAAATGGCACAAATGAAGAAAATGAGGTAACTATACAATTTTTTCATGATCTGAAAATTCTCACAGGAATACCTACTGCCTTTTGATATTGACACATGTGATTCTTTTTTCAGATGACAGTAAATCGACTTGAGCTAGTTGAGGTATTCAAAATATCCTCATCTATTTTTCGGTTTCTAATCATGTTACTTGCTTGAATCAGTATTCATAGAAATATGAATCAGGTATTGGTTGTATGATGTTTGGACCTTATAACGCTAGGATCACTTATGAGTTATTGCACTACATTTAATGCTTGTAGTTAGAATGAACATATCATAAATTTGTTTGTTTTGTTCATGTAGGTAGAAAAATCAAAACTTGATGAGAAAAGAAAACTAGGTGAACAAGACATGGTTCGGCTGATGCAAAAAAAAGAGAATGCAAAAAATACAATTGCTTCCCTTCAGCAAGAAATACAGATCTTGAGTAGGATGCATGAACAGTACCGTGAAAGAAAGGAAACAGAAGCCAGGCAAATGGAGGAACACTTGGCTATGAGACTTAGGGAGGCTGAGTTTCTTTTAATGCAATCAAAAAAGAAAGCTGAAGAAATTGAATCTGCTTCCCAACTGAAATCTCAACTTTGGAGTAGAAAGGCAAACATTTTCCAGAGTTTTATGGATAATCAAAAATTGTCCATTAAGGTTCTGTCATCTTCCTGTATCATTGTTTTGTTTTCTTTTAGTTTGTTTATGTTCTAACCTCTCGGTTTTTTAATATTTAACTATGTTAGGACATAAGGATATCATCTCAGTCCATTAAGCAGGAAATGTTTGCCCTTCAAATGA
Source organism: Saccharum hybrid cultivar R570 (assembly GCA_038087645.1). NCBI lineage: Eukaryota > Viridiplantae > Streptophyta > Magnoliopsida > Poales > Poaceae > Saccharum > Saccharum hybrid cultivar. The sequence goes on from JAQSUU010000120.1 coordinate 24,516,568, forward strand.
AATGGAGGGATGAAATATCTAACATTGGTATGTGGGTTCTCGTGATTTCTGTTGCGGCGTTATTGTATATGTATGTTTACTGAAACTTTGTTTATCTTGCTCTTAACTTGTCAAACTTGGTTAGGACATGATTTGAAAGGCTTGGTTGATGCTGCTGACAATTACCATAAGGTTCTTGCTGAAAATCAGAAGCTATTTAATGAGGTACAGGAACTAAAAGGTATGTTCCTGCAATGATAAGCTTACACTTTGAGCACATTTTATGGCTATCTAACATTCTCTTTTCCACTCTAATGCTTGTTTTCAGGCAATATCAGAGTCTATTGTCGTGTCAGACCATTTCTTCGTGGTCAAGATGGAAAAACAACCGTTATTGATTATATTGGTGAAAATGGTGAGATTCTCATCACAAATCCCTTCAAGCAAGGGAAGGATGCATGTCGAATGTTCAAGTTTAACAAAGTGTTTAATACACATGCTTCTCAAGGTATATCTTAAGTATGTTAATGGTGTAATCTAAAATTTAAAAGTTGTATAATGGAATATTACTCACCAAGTTTTCTTACCTAATTTCCAGCTGAAGTATTCTCTGATATCCAGCCTCTGATCAGATCTGTTCTTGATGGGTTTAATGTGTGCATTTTTGCCTATGGTCAAACTGGTTCAGGAAAAACTTACACAATGGTAAGAATGCTGGGCTCAAACAAAGTTGAATTGATAATAGTCTTGGCAAAGTTGAATTGATAATAGTCTTGGCGATATTACTAACTGGTGTCTGACATTTTGTTTTTTCTTAGAGTGGGCCAGGCACATCAAAAGACAATTGGGGTGTTAACTATCGAGCTTTAAATGACTTGTTCGACATCTCTCTAAGTAGAAGAAATGCTTTCTCATATGAGGTGGGGGTGCAGATGGTTGAGATTTACAACGAACAAGTGCGGGATCTTCTTTCAAATGATATTGCACAAAAAAGATATCCTTCACCCAAATGTTTACTTTCTATTAGAATATCTCTCACTATTACAGTTTTAGTACTCGCATACTATTAGACATGCATAGAAAAAATGTTGTTCTTGACAAAAAGAAACACTTGGGATTTGGAGCACATCTCAGCCTAACGGACTTGTTGTCCCTGATGCAAGTTTACATCCAGTCAAATCAACATTGGATGTACTAGAGTTGATGGAAATTGGACAAACAAATAGAGCAGTTGGATCAACAGCTCTGAATGAAAGGAGCAGTCGATCTCACAGGTATGTACCATAACCAATGTTACTAGAATTGTCTTCTCTTACACAATATTGAATTTTAGTAGGTTCATTAGATTTCATGCTTTGATAGTAAGATAAAGTATAATGGTAATATTATTCTAAAAAATAATAACAAAATCATAATTGTCATTCTCTGTTTATTATATAATCTCTAAGGGTAAATAGTACATAATCTTAGATAAACAAATTTTAATCTCGGTACATATCTTTTTAGAATGGTTGGATCTACTATTTGCATACCGTTTTTATTGTTGGAGTGTGTTTGTATTAGGCCCATGAGGCTAGGCCCATGTGGCCCATGTATGGTACCTATATAGCTACCCTTCTAGGGTTAGCCCAATCAATGAATCAGACAATTCTAGCATGGTAATCGGAGCCTAGTTTTTTTCTCTCCTCCCCTGTCCAGCCGCCGCCCCTCCTGGTGGTTGCTCCAGCCGCCGGCCAGGAGGCCATGGCCGGAGTTTCTCCTCCCCACCCCTCCTACTCCATGGCTGGCGCTCCTCCTCCCCACCCCTCCTTCTCCTGCCTACCCCCCCAGTCGGTGCTCAGATCCGCCCGCCTGGTGGCTGCCGCCGCCGGCCAGGAGGCCATGGCCGGCGCCCCTCCTTCCCACCCCTCCCACTCTTCTTCCTCCGCGAGCTCCAGTGCTTCTTCCCCTGTCCAGCCGCCGCTCCTCCTGGAGCCGGCCATGGCTGGCCGTCCCCCCTCCATCCTTTCCCCTCCTCTTCCCTCCCCTTGGGCGCAGCAGCCCCCTTCCCCTGCCCCTGCACACGCCCAGCCGCCGCTCCTCCTGGAGCCGGCCATGGCTGGCCGTCCACCCTCCCTTCTTTCCCCTCCTCTTCCCTCCCCTTGGTCTCACCTCTTGGATCCCCTCTTCTCTACCACCACCGACGCCCAGCAGCCCAACCACCCGCCTTGTGCCGCCACTGCCAGGTCTGCAGCCGCCGCACCCACCTTCTCCATCCTGGCTCAGCCTGGGCGTCCTCCCATCTGGCCCTCCCTTTCCCGGGCTCCCCCATCCCCTGCTGCGGTGCTGCCGCACGCTCCCTGCCCTTCCCCTGCTGCCGCCCTTCCTGCTGCTGCGAGCCTGCTAGCTGCAGCCCCTGCTGTTTGCCATGCCGCAACCCTTGCCGCGGCAGGTAGTCCTCCTGCTGCTGCGGCCACTGCTGCGGGTGCTGCTGCGGGCGCGGGCGTACGCCGTCCCAGGGCCGGCGCCACTGCCGCTGCATCTCGTGTCGCGCGGCGGGCCTTGTCGGCTCCCTACCCTCTGCCATCGGCTCCATCTCCCCCGCCGTCGCAGCCGGGACATCCTCCTGGCGCCGCTAACACCATGGCCGCCACCGCCGGGGCCGCTGGTGCGGGGGGCCCGGGCGTCGCCACTCCGGGGTTTCCCCCCAAATCCCTGTGGGCTACCGTGGCCTCCTCCTTCAGCACCACCGCCAGCACTCCACCAGTGAGTCCTGATTGGATCGCCGACTCGGGCGCCACTTTCCACACCACGCCTAATGCGAGTCTACTTTCCTCTCTTCGTCCTCCCCACCCTTCCTGTCCCTCTTCCATCATGGTCGCCAATGGCACCTGCATTCCTGTCTCCTCCGTGGGCACTGCCAGTTCCCACGGCTCATTTCATATCTCTGATGTTCTTGTGGCTCCCGGGATGGTTCACAACCTTCTCTCTATTCGTCGTTTCACCACTGATAACTCTTGCTCGGTTGAGTTTGACCCCTCTGGCCTTACCGTGCGGGACTTGGCCTCCCGGGCTCCTCTGCTCCGGTGTAACAGCACTGGGCCTCTCTACACCCTTCAGTTTCCGGCATCTGCTTCACCTTCTTCGCCTTCCTCCGCCGCTTTCGCCGCCACTCCTTCCTCCACCACTTGGCACCGTCGCCTCGGCCATCCTGGCCGGGATGCCCTGATGCAGCTCAGTCGTAGTTCCGACATTCGTTGCTCTCAGGCTCACGATGATCACTTGTGTCATGCGTGCCAACTGGGCCGTCACGTCCGCCTTCCCTTTCAGTCCTCATCCTCGCATGCCCCTCGTGCATTTGATCTTATTCACTGCGACTTGTGGACCTCTCCTGTTCTCAGCATGTCTGGCTATAAGTACTACTTGGTGGTGGTCGATGATTTCTCCCATTATTCCTGGATTTTTCCTCTGCGTG